>CM077078.1:98202184-99407184 GCA_039513925.1 Platanthera zijinensis | reverse complement strand
AAGTTCAGCATATACAAAAATCAAATTACTAAAACATACTCATCAAGACATATCCGCTCCGCATCCACATCGACCATGATCTATCAAATGACCAACATCTATGTAATTGCAAAGCTCTCAAGAAAAATGTAAGCATCAACTAAGCTTGAAATATAGTTGTGCCCATAGCAATTTTCCATCAGATGCTATTAGATAATGACAGTAATGAATTACATTTATTTGATTTCATGAAATACCATGGCACTACATTTATCAAAATTCAGGACTTGTCCTTATTTCTTGTTTTAATCCAATGTGCTCCGCTCATGCTCGATGCATTTTATTCCAATGCTCGACGCATTTGCTTGCATCCTAGCTTGGATAACCAAAAACTAATAAATTGTCATTAATATAGTAGGAAACCCAAGAATCAATTAATTGGAGAAATGAGAGATCCCTACACTTATATAAGTGAGGGAGGAAATACAAATGCGATAATACCCTAATGGGTAAATACAAAATAAAACTAAAAGGAAACAACTTGGTGTTTCAACTCTCCCCCTCAAGTTGGATGGTAGATATCTATCATTCCGAGTTTATGGATGATATCAGTAAAGGCATCGGAGCCAAGACTCTTGGTGAAGACGTCGGCTAACTGATCTCTGGAATGGACGAAGGGTGTGACTAGACTTCCTTTGTCAAGATGATCTTTGATGAAGTGACGATCCACCTCAACATGTTTGGTCCTATCATGCTGAACTGGGTTGTGTGCTATGCTGATGGCTGCTTTGTTGTCACAGTACAAGGATATGGGAGCTTTCTCCTTAAGACCGAGATCTTGCAATAAGATGCTCAGCCAAAGGCCTTCACAGAGACCCTGAGACATCGAACGATACTCAGCTTCAGCACTAGACCTGGCTACAACACTTTGTTTCTTGCTACGCCATGTAACCAAGTTTCCTCCAATGAAAGTGCAATAACCTGTTGTAGATTTTCGGTCATCATGACATCCAGCCCAATCTGCGTCGGTGAAGACCTCGATCCGCAGATGTTTGTTCTTCGAGAACATCAGCCCCGTCCTGGAGATTTCTTTAAATACCGGAGAACACGATAGGCAGCCTCCTGGTGTCTGACCCTTGGGGCATGCATGTACCTACTCAGGATCCCAACCGCATATGTAATGTCAGGACGAGTATGTGAGAGGTATAAGAGCTTTCCAACCAACCTCTGATAACTAGGAGCATCTGTACGATCACCATTGCTGTCCTGATCAATCTTATGGTTCTCCTCCATGGGTGTGTTAGTGGGGGCACATCCAAGCATGCCAGTCTCTGTCAGCAGGTCCAACACATACTTCCGTTGGGAGATAATGATACCCTTGTCAGAGCGGGTCACCTCAATTCCTAGGAAGTAGCGTAGCCTTCCCAGGTCCTTTACTTCGAACTCGGCTGAGAGAAGTCCCTTCAGCTTTGAGATTTCATCTGTATCATTTCCGGTGATCACGATGTCATCAACGTAAACAATTAGCACAACAATTTTCCCTTTAGTCCTTTTGACAAATAAAGTATGATCAGAGTGTCCCTGTTTGTAGCCAAACTTGATCAATAGCCTTATGGAATCTGCCGAACCAGGCCCTCGGAGACTGCTTTAGTCCATACAGGGACTTCCATAACCGACAAACAAACCTCTCTTGCCCCTTCTTCACAAAACCTGGGGGGAAAGACATGTACACCTCTTCCTCGAGGTCACCGTGCAAGAAAGCATTTTTAACGTCCAGTTGATGAAGTTCCCAATCAAAGATCGCAGCACAAGATATGATCACACGGATAGAGTCCATCTTTGCTACAGGAGCGAAGGTCTCTTGGTAATCAACCCCCTGAGTTTGAGTGTAACCACGAGCAACCAACCTAGCTTTATATCGCTCAACTTTCCCATCCTGATTCTGCTTGACTGAGAAAACCCATCTTGAACCAATGGGTTTCTTGCCAGGAGGGAGAGAGGTGACATCCCAAGTGTGGTTCTTCTCCAAAGCTGACATTTCTTCCTTCATTGCTTGAGCCCATACTGGTATGCAAAGTGCCTCCTGCCATGTCTTAGGGATAGAGATCTCGGACAAGGAAGATATAAATGACTGGTGAGGTTTAGAGAGATGATCATAAGCAACATGATTAGAAATGGAATGTTCAGTACACCGGGCCTTACCACGTAGCCGAGCAATGGGAACATGTAAGTCAGCATCAGGATCTGAGTCTGAAGACAGCATTGGCAATAGCGGAGCGACAGTGGGCTGAGTACCTGGTTTTCGACGATGATATATATGAGGTAGAGGAGTGATGAGTGAAGGATGATGAGAAATATCTGTAGTGGATGGCGTAGTGGAAGTAGGAGGAATATCTGTAGTAGTAGGAGGCATATCTGTAGTAGTAGGAGGAATGAACGTGAGAGGAACAGTACCAATGACAGGAAGAGGGACAGTATCAATGACCTCATCCTCCTTCTCCCCCTGACGACAAGAAGGAGTCAAGTCAAGGTAATAGGATTCATCCTCGCGGAACGTCACGTCCATGGTACAGAAAGTACGTCTGGTTGGGGGGTGATAACATCTGTACCCCTTGGTGGTGGTAGAATAACCAAGAAAGACACATCGGATGGCTCGAGGATCGAGCTTATCCCGAAGAGGCTGGTGAACATGAACAAAACAAACACACCCAAAGATACGAGGAGGAAGAGAGGAGGTATGAACAACAGTCTTAGACGCCAGACGAGCCAGAGGTGTAGCATAATCAAGAACCCGCGAGGGGAGACGGTTGATAAGATGAGTAGCCGTCATGACGACATCCCCCCAATAGGATTTCGGAAGGTGCATGGTGGTGAGAAGACAACGGGCAACATCAAGGAGATGCCTGTTTTTCCGTTCCGCCACCCCATTTTGGGTGGAAGTGTAAACGCATGTAGTTTGGTGGATAATGCCATTATTTGAGAGGTAGGCCCCAAACACACCACGATCATCATATTCGCCCCCATTGTCACTACGAAGGACACGAATGGTGCCATTGAACTGAGTTTGTATCATCTTATGAAAGGTTTGAAAGACAGAAGCAACATCCCCCTTTTTTTTTAAAAGATAAACCCAAGTAGTACGGGAAAAACAATCAATAAACGTAACAAACCATCTATATCCAGTCAAAGAAACAACTGGGGAAGGTCCCCAGACATCTGAATGTATAACAGAAAAAGGAACACTACTAGGAGAAGATAAGTGAGATGATGAATGACGAACATGTTTGGACATTTCACATACATCACATTTAAAACTAGAAACAAACTGAGATAAAGCAGGAAAAAGTTTTTGAAGGTAAACAGGAGACGGGTGACCAAGACGCAAGTGCCAGCGTCGAGCGTCAGCAGTAGAAACAGCAGAAGAGGACAGAGCAAGGGATGATGGTGTAGCATCCAGGTAGTACAGACCACCGCGATTCCTACCACTGCCAAGTATCCGCTTCGTACCCAGTTCCTGAAAAATACAAGAATCAGAGAAAAAGGTTACAAAACAGTTAAGAGATTTAGTAAGATTGCTAATAGAAAGTAGACTGCGGGGAAAGGATGGGACATGCAAAACAGAAGTGAGAGGGAGCGTAGAAGAGCAGGAGAAATTGCCCTTGCCAGCAATTGGAGACAAGGTGCCATTGGCAGAGACAACCTTGTCCTTACCAGACAAGGGTGTGTAAGAGTAAAAACCTGTAGAGGACCCGGTCATATGATCAGTAGCTCCGGAGTCAATAATCCACTCAGACGAAGGAGTCACAGCAGCATGGGCACTGGGCATCGCAGCAGTAGCAAACAAAGAGGAACTACTCGGTGTAGGATCAGACTGAGAGTGTAGCAGACGGCGGAGAGCATCCAATTCCGACACGGTGAAATGATCTGGGAGCTGACCATGATGGCCCCCTTGAATCTCTGTGGAGTAAGCAGCATCATGAGAACGGGTGTCAATCTGGCGGTGTCCACCACGACCAGGACCACGCCCACGTCCACGCCCACGGACGTATCCAGGAGGGGCAAGGTGCGGATGAAGCTTGAAGCACGCTTCCCGAGAATGGCCCCGACGACCACAATGGTCACAGGTGGGAATCTGGGTGGTATGGCTAGAGCCACCACGACCAATACTAGTAAATGCCGAGCGATCAGAGGGGGGAGCCACCGTGCTGAGAGACCTCCGACGATCTTCATCGCCAAGTACCATACTGAACGCCTCCCTGAGAGATGGGAGGGGTAAGCGATGAAGAATATTGGTGCGCACCATATCCAACTCCATGCTCAAACCCATCAAGAACACATGAAGACGAAATCGTTCATCACGCTTTTGTAACAGAACTGCATCGGCAGTGCAAGCAGGGGTAAACTGATCGAAGTAATCTAACTCCTGAGAAATACGCTCGAACTCAGAGTAGTAGGCGGAAACAGTCATAGATCCCTGTCGTAGTTCCAACATACGGCGGGTCAGCTCATAAACCTGAGTGGAATTCCCGATCTGAGAATAAGTCTCCCGCGCGCGAGTCCAAATCTCGTAAGCAGAGTCCATTAGCATATAGCTGCGGTATACCTTTGGAGACATAGAGTGGAGAAGCCAGGAAACCACCAGGGAATTCTCGGAATCCCAACGTGACCAGGCAGGATCAGTCAGGGAGGGTGCCACTTTGGTCCCATCAATGTACCCAAAGAGCTGGTGGCTGCGAATAACATGCTGCGCCGCACGAGACCACTCTAGATAGTTAGTGCCATCTAACGGCACCGTGGTAATCTTCAAGGAGCTAGCATGACCAGAAGGTCGCTGGAGTTCACCCATCTGGGAACCTGAAGACCGCAGGGTTTCCCCCATGTGGGGAACAGAAACATTTGGTGATGACGAGCCACCACCAATCGAAGAATCATCCATGAGAACAGATCTGAAGAGGCTCAGTTACATCAAATCTTGAAAAAGGAGAGGTGCCCGATCATCAGCAACTTCAGCAACTTCAGCAACGTCAGAGAGGTGCCCGATCTGGAAAAAACAGCATCTGGAGCAACTACTACAGCAGCAGCAGAAGACACCAGCAGCACCCGGTGGAGAAGAAGCCACCAGCAGCAGGAGCAACTACAGCAACTCCAAGGAGGAGAAGCCCGATCTGCAGGCAAAGAGAAAAAAGAGAAGCCCGATCTTCAGGGAGAGGAGAAGGCCGGAGGAGGCCGGAGGAGGCCGGAGAAGGCCGGAGGAGGCCGGAGAAGTCCGGAGAAGGCGGCGTCGGCGAAGGAGAGGGCCGGAGAAGGCGGCGTCAGCTGGATCTGAAGAGGAAGGAGGCCGGAGAAGGCGGCGGCGGTTACTCGATGCAGAAGACGGACCGGCTGCTTCATAGAAGGACGGCGGCGGCGTCCTTCTCAGCACCCGACGGTGGCTAGGAGGCCGCCCGGCATCCACAGAAGAAGGGCAGCAGATCAAAGCGGGAGCGGAAGCGGATCGAAGCGGAAGCGGAAGCGGGACCGGCGGGTCGAAGCGGAAGCGGCTAGGGTTTTTACTGTTACCTCTGATACCAAGTAGGAAACCCAAGAATCAATTAATTGGAGAAATGAGAGATCCCTACACTTATATAAGTGAGGGAGGAAATACAAAGGCGATAATACCCTAATGGGTAAATACAAAATAAAACTAAAAGGAAACAACTTGGTGTTTCAACTAATATTAGTTTTGAAAGAAAAAGATACAAACTATAAACACCTTTTACCTTAATTTTGGAAATCAAGTTATGTACACTTAAACGTTTTTACCTTAATTTCTAAGGCACACTTAAAAACATTAACATATGAATGTTCAAATATTTGATCCAAATAGATTTAAAACTCTAAATATAGTGAATTTATGGATTGAGAACATAAGAAAATGTGCATTCAAATTGGAGGAGACATAATCTCCTTTGACGGTTATGTTTGCGCTGCGCATAATCTCTGCCTTTTGCACGTGCACTAAATTTTAACAAATTGCCAGAGAGTTAATTGATTGAACTGCAAATACCAAAGCCTGAAATAAATTTAGCATACAAATATGGTTATATAAAATAGAACACCCATGGAGAAGCTACAATGTAAGCTAAAATAGAACACCCATGTATATCAGATAGAATAATAAAGACTTGATCAAAATTAAGAACCACATCGTTTTTCTGCGAGAGTTTGGCTCTGGAAACCCATGATTGAAGAAATGTATTATGAAATCACATAAATAATATAGGTGAAGAAGCATCCATCAGCCTAGAAAGTAGTCATTGAATCATCAACAAAGAGAAATCAGTCGGGTTAAGGTAGTATTTTTAGTAAACTGATTGTAAATACAATGTAAACTGATTATAAGTAAATACATTACCATTATATTCAATCTAGATATACTAAACTACTAAGATTGATAAAAGGGGATTATGCACATTCCCAAATGACATGATGACAACTGCAGGCATAGGTTGGTTTGGAGCCCTAACTACTTTTTTTCATTCCATTTTTATCAATTGTATTATTCTGGACATCTCATCTTCATCCATTTTTATTTGGATATTGAAAGCATTTATCAAGGAGAAAGCATGTGACCACCTCCTCTGTTCAGATTAGGGCTGATATCGAGTCGAGTTCGAGCGATTTTGGCTCGGCTCGAAATCGAAATTTTCGACTCGAACTCGGCTCGAAATCGAAATTGATTTCGAGTCGAGTCGGCTCGACTCGAAATGACTCGATTCCGAGTCGGCTCGAAATCGAACTGAGTCGGCTCGAAATCGAATCAGATCGGCTCAAAATCAAATCAAGTCGGCTCGAAATTGAGCAATTTTTCGTTTTTTCCTAGTTTGCTCAAAATTAAATTGGACAAGCTATAAATTTAGCCAATGAAACACTTAAAGTCTTCATTCTTTTTATTTATATTTAAATTTTGTTATTTTTAATCTTAAAATTAGAATATATTAATAAATACATAATTTTTTAAATTAATTCGAGTGATTCAGGGCTGACTCGAAATTGACTCGAAATTCGATTCGAGTCAAATTGAATCGACTCAAATTGAGTCGAATCAATTTTAACCGATTCCGATTCGTCTCAATTTTCGAACGATTTTCAAGCGACTTTCGAGTTTCGAATAATATGCTCAGCCATAGTTCAGATAAATTTAAACATCCACAAACAATGCAATACAAAATAACAAAGAAAAGAAGAAGAAAAAACGACCATCAATATATATCATATATAATAAGCACAGGTAGGGGCTAAATTTCAATTGTTCATTATAGGGTTGAATGCAAAAGATAAGAACATAGGTAAATTTATGAATGAACTCATGCAAAACTTGATCAACTATGAAATAAAAAAAATTGATTAACTAAGAACTTATACAGAATCGCCCGAATGTGCTAAAAATCGGTAAAAATTCTGAGTTCCATTCATAAACTAAAAATGAGAATTTGTATTCGGCGAACTGGCGCAGGGATTACACATACATCAAGCGATTTTAGATAATGAAAATAAACCCTAAATCCATAAAAAAATTGACGTGGATACTTTGTTTGGGAAGAGGAAGAGGAGCGGCAGCGACGGGGGCTTCCAATGGTCTATAGAATCGTTTGGAGGCCAGATCCAGGCCGTCGGATGCAGAGGGCCATGGGAGGTGCGAGGGTTTTCGAAGAAAGGAGCGGCGGAGGCGGAAGAGGAGTGGTAGCGGGAGAGAGTCAAAGGTGAGAGGGTTATCGTTGTTTGCCGTCGTCGATCGTGGGGAGATGTGCAGGGGAGTTGCGAGGGTTTTCATGACAGCGAGAAGAGGCGCGCGGGTTAGAGTTAAAACCACAGAGGACGGGATTTAGGAGCACAGGAAAGCGGAGGAAGGATGATCTGTATGCAAAGAGCTCCGAAGTGAAGGCTGAATGAGAACTGTAGGCTGGATCACGAAGTTGCAGCGGGCGAAAGGGGAAAAGTCGCGGAATCGTGAGGAGGCATCGAGACGAATGAGAATCAGGAGGGTTTAGGTTGTCGTGAGTACCCGTGTAGTAACTGGCAATCCGTGGCATTTGCTTAGGTGGAGGATCCGTGACCTTTGATTAAGCATGATCGTGCGGCTAATATTGAAAGTGTGGTGTGCTTGAAGAATGATATATTGGTTTATATAATAAAGATATATATATACACGAGTGACAGAGCACGGAGGGCGCCCCCATGCCCAGCACAATAGTATCCCGATCGCAACATTACCCCAAACACGATAGTCGCTCCGCCCGCAGTCGTCTTCTCTCAAACTCATAGAATTCAGACAACGATTGTACCTCCGCTCGCCACCATTTCTGACCCTCTTAAAGGTGATAGAATCCACGGGTTGCTTCTCCGTCAATGGAATAATGCTTTCAGTTCTGATTTACTCTTTAGACGCCCGAAAAGAAAATAACAAACACACAAAGATAAAACACCATGGTGAAGGCCCACTTCTTATTCAAGTTTCCCCTTGCTGAATTCAGCTTGGCATTTGGACGAACGCTATAGGTGCGGAATTATTGGTTACAGGTTTCAGCATGCGTGGACTTGGAAGAATGGCCCCCATCCCCGTTGACAACATATTTCTTTACGTTCAGCATATCCACGTCACTCTAAGTCCGCCTGAGAATTGGGTTACCTGCATATGGGAATTTGAATGAAGATGATATATCTCTGATTTTCTAGAAGATCCACATAATAGTAATCCCTTAGTGGGGGAGAAAGAGTGAAGAAATTAAATGCTTTTATATAGTTATTATCAAGTAAAGAAAAACTTAACGGATAATAGTAATCCCTTCTTCTTATCATAGTTAAAATGAATTTTTTAAAATATTTTAGTTGAAGAACCATGGCTAGACCATCGTTGAAACTCTTATAAAGCAGAGGATGGACCTTTAGTCTGGATCCTAGTAGCTTGAGGATGGAGAATCAAATAAATCCATGGAGACATTAATTAAATGTTGAATATGATCTAATTTATACATGCAATAAAAGAAGACGATTGTTAACTGCACCCCTTGTATGGTTATCCGCATCCCATTTTGTTTTTAAAAATCTTTTTTCTAAAACTTTACTTGCACTCCATCTCCCCAATTTCGCGGAAGCTGCACCCCGTCTTCCTCTTCGCCGAGCTGCTCCCGTCTCCGGCATCTTCCTCGCGCCATCTTTCTCTCCGGTTAACAAGTCGGCGCTCATCCAGTATGCTCCTTCCGTCGGCGCCCGTGTCCCCCTCTCCGGTTAAAAATGGATATTTTCCTGTACACTAATAAAAGTATAATATCTGAGAGGAATCATCGTTCAACAATATTCTATTAGTCGTCTCACGGACACCACAAGGGGATATTTTTGGGTGCGCAAAGAAAAATATCGGGGTGCGGCAAGGAAAAAATGGGGTGCGTTTATATTTTTGGATTACGGTTAACAATGGAGTGCGAATAGCCAAAATCAAGTTGCGGTTAACAATCGCCTAAAAGAAAATGTTTTCATCTGAAGCTTTTAACAGTTAGAACCAACATTTTTTCATGTTAAATTTAAGTTTATTTGGGATGAAGGAGAGCTAAAATTTAAGCATAGAAGTGAAAGAAAGAAAATCCGTTTTTTCAATCACCGAAATTGCTTGTGGCTTACCTGAGTTGCTCTATTTGGCCTTAAAAGTGATGATCCGTAATTTCTACCGTTAGCAGTGCTATGGCACGCCAAGTGCGGGGGAGTTGGAAATATGGGGCCTTGTTGTAAAACCTGACCAAGCTTGTGAAGGGAAATGAAAGAGTCAACAAACGAAGGCTGAGAATCATTTAGTTAATGGTTTTGATGTTGTCAAGGGAAATAAAGAGTCATAAACTCCCGTAGATACCTAGCCTGGAGGAGTGCGTGGAGATGATGGGGTTGCGAAAGAGATCTAGGAGGCGTAGTGGAACCTTTGTGACCGAGTTCTTGTGGCGATGTGTTCGTCCTCCTGGAGGGCAAGAGATGGCACGAGGTCGTCGGCTGCTGAAGTTGATTGGTGGTTTCGACGGGTAGAGGATCGTTGTAACAAGCAAAAGCTTGCTACAGGGACTTCGCCGGAGAAGATGAACGGAATGGCTGGAGCGGTGGTGGATGATGGTGATGGATCGGTAAGACAAAGCCTTACCTAGATAACAGGGATCCTAACTAGACTATTAAACTAACAAACAACTAATTACTTTTCATTTCTTATTAAACTATTACATGGAGTGCTTATTTATAGAGTCATATAATGACCATAGCCATTAGTTGTTAGCCACGTGGCTAACAACTGTTACATTCCTGCCCTTCCCATTTAAACGACGACCTCGTCGTTTGATTCCACCAGGATCAAAGACCCAAATGACACACGGAATGTATATGAGAATCAAGCCTGCATCCTGAAATTTGTTTATTGGCGGCTCCACTTGTGCATATTGTATCGAAACGATGCATCCTCCTGGATCGAAGACATGAATTGTCCAAGTTGATACATGGCTGTGGAAACACGTGTCATCATGTGGTTGACCAACTTGAGGAACGTGAGCTAGAGAGTCCATGATAACGTTAGAGTTGGGGTGATGTTGCATCAACCCCTCCAATGGCGGCAAAACCGTGTTGTCGGAAATATTAAGAACAACCGGCGCAAGTGACAACACCTCCATTGGTGACGAAACAATGTTCGCCGTAATTGGTACCTCAAGAAGATTGTTTTCTTTGATGGCTTCTTGTTCCTCTTCCTCAATGCAATCAATCAAGTCATCCAACATTTTTAAGTTTGCCGCAATTCGTTGTGTCCCTTGTTGAGTATCAATATCATCAATAATTTTGTGCATGTACTCTTTAATCTTCTTTGAATGAGCGTCTCCAATAGAAGTGCTTGATTTCTGTAGTAGGATTGCATTAGGTAGAGCGACGAAGACGACACATGCACTTGGAGCGATGGTGGCACCGTATAAGCTTGGAGCAGCGGTGGCGCCGTATGAGCTAGGAACGACGGTGACACCATAAGAGCTTGGAGCGACGGTGGCGCTGTATGAACCTTGAGCACTGGCGGTGTTGTTGTAACCTCGAGCAGCGGCGGAGCCGAATGAACTTGGAGTGGATGCACCATAAAAACTAGGGGTAGCGGCGTCATATAAACTAGGAGAAATTGTGCTATATGAGCTTGGAGCAACGACGACATGCGACCACGCAACACCAAAAGAAGATGGCTGTCCAAGAATGTTTGTTGGCGGCGTTCCAAAGATTTGTGGATGTGCAGCCCATGGTGCAGTAGAAGATTGTCCTGGACCCATTTGTTGTCCATAGTGCCTTTGTCCAGGTATATCATAATATGATCCTCTTGTGGCAAATGGAATGCTATGTGCTTCCCCTTGGAAATTATGAAAATTGTTGCCGGATGTTGATGCTTTGAATAGGGATCCCATATCTTGGCGTAATAAACGCATTTCTTGCATCACTTGTTCGGTGGATTGTTGAAGAGCCAGATTGAGCTTTAACATTTCCGCTTCCAATCTTGAAAAATTCTGCGATTGCTTTGCTTGCCTGTTCTCCATTGTCTTCCATAACTCCCGCTGTTCGGATGCGAGTTCCTTCAAGCGGGTGTTGGGCGGTGGTGAATCGTTGTTGGTCATAGTGGAGGAAGGTCAACGAGCGCCCCAAATGTAAGACAGGTCGGCTGTGGCGTTCCTTGCTTGTTGCTGGCGAGTTCGTTGCTCCTGAATGAAACAATGCTGCCGGAGTTGCCGACGAGATCTGGAAGGAGTTCGATCTCCGACGATGTAGTAGTGGTTGGTCCGACGAGGAGGAGAATGAAGGCAGGGCGTAAGAAATCTTCTCGACTGTAACAAATCTCCTTGGGTAGCGCAATGGACGGCGATGGCAGACAGATTTGGGGGGAGGAAATCTTGACTGGCGGCGCAGAAGTGTTTTTTTTTCCAGAGCACATCAAATCTCCTTGGCCGGAGTGGGTGTTGCTTGCGAGGTAATAGTGGTTGGTAGGAAGAGCGATCTCTCAACTGAGATGAAACTCTCCGTCAAGGAACGATATAAATGGCGTCAATGGCCGTTCCGATTTGTTTGCAGCAGTAATAGTGGCTGGCAGCTGGTTGGCACTGTTCTTGATGATTTCTGGCGAGTTAGATGTTCCGCAAGAATCTGGGCTTGCGGTTGGCTTGAAACAATTCTGCCGGAGTTTGTCCGTTCGTCGGAGGAGCAGTTGGGGAAGACAGCCGCGGAGGGCCGCGGAGGATGTAGAAGAAACAGGGATGGCCCTGTGACAAATCTCAGGCCGACAAAGATATCCTCTCAACGATGATGAAGTCTAGATACGGAAGGAGATCTCTCAACTGGTGTTCGAGAGCAGAGGATTGAAACGAGACGGAGGCGGCGCAGCGGTGGCGGAGGCGGCGCAGCGGTGGCGGAGGCGGCACAGCGGTGGCGGAGGCAGTGAGGTTGCTTTTTTGATGGCTGATGGCGGGCGGCGTTTCTTGAGGTTGCCGGAGAGCAAGAAGATGCATGGGATAGCTGTTCCGGCAGGTGCGATGAAGCGGCGGTGGTGGCGGGAGCTCTCACGATGATGAAGTCTTTGGCGTTTCTTGAAGTGGCCGAAAAATGGAAGATAAATGTGAGGTTGTAGTGATTGGCTAGAGCGGCGATGGGGCGGAGGATGAAGCGGCGACGGTGGTGGGAACCCTCTCAACGAGAGCACCAATGTAACAAGCAAAAACTTGCTACATGGACTTCGCCGGAGAAGATGAACGGAATGGCTGGAGCGGTGGTGGATGATGGTGTCAAAGCCTTACCTAGCTAACAGGGATCCTAACTAGACTATTAAACTAACAAACAACTAATTACTTTTCATTTCTTATTAAACTATTACATGGAGTGCTTATTTATAGAGTCATATAATGACCATAGCCATTAGTTGTTAGCCACGTGGCTAACAACTGTTACAATCGTTGCCTAGAGCGAAGAGCCGAAGAGGAACGTGTAGAGGATTCAGCTGTGACGTTTCCATCGGCTTGGAGGAGAGGTTTCAGGTGTAGCTTTACTGCCGGGTGAAGCGGGAGGAATCGTGGCACAGGGGTGAGGGAGAGAGGGAGAGAGATGGGGAAGAGGTGTGGGTTGTATCGGTTCTCGGCCCTAAAAGAGCGAAGGATCGTGCCACTAATATTATGTGCATATGCAATTGAACGGTCTAGATTTATTTGTTGACTGAGTTACATTATAAGAGGATTTCTTTATATAATATAATATATCTTTATTATATAAGGAAACCCTTAATCATACCATAGTGTAACATTTATATCCCAAAATACCCTCATTAAAACATTCTTTGGGCTTAAACTTAGGGGCATTTCGGTCTTTAGGCCGGCCCAACGCTTAATTTAGGTTCTAATTATTACTTCCGTGCACTGTTCCCCCTCTCAAAATCACGATAGCCGAAATTTTTTCCTCACTTCTTCGCAGGGCATCGCGATTCTTCGTTCTCCCACGATCATCGCACGGCTCCGCCACGAAGATAATCGCACGGCTCCGCCACGAAGATCACCGCACGCCTCTGCTGCAAAAGGAAAGGAGAGCAAGTACGACTCTTCTCCGGTGAGTTTCAGCCTTTCGACCTAACACCCTTCTTCTCCGGTGAGTTTCAGTCTTCTCCGGTGAGTTTCAGTACTTCTCTTCTTCGGCAAGAAACATCTGGAACCGGCAGTGTTTGAAAACGACGGCCACCATTGCTAGGGTTTTGATTTCTTGCTGGGTATTTTCGATTTCTTGCTAGGGTTTCGATTTCTTGCTGGGTATTTTCGATTTCTTGCTAGGGTTTCGATTTCTTCATTATGTGCATTTCGATTTCTTGCTAGGGTTTCGTAAGAAGTTTCTCTTAGGTGCACCGACGGAGCTTCTACCATTGATTTTGAGAGAGGTAAGTAACATTCTCGATCCCCCGTCATATTTCACCATTGCTCTTCTTCTTTCTTTCACATTTTTTATTACCGCTGACATGCATTACCAGATTGCCCCTTCCTCTATCTGGAACCAGTAGATTCCTCCTTCCATTCCCATCTGTATCAGGTATGCTCACTATTGGCCACCATTGCTGATATGCTCATTGTTATTTTATAACTCCTCTTAAAACTTCTATTATAACTTGGAATATTGCTTCGTCTACAAGCTTATGTTGCGGCGAATATTAATTCTTCTTCGTTATAGTTTTGCTAACTTCCTGAAGTTAGCTGGCCTTCCATATATTTTTTATAGCTTTGATATGCTCATTGTTATTTTATAACTCCTCTTAAAACTCCTATTATAACTTGGAACCAGTAGATTCTTACCGCGGACATGCATTACATTAAGAGCTTTATAACCTAGCTTCTTCCGGTACCAAAGAATTAACTAAATGAGCACTTTTTGTGATTAGAGGAATGTTCTTGAGACAGTAATTCAGGAGCTCCCAAAGTTAGGGCTCAACTCCGTCCCCCCAAAATTTGTATTCTTTTAATCACTGTATCAATATTTATTGTCAAAGCTTTATGTGCTATTATTTTTTTCCTTTTGAGAAAGGCAATGACGATTCATGGATAAGCCATGAGCAATGGTAATAGTATTGAGGATGGCCCAGTACTTGGATTTTTATTAGGCAACCCATACTATCATTGCATAAATTGGAATGACTGGACATCATTGAATGAGAGTAGCACCTCTCCATGGAGGATTTTGGAAGACATCTGAGCCTTTCTTTGTGGGGGAAGAAATCATATATTAAATTTTGATTTGAACACTTTTCACATTACTACAATTTGTATTCTTTTACTCACAGTATCAAAGAATTGAGTTATTTCCTTCAAGATCATGTAAATTCATCCGGCAATCTACTAGAAACAATCATTTTTGTCTATTTTAAGGGCGATGGTGTATCAGGTATGTTCACTGTTGGCCTGCCATATGTTTTTATAGCTCTGATATGCTCATTGTTGTTTTATAACTCCTCTTAAAACTCCTATTATAACTTGGAACCAGTAGATTCTTACCGCTGACATGCATTACCAGATTGCCCCTTTCTCTATCTGGAACCAGTAGATTCCTCCTTCCATTCGCATCTGTATCAAGTATGCTCACTATTGGCCACCATTGTTGATATGCTCATTGTTGTTTTATAACTCCTCTTAAAACTTCTATTATAACTTGGAATATTGCTTCGTCTACAAGCTTATGTTGCGGCGAATATTTATTCTTCTTCGTTATAGTTTTGCTAACTTCCTGAAGTTAGCTGACCTTCCATATATTTTTTTTATAGCTCTGATATGCTCATTGTTGTTTTATAACTCCTCTTAAAACTCCTATTATAACTTGGAATATTGTTTCGTCTACAAGCTTATGTTGCGTCAAATATTTATTCTTCTTCGTTATAGTTTTGCTATATTTATTCTTCTTTGTTATAGTTTTGCTAACTTCCAGAAGTTAGCTGCTTATTATTTATGCAATTCTTGAAGTTATAACAATATATCACTTTTAGGAGCCAATGCTCATAGGTTTGCCTACTTGGAGTTATCAGTCATTGGGCTGATCAACAATCTTTGACTTTCTCATATTTGCTGGGGTGCTGACGTGGCAAGCTTCTTCCACTGCGTAGAATGCTGATGCTTTTTTGGTACTCAGTGCAGTATTTCTTTCAGCCATTAAGAGCTTCATTAGAAGGTTAATGATTTGCTTTATAACCTAGCTTCTTCCGGTACCAAAGAATTAACTAAATGAGCACTTTTTTGTGATTAGAGGAATGTTGTTGAGACATTAATTCAGGAGCTCCCAAAGTTAGGGCTCAACTCTGTCGCCCCAAAATTTGTATTCTTTTACTCACTGTATCAATATTTATTGTCAAAGCTTTATGTGCTATTATTTTTTTTCTTTTGCGAAAAGAAATGACGATTCATGGATAAGCCATGAGCAATGGTAATAGTATTGAGGATGGCCCAGTACTTGGATTCTTATTAGGCAACCCATACTATCATTGCTTAAATTGGAATGGCTGGATATCATTGAAAGAGAGTAGCACCTCTCCATGGAGGATTTTGGAAGACATCTGAGCCTTTCTTTGTGGGGGGAAGAAATCATATATTAAATTTTGATTTGAACACTTTTCACATTGCTACAATTTGTATTCGTTTACTCACTGTATCAAAGAATTGAGTTATTTCCTTCAAGATCATGTAAATTCATCTGGCAATCTACTAGAAACAATCATTTTTGTCTATTTTAAGGGTGATGGTGTATCAGGTATGTTCACTGTTGGCCTTCCATATGTTTTTATAGCCCTGATATGCTTATTGTTGTGATCTAAATTTTCAACCACTGCATACTTTTGTTTAGGTTTTGGAAATCATATAAATTTAAGCTGTCCACAACACTCTAATGTCGTTAATTGTCGCATCTATTTTGGGTGGATTGTTCAATTTTGCAAGTTAAAATATGGATTTGGTGAGGTGTTTGCAATCTTTTCACTAACCAAGGTACATACCTATATATGAACTATTAGTCACTGTTTGATGCTGTGAATGAGATTAGGAGAGTTGCTTTGCCTTTCCTTCCCAGTATATCCTGCTCATCCCCATTATCACATTCTTATCATCTTCACTATTAGTTATGTTTTCAGTTGGATGAAATAATCGATTCAAAATAAAATTTTGATGGTTAAAATTCTGAAAATTGTGTTGGATGCATTCTTATCACCTTCAATTAGTTATGTTATATAGTAATTTATATGTTGAATTCATGCTTGGACAAAAAAGTGCACGGGGCTCTCCCCAAATAAACTCTTTTCTTTGACTTTAATTACTTTCTTCTTTACTTTTTAGTTCTTAATTTTTTGACAAGTTCTCATTTTACTAATTTATATGTCGAATGTCGTTGTCTTCGACCAATGTCGTCTTTCACATCCAAATATCCGTGCCCACAACCAATGGCGCCGCCCCCGACTAATATCGTCACCCCCAACCAATGTCGCCGCCCCCGATCAATGTTGCCGCTCATGACCAATGTCTCCCCTACGACCAATGTCGTCATCCCTGACCAATGTATTCCCCCAGGATCAATTTCGTCATCTATGATCAATGTCGCCTCCTACGACCAATGTCGCCACCCTCAACCAATGCCGCCGCCCTCGATCAATGTCGCATCCTCGATCAATGTATCCATCGCCAACCAATGTCGCCTCCCCTGACCAATGTCGTCGCCCCCAACCAATGTCGCCGTCCCAGACCATTTTCGCCTCCCTCAACCAATGTTGCCCCCACGACGAATGTCGCCTCCACGACGAATGACGCCCTCACGACAAATGTCGCTCCCACGATGAATGTCGCCCCCACGACAAATGTCGCCCCCTCGACAAATCTCGCACCCACGACAAATGTCCCCCCACGAAAAATGTCGCTCCCTTGACAAATGTCGTCCCCTCGATGAATGTCGCACCCACGACGAATGTTGCCCGCACGGGGTCCCCCGTGCACGACTGCTTGTTATTATATGAGGAAACCCTTAATCGATACATGGTGTAACATTTATATCCCGAAATGTCCTCATTAAAACTATCTTTGGGCTTAAACTTAGGGGCCTTTTGGTCTTTCTACCGCCTAAAGATAAGTTTACGGGCTTAATAAAGGCAACATCTCGTCAGTCACGCTAGTCACCTATCGCGACTCTCCGCCTCAAACCCCGCCGAAAGCCACTCCCGCCACCGCCTTCCCGTCTCTGCGCGTCGTCCTTCTTTCTCCTCTCCGCACGCCACCGTCATCTCGTCGCATCCCGCCTCGACAGGCGGGGTCACTTCTCCGCCGCTTCTTATCCTCCGGTCGCTCTATTTCTACCTCATCGCTGCCCTCCTGCTCGACTACCATCATCACTGCTTCGACCACCGTCGTTGCTTCGACCATCATCGCTGCCCTCCTACACACCTCTGCTCCTCCAGTTCTTCTTCTCTGGTAAAGTGGCTCTATTCCTACTGCCCTCCTGCTCCGGTTCTTCTTCTCTGGTTCTGATTTTGGTAATTTCAGTTTTTTGTAATTTAGTAATTTCACGATTTTTGTGCTTTGATTAACACTCAACACTAATATTTGCCTGTATTTCCTACCATCATCACCGTTTGGTTTCTTGCCTGTATTTCTCATCTCTGATCTCTCTTAGAACTCTGAAGTCAATAAATTCAAACTCTTTATTTATTTTCAGTTATTATGTGTTGCTTTGATGAAATGCACAAATGTTAATTTTGTTTGATCTATTTCAGTTAAATAGATTTCAGTTAAATAGATTGACCAGTTATTATGTGTTGCTTTGTCTGTATTTTCCATCTCTGATCTCTCTTAGAACTCAGAAGTTAGTAAATTCAAACTCTTTATTTATTTATTTTCAGTTATTATGTGCTACCTTGATGAAATGCACAAATGTTAATTTTATTCGATCTCTAACCATTCGATTTGCCCAAATGTTAATTTTGTTTGATCTCTAACCATTTTCAATAATTAATTTGGTCCAAATATTAATTATGCTAGACCTGAATGCAGGTTAATTTCAATACAGAATTTTGCCCAAATGTTAATTATGCCCTCTCCAAGTTTTATCTTTTTTAACCAGAACTCTGGGTTCTTTCTATGAACAACAACTCTTTGATCTTCCCCAATATTTTTTCATGTCAACTTATTATATGATCTTCCCCAATCTCCAAGTTTCATGCCCCAATATTTTGGTCTTTATGGATGATCAGTTCACATTTTGGCAAACATAATTTTTGACATGAAACTTGGGGCATGAAACTTGGATTTTGTCTTAATGGAAAAAAATTATAATGTATTACAAATTTGTATAAAATATAGATTTGCTTAATAAATTATAGAGAAAAATCTGTTGTTTGGACTACAAATATTAATTTAATGACTTGGTAGAAAATGCACCCAAATTTTGATAGAAAATACACCCAAATTTGATCAAAACTAAACCCTTGCAGTTTATCAAACGATAAGGTTGCAGCTTAGTAAAAACTCCAACCTTGCAGTTTTGTAAGACTATACGGCTGCAATTTTTTTAGCAAAAACTGCAAGGTAACGTTTTAATGGAAGGTATTTCTAGCTTGATCTATGCTGCACATATTAAACCTACTGAATCATTTCTTCAGCACTACATCTGTACAGGAAATTAATTCAGATATCTCAGTATAGAAAAGTCAAATAATATTAAACTACCTATTGTTTATTGATCCTGTAGCTGATTCCAGAGTTGACCAGCAAGTGTGTATGTAAGTCAGCACAGATATCAAGAGTTCTAGGATGATTTCTACTGTGAGGGCATCTCGGCTGTGAGGTGATTGGTTGGTAGTGAAGTTGAGGGTCATTTGGTCACGAATAGAAATCGTAGAAGCAATGACAAAAAATCTATTGAAATGCTTCAGTTATTCTTCCACATATATTAAGCTTATATAATAAACCTACTGAATATAAGTCAAGAAAATTTATTCAGATTGTAAAGAGAGGCCTCAAAGCTTGTATATACTTTTTGAATTCATAGTTACAAGTATGAATACATTTATATAGGAGAGGAGAAAGAAGAGAAATCCCGGTCTAACATGTGGCACTAATACAATGAGGAGAAAAAGAGGAAAAAATGGGTCACTAGATGGGCCCTTAACAAGGCTTCTCTAACACTCCCCGCAAGCTGGGGTGTACAAGTCGTAGGAATCAAGCTTGGATAAAAATTGATAGTATAGTGTCCGGGAGAGAGCTTTCGTCAAGATGACAGCAACTTGGTTTGTAGCTGGGACATGCTCCAACTCTCTTCTTTGACTGTACTTTTTCCCGGATAAAATGACAGTCAACTTCAATATGCTTTGTACGTTCGTGAAAGACTGGATTCTTGGCAATATGTATTGCGGCTTGGCTGTCATAGAATAGGGTCGCCGGTGATGAGAGACGAACACCTAAGTCACCCAGAAGGCCCTCAAGCCAAGTTAGCTCAGAAACGACAGCGGCCATAGCCCGGTACTCGGCTTCAGCAGAAGAGCGAGCAACCACGGTTTGTTTCTTGCTACGCCATGTTATGAGATGTCCTCCAAAGTAGGTACAAAAACCCGTTGTGGAGCGCCTATCATCAATGGATCCAGCATAGTCGACGTCAGAGTACGCGATAAGAGATAGAGATGTGGATGGCTTGTGCACCAGCCCTTGTCCTGGAGCGTGATGGCGACGGTGATGGCGACGGTGATGGCGACGGTGATGGCGACGGCCACCAGGACGGCCAAATGGAGCATGAATATGTTGAAGATGTACCGGCAAAGGACGTGCGACGTCGTAGCGGTCATGGCTACAAGCTTCGCCCTCGCAACAAGAATCATATTTGATATTTTTTTGTTTTGGTGTGCTAATAGCCGTTTCATGATGGCTCTTTAAAACGTTATTTAATTTCTTCATTTTTATTTATGTGGTGTGCCTTTAGCCACATGATTTTTGCTTTGAGATGTAAGCCTATATAAGGGCCTTAAACTCTTCATTATGTGGTAGAATATTATTGAAATCAAATTTTGAATTTGCCTAATCGTTTCCCCCTCTTTCTTCCCTAATTTCCCCCTCTTTCTTCTCAAAACCGCCGCCCCCTCTCTTTCCTTTCTTCCTCCAAGCCGCCGGCCCCAAGGCCCTCCTCTTCCCTAAGTGCTCGGCCTCCACCATTCCCCCTCTTGCTCTAGGCCGCCCCGTCCTCTTAGTGCTCGGCCGCCCTCATCTTTTCTTGCTCTCGGCCAACCGAGATCTACTCTTGAATGGTGTTGCCGGCCCATGCATGAGAAGTTGCTTGCTTGCAAGGAAGAAGAAAGGTGTTTCCCTCCACGGCGTGAAGTGGAGATTAGCACGTTCATCATCCGTAGCGCGTTTCCCGTGGACGTTCAAAGGAGGAGCGATCAAACTTGGTAGATCCACGCACCACGGATCTACAAAATCCGAGAGGGGTAACGAAAATTTCTACCAAGAGTTTTCTTTCTCTAGATAGTTCTTGTGGTGGACGGATTTTGCGTTATTTTTCCGATTTGTTTTCTTCACGGTTAATCAAATAATAGATCGGTATTTTTCGTTTGGATTTTTGAAAGATTCGTAAGAGGATTGGCGATCCTCGCTTTTCTTTTGTTGGGATAGATTCTACCATCTTTCGAATCATTTTGTTCTTGGTGGATCTATTTTGGTACAACCCCAAAAGCTCGCTCGGGATCAATATTATCCCATTTAGCCGGAAAGAGTTTGGCCTATAGCCAACACTCGATCTATTTGCGGAACGGCGATCCGTATTGTTAGCGCGAACGATAAATAAAATAATTGTTGTGGCTGCGTTTACGTTAGCGTGCGGGTTAGAGGGCGTAGATCGTGTCATAAGCGTCGTCGTGGCCTCCGTGACGACTCTCAAGGATATTCCCTACATCAATTTGGTATCAGAGGGAGGTTCTCGTCAATTTCCTAATTGGCACTCCTCCCCCTCTCAAAATTTAAAATTCAAATTTCAAATTTAAAATTTCCAATTTCGAATTTCAAATTTCGAATTTCAAAATTCAAAATTCAAAATTCAAATTTCAAAATTCGAAATTTCAAATTTCAAATTTCAAATTTCAAATTTCAAATTTCAAATTTCAAATTTCAAATTTTAAAATTTCAAAATTCAAACTTTCAAATTTTAAATTTTAAAATTCAAATTTCAAATTTCAAATTTCGAATTTCAAAATTCAAATTTCAAAACTTTTAAGTTTCATGAAAACTAGTTTTTCTACATATTGGTCTGCAAATAGCGGCATTAAAATGTCAACTTTCTCAAAATCTAAAAGTCAAAATTTCTGGAATTCCTCCATCTAATTATTAGTAAGAAAACAAAAAAAAAAAAAAAAAAAATTATTAAGTACTTATTTTTATTAATTTATTTGAAAATTTAGTATTTTTAGTGTGTCAATAGCGGCCTAGATTTTTTTTTTCTAAATAAAAAAATTCCAGCAAAATTTTTTAATGTTCCTCTTATTTTTCCAGCAAAAACCCTATCTTATAATCTTTAAAACCCTAGTGGTTAAGCGGGAACAATTCAACTTTTAAAAATTAATTAGCTACAGGCTTTTAATTTTTTTTTCATATACGCGGTTTCTTGCACCTATGGCGGGTTGTTGGAATCTCATTCCTTCACCTTCCTCGATTGGAGCTTTTCGCAAGGACATGAAGCGTCAATGTGAGGACGTTATGGAATTGATATCATAACTTAGAGGTCATCCCACCTCTAGGCGTGTTAGAATTCCTGCTCCAACCTATGATGGTTTAGGAGGGTTTCGAGTGTTTCTACTTTGGGTAGAGGATATGGAACGATATTTCGAGCAGTATCGTATTGGGGATCCCCACAGGATTTCCGTTGCGAGACTCCAGTTATTTGGTCGAGCGCTTACCTTCTGGATCAATGAAGAGAGACGTTATGGGCCATCAATCGCCGACTCTCTTGTAGGCTGGAAGATTATGAAGAATCTTCTAATGGATGAGTATTACCCTCCCTACTGTCGTGCCCAGTCTCCTGATTATATGAGTGATTCGACGCCTAAATTTTTGCCTACAACGAACCAGTATGTCCCCTCGTACTCCCATACTAGAACGTCACGTAAGATTCATTCTCCCGCCAGGTCCAATCCCAATGCCATGAATATGCGGGATGAGAGTGTTGTTATCAAAGTGATTGAGTTTGAGACTGTGATTTCTAGTGTGCCCGTCACTGCAGACGAGGCTATTGACATTGACAATGTGAGTGACGACGAGGAGATTGGTTACCCCAGTGACCTGGATGACGATTTCTCCTCTGAGGAATTATCTCTGCTTCCCCTCGTCGAGGTTTCTGAGAATGATACTGATTCTGATTTGGGTGAAGTACCTTATGAGTTGATAGAATCACCCTATGACGAATGCTTCTCTGATTGTGAGTTAGGTGAAGACGAGCCAGATGAGTTTACTGTGAGGGAGAATCCTGTGTTTGAATTATCCTATTATTTTGATGACTTGCACCCGGAGGATTACACTTGGACGAAAAATCCATATTTTGACTTTCGGCATGATTTAGCCCCTCCTCTGGAGTCTATTGATGCGCCCATTCATGAGAATTGTATGACTGCTAATATAGTGATTTATGAGTCGGAAGAGTTACCTTATGGTGAGAGCTTACCCGTTCGTGATTTACGCGATGATACATTAGGACACGAACTGGTTATCTTTAGCCCAAGACATATTGTAGAGCCACCTTCTGAGATTTTTACCGCTACTGCTGGCGTGACCGATGTGTTTGGAGGAATACCAATCGAGAGAGTTATTATTTTAGAGGACGATATTGAGGTCAACCCGGGTGAGCGTCCCCTGATGCAAACTCTGTGGCATGAATTTAATTGCATTATTAACTCTCCCCTCGTATTAGTTTTACCGGCTATCCCCACCATTTTGTTGACCCGACCTACAGATCTGTTTGGATATGAGATTATTTTGCCTGTTTGGAGTCAATTTGTTTTATCTTCCACGATGGATCCTCTTTGGGACATGTCACATAGTGTGAAGATAGATTTTGTATGTGGTCATGATGAAAGTCTCATAAATTCGGTACCCTCTCGACTTCTTAGGATTGACCAATTTTTCGAGAATCCATTAATGATGTGGTCATCGTTTGTCCCATCGGATTGCATTCAGTTAGTACCACCTGATTTAATTCGACTACTACCACCGGATCTAGTCCCGTTTTTGCCACCTGTTCGCATTATGTTGGTGCCACCTGATCCCGTTAGGATGATACCCCCTGATGAAGTCTCGTTAGCGCCACCTGATGTTATCATATTGGTGCCACCTGATGTAGTTCCGCTGGTGTCACCCTACTTATTTCTGTTAGTGGCCACGGTATGGCCCCATGAGTCGTCTCGCTCGCACCTCTTGTCACACCTGAGAGCGTCCAACTCTCTTAGTATTTGTGATGCGCAGATTCCCTTGGCATATCTGCATGCCAAGTGTGGTCATAATAATTTTCGAATTAGAACTGCGACTTTGGAGCCATTTGAAGTCATCCTTGATGTGAAGGCTCCCGTCCCCCCTGACTTAACCCCTATATCCCCCGTATTCGGGTTGAGTCACGTAGCCCATGGTTTCACTCCCCACGATAGTATGATTCTTAGGCACACTTTAAAAGAATTAATCACTCTTGTTGCGTCTCTTTATTTTCCCTCTAGTTTGTCGCCGAATGAGATAGTGCATGGTTATAAGGCGCCAGTGCCTCTTGACTTGGTTCCGTTACCGCCTTCTATTAAGACAAGTCAATTTGCACAGGATTTCGCTTCACACGTTCACACTCTCCATGAGCACATTGGCAAGACGTTAGCTAAGCAATATTCTATTTATCAATCGAATGCTAACGTACATAGGCGAGCAGTCTCCTTGAACATTGGCGATTTGGTGATGGTTCGTCTTATCCCTGAACGGATGCCTTCGGGCACCATAAAAAAATTAGCGAACAAGAAAGCTGGTCCTTTTCGAATTTTGAAGAAATTAGGCGAAAATGCTTATTTATTAGAATTACCCGTTGATTGGGGAATCTCCCCTGTGTTTAACATTTCGGATTTAACGCTTTTTGTTGCTCCACCACCTGAACTGTCTGTCTCTCCGTTTAATAATTCCACTATACAATCTAATGGGGTGGGGGGTGAGCTCAATTCTGGATCGTTCTCTCCTTCGAATTCTACGGGAGGTATGCCGTCTATTGATAATGACACTTGTTTTTCTGCTTCACCTAACGCTTTTCCGAGGTTTCCCCGGACAGATTTCTTGCCTGACAGGATTTTGCAGGATGATATGTTTCCCACCCCCGACGGCGACATTCACAGGTTTTTGGTTCGTTGGTGTGGTCGTCCGGCTTCAGACGACTCTTGGCTCTCTGCTGCACAGATGGATCTTCTTGACGCGGACCTCGTATGCCGTTATATGTCAGCCCGCTCATCGGAGATGAGCCCTTTTGAGCGGCGGAGGATTGATGGCGACGGTGATGGCGACGGTGATGGCGACGGCCACCAGGACGGCCAAATGGAGCATGAATATGTTGAAGATGTACCGGCAAAGGACGTGCGACGTCGTAGCGGTCATGGCTACAAGCTTCGCCCTCGCAACAAGAATCATATTTGATATTTTTTTGTTTTGGTGTGCTAATAGCCGTTTCATGATGGCTCTTTAAAACGTTATTTAATTTCTGCATTTTTATTTATGTGGTGTGCCTTTAGCCACATGATTTTTGCTTTGAGATGTAAGCCTATATAAGAGCCTTAAACTCTTCATTATGTGGTAGAATATTATTGAAATCAAATTTTGAATTTGCCTAATCGTTTCCCCCTCTTTCTTCCCTAATTTCCCCCTCTTTCTTCTCAAAACCGCCGCCCCCCTCTCTTTCCTTTCTTCCTCCAAGCCGCCGGCCCCAAGGCCCTCCTCTTCCCTAAGTGCTCGGCCTCCACCATTCCCCCTCTTGCTCTAGGCCCCCCGTCCTCTTAGTGCTCGGCCGCCCTCATCTTTTCTTGCTCTCGGCCAACCGAGATCTACTCTTGAATGGTGTTGTCGGCCCATGCATGAGAAGTTGCTTGCTTGCAAGGAAGAAGAAAGGTGTTTCCCTCCACGGCGTGAAGTGAAGGAGATTAGCACGTTCATCATCCGTAGCGCGTTTCCCGTGGACGTTCAAAGGAGGAGCGATCAAACTTGGTAGATCCACGCACCACGGATCTACAAAATCCGAGAGGGGTAACGAAAATTTCTACCAAGAGTTTTCTTTCTCTAGATAGTTCTTGTGGTGGACGGATTTTGCGTTATTTTTCCGATTTGTTTTCTTCACGGTTAATCAAATAATAGATCGGTATTTTTCGTTTGGATTTTCGAAAGATTCGTAAGAGGATTGACGATCCTCGCTTTTCTTTTGTTGGGATAGATTCTACCATCTTTCGAATCATTTTGTTCTTGGTGGATCTATTTTGGTACAACCCCAAAAGCTCGCTCGGGATCAATATTATCCCATTTAGCTGGAAAGAGTTTGGCCTATAGCCAACACTCGATCTATTTGCGGAACGGCGATCCGTATTGTTAGCGCGAACGATAAATAAAATAATTATTGTGGCTGCGTTTACGTTAGCGTGCGGGTTAGAGGGCGTAGATCATGTCATAAGCGTCGTCGTGGCCTCCGTGACGACTCTCAAGGATATTCCCTACATCAATTTGGTATCAGAGGGAGGTTCTCGTCAATTTCCTAATTGGCACTCCTCCCCCTCTCAAAATTTAAAATTCAAATTTCAAATTTAAAATTTCCAATTTCGAATTTCAAATTTCGAATTTCAAAATTCAAAATTCAAAATTCAAAATTCAAATTTCGAAATTTCAAATTTCAAATTTCAAATTTCAAATTTCAAATTTCAAATTTCAAATTTTAAAATTTCAAAATTCAAACTTTCAAATTTTAAATTTTAAAATTCAAATTTCAAATTTCAAATTTCGAATTTCAAAATTCAAATTTCAAAACTTTTAAGTTTCATGAAAACTAGTTTTTCTACATATTGGTCTGCAAATAGCGGCATTAAAATGTCAACTTTCTCAAAATCTAAAAGTCAAAATTTCTGGAATTCCTCCATCTAATTATTAGTAAGAAAACAAAAAAAAAAATAATAAAAAAAAATTATTAAGTACTTATTTTTATTAATTTATTTGAAAATTTAGTATTTTTAGTGTGTCAATAGCGGCCTAGAATTTTTTTTTTCTAAATAAAAAAATTCCAACAAAATTTTTTAATGTTCCTCTTATTTTTCCAGCAAAAACCCTATCTTATAATCTTTAAAACCCTAGTGGTTAAGCGGGAACAATTCAACTTTTAAAAATTAATTAGCTACAGGCTTTTAATTTTTTTTTCATATACGCGGTTTCTTGCACCTATGGCGGGTTGTTGGAATCTCATTCCTTCACCTTCCTCGATTGGAGCTTTTCGCAAGGACATGAAGCGTCAATGTGAGGACGTTATGGAATTGATATCACAACTTAGAGGTCATCCCACCTCTAGGCGTGTTAGAATTCCTGCTCCAACCTATGATGGTTTAGGAGGGTTTCGAGTGTTTCTACTCTGGGTAGAGGATATGGAACGATATTTCGAGCAGTATCGTATTGGGGATCCCCACAGGATTTCCGTTGCGAGACTCCAGTTATTTGGTCGAGCGCTTACCTTCTGGATCAATGAAGAGAGACGTTATGGGCCATCAATCGCCGACTCTTTTGTAGGCTGGAAGATTATGAAGAATCTTCTAATGGATGAGTATTACCCTCCCTACTGTCGTGCCCAGTCTCCTGATTATATGAGTGATTCGACGCCTAAATTTTTGCCTACAACGAACCAGTATGTCCCCTCGTACTCCCATACTAGAACGTCACGTAAGATTCATTCTCCCGCCAGGTCCAATCCCAATGCCATGAATATGCGGGATGAGAGTGTTGTTATCAAAGTGATTGAGTTTGAGGCTGTGATTTCTAGTGTGCCCGTCACTGCAGACGAGGCTATTGACATTGACAATGTGAGTGACGACGAGGAGATTGGTTACCCCAGTGACCTGGATGACGATTTCTCCTCTGAGGAATTATCTCTGCTTCCCCTCGTCGAGGTTTCTGAGAATGATACTGATTCTGATTTGGGCGAAGTACCTTATGAGTTGATAGAATCACCCTATGACGAATGCTTCTCTGATTGTGAGTTAGGTGAAGACGAGCCAGATGAGTTTACTGTGAGGGAGAATCCTGTGTTTGTATTATCCTATTATTTTGATGACTTGCACCCGGAGGATTACACTTGGACGAAAAATCCATATTTTGACTTTCGGCATGATTTAGCCCCTCCTCTGGAGTCTATTGATGCGCCCATTCATGAGAATTGTATGGCTGCTAATATAGTGATTTATGAGTCGGAAGAGTTACCTTATGGTGAGAGCTTACCCGTTCGTGATTTACGCGATGATACATTAGGACACGAACTGGTTATCTTTAGCCCAAGACATATTGTAGAGCCACCTTCTGAGATTTTTACCGCTACTGCTGGCGTGACCGATGTGTTTGGAGGAATACCAATCGAGAGAGTTATTATTTTAGAGGACGATATTGAGGTCAACCCGGGTGAGCGTCCCCTGATGCAAACTCTGTGGCATGAATTTAATTGCATTATTAACTCTCCCCTCGTATTAGTTTTACCGGCTATCCCCACCATTTTGTTGACCCGACCTACAGATCTGTTTGGATATGAGATTATTTTGCCTGTTTGGAGTCAATTTGTTTTATCTTCCACGATGGATCCTCCTTGGGACATGTCACATAGTGTGAAGATAGATTTTGTATGTGGTCATGATGAAAGTCTCATAAATTCGGTACCCTCTCGACTTCCTAGGATTGACCAATTTTTCGAGAATCCATTAATGATGTGGTCATCGTTTGTCCCATCGGATTGCATTCAGTTAGTACCACCTGATTTAATTCGACTACTACCACCGGATCTAGTCCCGTTTTTGCCACCTGTTCGCATTATGTTGGTGCCACCTGATCCCGTTAGGATGATACCCCCTGATGAAGTCTCGTTAGCGCCACCTGATGTTATCATATTGGTGCCACCTGATGTAGTTCCGCTGGTGTCACCCTACTTATTTCTGTTAGTGGCCACGGTATGGCCCCATGAGTCGTCTCGCTCGCACCTCTTGTCACACCTGAGAGCGTCCAACTCTCTTAGTATTTGTGATGCGCAGATTCCCTTGGCATATCTGCATGCCAAGTGTGGTCATAATAATTTTCGAATTAGAACTGCGACTTTGGAGCCATTTGAAAACGGTAGAGTAAACAAGTAAAATAGAGCAACAGTATATGAAAAGTAAACTAAGAAATAAGTAACCCTAACTTATATGAATGTTTATACAAACATATAAGTTAAGGGGTATTTTGCAAAACTCCTATCGTATAAAAAGTCTAATACCAATTTATACGATGAGGTGTCAGGTTGTATGCAAGTATGAGTGAAGTGAAATTTTATGCCATGATTCATGCAAATGCAACACACACACTCAACTCTATGCGCACAGAACTTCAGTTCCCCTTATATGGAAGCTAGCATCATTCCTAGGAGCCTCCGCCGTGGCAAACAGAGACAGTGAGTCGGGCCCCCCACTCATAGGAGGGTATCCATACTAGCAGGCCTAGCCCTACGTACGCCTCTGAAGGACATACTAGAGTCCCCATGTACTATGCTGACCCACCGCCAGACTTTTCCTTGGCTAAGTGTCCACCACACCCGCCGAGTCAGCGTATCGACATTGGTGTAAACGACCATCAAATACCGAAGACCCACCACTTTATGCACATGCAATCATGAATTTTCCGAGCCATCGGCACCCCGGACTATCCTGTCCATTACAACTACCTTCCGAGCTTTTGGCTCGCCGGGCTAACCCGTCCATTTTCACAACCACCGAGCCTACCGCTCAGATAACCCAACCAAACTAAAATCCCGAGTTACCAGGGTATGTGAAAGTGAATCCCTAGTTATACTAGTTTCTCTTTAATAATTATTCTTACGGTTTAGGTTAACCTTTGACTGCCTAGGGTATACCGGCTGAAGGGCTCTCACGGGGCACTAGGAATTATGATGCTAGCTGAAGCTCATCGTTCCCTTTCTCAAGGCACTTATTGTTATTGGTATCTACCTAGGTCCCAATTCTGTTTTATGTTATACTAAATCTAACCCTAGTGTATTTGACTATTTCTCTCTTCCCAAGAAAGATGATCTTTCGTCGATCCCGAGCACCTCTTATCACTAGACAACCCAACATTCTCCTCATCATGACTCTTAATGAAGCTCACCTTTTCATCTTACCAAATCAACATACAATTACTCCCAACTTCCTATGACCATCCCATATGTTATCACAAATCTGTAAATTTACTATGTGCAGACCAACCTAAGCTACATGATGGATATGAAAGGTGACCCCTTCAAATATCCTTCCAAATGTCCTAGAATTTTTACTGGGGATCTATTATGTCATATTTAGACTAAATACAGAAACTTGTAATTTTCCTAATAAATTTAACATTTATTAAATTTTCCCCAAAATCAGATCATGGATAGTTTTGAACATGAAGTACTAGATTCCTTAAGTTATGGCCTTCCAAAAATTATGGTCACTTTTTATGCCAAAATATCATAGAGTACCAAGTTTTACAAACTTTCATAAATATATTAGCCCCTAATTATTTAATTCAAAATATTTGCAGTAATTAAAGGTAAAGAAGGAAGTACCACCAATCATAATCAAAAAATTACACAAAAATTACCAGAGCTTAAATATCATCATAAAACATTACTGGCTTAGTTTTATACAATCCCAAGTTAGTTTAACCTTGAAATTATCCAAAATCATCAATAGGGGCAATAAAAGGTTATAGCTATAAGTATGAGCTACTGTCTTCCAAACACCAAACAATAAATTGTAGAGACTCATAATGATATAAAAACTCTTCTACCATAATTTACTAAAGATCCAAGGTCATATGACCCCTTCAATTTTTCATAAAATGTATAGGCCTAAACAATCCCTAATTGATTTAAGTTGTGTGCCTAAGTCTAAAATTCACCAAATTCCTTCTTAGGGCTATTCACCACTTTATGACTCCATGGACAAAACTCCAAGTCCATACAAAGACATATCACACCATGTCCTTCACAAACCCCAAAAGTTCAACCTTAGGGTTTGAACTAGGGTCCTAGGGCAAATCCACCCCTATCCATCTCAACTCCATGAGGGTGTGTTTAAACTAACCTTGGGGATCTGGCCAAGGTCCCAACTCCTTTGGGTGAGTATTGACCCCTCCATGCCCCAAGCACACTTTTGCCCTAATTTGCCCTTAAAGGGCCACACTTTGGTCTCACCAAAACCTATTCAAATAAAACCCAATTGAGCTGAGATTTTTATCAGTCATGCAATGACCCTAAGAGACAACCACCAAAATTTTGGTGGGTTTAGAGGTCACTAGACCCCTTAAGTAATTCATACATGGTTTATTAAATTTCTATAAAAACTTTAGGAAAATGTTTTCCAAAAATTCTCATTTTGGATATGTTATAGTAATAGATAGGAGTGATCACCATCCAAAATCTCAGGTCAATTGGATGATTTGTTTGATAGGGACACTCAATTTAATTTCTGACTAGCCCTATGTATAGGCTGTACCATTTGGTTTGTTGTGGTCAGACCACTGACCCAAATTGGTTGAAACTAATTTTAAAATAAACTAGACTTTAGGGGCTACAACTTTCATGTAGGACACTTTCACCTTAGAGGTCTCTTAAGTATTTTTAGTATTTAATTCTATCTGCTGCAAAAACTGTGATAGAAATCTATATATAAATGAATTAATAATAACTGCCAGCACGAATCTTAAAGCCCAATTTCACGGGATCGGTTCGTCTTCCCCAACGCGCCAACGACCCAGATTAACCTATCCTGGGCCGTTTTGGCTGGCGATTTTCCGGCCACCCGCGCCTCTTCCCGACCGGCCACCGCCGTCACCACCTTCATTGTGGTGGTGGCTGGCAATTCGCGGTGGTTGGCCGGCCGATGGTGGCCGAAACAGTGGTTTGTGGGTGGAAGAAGAAAGCTTGAAAATCAAGCTTTTTGCCATGCAGAACTTGGGCCAATTGGCCTCAATTCCGGTAGCTGTTAAGAGTGGATCTATCCACTGAAGATGGAAGTGAGGGAGGACCTTCTGGGGAAGCTAGAGTCGAGCCGACCGTCGTGCCTCCATTGCCGGATTTTGAGTTTGTGAGTGCTCTGCAACAGTACTACCAGAGGGCTTAATTTCTCCAGAGGGAAGGTTGAACCGATTTCTCTTGGCATAGGGAAGATTTTAAGATTGCTAAATGGGGAAGAGGGGGGTGTAACATCAATGGCCATTAAGGTGAAATTTCGGCCAATGTGGTCCCATGCATCCAGCCACTGAAAGGGGCCTGGGGAAACTCTTGATCTTCTCAGCACTGATAGGGGAGATTAATCAACTCATTAGAATGAAGAGAGAGGGCCCTTGGCCTCTGTAACGCCCCCGATTTTACTCGACGATTTTATTTAAATGGGAAACATCATATTTTTGACGTCGTGGCGTTACCTTTAACGTCAAGTTGACGGCGCAATGCCGTAAAGGCATTTTCGCGTCCTTGCGGTCAAGTCGGCCAATTCTTGTTGTAATGGGAAAATTTTGCATTTGGAATTTAAGTTGAGTAATATTTGACTTACTCAGTCAAGTTTCGTCGCGATCCGAGCGATATTTGGGCCTCAGCGTTTTTCAAAAGTTTTGTAGAATTTATGTTCGTCGTAAACTTTGAAAACTTATATCTCGAGAATGGCTCGTTTGATTTTGGTTTTGACTTCGCCGTTGTGTTCGTAGCGTCTGTGTTCGCCTACGGCGTGAGTTTCGTTCAATTCGGCGCTCGTTTGGTTCTCCGTTTTGATCTCGCGTTTCCTTATTCAAATATATATAAATATGATTATTTTAATATTAAAGTAGTATTCAAAAATAAAAAGTACTTTTCATTTTTATAGTTTGATCAAAAGGTTAGATTTGCCAAGAAATTGTTTTTCCTACAACCTTGACTCTTGTGAAGTTTCTGCTTATTATGTAAATCTTCTATTCCTCCAATTCTGTATACTCGAGTAGTCTGTTTCTGTATACTCGAGTAGTCTGTTTCTGCATACTCGAGTAGTCTGTTTCTGTATACTCGAGTAGCCTTCTGTATACTCGAGTAGTCTGTTTCTGAATACTCTAGTAATCTGTTTCTGTATACTCGAGTAGTCTGTTTCTGCATACTCGAGTAGTCTTCTGTATACTCGAGTAGTCTACTTCTGTATACTTGAGTAGTCTGTTTCTGCATACTCGAGTAGTCTGTTTCTGCATACTCGAGTAGCCTTCTGTATACTCGAGTAGTCTATTTCTGCATACTCGAGTAGCCTTCTGTATACTCGAGTAGTCTGCTGCCTTTCTCGTGTAGTCCGTCATAGTTTGTGTTCAGGAGCCTTTTTAGGGTCAAAATAATGTCGTATGGAAAAATGGTTAACGTGAAATTTGTTCGTCTCGACGAGATCTATAACTTTTATGTTGGGCACTTTTCGATTTGAAGCAATCCTAAATCTCTAATTTTGTTTTCCGCGAAATTGCTCGTACTTAAACCGTTTTTTTTATATATTTAGACCAAACTTTTTATAACTACTTTTATATATATATATCTATATATATATATATATATATATATATATATATATATATATATATATATATATATATATATATATATATATATATATATATATATATATATATATATATATATATATATATATATATATATATATATATATATATATATAGGTTCTTATACTTAGGGTATTTAGAAAAATAGGAATACTTCTTCTTCTCCGATTTCTTTCTCCGGAATCAGAGCGGCGTGAGCGAGAGAGAGATTATTTTCGTGAATCTTCCGGTGGCCGCCGACGGAGCTCCGGTGCTCGAAATCTTCAACCGAGCGTAGATCTGGAAAGCTCTCGTCGAGGGCTACGCTATCGTGATTTAAACTTCCTCCATCCTCTTTTGCCCCGTCTTGTGACGTGGACTGATTTGGAGAACTTTTCTGGTAAAACCAAGGCAAGTGGTGGTTTTCCCTCATTTCTCCTTGTCCGATTTGATGGTAAAGGTTCAGTTTTTATGTTATTTAAAATTTTCTTCACTTTGTTTTCCAAGTTATTGCTACGATTAACCTTTTTGGATGATCACTCGAGGTTGTAAGATTTTGTCTTGGTGAACTTGATCTTGTCATGATATATTTAATCGTTCTTGATGTGTCCTATATATTGATGGCTTTAAATGCATTACCTATCGTTATTGATCGTATTAAAGTTTATCTAGGATTGTGAATTGTTCCTTAAGATTGATCAACCATGTCTTGAAACTAGAAGTGTCAAGTAGAATCCGACGAGCCAAATCTCGAGATATATGTGATGGTTTCTTGTAGGTTTTCTTGATTGCGGGAGTTAGTGGACGAAATCACCTCTGCAATGTTTGATGCCTTTATTAGTACTTTGTGGAAGTCTACCAGTTTTTGGGCGTCTGCGGTGTATGGTGGTGAGTATGAGACTCCCTCGCAGTTAGACGAATATTTTATTCGTGAGGGTGTGTCCAGTTGAGTGACCACCTCGCCCGTATTTTTGGGTAGAGTCGACCACAGGTGCTTAATAAAGGTTTTGTATTTCTTCCTTATGATTTATTCATGTTGTCACCTTATAGCCTCGTGCGTCTGGTGTACTCTGGTGACGAATCACGTAAGAGTTTTTTTTCCTGATGATGCCTTGTTTCTTTTTGTACTTTACTTTAATGGTTTTGGTCTTGGGTTGGTACCCCTTTTGACCTTTATTTATTTTGGCTTATTTTTCTGCCACCATTTGTACCCTCTTGGTAAGGTGTTCTGTCTTTGGAATGCCTCAGGTTCGGAGCATTAGCAGGTAGCGGAGCCGGTTTTGGAGCCTTAGCAGCAACAGTTTGGCTGTAGTTTTCCCCCTCGCCGTAGCGAGGTAGTTTGTTATTTTAGTTTTCTTTGCCCAGTTTCAGACATATTCATACTGTGGGTTCGTGTCAGGTTGTTGACACCCACAAGTTTGTTGACCTTTTTGGACACTTGCTAGCTGTTGTGGTTTCCTTATGTTTGGTTTACATTACTTGCTCTCTGGAATTATTTATTGCTAGGATTGCATGTTAGATATTTTTAACGTATAAAACCCTACTATTAGTAAAACATACTTGTCATCTCTTTCAAAACTAAGCCACTACTTTCTATTTAGCGTAAAGACTTTCTATACTTATTATAAATCTAGGGTTTGCATAGTATGAGTAGTTCCTCGGGGACATTTATACTCTTGTAGAATATTAGAGTCAATTTAAACAAGTATCTTCCGCAAGCGTATAACTTATATTTTAAATCGTGGACTAGATGATTCACTAAGCCGAGAGATACGGCTACCGTCATAACTTAAACTGGATTTCATTCATAACAATTTGTGTTTCCTTTTAAAATCATAGAGTTTGGAGTCTTGCCTGAACGTCTGCAGTTATCCCATGCACGACGTGGCATCACGACGCGTATTTTTTCCCTTGCTCTGATATAATTAAATTGTTGGGGAAAAATGCGGGTTGTGACAGTTGGTATCAGAGGGAGGTTGCTTGACAATTGGTCGGACAACCTTCCCTTGTTAGTGTTAGTTGCTTAGTGTCATATCATACACACACCGATGTGTCATCAATATGTCTTGGCTAAAACATGAACACTACACTCATAAGCATGATTAGAAGTATACATGGCATATTATGTAGTATGAGATGCATAATATGTGTTTTTATATGGATCCACCATAGGTGGCAACATGTGAGGGTTATGTAGTATGGGATGCATAACCTCACCACATGAATGCCCATTAACACGTTTTCTTTTCGTTGCATGCAATATTATGTAGTATGAGATGCATAACATTGCATGTGTACGCCGCTCATAACATGCATTAAGGTCTTTTATAGAATTCATAGCACCACATGCATAGCATAACATAACGTAAGCACAACATGCCAAACTAAAGATTTACCTGATGACATATGTACACACATGATTTTAAATAAGAGTAAAGAATTCATGCATTCATTGTACAACCCCATATTCGCTGGGTGGAACCCCAAGGGTTCAGTGGTCTGGATGGGGCTAGCCTCAGGCTAGCCTTGGGTTGTCCTTAGGGCGAACTTATAGAGTTCTCGCCAGGCTTCGGGTTCCAGACTAGATGAGCTTTCGCCTGGAAGGAGCTCCTGCCAAGGGCAGGCGAAAGCGGGGGAAGCCAAAGCAGATAGTCGAGCTATAGAAGCTCCCGCCTCGAGGGAGCTCCCGCCCAGGGCAAGCGAGAAGGCGTTAAGTAAGCCTTCGGTCACAATAGTATCAAGACCGTGAAGGGCGAGAACCTCCCTGGCAGCGAGAGCCTTCTTAGCCAGGGTTCTCGCCAAGTGGGCCCACGTGGTAGGGCCCGGCGCTCGAAAAGAGGATTATTATTTCATTATTCGCAGGTAAAATTACCTTGGTGCCCTTGGGATGACATCGGGATTTGGCTATTTGCAGACCCATCAGGGGTATTTCAGTACTTTCAGGTAAAAGGAAGACTATAAAAGGACCCATAGGGGCTCTTTGGAAGGCAGGGCTTTTGATTATTCTCCAACTCTAGTGCTTTCTGAAGAGCTCCCAGCCCGACATTTGGCTTTGGAGGGGAAGCTCTCAGAGATCTTCCGGGTGTGAGGTGGGACCTCCCAGCTGAGGCTTTGGGTCAGTCTTAGGACCTTTGCAGCCAGTCAGGGGTCGAGATTTGGGAGAAGTAGGCGTTGGCTACACTTTGGTTCGTGAACATCTGTTGGGGTCAATTTTGGCTTCAACAGTTCTGGTGCGGTGAGCGTGGAAGTAGTTGGCGCAAGAAAATCTTGAGTTGAGTCCCATGGCAGGAGGTGAAGGTGAAGGATCTGGCGCAGGAGGATCCCCCACCCGGGTGGATGAGTCGACGAGGAAGATGTTTGAGGACTTCAGGTGAGAAGTCATGCAGACGATCGGCTTGGCCTTCTCGACAAGGAACGAGTGGGAGACGCCGCAGGTTCCTGTGGAGGTGGTTCCGCTGTTAGGCGAGAACGCCCCAGGGCAGCGCCCCGGGAAAGAAGCCCCGGTGGAGGCAGGAGAGAGGGACGTAGCCGCGCGGGAGCTTTTCCCAGGCCAGCGTCCCGAGAAGGAGGTTCCGGCGGATCTGGGCGAGAAGGAGGTGACAGTGCGGGAACTCTTCCCCGGGCATGGTCTCGCGGATCGGTCCAGCCAGCCGAGGTCGCGAGACGTGCCTTCTCGCCAGGCGGGAGGCGAGACCCCATTTAGCGAGCTCATCGTCTCGGCTCCAGTGCCGGAGGGGTTCCGGGAGCCAGATATGACCTACTACACCGGGAAGGATGACCCGGTTCAGCATGTGCAGTGGTTCGAAGACGTTGTGTCGATCAGGCAAATGTCTGATGCTTTTAAGTGTAGGCTTTTTGCCATCACTTTGAAGGAAAAGGCCAGGGATTGGTTTCACCAATTGCCGGCAAGCTTCATCTACAGTTTTGAAGATCTGCGTAGGGGTTTCTTGTTGAGGTTTTCGACTTCAAAGAAGCGGAAGAAGGAGGCTGAATGCCTGTTTGCAGTGAGGCAAGGGCCGGAGGAGACGTTGGGTCACTATGTTGACCGGTTCCAAGAGGAGATTCTCCTGGTCCAGGAGGTCCCGGGGTATGCGCTGATGCTTGCCTTCACCCTGGGGCTGAGGTCGGGGTTTTTTAGCATGGAGTTGAAGAGACTGCCCCCTCTCTCTTTTGAGGAGCTCATGGAGAGGGCGGCTAAGGAGATAGAATTTGAGAGGGCAAACCCGGCGTTTGCAAGAAAGTTGGCCAGGTTGGCCGAGGACGATGCGAAAGAGCCGGCGGCAGGAAGGCAGAGGGAGTTGAGAGAGCAGAGGGAGCAAAGAGAGGATAGGAGAAGGGAAGAACCCCGGGGACAGGGGCAGCAGCATGGGGGGGGGGCCAGGGAGCCAAACAACCGATTGGGTTGGAGGCCACAGGAGGGTCGCCCCCAGGGCCAAGGGGGTCCTCTAGGAAGAGACATTTACCGGGAACCAAGAAGGTTGGAGCAAGGAGGATGGAGGCAGGGGCCGAGGGGTCACTTCCCACCACCGCAGGAAGCCATGGAGGTGGGAAGAGGAAGAGGAAGAAGAATTCGGGGAGCTGGGAGAAGGGGAGGAGGAGTAGGAAGAGGGGGCGGGGTGGCGTTGCTATATTGTGACTTCCATCAGGAGGAGGGCCACGCAACGGCCACCTGTCCGGAGTTTCTAGAGATAAGGGAGGCCAGAGGCGCTGGGAGGCAAGATCTGCCTGCAAGGATCGTGGAGGTGCAGCGAGAAGAGGTTGAGGACAGATGTGAAGACAGGGTCGACGTGGGGACCCGAGGGGGGATCAGAGTGATCCATGGGGGAGTAGGGATCGAGGCAACCCGCAAGGGGAGCCTGCAAACCATGTTCCGTAGAGGGGTCGCCTCGACCTCCTTAGCTCCCCCCAGAAGAAAAGATCATCTTCTCATCCGCAGATATGCCGGACTACGAGGATCCGTTCTGCGACGCGTTAGTGATCCAGACAGCGGTGGAGAACTTCACCGTCTCCCGGATACTGGTGGACAACGGGAGCTCGGTGAACGTGATTTTCAAGAAGGCCTTTGACGAGATGGGGGTGGAAGGGAAAATGGTCCTAGCTTCCGATGGACCGCTTTTCGACTTCTCTGGGGAGAGAAAAGAAGTAGAAGGGGGAGTAGGCCTGCATGTAAGGCTTGGGGGCGTCTCACGGAACTGCAGGTTCGTGATCGTGGACGCCCCAAGTAGTTACAATGCCATATTTGGACGTCCCCTCATCAGCGCCTTTCGCTGCGTACCCTCCTCGTTCCATCAATGCCTCAAGTTCAACAATGGAGGGGTGCAGGTTAGGATCAGGGGGGATCCAAAGGTGGCGAGGCAGTGCTACGTGACGGCGGTCAACACCGTGTCGTGGATGGTGGAAGCGGAAGAGCTGGAGAAGGAGATGGCTGAGCAGGAAGGAGGTGTTGGAGAAGGGGAGACAGGCCTGGAGGAGGCGATGGAGGTTGTCGAAGAGCAAGCGGAAGAAGTGCAGGAGGCGAGCCAGCAGGAAGCGGAGGAGTTGGTGGTAGAGGAGATGGAGGGAGAAGAGATTGGCCTGGAAGAGGCGAGAGGGGCGGCAGGAGAAGGAGAGCAGAGGCAAGGTGAGAGCTTGGAGGAGGCGATGGAGGTTGGTGAGCTTGGAGGAGAAGAGCTTGAGCCGGAGGAGGCAAGGGCAGGTTGGGAACGGACGGGATTGGAGCCGGCCAAAGAGGTGATAGAGATGGAGGTGCACACCAGGGCGGGGCAAGTACAAAGGCTGCGGGTTAGCGGAGGCTTAAGCCTCGAGGATCAGGAGCGGATGCGAGCCTACATCCAAAGCAACGTCGACATCTTCTCTTGGAGCGCGGCAGACATGCCGGGCATCGACGCAGACGTGGCTTGTCATCGCTTGAACCTGGACCCCAGGACTTGCCCCATACGCCAGAAGATGAGGGCCATCGCCACCAAGCTGGAGGAGCCGATCCGGGAAGAGGTCAAGAAGCTCTTGGAGGCGGGCTTCATCTCGGAGATCCAGTATCCAGGCTGGATCTCCAATGTGGTAATGGTGAAAGGGGGGGGGGGGGGGAAATGACGCATGTGTATTGACTTTTCCTTGTTAAATAAATCATGTCCTAAGGATTGCTATCCCCTGCCTCGGATCGACGCGCTGGTTGACTCAGCCGTCGGTTTTTCTCTTATGAGTTTTTTAGATGCTTTTTCAGGTTACCATCAGATTCGGATGCACCCTCCCGATGTCAAGGATGTTTCCTTCATCACAAGAGAGGGATGCTTCAGCTACAAGATGATGCCCTTCGGGTTGAAAAACGCAGGGGCGACGTACCAACGCATGATGGATCGAGTCTTTCGGGATCAAAGGGGGAAGAATCTAGAGGTCTACGTTGACGATCTGATGGTAAAAAGCAAATGCCTGGAGTCCCACCTACGGGACTTGGAAGAGACGTTTGCCACCCTACGGAGATTCAAGATGAGGTTGAATCCCTTGAAGTGTGTCTTCGGGGCCAGTCGCGGGAAATTCCTTGGACACCTCTTGACCCCGGCAGGGGTGGAACCTAACCCAGACAAGGTAAAGGCCGTCTTGGACTTGGAATCACCTCGCAATGCCAAGGAGGTCCAGCGCTTAACTGGAAAGCTGGCCGGGCTAAGCAGGTTCCTCTCTCGGTCCGGAGATAGGTGTTCCTCCTTTTTTAAGGTGCTCCGTGGTAATCAAGTGTTTGAATGGACGATCGAATGCGAAGAGGCTTTCCAAGGACTGAAGAGGCAACTCTCCCGGGCTCCGCTACTCCAATGCCCCAAGGAGGGAGAAGACCTGACCTTGTATCTCGGTGTGGGGGTAGAAGCTGTGAGCTCCGTCTTGGTTAGAGAGGAGGGGAAGAAGAAGCTGCCAGTCTATTATGTAAGCCGAATCTTAAAAAAGGCGGAACTCCGCTACCCCATCCTGGAGAAGCTGGCTTATGCCTTGGTCGTTTCGGCAAGGAAGCTCCGTCCATATTTCCAAGCGCAATCGATTAAGGTTGTGACCGATCATCCTCTTCGCAAGGTCTTCGAGGGGGTGGAGCACTCGGGAAGGTTGGCAAAGTGGTCCATCGAGCTTAGCGAGTTCGACATTTCTTTTGTTCCAAGGCTCTCCATCAAAGCCCAGGCTGTGGCATACTTTCTGGCGGATTATGTCACCGAGGCCGAAGAAGAAGAGCCGAGGTCGCAGGAAGCATGGAGAATGATCGTCGACGGGGCTTCAGGAAGGCACTCCCTGGGAGGAGGTGTGGTGTTGGTAAGCCCTCAAGGGGTTATCATAGAACAGGCGGTGGCCTTCCACTTCCCTGTGACCAATAATCAAGCGGAATATGAGGCCGTGATAGCCGGCCTTCGGTTGGCCAAAGAGCTGGAAATTCGGGATGTGGAGGCCTTCACCGACTCGATGGTAGTTGCGTCACAAATCCGTGGGGAGTTTGAGGCTCGGGAGCCCACCCTCGCGAGATATCTATCCAAGGTAAGGACTATCATCGGAGGTTTCCGTTCTTTTTCTATTCAACATGTTCCCAGGGAGGAAAGCATGGCAGCTGACCGGTTGGCGAAGCTCGGGCCTCGAGGAGGAGGAACCCTAACTGAACTTTTCCGACCGGCGATTGAGGAAGGGGAGCTAATGGAGGTGGGTCGACGATCCTCATGGGTGGACCCATTGGCGGCATTCCACACCTCAGGCGAGCTACCTGAGGGGATCAGGGACGCGAAGAGCTTTAGGCGAAAGGCAGCACACTACATGATGATGGATGGGGGCTTACACCGAAAGATGTTGTCAGGGCTCCTCGCGAGATGTGTGACCAAGGAGGAGGTCCCAAGGATCCTAGAAGAGGTGCATTCGGGAGAATGCGGCAGCCACTCAGGGGGCAGAACATTGGAGGCAAGGGTGATAAGACAAGGGTATTTCTGGCAGATCTTGAGAAAAGATACGGTTGAGTTTGCAAAGAGATGTCAAAAATGTCAAGTACACGCTCCCCTCTATCTCCTATCCGCCCAAAGGCTCCGAAGCGTCATTGCGCCGTGGCCCTTCGCTATTTGGGGGATGGACCTAGTCGGGCCCTTTCCTCCAGCCAGCGGGCAAAGGAGGTTCCTCCTCGTCATGATCGATTACTTCTCGAAGTGGCTGGAGGTCAAAGCTCTAGCCAAGGTTACCTCTCAGGTCATCAGGAACTTCATTTGGGGGGAAATCATCTGCAGGCATGGGTTACCCCAAGCAATAGTGACGGACAACGGTCCTCAGTTTGCCATCGAAGAATTCATCAGTTTCTACGCCCAATCGGGGATTGACCTCAGGTTTGCCTCTGTCCATCATCCTCGGAGCAATGGCCAGGTAGAAGCGGCAAACAAGATTATTGTCAACTTGCTCAAAAAGAAGGTGGAGAACCTGAAGGGTAACTGGGTGGAGCAACTCCCTTCCGTCCTGTGGGCCCTGCGAACAACTCCGAACACGGCCACAGGGGAGACCCCCTTCAAGCTCTCTCATGGGTGCGAGGCAGTCCTCCCGGTGGAGTTCGAGGTTCGGTCTCCGCGGGTCGCGACCGCAGGTGAAGGAAGCGAAGCTTGGAGGCAGGAGAACGAGGAAGGGTTGCGCCTCTCGCTGGACATGGCGGAAGAGCTACGGGACGTCGCTGCCATCAGGCAAGAAGAGATAAAGCGGCGGATGGCCAAGTACTTTGATAAGCACATTCGGGTCAAGCAATTCGCCGAAGGGGACCTTGTACTGAAGAAGGTCGATGCAGCAGGGAGAGCGGCCCCTGTTGGCAAGCTCAACCCTAGCTGGGAAGGGCCGTACATAATAGAGAAGGCTCTGGTTAATGGAGGTTACTACCTCCACGATGTGGAGGGAAAGACCTTGAGCCATACTTGGAGCGGTGATGACCTAAAGCGCTTCTACCCGTGAGGGGAAGGAAGGATTGTAATGTTGTAAATAACTATTGTCGTTTCAATAAGTTCATTTCGAAATATTGACTATCTCCGAGAATATAACCACAATGCCTTTCGTTTTAACCGGCTATATCTTCTCGTCTTAACAATAAAATAGGCCCGGTGGAAAGAAGCTTCATCAATACCCCGAGCTCGGCTCGGCCCCAGGTAGACCCGCTGCGCAGGCTCCCATCTAGCTGGCAGGTCCGAAGGCTCGCCTGTGGGGGAGAGGTTTGGTTTGATCTTCATCAACACCCCGAGCTCGGCTCGGCCCCAGGTAGACCCGCTGCGCAGGCTCCCATCTAGCTGGCAGGTCCGAAGGCTCGCCTGTGGGGGAGAGGTTCGGAAAGATTCATCAACACCCCGAGCTCGGCTCGGCCCCAGGTAGACCCGCTGCGCAGGCTCCCATCTAGCTGGCAGGCCCGAAGGCTCGCCTGTGGGGGAGAGGTTCGGAAAGATTCATCAACACCCCGAGCTCGGCTCGGCCCCAGGTAGACCCGCTGCGCAGGCTCCCATCTAGCTGGCAGGTCCGAAGGCTCGCCTGTGGGGGAGAGGTTCGGAAAGATTCATCAACACCCCGAGCTCGGCTCGGCCCCAGGTAGACCCGCTGCGCAGGCTCCCATCTAGCTGGCAGGCCCGAAGGCTCGCCTGTGGGGGAGAGGTTCGGAAAGATTCATCAACACCCCGAGCTCGGCTCGGCCCCAGGTAGACCCGCTGCGCAGGCTCCCATCTAGCTGGCAGGTCCGAAGGCTCACCTGTAGGGGAGAGGTTCGGAAAGACACATCAACACCCCGAGCTCGGCTCGGCCCCAGGTAGACCCGCTGCGCAGGCTCCCATCTAGCTGGCAGGTCCGAAGGCTCGCCTGTGGGGGAGAGGTTCGGAAAGATTCATCAACACCCCGAGCTCGGCTCGGCCCCAGGTAGACCCGCTGCGCAGGCTCCCATCTAGCTGGCAGGTCCGAAGGCTCGCCTGTGGGGGAGAGGTTCGGAAAGACTCATCAACACCCCGAGCTCGGCTCGGCCCCAGGTAGACCCGCTGCGCAGGCTCCCATCTAGCTGGCAGGTCCAAAGGCTCGCCTGTGGGGGAGAGGTTCAGAAAGATTCATCAACACCCCGAGCTCGGCTCGGCCCCAGGTAGACCCGCTGCGCAGGCTCCCATCTAGCTGGCAGGCCCGAAGGCTTGCCTGTGGGGGAGAGGTTTGGTTTGATCTTCATCAACACCCCGAGCTCGGCTCGGCCCTAGGTAGACCCGCTGCGCAGGCTCCCATCTAGCTGGCAGTTCCGAAGGCTCGCCTGTGGGGGAGAGGTTTGGAAAGATTCATCAACACACCGAGCTCGGCTCGGCCCAGGGTAGACTCGCTGCGCAGGCTCTCGTCTAGCTGGCAGGTCTGAAGGCTCGCCTATGGGGGAGAGGTCTGGTTAGCTTCATCTAGTTGGTTGAAAGATATACGGGCAAGACTCTGGCCCAGACCGGAGGCAAGGCCCCAAAGGTCTCGGCCCAAAAGGGTCTCGGCCCAAAAGGGTCTCGGTTTAAAGAAGCCTCGATTCGAAGGTCTCGGCTAGGGGGTTCTCGCAAAAGAAGGCTTCCTGGCAGACCTAGGCAAGATAGCTCAATCAATAGCGCAAGGCTCCTGCCCGGTCGATCCCCAAGGAAGGTTAACTTAAATAGACTAAGGTTCTCGGCAGAAGCCCGCGCGGAAGCCACTCGGCAGACTAATCTACTCGTTCGAACACACACCGGCAATAAAAATAACATTGCATTATACTCAACGATTACAGGGGTTTAGAGCTTCTCGCTCGTTACAAAAGAACATCAAAAAAAAAAAGGCGCTTCACGGGGATGCGCTGTAATCCCCGCTGGTGCTCTCGCCAGAGTCCTCGCCAGAGCTCGCTTCAGACGTCTCGCCGGCCTCGGTGGAAGACTTCGGGACATCTGAGGGAGGAGAGTCCGGCGCGCCCGGGGGCTTTGGCACTGGGTCGAACAGCCACGGGAGGAGTTGGCGAGCGTTGATGGTTTCTCCATCCTCCCGAAGCAGCTTCGCGTCTCGCAACGTCTCGACGGTCAGCTTGACGGTGGCCTGAGCATTCGCCTGCAGCAGCTTGTCGATGTCGTACACCGAAAACTGGCGGCTCTTCAGTCTTTCGTCAAGCGTCGGAGGTGGGCCTTTCGCCGCTTCTGCACGCTGGAGTTGGTCCCTCAGCAGGACGTTCGCGCATCGAACATCAGCCAACTCTGCGCGAAGCGCCGCAGCTTGGGCGGAATCCTGTGAAGAAGAAATCAGCTCAGTAAATATCGCGCAAACAAGACTTCGAGAAGCGAGAGTGGGGGCCGAGAAGATCTCGCTTACCTCGACGGCGGGACGCAGAGACAACGCCTCTAGAGCTTTCGCCAACTCCTGGTGAGCACTCGCAAGCTGTGTCTCCGAAGCACGTGTTCGGGCCACCGCCTCTTCCCTCGCCTTGTACATGTCGGCGAAGTTCTTGTCGATGCTGATGCTTCGACGCGCGCACATATGCGCAAGCTCGAACCCACGTAGTAGGGCCCGGATAGAATCGAAAGCCAGGAGCCGGGTGGGCATCTGGTCGAAGATACTGGCGTCCTCTCGGCTATAGAGGCCATAGCCAAGCGAGAAGGCTTCGCCAGTAACCTTCTCCCGCTCCACCCAATTGGGAAGGAGCGTTGAAACCTTGACCAGGTTGGCTTCAGGATCCCATTGGAGCAGGGGCTTCCCCTCGGCGTCGACGTGCTTCACGCCGAAGCCGTAATTTCTGTGCCCTTTTGGCACTTCCTTGGGCGGGGTCCGGGCGGAGGTCTCGACGACCGCTCCCTCTCCTTCCGTCGCGTCAGCGGCCGGGGGGTTCTCGGCAGCGGCCTCGGTACGCCTCCTGGCGGCAGCGCCCATCTCGCTGGCCATCCGGAGCAGTCCTTCGAAGGACTCGCCCGGGGCGGGAGGCCGGGCAGGCGTGATGGCCAGGCCCTTACCCTTATCCGCAGCGGATGGCTTCGGCCTATTCAGCGGTCGCGGGGCGGGAGCGGGGCCTTTCCGCTTCTTTGCTCCGGTCGACAAGGTTAGAGCGGGCTCATCTCGGCAGGCGGTAGCGCTAGCCTCCGCGAGAGCGAGAGAGCCTCTCGCGGCCAGACCCTCGGCACCTCGGGCTTCAGCAAAGGGTTGGAGCAGGGGGACCTCCCGCTCTCCTGCAAGGTTAAAATACTTCAGCACAAGAAGATCCTTGATAAGGGATTGAATCTGGGGCGAGACCGTACCTTCGCCCGGGTGGACGGGTGGAAGGGAGTCGACGTCTCGCCTGAGGAAGAGAACGTCAAACTCCTTGGTTCCAAAGAATTCTAGTATTGCGCTCTCGCGCGATCCCAGGGTAGGCGGTTTGTAGGCGGCGTTCTCGTATTGTACAGGCTGAAGCGGGACACTGCCGAAGTCCTCGCTGACATAGACGAACTTCTCGCCCCAGTGATAATGCTTGTTGGCGAGACCGGTGGTCTTGAGCAGCTGCCCGGAGAAGAAGACCACCCCTCCCTTGGCGCGGAAGTTGAACAGCTTCCGAAAGATTGACAAACTGAACTCGATCCTCTCGGATCGCATGTAGCATATGAATGCTATAAGGATCGCGACTGAGTTCGGGTTCAATTGGGCGGGAACCACCCCATAGTAGCGGAGAGCAAGCCGAACCTCCGGCCAAAGGGGGAGGCGGAAGCCCACCTCGAAATGCTCGAGGGGGATGGCGAGCTCTCCCGCCTCCGGAGTATTCACCTTATCGTGATTACCCGGGTTCCGCGCCGAGAAGCCAGCGGGAATGTAGCGGTTGACGATCAGGTTATATTCATCTAAGGTGAGCGTGCAGGAAGGGAAGAGGTGCTTTCGGAAGGCTTCCACGCAGTGGGCGCGACCCTCGTTCTCGCCAGGCATAGTGGGTTTGCGAGTGAGAGCGAGAGCTGAAGAGAGGTGAAAGCGGAAGCAAGAACGCGAGAGCAAGAAAAGGGGGTTGAGATTCCGGATCAGAGAAATAAATGCGGTTGGTAGGCATCCCTATTTATAGGGAACCATGATCGTGGCGGCTCCGTCCGATAGAGAGAGAAAAATGACGGCGGAGCGCAGCTGTCACGATCTGAACCGGCGACGCCTCGGTTTTCTCCCTCGGAATGACAGCAGTCGACGATCGCCTTTCACAGGCGCGAGCCTCTTGGTTTTGGCGCAAGCTTCTTAGCTTTGGCGCAAGCGACCTAATTCTAGCATATTCTTAAAATTCACAGCGCAATGAAGGGAGAGATAAGTAATAGCGTGCTCTCGTGGCCGAGAGCTGGATAAAGTTAACAATAGCAGTTATTATAGAGGCTTGAGGGTACATGGCGGAAGGGAAGGCTAAAGAGGAAGAAGGGGCGAGACCAAGAAGAACTAATACGACTCCCAGCGCCATCGCCCTCGTTCTCGCCGCCTGGTTTGCGGAGGGGCCAACGGGTTGAAGTAAGAGGACAGCGTGGTGCACCCCAGGTTGATCCACCTAGTGTGATCCCGGATCTGCGCGATGCATCTCCCTGGCGAAGACTGGGCAGTAGGTCCTCCCGGCCGATCAACCTCGCCCAAGATGAAATCCCGTTCCAGGGCCTCCAGCCTTTATTCCACGGACTCGCGGAACGCTTTTGCCGCGGCAGCATGGGCGCGGTCTCGCCGGATGAGCTTGGCCAAAATGGCCGAGATCTTCTTCCTCCGCTCCTTCGCATTCCCGACGCCGTTCAAGGCTTCCTCTATCTCGCCAGACGAAGGAGGAAGGGAATCGTCTTCCTCCTCTTCTTCGTCTTCTTCTTCTTCTTCTTCTTCTCCTTCTTCTTCTCCCTCCTCGATAGCTCCCAGCCGAGAGCTGGGGTCCCCTGCGAAAAGCACGCTCAAGTTCATGATTAAGGCTTAATTATCAGCCGACAAAAATGTCTCGCATACCTGTAATCTGGCGAGAGCCATTGACTGGCAACGGATGAGAAGGCCCGACCCCTCCGTCAGTGCCATAAAGAAGGTGGAGAGGCTTACCCCGCCCTGGGCGAAAGGGTTTACGCACAGGGGTCCCGGCCGGGCCGGAAGCATGGAGAGGGTTGTCCTCTCCCGAGGGATGATCGACATCCTTAGGGGTAGTGAAGGGCTCGAGGGCCACCCCTCCCGCCGGCAGGGCGGGATTTGCCGCAGAAGGAATCACCGCACCGGTTCTCGCTTCATCTTCCCGGGTGGCGAAACCCGGGAGAGCGGAAGCTGGCTCTGCGAGAAGGCAGTTCAGAAAGGGAAAGGTATGATTGAACTAGCGAGAAGTAGCGGAAAGCGTACCTATCACCTGGGTCCCGGCCGGAGGAATTTCCTCCAAGACCCTCGTTCGATCCTCGGGAGGGGGAGCTGACAAATCGGGAGGAATCGGGGAAGACCCGACGTCGTCATTAGGAAGGGATTCCTGCGAGAGGCCACGTTAGCTGGCGGGCCTATAGCATAAGCATCTCGGTAAGCATGGCCGGAAGGCATACCTTCTGCGGGGAGGGGCCCTCCGCGGGATTGGGAGTAGGAGAAGGTGGGTCCCTGTTCTCGCAAGCAAGGTCTCGCCGGACCACCTTCACTTTTCGTTTTCCTTTTTTCTTTTTCGGCTCCGAAGGACCGGCATTTGGAGATTTCCTCGATAGCCAGGGCGCCACCGCAGCGCAGTTAGCCAAGGCTCGCGCTTGAGCCGCCGCCAACCGATCCCGAAGGTCCTGCGGAAGTGGCTTGCCGGCGCGCTTGGCATACATCTTGGTATCGCACAGAAAGCCCCAGGCGAGAGCTCAGTAAGGAAGCAGTAGATCGAAGGCAAGACTTATGGTCACCCGACGGCGTGTATTTATAGCCGCAGTAGGTCCCGCCAAAAGATTCTCTTGGCTATCAGGCACGTGTCCAGCGAATATTTTGGGGTTGGACTTGTCTTGTAGAGCGCAGGGCTAGCTCGAAAAGAGCGGGGATTGTGTACAACCCCATATTCGCTGGGTGGAACCCCAAGGGTTCAGTGGTCTGGATGGGGCTAGCCTCAGGCTAGCCTTGGGTTGTCCTTAGGGCGAACTTATAGAGTTCTCGCCAGGCTTCGGGTTCCAGACTAGATGAGCTTCCGCCTGGAAGGAGCTCCTGCCAAGGGCAGGCGAAAGCGGGGGAAGCCAAAGCAGATAGTCGAGCTATGGAAGCTCCCGCCTCGAGGGAGCTCCCGCCCAGGGCAAGCGAGAAGGCGTTAAGTAAGCCTTCGGTCACAATAGTATCAAGACCGTGAAGGGCGAGAACCTCCCTGGCAGGGGGGGGGGGGGGCTCGCCAAGGTTAGCCCAGTTGGGGATTCAGCGAGAGCCTTCTCGGCCAGGGTTCTCGCCAAGTGGGCCCACGTGGTAGGGCCCGGCGCTCGAAAAGAGGATTATTATTTCATTATTCGCAGGTAAAATTACCTTGGTGCCCCTGGGATGACAGCGGGATTTGGCTATTTGCAGACCCATCAGGGGTATTTCAGTACTTTCAGGTCAAAGGAAGACTATAAAAGGACCCATAGGGGCTCTTTGGAAGGCAGGGCTTTTGATTATTCTCCAACTCTAGTGCTTTCTGAAGAGCTCCCAGCCCGGCATTTAGCTTTGGAGTGGAAGCTCTCAGAGATCTTCTGGGTGTAAGGTGGGACCTCCCAGCTGAGGCTTTGGGTCAGTCTTAGGACCTTTGCAGCCAGTTAGGGGTCGAGATTTGGGAGAAGTAGGAGTTGGCTACACTTTGGTTCGTGAACATCCGTTGGGGTCAATTTTGGCTTCAACATTCATATCATAGGCACATGAGTCAATAGGATGATAAGATATCATCCTGAGTAGGACATATCATCATCATATAATCCCAGAGCAAGTGACAACTTAAGCAAGTGTCTTTCAAGTATGGTCTGAACTAGTTTTGTTTGCCCTAGTCGTAATCTAGGATTTTAATTGGGACGTTCGTTTGCCTTTTCTTTAGAAATGCCTCCAAAGCGTATTGTGACGAGATCGACTCCCCAGTCGGAGGGTGAGTCGTCAGGTGTGCAGAGTGATGCGTTGATCGAGAGTTTGTGCCAGAGCAATGAGGCTCTATCAAGGCAAGTAGTTGCGATGCAAACGCAATTTCAGTCATTTTTGTCTACCGCTCCAGCGCGGCAGCCTTCAGTGCAAGAGCCTGCCTTGGGTCAAGTCGTGCCCGATACCCCTGCTCCTCTGGTGGCCCCGGTGGCAATATCACCAGAAATGAATTTCATATCGCATTTCCAGCGATTGGGACCTCCCACCTACGACGGGAGTGCCGAATTTATGATTTTGGATGATTGGATCATCTCAATCGAGGAGATGTTTTCGTATTCCGGGATTCTAGAAGCATAGAAGGTTATGATTGCAGCCTATCAGTTAAAAGTCCTAGCAAAGAGTTGGTGGATTCGTGAAAAGGAGAGTTTGAAGGAAGGCTGTACCTGGGACTCTTTCAAGAAGATGTTGCTAAAAAAGTTTCTTCCCTCGGTCGAGCAGGACCGTCTCATGAATAACTTCCTGCATTTGAAGCAGAGACAGCTCACGGTGAGCGAGTATGAGATTGAGTTTAACAAGTTGAGTAGATTTTCTCCCGATTTGGTAGCTTCGGAGGAGGGAAGAGTGAAATGTTTCCTGGGAGGACTAAGAAGTGATGTCCAGTAGTGGGCAAGCGCTTATTGAGCTGACAGTTATGCTGTGGCAGTGGAAGCCGCACTAAAGGTTGAAGCGATTGAAAATGCCAAGAACCGCGGTGCTGCGACGAGGAAAGAGAAAAGGAAGGGTGTTGAGGATGGTAGCTCTAGGGCATCTGGCCCTTCTTCGAAGAAGAAAGGTAAGGAAGTGTGTAGTTTTTGTGGTTGTCCTGGCCACCCTTACGAAAGGTGTTTCAAGAGAACATCCACCCTGAAGTAGCAGCAAGTGCACGCCATCCAAGGCGCACCCAAGGGAGAGCTTGTATGCTCGCTCTGTGCAAGGAAGGGTCATGATGTGAGTCGGTGCTGGATGAAAGAAAGGACCTGCTTCCAGTGCGGGCAGAAGGGACACCAGAAATCTTCGTGCCCCCAAGCTCAATCCCCACTGTAGCCTGCCCCGCTTCGAGCTCTGCCGCCACCACCAACCCTAGATAAAGGAAAAGGAAAGCTGAACGTGATGACTAGCGAGGAAGTTCAAAACTCTACGCAAGTTATTTCAGGTTAGACCCAGTCTATTTTATCCCTATTATTTATCGTTGTTGCCCTAGTTATCGTTCGTTTAGTTATGTATGTTACGGTTTTAGGGGTGTTTAAGGTGCGGAATAGGTGGGCGCGCATTCTGTTCGATTCGGGTGCCACCCATTCCTTTGTGGCCAGGTGGTTTGTTGATAAACATCGCCTGGATGTTGATCAATTGAGAGACTCCTTCAACGTCAAGCTTCCCTCCGGTGATTCGGTGATATCCAATCAAGGAGTTCTGAGATGCCCTATTCATCTTGGCAATTTTCTGGCCCTTGCGGATCTGATAATTTTAGACCTGGTTGATTTTGATGTCATTTTGGGCATGGACTGGCTGTCCAAGTATGATGCAGTCATCCAGTGCAAGACAAAAAGACTGGACTTCAGGATGGACAATGGCCAACCTATGAGCGTCTATGGATTTCAGGACAGAGTTTCCCCTGTCATTTCTGCGGTACGTGCTATAAAGTCAGGTTGCGAGGCATTTTTAGTTTCTATTTCTGCTCTGGAAATAGCTTCTGTTACACCACGTCTCGAGGATGTCTCGGTGGTGCGAGAGTTTCCAGATGTCTTTCCTGATAGTCTTCCAGGACTTCCTCCTGAGAGGGTGATTGAGTTCGTGATTGACCTCGAGCCAGGCACTCGTCCCATCGCCAAAGCACCGTACTGTATGGCTCCGCGTGAGTTGGATGAGTTGCGTACTCAGCTCGATGAGTTGCTGAGGTGTGGTTTTATTAGACCAAGTTCTTCTCCGTGGGGTGCTCCGGTTTTGTTCGTAAGGAAGAAGGACGGATCGATGAGGCTTTGCATCGATTATAGGGAATTAAATAAGGTGACCGTTAAGAATAGATACCCCCTGCCAAGGATCGATGATCTGTTCGATCAGTTGCGTGGTAGCTCGTTATTTTCAAAGATCGATCTTCGCTCAGGCTACCACCAGTTGAGGATTCGTGAGGAAGAAATTCCCCGAACCGCATTCCGTTCGCGGCATGGACATTATGAGTTTTTGGTGATGTCTTTCGGTTTAACCAATGTACCCTCTACTTTCATGGATTTGATGAATAGGGTGTTTAAGGATTCCTTGGACCGATTCGTTATTGTGTTCATAGATGATGTCCTAGTGTATTCCCGCAATGTTGAGGAGCATACTTAGCATTTGCGTTTGATTTTGTCGACCTTGAGGGAGCATACGCTATATGCGAAGTTGAGCAAATGTGAGTTCTGGCTACCTCAGGTGTCGTTTCTGGGTCATGTTGTAAGCAAGGACGGTATTTCTGTAGACCCGACCAAGATTTCTGCCGTGATTGAATGGGAAAGACCTTCTACACCTAAGGAGATTAGGAGCTTCTTAGGCCTCGCTGGCTTTTATAGGAGATTCGTGGAAGGATTTTTGGTGTTGTTTGCACCTTTGACTAGACTTACTCAGAAGAATACTGCATTCATTTGCAGTGATAAGTGTGAAGAGGCTTTCCAAGAGTTGAAGAAGAGACTGTGTACTGCCCCAATTTTAACCTTACCTACTGAAGGAGTCGAGTATGTTGTGTACGTCGATGTGTCACACATCGGACTTGGTTATGTTATAATGCAAGATGGTAAGGTGATCGCGTATGGATCGAGGCAACTAAAGATTCACGAGAAAAACTATCCTACGCACGATTTGGAGTTTGCTGCCGTAATTTATGCACTGAAGCTGTGGCGACACTTATTGTATGGCGCGCCGTGCAAGATCTATACGGACCATAAGAGTTTGAAGTACGTCTTCACTCAGAAGGAACTTAATCTACGCCAGCGTCGGTGGTTAGAATATGTGGCGGATTATGAAGTAGAAATTCTTTATCATCCAGGAAAGGCTAATGTAGTAGCCGATGCTTTGAGTAGAAAGACCGCTAAAATTTTTAATCAATCGGTACAGTCCTTAGTAGAATAATTCTTGTTGATGAACATCGAGATTGGGAGTAGTTCTACGCCTGCTAGTTTGGAAGCAGAAGCGCCCTCTTGGATTTCCCTTACTAGGGTGCACCAAAAGGATGATCCGGAATTATTACACCTCTGGAATAGAACTGAGAAAGGAGAGTTACCTGATTTTTCTTTGGACGAGCTAGGTACTCTAAAATATCGGGGTAGATTTTGTATTCCTGACATGGGTGACATCCGGGTTATAATTTGTGAAGAAGCTCATGGTTCCAGTGTTTCCTATCATCCTGGTTCCACCAAAATATATAAAGATCTAAAGCAAATTGTTTGGTGGGCAGGGATGAAGAGCGATATCGCGAAGTTTGTATCAGAATGTTATACGTGTCAGCGTGTCAAGGCTGATTATAGAAGCCTTGTGGTAAATTGACACCGCTTGATATTCCAAGTTGGAAATGGGAGAGTATTTCAATGGATTTTATCACCGGTCTACCAAAATCACCCAGTGGGCATGACTCAGTTTGGGTGATAGTCGACAGATTGACAAAGTGTGTCCACTTTGTTCCGTTTAAGATTGGGTATTCGATGAAGAAGATAGCTGAGCTATATGTTGAAGAGGTCATCAGGTTATATGGAGTGCCTGTTAGAATTGTATCAGATCGGGACTCCAGATTTACGTCTCGCTTTTGGAAGAGCTTGCAAGAGGGGTTGGGTATCGACTTGAGGTATTCCACCGCCTATCATCCGTAGACGAATGGGCAAACAGAAAGAGTAAATCAGATCGTGGAGTACATGATTAGATGTTATATTTTGGATCATGGTGGTGCTTGGGATGAGCGTCTCAGACTCATGGAGTTTGCTTACAATAATAGTTATCAAGAGAGCTTGCAGATTGCCCCGTTTGAGGCCTTGTATGGGAGGCGTTGTAGGACTCCCTTATTTTGGGCTGAGGTTAGTGAGAGACCATTGCTAGGTCCTAAAGCCCTTGAGGAGATGAATTGTGCGGTGACTCATATTCGAGAGAAGCATCGTGTAGCACAGGAGCGTTATGAGAAATATGCTAATCGACGAAGGGTCGATTTGGAGTTTGTCGTTGGGGACTTGGTTTTCCTGAAAGTTTCTCCGATGCCAGGAGTAAAAAGATTTGGAAGGAACCACAAGTTAGAGCCCTGGTATGTGGGACCTTTTCAGATTCTGGAGCGCATCGGAGTGTCAGCTTATCGACTGGATTTACCTGCTACCTTCCCTGGTGTCCACGATGTGTTCCATGTGAGCCAGTTGCAGAAGTGTGTTCGTAGTGATCGTCAAATTCTTGACTCGGTGCCCCAAATTCAGCCCAATCTGTCGTATGTGGAAGAGCCTGTCCGCGTTTTGGAATCTCAAGAGCGTGTATTGCGAAGAAAGATCATCCCCATGGTTAAGATTCTTTTGAGAAATCAAGACGTCGAGAGCGCGACGTGGGAATTGGAATCAGCAATGAGAGAATCTCATCCGCACCTCTTCTCTTAGTCTCAGGTACGTCGTTATGTTTTCAGTTACGTTTGATTTTATCATTTTGAGTTGGTTTTGGAGTTGTGTTAAGTTTCGGGACGAAACTTCTTTTTAGGGGGAGTGACTGTAACGCCCCCGATTTTGCTCGACGATTTTATTTAAATGAGAAATATCATATTTTTGACGTCGTGGCATTACCTTTAACGACAAGTTGACGGCGCAATGCCGTAAAGGCATTTTCGCGTCCTTGCGGTCAAGTCGGCCGAATTCTTGTTGTAATGGGAAAATTTTGCATTTGGAATTTAAATTGAGTAATTTTTGACTTACTCGTCAATTTTCGTCGCGATCCGAGCAATATTTGGGCCTCGGCGTTTTTTCCAAAGTTTTGTGAAATTTATGTTCGTTGTAAACTTTGAAAACTTATATCTCGAGAATGGCTCGTCTGATTTTGGTTTTGACTTCGCCATTGTGTTCGTAGCGTCTGTGTTTGCCTACGGCGTGAGTTTCGTTCAATTCGGCGCTCGTTTGGGCCTCCGTTTTGATCTCGCGTTTCCTTATTCAAATATATATAAATACGATTATTTTAATATTAAAGTACTATTCAAAAATGAAAAGTACTATTCATTTTTATAGTTTGATCAAAAGGTTAGATTTGCCAAGAAATTGTTTTTCCTGCAACCTTGACTCGTGTGAAGTTTCTGCTTATTATGTAAATCTTCTGTTCCTCCAATTCTGTATACTCGAGTAGTCTGTTTCTGTATACTCGAGTAGTCTGTTTTTGCATACTCGAGTAGTCTGTTTCTGTATACTCGAGTAGCCTTCTGTATACTCGAGTAGTCTGTTTCTGAATACTCGAGTAATCTGTTTCTGTATACTCGAGTAGTCTGTTTCTGCATACTCGAGTAGCCTTCTGTATACTCGAGTAGTCTGCTTCTGTATACTCGAGTAGTCTGTTTCTGCATACTCGAGTAGTCTGTTTCTGCATACTCGAGTAGCCTTCTGTATACTCGAGTAGTCTGTTTCTGCATACTCGAGTAGCCTTCTGTATATTTGAGTAGTCTGCTGCCTTTCTCGTGTAGTCCGTCATAGTTTGTGTTCGGGAGCCTTTTTGAGGGTCAAAACAATGTGGTATGGAAAAATGGTTAACGTGAAATTTGTTCGTCTCGACGAGATGTACAACTTTTATGTTGGGCACTTTTCGATTTGAAGCAATCCTAAATATCTAATTTTGTTTTCCGCGAAACTGCTCGTATTTAAACCGTTTTTTTTTTATATTTAGACAAAACTTTTTATAACTACTTTTATATATATATATGGGGGCACTGAATTTCCGCGCAGCGCTTTTTGGACAAAAAAACGCGCTGCTCGGAAAAATGAAAAAAACACCCCTTAACAGCATTTTTAGAAAAAGTGGTCAACATGAAAGTTGTAGATCTCGACGAGATCTACAACTTTCATGTTGACCACTTTTTCTAAAAATGCTGTTTAAGGGGTCTATTTTCAAAAGGCGCGAAGGGGGTCCGCGCAAAAAAAAAATCATAATATTTACCGGGCGGAACCCCCTTCGCGCCTTTTGAAAATATACCCCTAAACAGCATTTTTAGAAAAAGTGGTCAACATGAAAGTTGTAGATCTCGTTGAGATCTACAACTTTCATGTTGACCATTTTTTCTAAAAATGCTGTTAAGGGGGTGTTTTTTTTCATTTTTCCGAGAAGCGCGTTTTTTTGTCCAAAAAGCGCTGCGCGGAAATTCATTAATCTGATATATATATATATATATATATATATATATATATATATATATATATATATATATATATATATATATAGGTTCTTATACTTAGGGTATTTAGAAAAATAGGAATACTTCTTCTCCGATTTCTTTCTCCCGAATCAGAGCGACGTGAGCGAGAGAGAGATTATTTTCGTGAATCTTCCGGTGGCCGCCGACGGAGCTTCGGTGCTCGAAATCTTCAACCGAGCGTAGATCTGGAAAGCTCTCGTCGAGGGCTACGCTATCGTGATTTAAACTTCCTCCATCCTCTTTTGCCCCGATCTGTGACGTGGACTGATTTGGAGAACTTTTCTGATAAAACCAAGGCAAGTGGTGGTTTCCCCTCATTTCTCCTTGTCCGATTTGATGGTAAAGGTTCAGTTTTTATGTTCTTTAAAATTTTCTTCACTTTGTTTTCCAAATTATTACTACGATTAACCTTTTTGGATGATCACTCGAGGTTGTAAGATTTTGTCTTGGTGAACTTGATCTTGTCATGATATATTTAATCGTTCTTGATGTGTCTTATTAATGCCTTTAAATGCATTACCTATCGTTATTGATCGTATTAAAGTTTATCTAGGATTGTGAATTGTTCCTTAAGGTTGATCAACCATGTCTTGAAACTAGAAGTGTCAAGTAGAATCCGACGAGCCAAATCTCGAGATATATGTGATTGTTTCTTGTAGGTTTTCTTGATTGCGGGAGTTAGTGGACGAAATCACCTCCGCAATGTTTGATGCCTTTATTAGTACTTTGTGGAAGTCTACCAGTTTTTGGGCGTCTGCGGTGTGTGGTGGAGAGTATGAGACTCCCTCGCAGTTAGACGAATATTTTATTCGTGAGGGTGTGTCCAGTTGAGTGACCACCTCGCCCGTATTTTTGGGTAGAGTCGACCACATGTGCCTAATAAAGGTTTTGTATTTCTTCCTTATGATTTATTCATGTTGTCACCTTATAGCCTCGTGCGTCTGGTGTACTCTTGTGACGAATCACGTAAGAGTTTTTTTTCCCTGATGATGCCTTGTTTCTTTTTGTACTTTACTTTAATGGTTTTGGTCTTGGGTTGGTACCCATTTTGACCTTTATTTATTTTGGCTTATTTTTCTGCCACCATTTGTACCCTCTTGCTGAGGTGTTCTGTCTTTTGAATGCCTCAGGTTCGGAGCATTAGCAGGTAGCGGAGCCGGTTTTGGAGCCTTAGCAGCAGCAGTTTGGCTGTAGTTTTCCCCCTCGCCGTAGCGAGGTAGTTTGTTGTTTTAGTTTTCTTTGCCCAGTTTCAGACATATTCATACTATGGGTTCGTGTCAGGTTGTTGACGCCCACAGGTTTGTTGACCTTTTTGGACACTTGCTAGCTGTTGTGGTTTCCTTATGTTTGGTTTACATTACTTGCTCTCTGGGATGATTTATTGCTAGGATTGCATGTTAGATATTTTTAACCTATAAAACCCTACTATTAGTAAAGCATACCTGTCATCTCTTTCAAAACTAAGCCACTACTTTCTATTTAGCGTAAAGACTTTCTATACTTATTATAAATCTAGGGTTTGCATAGTATGAGTTGTTCCTCGGGGACATTTATACTCTTGTAGAATATTAGAGTCAATTTAAACAAGTATCTTCCGTAAGCGTATACCTTATATTTTAAATCGTGGACTAGATGATTCACTAAGCCGAGGGATACGGCTACCGTCATAACTTAAACTGGATTTCATTCATAACAATTTATGTTTCCTTTTAAAATCGTAGAGTTTGGAGTCTTGCCTGAATGTCTGCAGTTATCCCCTGCACGGCGTGGCATCACGACGCGTATTTTTCCCCTTGCTCTGATATAATTAAATTGTTGGGGAAAAATACGGGCTGTGACAGCCTCCCTTGGCCATCAATGGCTCTCTTCCTCATTTTCTCTCTCCTCTATAAAGGGGGAGTGGAGTTTTTCTCTCTCCTAATCATCAAGGCCAAATTTGATGACTAATTCAACCTAAAGGCACACCACAAACCCATATTATTAATGGAAAAAAAGCTTAGCCTAAGTGGATTGGGCTTGAGCTTGAGTTAGCCCATTTGAGCTAGTTTGACTTAATACTAGGGTGGAGTTGACCTTGGTCAAATTGACCCTTTGGGTTGCCCCAATGGGTCCTTCATGACCCATTGGCCTCTACTAAGGTCTAGGTAGGGTTGAGTAGGGTTGTCTTGGCACCTTGGAGGTCACTTTACCCTTAATTAGAGCACTATGACCACTTTGGGGCTAGGGTTGACATAGGTCAAATCGACATTTTGGGTTGACCCCAATGGGTCCTTGGTGACCCATTGACCTCCCTTAAGGGTTAGAAAGGTGTAGGTGGTGTCCATTTAGCTATGGGAAGGTCAATTGGCCATATGTAGGTCAGTTTGACCTATTTAGGATTATGGTGAACTTAGGTCAACTTGACCACTTGATTGCCCCCCAATGGGTCCTTAGTGACCCTATGGACCACCCAAGGGGTTAGAGGTGTTGTGATGGGGTCATGGAGTCAAGATGAAATACTAAGGTCAAGTCGTAGGTCTACTGGTGAGGTTGTGCTATAGGCGGACCAAGGTGATTTTCACCTTGTATCTTTGCTCACTTGGTCTTTTGATCTTCTTAGGGTTTTGTCATGACCTAGTCATGACAAAACCACTCCTATGGGTCTAGTTGTTTGAGGGATGTTACAAATCCCAATATATAAAAATAAAATTTTCGTCCCCGAAATTAAGGTTAAGCTTACAGGGTTTCTACTGAAGTAAAAGTATGTAACATCCCTAGGGATTGAACGTATACCTGACTCGAAGAGATCCAGATACCTCTGCTGCATCAAATCCCATGGCTCCCATGTGTGCTCCTCTTGCCCATGGTTCCTCCACAGGACCTTGACAGCGGGACCTTCCTGCACCGCAAGACCCGTACCGCTGTATCATCGATCCTGACCGACTCCATGCTGACTAATCAATCTGAAGCCATCGAGCCATCTGTAGTTGAAATCAACTGCTCAGGTCATAGTAGAGCCCTCCGAAGTGAAGAGACGTGGATGACGTTGTGCAATCCCGCTAACTCTGGCGGTAGCTCCAGTCTGTAAGCCAAGGGGCCGATCCGCTCAAGGATCCTGTAAGGCCCCATGTATCTCAGACTGAGCTTCTTCCGCCCGCGAACCCGTGAGTCTCCATGCATCGACCATATCTTCAAGAAAACCTGGTCTCCCACCTGTAACTCCACTTGATGATGTCGCGCATCGTAGTATTTGGCATGCCTGCTCTGGGCTTCCAGCATCCTATCCCGGATCAATCTCACCTGAGAATCTGTGTCCTCCAGGAACTCCGAGCCAAGTGCCTTTGGATCCTCATCCTAGATCCAAGATAGTGGGGTCCTGCACCTCCGGTCATATAATGCCTCATAAGGGGCCATGCCTATGCTGGACTGATGGTTGTTGTTGTATGAGAACTCGATCAACGACAATACAGTGTCTCCCAGGGCTCGTCGCGGTCCAAAATGCATAAGCGCAGAAGATCCTCTAGTGTCCGGTTGGTGCGCTCCGTCTGCCCGTCTGTCTGAGGGTGGAAGGCTATGCTGAACGTCAACCGAGAACCCATATAAGCCTGAACTGACCTCAACTCCTTGTACGTAAACCGTCCATCCAGATCTGACACGATCGTCCTGGGCACTCCATGGTAACGGACAAACTGCTCGACGAACCTCCGCACTAGAACACGGACCAGAGCGTCCTTCCTAACTGGAATAAACCTGGCCACCTTCATCAATCTATCGACGATCACCCAAATCGAATCATTTCCCGCATGTGATCGGGGTAGCCCATGCATAAAATCCATGGCTATGTCCTCGAACTTCCACTCTGGCACCGGAAGTGGCTATAATAATCCGGCCGGACTCTTGCACTCCGCCTTTACGAGCTGGCAAGCCTCGCAATGCGTCACGAAGTATGTAATATCCTTCTTCATGCCCGACCAATACATCGTAGATCCACTGTCATCTTCGTGATCCCGGGTGCACTGAATATGTTGGGATTTGTCTCCACAATACCTCAGATTTGTAGGAGGTCAGACCTTGAACTAAGATGAATTAAGGTGTATTTGATATTGTGTTTAAGTTGTATGTGTGCAGGTTCTTATTGCCAAGTGTAGACCAATGTTAGTCTATAATGGGTCACCAAACACAGGACCATACAATGTAATCCCTCATTGTGTGATCCAAAGTGTTGGCCCATGTATAGCCTCTCTATTGGGATACACTTCCTATACATGCACTTGGATTGGTGGACTGAAGTATTGAAGTTTTTTTTTATCAGAAGAATTTTTCTAAGTCCACATACTCGAGTAGCTTCCTTCATCTACTCGAGTAAGTGACCTAGTACTCGAGTAGATCCATAGACATACTCGAGAAGACTCTGTATACTCGTGTAGATAAGCTTATACTCGAGTAGATAGTTAGTCACTCGAGTAGGTCATATTTTATACTCGAGTAGATCCTTCTGTTCTTAGATCCGAAATTGTCTCTAAGTCCACATACTCGAGTACCTCTTTTGTACACTCGAGTAAGTGAGTCTGTACTCGAGTAAGTTGGATTACATACTCGAGTAGACTGTATTGTACTCGAGTAGGTGATAACTTGTACTCGAGTAGTTGGTTAGTTACTCGAGTAAGTGTTCTGTTCATACTCGAGTAGATCTTCACTTCTCATCTCAGAAAGTTTCTAAGTCTACCTACTCGAGTAGTTCCCTATATACTCGAGTAAGTGACTCTGTACTCGAGTAGTTGTTTTTCATACTCGAGTAGTTTAGTGATTACCCGAGTAGTCTTCCCAAGATACTCGAGTAGTTCATTTTCCCCTCACTCGAGTATCTCCAAATCTTCTACTCGAGTAGTTCTTCCTATTTTATCTGAGATATTTGAGAAATTTTCTCTAAGTGTTTTTACTCGAGTATATACTCTCATACTCGAGTAGTTCTAAAATCACTCGAGTGTTGATCTCTGAATCACTCGAGTAGCTTCTCTTCTTATACTCGAGTATGCTCTTCCTATCCACTCGAGTATATAACATCTTATACTCGAGTATGTCTCTTCCCTGTCTCGAGTATATCTGTTCAAACATTCCTGAAATTCTCCAAGTACAATTTCGCTGTGTATTTCGAATTAATCATTTTTGATTGGTCCACGTGTCATCCCTAATTAAATTTCTGACCGTTGGAGTCCACCTATAAATAGGTCCTTTCAGATTTGACATAACAAGCTTTTATAGAGATTATTATTTTAAGAAAGAAAGAAGTTCCCGTGAACCCTAATTTCTCACGCCGCCGCCATTGCCGTTCACGGAAGAAGGTCTGGATCGACGATCTCCGATCGCTGCTTTCATCTCTGTTTCTCCAGAGATCCAGACGAAAGATAATCACTCGATCTTGCCGAGCCTCAAAGATTTCTGATCTATTTTCTCGATCGAGGTGATTCCGTTTTTCAGATCTGTGGATCTCTCTCAAGTCGTCTTCAACATATTCTGATCAAGCCAAAGTTCTCAGGGAAAAAGACCATCAAAGATCCAGATCTGTGAAATATATTGTTTGTATTTTCTTTTCAAACAAATTTCATTGTAGGAGTTTTTCTCCGAGATTTGTAGGAAGGCTTTATCTTCCGAGTGTAGATCCGGTTTGGATCGAGTTTTGTAGGAACGTGGTTCCGAGGTGTAGGATTGTTTTCAATCCGAGATAGTGGAGTAGCCGAGTCTAGTGGTTTGCTAGATCGGTGAGGAAAGTGGACGTACCCAAGATTGGGGAACCACTATAAATCTCTTGTCGTCTGTGTGATTGCTTGATCTGTGCTGTGTTAATTTTTTATTCCGCTTTTGACACGCATTTCACCTATTCACCCCCTCTAGGTGATTTAGGTAGACAACTTAGTTCTCTCAATTGGTATCAGAGGGAGGTTGATCGTTAAAAGGTTAACACCTTGATCTAATCCTTACCAAGTTGTCTCAAGAGAAATTTCAAGCATGAGTAAGACTAAGGATTTTGCTAAGCTCCCTATCTGCACCAAGAACAATTTTCCAATGTGGAAGGAAAGAGTTAAATCTTTATGGAAGCAGTAGATCCCCGGATCTTCATGATTGTTGAAGAAGGTCCCCACATTCCTATGACCACCTCCACCATAGATTCATCTAAGCAAGTTTCCAAGAAATTGATGGATCTAGATAAGGACGAGATTGCACTTGTCTCTTTGGACAAGAAAGCTAAAAATATTATCGCAAGTGCAGTCGATGACTCAATGCTGCAGAATCTGATTCATTGCCAATCTGCCAAGGAGATGTGGCAATCCCTAGTGACTCTAATGGAAGGTACAGAAGAAGTGAGGGATGATCGAAGGTCCCTACTGAACTAGAAATATGAAGCCTTCAGGCAGGGTCATAAGGAAGCCATAGCTGACACTTTTGAGAACTTCTTCAAGATAGTAAATGGCCTAAGAGTTTATGGACGTGTCTTCACCAATGAGGAACTCAATGACAAATTCTTAAGATCTCTAACCAAGGAATGAGACAATAAGGTATGTGCCATTCGGGAGTTTGGAAGGTTAGCTGAGAAGGACCCGCAGAATCTGTTCGAAAAGCTTATGTCTTACGAGCTGCAAATCAACTCAAGAAAAGCTGAAGAAGAGATAAGCAGGTCTGCATCCAAGGAGAAGTCTGTCGCTCTAAAGGCAGATAGCTCAAGGAAGACAAAGGCTAGCTCTCCTGCCCCAGTTCCTGAAGCTGATGAAGAAGAATCATCTGATCCAAGCTCATCTGGCTCAGAACTATCTGAAGGAGAGTTCTCATTGCTCTCCCGGCAATTCAAGAAATTCTTAAATAAGAAGAAACAATGGAGAGGCAAAGATGCCTCATTCAGAAGATCACGACGTGACGGTGATCAGCGAAAGAAAGGCTCAAGTAGCCATGACAGGTATAACTCTAAACAGAACAAACAGATTTCAACTGACATCATTTGTTATTGTTGTAATAAGCCAGGTCACGTCATCGCGGACTGCCCTCACAAGAAGAAAGAGGGCGGCAGAAGAGAGGAAAAGAAATCCTCATACCACAAGAAGAGGACAGAGAAGAGTCTAGTAGCCAAGAAGAGCAAAACTCTCAGCGACTCCGACTCATCTGAGTCGAGTGAAGAAGAGGAAGCTTACTTTGGGCTCATGGCTCACTCAGATGATGAACAAATTCCCCAGTTCACTGGGGAGGTAAAATCTCACACTCCTCTCTCTGATTCTGATGATGATAATGAGCAAGAGGGCTATTCCTCTGAAGATGAATCTGAACTCATGAGTCAGTATAAGGAGTTACTCACAGCTTACGAAAAATGTCGTAGAGTAGTGAAAACTCAAGCCAAAGAGATAAAATCTCTACAGGCTAGTGAGAGCAGCTTGAGAGAAGAAGTCACCAAGACTAACTCTCTTCAAGAGAACTTCAATAGTGCTATGGAGGAATACAATCAAGCTCTCAAGCACCTCGACCTTAAAGAGGAAATCATCAAAGAATTGGAACAACAACTTGAGGCTGAGAAGAAACTTGTTGAGAGTTTCTCAAAGCCTAAGACAGTTCTTCCACTCGTTGCTGAATTCTCAGCTAAGGCCAAGGGTGCTGGTTTAGGCCACATTGGTTCTTCTAGTAAATCCTCTAGGAGAAACAAGGCCAAGAGAAAGAATAAGGCTGCCCAGAAGGCTCTAGCTGAAGAAAAAGGGAAAGCTCCCTTGGAACCTGTTTTGTTCAAGAAAGTTATCTTTCCTACGAACGAACTCGACTATGAGTCTACCTATGGACACTTTTCTAGGCCGATCCCTGAGAAGCCTAAGTCAAGATACCAAGGTTGGACTCGTCCTCGTAACTTTGGCGAGAGTGTCTTCAAAGCACCTTATGAAGAGATTCAACTTCAAAGCTATGGACCTTATGCTCATGGTCATAACATCAAGAAGACACCAAAGGTAAAACCTATTGTGGAAAAGCCTATGAAGGAGAAGACTTCATGTAGCTGTCTTCATCATGAAGCCTCCTACTCCAAGAATAAGGTTCCTGCTAGACCATCACTTCAGAAAATCAAGCAGGAATACACTAGGCAAAGATACAACAGGTTCGACTGTTGGTGTTGTGGCAGAATTGGTCACTTTGCCATCGATTGTTGGTTCAATCCTAGTAATGCAACAACCCCTCAAGTTAGCAACGTGAGAATGACCACTCATGAGGCTAATACTCGTAGGGGGAGTTTTCTAACTCGAGACCAAGGACCCAAACGTGTTTGGGTTCCTAAGGCTAAGTGATTGTAATTGCAGGTATGTCCAAAGGCCACCAAAATGCCAATATGGTATTTGGACAGTGGATGTTCTCGGCATATGACCGGGATAAGAAGCCTACTCCAGAATTTCACCTCAGTCTGCAACGGACCAAAGGTCATCTTTGGAGGTTCAGATCGAGGGATAACTAAAGGCTATGGTATGATTTTTAACGGTAGCGTATCCTTTTCGGATGTAGCCTATGTTGAAGGATTGGAACACAATCTCATCAGCATAAGCCAACTATGCGATAAAGGATACGTAGTTGAATTTCATGCTGACAAGTGTTTGATAAAATCGGTTGACAACATGGAAACTGTTTTATCAGGCACTCGAAGCAGAAATATTTTCTGTTTAAACTTCATTTGTATAGACTCTTCGACACCAGTGTGTCTTTTAGCAAAAAGTAGTGCATCTCTTGCTGACCAATGGCACAAGAGACTAGCTCATATTAATTCCAAAACTATTAATATATTATTCTCTCAAAACCTATTACGTGATGCCCCTAATGTCAAGTGCGTTACGGACAGTCCTTGTCACGCCTGTATCAAGGGCAAGCAAACAAGGAGTTCATTTAAAAGCATCATAGGCAAGGATTCCAATAGAAGCTTACAGCTTCTCCATATGGACTTGTTTGGTCCACTGCAAGTTAGAAGTTTGGGAGGTAAGGAATATACGTTGGTTATTGTGGATGATTACTCGCGCTTTGCGTGGGTGTTCTTTCTGAAACACAAGTCAGATACCTTCAGTATTTTCACCAATTTTGTTAGGCAAATCCAGAATGAATACAACTGTTCCGTAGTCAAAATCAGAAGTGACAATGGAACGGAATTCAAGTCTGGAGCCATGACAGAATTCTGCGAAAGTCAAGGTATCTTTCATGAGTTTTCCTCTCCTCGCACTCCACAGCAAAATGGAGTAGCTGAGAGAAGGAACAGAACACTCATAGAGGCTTGCCGGACCATGTTGAGTGATGCCTCACTTCCAGAATACTTCTGGGCTGAAGCCGTCAACACCGCTTGTCACGTGCAAAATCGAGCACTCATCAACAAGAACCATGATAAGACTCCTTACGAACTTCTAAAAGGCAGGAAACCAACCATTTCATACTTTAGAATCTTTGGCTGTAAGTGCTTCGTACTTAACAACGGCAAGTATCACACTACCAAGTTTAGCGAGAAAAGCTTTGAAGGTATTTTTGTAGGTTATAGTAGCCATAGTAAGGCCTATAGAGTATTCAATAGAAAAACTCTGGTGGTAGAAGAGTCGATACATCTTGTATTTGATGAGACGAGTCTGCTGCACAGCAACTTGTCTAGTGTGCCTACTGTAGATGCAGGTACAAAGTTGAAGGAACTTAGCTTGGATGAAACTACTAAAGATAAAGACGAGATGTTCATCAAGATCACCTCTACAACCCCTATTGGAGAGGTAGATGATCAAGATGAAGAACACATCCCAGCTGAAGATGCAACTCCAGTGGCTGAAGAGATCCCAGATGCAAGGACTTTAGAGTTCAGACACTTGAAGGATCATCCCGTTGATCAAATCATAGGAGATCCTCGGGATGGCGTCAGAACTCGTCGAGGTACAACTAACGAGAATTTACACTTAAGTTTTCTCTCACAGGTTGAACCAAAGAAATTTGAGGAAGCCAACTCCGACGCATCCTGGATTCTAGCCATGGAAGAAGAACTAAATCAGTTCAAACGATGCAAAGTTTGGACACTTGTTCCTAGACCCAAGGGTAAGAACGTCATTGGGACAAAATGGGTCTACCAGAACAAGATGGACGAAGATGGAACCATTATAAATAATAAAGCCAGACTTGTCGCAAAGGGATATCGTCAAGAAGAAGGAATTGACTTCGACCAGACTTATGCTCCAGTGGCAAGACTGGAAGCGATCAGGTTATTTCTTGCCTACGCTGCACTTAAGGGCTTTACCGTCTATCAGATGGACGTTAAGTCCGCCTTCCTAAATGGTGACATAAAGGAAGAAGTGTATGTAGAGCAACCACCAGGTTTCGTTGATTCAACTTATCCTAATTATGTTTACTTATTACAAAAAGCTTTATATGGTCTTAAACAAGCTCCTCGAGCTTGGTATGAGACGCTGTCCACCTTTCTTCTTGAGAACAAGTTCACAAGAGGAAAGATAGACAAAACATTATTTCTTAGGGAAATAAAAGACAAGATTTTGCTAGTGCAAATCTATGTCGATGACATTATTTTTGGCTTTACAGATAACAACCTCTGCAAGAAGTTTTCTAAACTTATGCAAGGGAAGTTTGAAATGAGCAGTATGGGAGAGCTGAAGTATTTCTTAGGGCTTCAGGTGAAACAATCTGAGGATGGAATTTTCATCTCACAGACCAAGTTCACCAAAGAGCTACTCAAGAAATTCGGAATGGAGAATGCAACCTCTATGAGGACTCCAATGGCCTCAGCTATGTCTCTGGACAAGGATGAGAAAGGGAAACCTTTTGATGAAACCAAGTACAGAAGCATAATTGGGTCCTTGCTCTACCTTACCGCGAGTAGACCAGACATAATGTTCTCAACATGTGTATGTGCTAGATTTCAGGTGAACTCTAAGGAATCTCATTACATTGCTGCAAAGCGAATCTTGAGATACCTCAAAGGTACACCAAATCTTGGCTTATGGTACCCAAGAAGTAATGATAATGAACTAATTGGATTTTCAGATGCAGATTTTGTAGGAAGCAAAGACGACAGGAAAAGCACTTCCGGGACTTGCCAATTCCTCGGAAGGAGACTTCTTTCCTGGAGCAGTAAGAAGCAGAACTGTGTTGCCATCTCAACGGCTGAATCAGAGTACATCTCTGCAGGCAGCTGTTGTGCACAGCTTCTCTGGATCAAAAATCAGTTTGAAGACTACAACATGAAGTTCCAGAACATTCCTTTGTTTTGCGACTCATCCAGCGCTATAGCAATCGCCAACAACCCAGTCTCCCACAGCCGGACCAAGCACATAGAGCTTCGTTATCATTTCATCCGGGAGCATGTGGAAAATGGAGACATAGATCTACAATATGTCTCCACAGACAGGCAAGTTGCAGATATATTCACCAAGCCGCTGGACGAGTCCAAGTTCTCGTTCTTCAAAACGGAACTCGGGCTGCTCAATAAAGAAGACTAGTGATGGACTCACAAATCAAGAAGATATCAGTGGTGTTGGCTACTCAGAGTTAAAGATTTCAGTGGCAATATACATCTCCCAAGGAAAATTGTCTTTCAAGTAATATATACTCGAGTATATCCAGACAGATACTCGAGTAAACGGGAATTACTCAAGTAAAAGGATTTACATACTCGAGTACTTGACAACATACTCGAGTACTTGACAACATACTCGTGTACAAACTTGCCATACTCGAGTATGCTCTGTCTAATACTCGTGTATGATGTTACCTACTCGAGTATACGGCATTCATATTTTGGATTTCTAATTTCTCTATTCGCACCGAGCTATTTGCCGCTTCATTCAGGTTTGAATTTATTTTTTTTAAAAACCTAATTAGGATTATATATATATATATATAGAAAAATCGGGAAACCCCTTTCCACTTCTCATTCTCTCGAGTAGCCGCCGACTCTTCATCTTCCGAAAAACCGCAGAGCATCGTCGTCTTCGCCTCTCTCGTCCTCCAGAATCGCAGATGGCCCCCTCTTCTAAAATCGGCATTGGCTCAGAACTCGCCCCCGCGGGTATAGCCTACCTTTCAGATGATTTCCGAAATCTTCTGATTTTGTTCGAGACCGCCAGACTGTCGTTCGTTCTCCAGACGCCGTGCCGAGTTATTTTCCCAGCTGTTGAAGAGTTTTATCAGAATCTGAAGGTAAAACGAAATGGAAAGCTCCTGAAATCCAAGGTCAGAGGGATAAAAATCCGACTGGACAAAGGCTCTTTAGCTGCTCTGTTAAAACTGCCAGTAGTAGATGACGATGCCGAAATGACTGCTGAAGATTCAGTAAGAACTAGTTTATTCTGTGGAGCTAACCCTCAAGCCCATTCCTTTAGCAGAGCTGATTTCAACTCAGAAGGAAAATTCCTAGTGGATGTAATTGCAAAGGTACTGTTATGCAAGACTTACTCCATTCGAGACATTTCTATGGAAATGTTTGATATAATGCAAGCCATTATCTGCCGCAAACAATTCCAGTTTGGACTGTTGATCCTAGATAAAATCAGAGAAAGCATTAAGCATCCAAGTTTTGCCAGGATTATTTCCCTCCTTCTTCATGAAATCAACCCGTCAGTCTTTAACTTATCCAAAGGGACTCCCCTCCATCACATGAAAAAGGTTTCTATATCCTCCATCCAGCGATATGAAATTAAAATTCTGAACTCTGCCCAAGCATCCAAAGCTGCTGTCCCTTCAGTAGATTCCCAAGAAACCAGTGTACCTGATGACAGGATTCCATCTCCTCCTCCACATCAAATTGCTGCTACCTCAGGTGCAATAGTTGAGGGGGAGCCTGCCTCATCTCATCCTCTGTACCCAGCTTCATCAGAACCCTCACAGCAAGCAGAAGTCAGGGATTCTACTCCTCCAGTTTCTCCTCTTCCAGCAGATCCCCACTCAGAGATTCCAGATCCAGCAACCCTACTGTCTACTGCAGAAGATATCAATAAATTGATTGATGAGCTCAGCTCAGATGCTCCCCTGTTTCAAAATGAATCAGTTGTACTGACTCCAGAAGCTCAGACTCCAGTGGATATTTCTCCAGCTCAGTCTCCTGCTCAGACTCCAGCTCAGTCTCCTGCTCAGACTCCTGCTCAGACTCCTGTATAGTCTCCTGCTCAGTCCCCTGCTGCAGAGAAAAGCCAACCAGAAACTATTCTTTTGTCTGATGACAAGGAAGTATCTCCAGAACCAGTGGAGGCCCCTCTGAGGACTTTGGACTTCTCTATTCCCTCCTTCCTAAATGAAGAAGAATCAGTTGTCCTAGAATCTTTCAAGAGAGCTGAAAGCTCAGTGGTAATTACTGAAATCCTACCATGGGTTACTCCTGCTCCTTCAGTTCCTGCCCCAACTTCAACTCCTTCTACTTCTTCAGATCTGATAAGCAAGATTGAACAGTTACTCAGTGAACAAATAAAGTACTTTGATGACTCTCTAGCCTCAGTAAATAACAAGGTCTCTACTCTTGAAAAGGAGATGAGTAGAGGCTTTGCTGAAATTCAAGCCAATACTGATGAGCTCAAGAAACTCTTTCAGCTAGGTGGAAAAGCTATTGATCATACTATTACAAGTATAGGTGAACTGAGAAATCAAGCTGAAACTGTTGCACATAATCAGATACAATTGGACAAGAATGCTGAAGCAAATGTGATGAAAGTATGTGAAGAAGTTGGCACTTTCAAAGATGAAGCAATTGCCAAGCTATCTGTAGATATCAGCAAGGGGGAGAAAATTGTCAAAGAACAAGTTGAAAAAGTAGTTGAAAAACTGTCTGAACAAGCTCAAACAACTGTGAATGATCTAGTCAAGGATATGAAAGCAGATATTCTATCTCAACTCCAATCTGTCAAATTCTACATTTATGATACAGCTGTATGGGTAAATAATCAGAACTTCCCAAATTCTCAGCTCAACCCTACCATAATTCCTAAATTTCTGGATCCTCTTGAAGAAAATCCTCCATCAGGTGCTCCAGCTCAGGCAAACATTCCAGGAGGTGTGCCAGTCTTCTCACCCAGACCTGCTGGTGATGTGACTGAGCCTCCTCTCTCTTATACTGATATTTGGCAAGATGAACTTCCTCCTAGTTCTCAAGGTGCCCCAAGGAAGAAAAGGAAATTTGGTGACGGCGCTTCTGCCAGCCGTTCTGCACCTAGAAAAGAGCTTGCCCCAGCTTCTGAAGGTAGACCAGAAATTGTTCATACTGAAGTTTGGAGTCCAACCTCCAAATCTCTGATCCTTGATACCTTGAAGCTAGTAACAGATCTTGGTGAGCACAGAGATCAGTATTACAGTTATTCAGAATGGAAAGCTTATGAAGTATCCCAGATCAAGATCAGACTTCATGACAGAAATTGGGGATACAACAACACAGCTGCTCCTCCTAGGCCCAGAACATATTTTCCTAAATCATTCAGTTACCTAGAGAGGCAAGAGCTGAAGAGAGAAAGAATGCACAAAGAAGCCCCTTCTTGAGTCAATGAGAATGTGGAAATGGACTTTTTAATCTGTTAAAAACATTTCTATATATATATTTGATTCTGATTATGGCTATCTTATTATTTATCCTGCTTCAGTTTACTTTATTTTTCTTAAGTATATGTGTGTTGTTCTTTTTACTCTAAGTAATTCACCTTAGTGTAGAGGGTGCTGACATCTACAAATAGGGGGAGATTGTTGGGATTTGTCTCCACAATACCTCAGATTTGTAGGAGGTCAGACCTTGAACTAAGATGAATTAAGGTGTATTTGATATTGTGTTTAAGTTGTATGTGTGCAGGTTCTTATTGCCAAGTGTAGACCAATGTCAGTCTATAATGGGTCACCAAACACAGGACCATACAATGTAATCCCTCATTGTGTGATCCAAAGTGTTGGCCCATGTATAGCCTCTCTATTGGGATACACTTCCTATACATGCACTTGGATTGGTGGACTGAAGTATTGAAGTTTATTTTTTATCAGAAGAATTTTTCTAAGTCCACATACTCGAGTAGCTTCCTTCATCTACTCGAGTAAGTGACCTAGTACTCGAGTAGATCCTTAGACATACTCGAGAAGACTCTGTATACTCGTGTAGATAAGCTTATACTCGAGTAGATAGTTAGTCACTCGAGTAGGTCATATTTTATACTCGAGTAGATCCTTCTGTTCTTAGATCCGAAATTTTCTCTAAGTCCACATACTCGAGTACCTCTTTTGTACACTCGAGTAAGTGAGTTTGTACTCGAGTAAGTTGGATTACATACTCGAGTAGACTGTATTGTACTCGAGTAGGTGATAACTTGTACTCGAGTAGTTGGTTAGTTACTCGAGTAAGTGTTCTGTTCATACTCGAGTAGATCTGCACTTCTCATCTCAGAAAGTTTCTAAGTCTACCTACTCGAGTAGTTCCCTATATACTCGAGTAAGTGACTCTGTACTCGAGTAGTTGTTTTTCATACTCGAGTAGTTTAGTGATTACCCGAGTAGTCTTCCCAAGATACTCGAGTAGTTCATTTTCCCCTCACTCGAGTATCTCCAACTCTTCTACTCGAGTAGTTCTTCCTATTTTATCTGAGATATCTGAGAAATTTTCTCTAAGTGTTTTTACTCGAGTATATACTCTCATACTCGAGTAGTTCTAAAATCACTCGAGTGTTGATCTCTGAATCACTCGAGTAGCTTCTCTTCTTATACTCGAGTATGCTCCTCCTATCCACTCGAGTATATAACATCTTATACTCGAGTATGTCTCTTCCCTGTCTCGAGTATATCTGTTCAAACATTCCTGAAATTCTCCAAGTACAATTTCGCTGTGTATTTCGAATTAATCATTTCTGATTGGTCCACGTGTCATCCCTAATTAAATTTCTGACCGTTGGAGTCCACCTATAAATAGGTCCTTTCAGATTTGACATAACAAGCTTTTACAGAGATTATTATTTTAAGAAAGAAAGAAGTTCCCGTGAACCCTAATTTCTCACGCCGCCGCCATTGCCGTTCACGGAAGAAGGTCTGGATCGACGATCTCCGATCGCTGCTTTCATCTCTGTTTCTCCAGAGATCCAGACGAAAGATAATCACTCGATCTTGCCGAGCCTCAAAGATTTCTGATCTATTTTCTCGATCGAGGTGATTCCGTTTTTCAGATCTGTGGATCTCTCTCAAGTCGTCTTCAACATATTCTGATCAAGCCAAAGTTCTCAAGGAAGAAGACTATCAAAGATCCAGATCTGTGAAATATATTGTTTGTATTTTCTTTTCAAACAAATTTCATTGTAGGAGTTTTTCTCCGAGATTTGTAGGAAGGCTTTATCTTCCGAGTGTAGATCCGGTTTGGATCGAGTTTTGTAGGAACGTGGTTCCGAGGTGTAGGATTGTTTTCAATCCGAGATAGTGGAGTAGCCGAGTCTAGTGGTTTGCTAGATCGGTGAGGAAAGTGGACGTACCCAAGATTGGGGAACCACTATAAATCTCTTGTCGTCTGTGTGATTGCTTGATCTGTGCTGTGTTAATTTTTTATTCCGCTTTTGACACGCATTTCACCTATTCACCCCCCTCTAGGTGATTTAGGTAGACAACTTAGTTCTCTCAGAATATCTACAGTGTGCCTCTGTCATGATATCCTCCCGAATTTGGCCTCCTACCGGTATGTAAACTCTGCCTCTAAAGCATAGCAGCCCATCTCTCAATGAGTAATCCCCTGTCGTGCCTTCCTCTAATGCCTTAAATATCGGTTCCATCCTCGCATCCAGCCTCTGCCGGTCCCTGATGCGATCCCGGATATCATCGGTGGTACTCATCGACGCCAGGTACTCCTCATACAGCTCCAGATCATCCTCGGACACGAGATATCTGCATATCTTCCAACATCTGCACCAGCTCCATAGCCATCAGCTAAGGTCCTGCTCCTTGTGTAGTGGCTCTCTGGCTCAGAGCGTCTGCCACAAAATTGGCCTTCCCGGGATGATAGTGCATGGTATACTAGTAGTTTGACAAGAACTCTACCCAGCGTCTCTGTCTGATATTCAGCTCCTTCTGTGTGTCCACGTACTTCAAATATTTGTGATCCGAGAAAAATATCACAATGGACTCCGTAAAGATAGTGCCGCCAGATCTTCAGAGTGAAGATAACCGCTCCCATCTCCAAGTTGTACATCAACTAGTTTTGCTCATGTTTCTTCAGCTGTCTGGAGGCATAAGCTATCACGTGCCTGTTCTGCATCAGAACGACACCCATCCATTGATATGAAGCGTCTGTATAGACCTAAAATCCTGTCTTCCCAGATGGAAGGGCAAGGATTGGGGCCGAGGTGAGCCGACCCTTTAGCTACAGGAAGGCAGCCTCGCACTGTGGCGTTCAAACAAATGGAGTCTCCTTCTTCGTCAGATATATGAGCGGGAGGGAAATCCGAGAGAAACCCTCTACAAACTTCTGGTAGTAACCAACAAGTCCTAGGGAACTCCTCACATCGGTGGTTGTCTTCAGTGGTGACCAATCTTGTACTGCCTGAACCTTTGTCGGATCCACTGCCAGTCCTGCTCTACTGATAATATGGCCCAAGAAGGCCACCTTCTTCAACCAAAACTGGCACTTGCTAAACTTAGCATATAACTTGTGCTCTCAGAGCTTCTCTAGAGTCAATACTAAGTGACATGCATGCTCCTCCTCCGTCTTCGAATAGATGAGGATGTCGTCAATAAACACTATGACGAAGACATCCAGGTTGGCCTTAAACACCATGTTCATCAAACTCATGAACGCGGATGGTGCATTCGTGAGCCCGAAGGGCAACACGGTGAACTCATACAACCCATATCTACTACTGAAAGCGGTCTTCGGGATGTCCTCCTCCTGAATCTACAGCTGGTAGTATCCTGACTTCAGATCCAACTTTGAAAACCAGTGAGCTCCCTCCAACTGATCAAACAGCTCGTCAATCCTCGGCAGTGGGTACGTGTTCCGGACCGTCAACCTATTTAATGTCATGTAGTCGATGCACAGTCAGAGTGTCCCATCCTTCTTCTTCACGAATAACACCGGTGCTCCCCATGACAAATAGCTTGGCCGGAAAAACCCAGCTTCCACTAGCTCCTACAGCTGGCTCCGAAACTCCAACTCCTTCGGGGCCATCCAGTAAGGAAATCTGGATGCCGGCTTAGCCCCCAGCACCAGTTGTATCTGAAATTCCTTTTCTCGATGCGGAGGCAACCCTGACAACTTCTTCGAGAATACATCAGCAAGTCTCGCACCACCGGGATATTAGTAATGGAATCCTTGGCCTCGACCAACTCAAATAGGACCTGATAGACTTCGTATCCCTGCTGAAAGTCACTCTAGTGTCAACTACCTTCACCTATGGGGGGATAGGTGATTTGCAGTCGTTTTGCGGAATTAAAAATTTACCTGCACAATAAAACAAAACAAGCACAACACAGAAACACACAGGCAGTTATAGTGATTCCCCGATTGGGTACGTCCACTCTCCCCCTTCGACCTATCTCCCAACAAGGGACGACTCGATCACTTCACAAACAGGATTGAAATCCAATCCTCTCACTATGGAAGAAACCCTTCCACCCAAAGGAGTCACTACTCCTCCACCACGGGTTGCACCCAACCCTTATAGTGAGGAAACAAAGTTCCTTTACAAAAAAGTAAAAATAGAATGTACAAAAATACAAACTACGTTTGGAGCGCTTGGTGTCCCTCTTCGTTCGATGAAGCGTTCTTGAAGAAGACGAAGAGTCCACGACCTAAGCACTCTCTTGGAGAGGATCTCCCCGAGATCGGCGACGGCAAGGATTGCGGCGGAGATGCTTTCGAGATCCAAACTTCGTAACAAAGCTAGCAAGGTCTACCAACGATCTTACTTGGATCGATCGTCTCAATCGATTCGGAAGGGGAAGGTATTCCCATTCAACAAACCAAGAGACAAAGGATCTCAAGAAAGAAACATGAGACGCGTTTCTTGGCTAAGTTTCTATCGCTGGGAGATCAAGAAGAATCCAAGACCAATGGCGGCGACAACCTCTCGAGCGGCGACGATGGCGGAAGAGATTCCGCGATTAGCTAGGTCACGCGAGGCGGCCGACTTGTTCGTTTTCTTCGCTGCTTCTTACGTTCAAAATAGGAGAGTATTTATACTGTAGAATACTCCTTTATGACCGTTGTGGGTCCCACAAGACGAAACCCTAATTCCGGTTCAAACAGCGCCTGAGTACATGGTCCGGTCCAGCGAGTCGACGAAAAATGCCTAAGGAAAATTTGGCGGGAATCATTGGTGATTCTCGACGAATCGGCGAGAATCACTTATGATTCCCGTTGAATTCTCCTTGGAAGAATTCTAGCTGAAAAGCAAGCCATCCAGAGAGAATCGGCGAGAATCACAATCCATTCTCGACAAATCGGCGAGAATGCAAAGTCATTCTCGATGATTCAGCGAGAATCACTTAGTGATTCTCGTCGATTCTGCCTTAGTTGAATTCTAGACGGCGTTGAGACAGTCGGATGCATTCAGCGAGAGTAGGCTAGTGATTCTCGACGATTCGACGAGAATCACTAGTGAATCCCGTCGAATCGGCGAGAATCACTTAGTGATTCTCGTCGGACGATTTTTTGTCTATCTTCCCGTGAGTTGGTCTTTGACCCATCCTTGCTCCTTGTCTGCTCTTGATCTATCTAAGCCCTGTACTTGAACATAAGTACACTCCAATAGAGAGAGTTCACGTAAGACCAACACACTGATCTGCTCAACGAGGGATTACGTTGCACAGACCCGTGTATATTGACCTACTGCACCCTGACATTGGTGTGTACTTAGCGTGGAATAACTGCAAGCACAACTTGAAGACAAATGATCAAATACATTGTGAATTCATCTTAGTTTGACAGGAGGCTTCCTCAAATCCAGGTAATTGTGGATACAATACCCAACAATCTCCCCCTATTTGAAGAAGCCAAAATCCTACTAGCTAAGATGAATTACACCAACCAGAGTAATATACAAGGCAAATTAAGAAAGACAAGACACAGAGAAATAAAGGCAAACAGAACAATATTTGAGTCAATCATGAAATCATATATATATATATATATATATATATATATCCACAAGAATTGTTCATACGACAACATGAAGATAAAAACATGCATTGAGGAAATAACAAGCCATAATCCTAAGCCTATTTCTCCTTAGCTAAATCATCCTTTAGTTGTTGAGCCAAGAATTTCTTGCTTTGTCTCTCAAAATACTCCTTGGGCTTTGGATAATATCTGGGGGGAGGAGCTTTATTTTCCACGGTGTTGGACCTGAAAAAGATATTCCGTTTAGCTTCATATTCTTTATGCAGCTCCCACTCATACTGATTGTATACATCATTCAGATTTATTTCCCCCCTCTACTGTAGCATAAAAGTATCCAAAATAATGCTCCTTGAAACAGGACTCCATCTTTCATTTCTCACTTCATCCTCCTTCAATCTTACTTTCTTTTCGGTTGGAGTTTCTTTGGACGTCCCTTCTTGGAGTTTCCTTTTTCCTCTTGCTATGGCTTCCTGGTCAAACATGGCCCTGAGAGTATGTTTTTAGCAGCCCTGTTAGCCTTCTTGGCATCAGCTTCGCTAAGCGGAACCTCCTCAACACTTGCAATCTCATCAGCAGCAGTGGTAACCTCATCTGGAGAAGGAACCAGAATTGGAATTTGAATACCTGATGCCTGCTGCACGAGCTAGTGACAGCTATCAAAAACATACTTATTTTTCTGTTTGAAGTTGTCGATGATAATCTGTTGTAGCCTTGCCATCTTAGCTTTATATTCTTCCTCCCCCTTTTTGGCTTCGAGGGCAATTGAGTTTGCATAAGTGTGCAGTGACCCATCGATGTGTTGCACAGTCTTTGTAAACTCAGTCAGCAGGGTTTTTTGATTTGTATTTAGAATCACCATGTTGACATCGAATTTCTGGATGTTGTCGGCCACAACATGAGCATTCTTATTTACTACTGCCAGATCAGTCATATTTTTCTGAAGCCCTTGCATGAGAAGTGTGACAGCAATGCCAACCTCTTTGTACTTAGCATTAAACTTTTGTTCCATCAGATCCATCTTGTGATTGATTTCCACAACATTTTTCAGCATTAGCTCCTCAGATTTCTTAGTTCTTTTTAATACCTTGTTGTGTGATTTCTCAAAAGAATCTTTGAGTTCATCCACTATCCCTTGAATGATGTTCACGGTGTGATTTGCTAGATTTGGTCGTAGTGGATAACCCTGAGGCATGCCTTGGTCTTGCTCTACAGCAGATTCACTGGACGAGCTTGACACTTGCACCGTTTCCAATGGGGGGATAGTGGCAGCCTCTGTAGATTTCTCAGGAATGCTTATCAGCCCCTGCTGAGAGGACTCCCCCTCCATTGTTGCACCAGATTTCTCAGGAGCTACCATTGGAGCTCGTTCCTCAGATGGAACTTCAACATCACCCTGTGGTTCCACCATCTCCACCCTCTCCCTCAAGGTTGTTTCATCTTCAACCAAATCATCCACTTTGTCAGCACCCTCATCTTCCACATCATCGTTGTCAATTGCATCACTGTCCAAGGCCTCATCGTCTTCCTCCTCATCACCCAGATCAGTGGCCAGGGTATCAACTGCATATTTGGCTATCTGAGAGATATCAAAAACAACATCAGCAAGAACAGAGACTGAGATATTTGTCCTGTGAGTTTCAGTAGCACAGGGTAGAGACTCCCCCTCAGTTCCTGCATGCAGCAAGTCAGGAACATCACTAGGGTTCAGCCACGGGATCTTCTAGAGTTCTATTGTCCTCATCCCCATGGGACTCAGCAAGGGATTCATCATGTTCTTCAGCAACGGCTGCTTGACCAATTCTTCTTTCCCATCTATCAAAAACACTTGAATATATTTTCTTCAGGTAGTGTAGAGGAACTCCCTTACTCATATCAAACCTGTCTCCATCCAGCTGGTTGAGAAACAGGCTGATGATTCTTCCAAAACTTGGGGTTCGCAGAGTATCTTTTATTTTCTCAAACAACATAGCTCCCTAGTTGTATCTCTTTCGACAGACTATAGCCACTAAGATCTTGAACATATCTCCCGAGATATGATCGTGGGAGCCTGGTTTGCAGATCAGGACTTTCCCAACGATATCCGACAGCAGCTTCCCTTCCTCATTCATTTCCTTTCTCTTGATCGATTTGGTTCCTCGAGCTAGCCCATAGAATAGAAGAGTCCTGGCTCGATCCTCTTCCTCCAGATAATCTTCTTGATCAGAACTTGAGAGCTGCAAATATTGTGTCAGTTTTCCTACTATCATCTTGATCCGTACACCGGCAATCTTACTCTTGATCACTGTATCTTCGTGTCGTAGCCTTGCCGTTGTAAAGAACTCCAGCACCTCCTTATCACGAATTTTGCAAGGATTCTCCAGGATGAATGTAAGTCCGGCCTCTTCAAGCATGAGGATAATATTCCTGAACTCATCGGAGGCATGAGAGAAGCCTGTCCGAACTAGTTCACTTCCAGTGAGGAGTCCTGTAGTGGTTCTAGGAGCCATTGCAAACCTAAACAGGACATGTTCAAGTGTATAACCCTATCAGTACTTCTAGAATAGGAGCTACACTTAGACACGAAACTTCAAGGAAGAGGGAAACTTACCCTAGCGCCGAGCGGTTTGGCGGGACGACGGCGACTGGAAGGCACGGAACCGACGGGATCGCGACAAGATCATTGCGTCCTTAGGATAACGGAAGCACGGAGAAGTGATGGAGAGCACCGGGAGATCGAAGCACGGGGAGCTTTCGCACGATCTACGGGAAAATGTGAGGAGTCTGGGAAGTCGACGGGATGCTCTAGGGGATTCGTCGGGATTTCAGTGATTTCGGAAGGTGATGAGTCCTTTGGGATTTTCTATTTATTTCTTCCGAACCAGGGAAGTCGCCCGGATTTTCTATACAACTCCAAGTGGCATGTTAATTTTGTTACACCCAAGTTAATAACCGTGGCATGTTAATTTCAAGCCTTTGCCCCCAAGTTATCTCTTGATCATGAAACCTCGATCGAGTTGAACAATATATAAGCCCTATACGTAATTCCAGAGTAATTCTAGGTGAAAGATTGTAATATTTTATTACACCCACTGGCATACGTTGTTTAATTTCAAATGGGCTGATTTATGCCTATTGAGATTCATTTTCAAGTCTAAATGTAACTACAAGGAATTCTTCAGATTGTACCTAAGGGTCATTTAAAAGTTTCGTTCTGTCATCAAGTGTGTGAACATATATGTGTATATATACATATAACCATTTACTTTTAGATTAAGAATTTACAAATTCGTGTGGATATATGAGTATGTATATATATATGTAAACATCAATATAATATGACTCAAGTATCAAAACTGAACGCGTGTACCTGGGATCATAAAATTGATCATTCAGATCTTCTATTTGAGGAACACCAGGTGTCCAATTTGAGTAGGCCTTTGTAGTTAGCACTGCTCTTATCCTAAATACTTGTTCCATGTAATTCTTGGAACATATCATGCCTAGTTCCCATCATATTTACGGGAACCTAGACTATCCTGCGAAAAAGAATTACCCTACCTTAGGAAACCAAAAAGTATTGGGTCCTAGGTTCTTGTCAGCATAAAATATCGAATGCCTTCCTACAGGAATCCTGTCAGGAAGGCTAGCTCTGCCAAGAGGAAGTGGACATACCCTTGCCCTTGGCACAGAGGGATTGTGCCAACAATCTACGGTAAAGTGACCCACCTTTCCACAACACCAACAATCATGAATGTTGTATCGCCATTTCTGACAAGATCTACTGACTGAGGTGGTCATGATCTTGGGCATAAACGGGACCGGGCAGGTTCTGCTCACAAAGTTGCCCTTTCCACCGAGACACGAGGGAGGGTGGATAGAGAGCATGTGGTGAGTGTCATGAGGCCTGGAAGGTGGTGCATTCCTTTCAGTCAACACACATCCGGGGGCCCCATGGGTACTTACTACATGTTTCCCAACCCCCCTTTCCTGTGTCTTGGGGTGGTAAGAGATGCAGTGAGAGCTGGTTCCTGCAGATTCATGACGAGTTGGGGTTAGGCCGAGAATACAAAGGGTTCAGGATGAGCCTTGGGTATTCTCTCATGGGTAGCCATGACAGCTCTTGCACTGTGGGTATTTCCACCTGAGGGCCGATCACTCTTGCAGTGACCAAGGTTGTTCCTGTGGTCATACCTGAAAGCATGATGTGTGCCCTTCCTACTCGGGGTGGTGGGTCTGAACACAGTTTTCCCATTTCTCCATGAATTAATGATTTGGGAGATCCACCCATTTTCTGCTTTTCTTTTGAAAGCATCTATCTTGGAAAAGTTAGAAACTATCCTCTTCTCGGTTTCTAGACGACTCTCTAGATCCGAGATCATTGAGTCCTTTACCTTGATGGATTCCAATTGGAGATTCATCAAGGTCCTTAGCTGAGCAATCTCCTTAGCTTGTTCCTCAACAAGTAAATTGCTCTTCTGAAGGGCACTCTCAAGGGAATCAAGATTTTCAATCCTTTGATTGAAGCTATCCATTTTCCTTTCATCACTAGATGGACAACCCTCTGAACTGTTCCTGTCTTCAGGAAATTCAAGGAAAGAGGAGCATGATGAAGAAGTTACCTGATCCTGACTTTGATGTTCCGGGTCAACGTTAAGATCGACAGAGACTGTTGTGTCAGCTTCATCAGAACTGTGTTCCTCAACCTCTTCTTCAGTCTCAGACAAGGACACAGGAGCCCTGATACTGAGAGAGTGGTCTTGACCTTCATCTTTTGAAATGAGGACCCCCACATAGGCTTCATCCTCCAGCTGGCACCTGGTCCCAGCTGTCTCCGATCTCTCCATGAGGTCTGAGATGGTTTCCCACATGGACTTGGCAGTCCTACACTTGTCCACTCTTGAACGAGATATACCAGACGAGACGTCAGTGATGATCTGACGAATCAACTTGTACAAGTTGAATAGTGAGAGCTCGGTCTCAGACATCTCTTTGGGACTCTTGGGGATTTGGAGATCCTTTCCTGAGCCGGAAGCCTTCATGGGAATGAAGGGACCCTCTTCCAAGATGAGTGATGCTCGAGGGTCGATGGCCTCCAGATGAAATAACACTCTCATCTTCCAGATGGGATAATACTCCTTTGTGCATGCGGGGAGTCTCAGAGGAGAGACATCAGAATATAGCTCCATGCTTGAGTCTGGTTTTCTTATTGACACTAGAGGCAGGATCTTACTCAAGGTGTTAACCTAGTTGACGAGCAACCTAGCTCTGATACCACTTGAAAGTCACTCTAGTGTCAACTACCTTCACCTATGGGGGGGGGAGAGGTGATTTGCAGTCGTTTTGCGGAATTAAAAATTTACCTGCACAATAAAACAAAACAAGCACAACACAAATACACACAGGCAGTTATAGTGGTTCCCCGATTTGGGTACGTCCACTCTCCCCCTTCGACCTATGTCCCAACAAGGGACGACTCGGTCACTTCACCAACAGGATTGAAATCCAATCCTCTCACTATGGAAGAAACCCTTCCACCCAAAGGAGTCACTACTCCTCCACCACGGGTTGCACCCAACCCTTACAGTGAGGAAACAAAGTTCCTTTACAACAAAAGTAAAAATAGAATGTACAAAAATACAAACTACGTTTGGAGCGCTTGGTGTCCCTCTTCGTTCGATGAAGCATTCTTGAAGAAGACGAAGAGTCCACGACCTAAGCACTCTCTTGGAGAGGATCTCCCCAAGATCGGCGGCAGCAAGGATTGCGGCGGAGATGCTTTCGAGATCCAAACTTCGTAACAAAGCTAGCAAGGTCTACCAACGATCTTACTTGGATCGATTGTCTCAATCGATTCGGAAGGGGAAGGTATTCCCGTTCAACAAACCAAGAGACAAAGGATCTCAAGAAAGAAACGTGAGACGCGTTGCTTGGCTAAGTTTCTGTCGCCGGGAGATCAAGAAGAATCCAAGACCAACGGCGGCGACAACCTCTCGAGCGGCGACGACGGCGGAAGAGATTCCGCGATTAGCTAGGTCACGCGAGGCGGCCGACTTGTTCATTTTCTTCACTGCTTCTTACGTTCAAAATAGGAGAGTATTTATACTGTAGAATACTCCTTTATGACCGTTGTGGGCCCCACAAGATGAAACCCTAATTCCGGTTCAAACAACGCCTGAGTACATGGTCCGGTCCAACGATTCGACGGAAAACGCCTAAGGCAAATTCGGCGGGAATCATTGGTGATTCTCGACGATTCTGCCTTAGCTGAATTCTAGATGGCGTTGAGACATCCGGATGCATTCGGCGAGAGTAGGCTAGTGATTCTCGACGATTCGACGAGAATCACTAGTGATTCCTGTCGAATCGGCGAGAATCACTTAGTGATTCTCGTCGAATTTTCCTTAGACGATTTTTCGTCTATCTTCCCGTGAGCTGGTCTTTGACCCATCCTTGCTCCTTGTCTGCTCTTCATCTATCTAAGCCCTATACTTGAACATAAGTACACTCCAATAGAGAGAGTGCACGTAAGCCAACACACTGATCTGCTCAACGAGGTATTACGTTGCACAGACCCATGTATATTGACCTACTGCACCTTGACATTGGTGTGTACTTAGCGTGGAATAATTGCAAGCACAACTTGAAGACAAATGATCAAATACATTGTGAATTCATCTTAACTTGACAGGAGGCTTTCTAAAATCCAGGTAATTGTGGATACAATACCCAACACCTGCAGATGGGCCTTGACGGGCAGAATAGAAGAGAGTAGAAGACGGGAAGCTTAGATAATACCTTCGAAAGTCGGGTAAGTGTTGCCGTGTCTCAGCACGACCCTCCTTGTTGGGCAATCAATCTGTGCATGGTTCCATGCGAGCCATGCCATGCCCATGACGAGATCAAAATCCGGCATCCTCAGGATCGTTGTCGGGGCCTTGAAGATTGCACCATCAATGGTCACTCTCAAAATGCACTTGGTCGTAGACTGGATCTCCGTCCTATTGGGGAGGCGCACCCTCCTAACGACTCCCTCAAAGTCCTCTGAGACAAAATTGTGTGATGCTCCAGTGTCAAAGAGGGTGTGGGCAGGCTTGTCACACACCATCACTATCCCTGCGTTAGTTAAGTTTTTCCTCTTAGATATCTAGTTTCAGAGTCTTTCCCTAATTCTATAATTTTTATTCATGAATTCTAGCTTATAGGAGGAAAAGAAACTTAAAATTTACTGGCGTACCTGCTATCACTTTCTCCGGGTTCTGGGGTTGGGCTAGGTCCAAGGCATACACCTGCCCTCTATCCTGTTGGCAGTCTCCGCCCTGAAATCCACGTCCTCGGCCGCGTCCTCGACCACCAAACTACCGTGTAGGTAGGGCATCCTGAAGTGCTGGCGGGGGTGCTTCCCTCAAGGGGCAGTTCCTCTTGAAGTGCCCCGGCTGGTTGCACCGAAAGCATGTCTGTGCCTACTCCACTGCCCTCGAAATTTCCCGTATCTATAATGGCTGAGGAGCCAACACCACCAGGTTCCTATGCTCCTGTCTGTCCTCCTGGAGGGGTTGATCCCCATTCCTCCGTTCCCTAATGACACAACCTCTGGGCTGGTCTCTCCTGCCACCAATCACTGAGTCATTGGTCGGTCTCTTCCGGACCCGAACTGTAAGTTGGTCTGCCTCCAGCTTCTTTTCCATCTCCAATATCCTGGTCAAGCTCCCATCAGAGACAAAGAGAAGGGCCTGCCTCATGTCGTCGTGAAGGCCCTTGTAGAACCTCTTTGAGTAGCCCGCATCATCCAGCTGATATGAGCCCGCAAAGCGGGCTAGGTGTGTGAACTCCCGGTAGTACTCCAACACCGTCCTGCTGCCCTGCCTCAACTGCAGGAATCTGTCTTCCAGCTCATCCCTCACCGACTGAGGTACAAAATGCTCCAATAAAGCTGCTCTGAACTCCTCCCAGGCGATGTCTGTGCAATCCATCCCAGCAAATGTGGTGTCTAACAGTGACTTCCACCATCTCTTCACATGCGATTCCAAGCAGGAAACTGCCAAAGCCACTTCTTCCTCTTTCGGGCATCGAATCCCGGCCAGCATCTCGTAGATAATGTCCAGCCACTCCTCGATACGAACTGCTGGCTCCGTACCAAGGTAGGATTGAGGAGAAAGCCCCCGGAAGGCACTTATCTAGTTTGCCCCGGGATTTGGCTGTGGGACTGGAGCCTGCTGAGCCCTGAAAGTCTCCAGAATGGCCGTCAGTGTCTGCCCCATCTCCGTCTACTGGAACAGAGTCGGAGCCGGCGGGGGTGGAACCATGTTCTTTGCCTGGGGTGTACCCTACTGAGGAGTAGGGTTAGTCGCAGGCTACAAGGAAAATTCCAATTGTTAGTTAATGTACAAGTGGAACTAACAAAAAGTGGACTTTTGCATGTGCTTCTCCCTTATGGGCACACCATTGCTTCCGCAGCTAGTTTGTCCTAAAACTAAGCTCGCGCAGGGTGACCTAGGCTTTTGTGGACTTCTTCTCTTTGGATCGATGTTTCCTCTAATAACAATTTGTAAGACTCCATTTTTTTTCTTTTTAAACCACCGGTTCTTATGCCCAAAATCGCCATTTTGCAGTGACACCAACACCCGGGAAGGTTGTCACTACAAAACGCCAATCCTGCTTGCCTTTACAATCACCAAAGAAAGAGAAGCATATACATAAACCAGATATATCAAAGTCCACACATCACATATAAGATATATGTAAGGAAATCACAGCAAGTCCACATGATAAAAGAAGTACTGAAATAGAACAGTAGATAGTATATAAACGGGCTTAAACCCGGTACATCAAATCCTCACTACAAGACTCTCGCGAAAGCTAATAAAACTAACACTTATGGGGCCAAAGGCTTGTGCTACTGTACTATACTGGCCCACCTCCATGTGCACCGTACTCCGATGGTGCTGTATCTCCTGCTGCTGGTCTCTGTCCCCCATCCGGAGTCCCTGAAATGTTTGGTCCACCGACCGTTAGTTAAAAAGACTAAGCCTGATTTCCCCCACCCCTCCCCCAATGGCTCTTAGGCACCGTGCAGGAGGAGTGATAGGAAAGCTATGAAGGTGGAGAGTGGTCAATGCAGATGATGGTGGACCTATTCTAGCAGGCATATAGTAAATCTACAGAGTTGTAAAAGTAAGGCATGTTAACCGTTCTATAATAAGAAAACGGTAGAGTAAACAAGTAAAATAGAGCTGCAGTATATGAAACATAAACTAAGAAATAAGTAACCTTAACTTATATGAATGCCCATACAAACATATAAGTTAAGGGGTCTTTTGCAAGACTACCATCGTATAAAAGTCCCATACTGAAAGTCACACTAGTGCCAACTAACTTCACCTAGGGGGATAGGTGATGCGCAGTCTTTTTGCGGAATTAAAATTTTACCTGCACAATAAAAGAAAACAAACAAAGCACAGAAAGACACAGGCAGTTATAGTGGTTCCCCGACTTGGGTACGTCCACTTTCCCCCTTCGACCTATCTCCCAACCAGGGACGACTCGGTCACTTCACCAACCAGATTGAAATCCAATCCTCACACTAATGGAAGGAACCCTTCCAACCGAAGGAGTCACCACTCCTCCACCACGGGTTGCACCCAACCCTTACAATGAGGAACCAACGTTCCTTTACAACAAAAGTAAATATGGAATGTATAAAATACAAACTACTTTTGGAGCGATAGGTGTCCCTCTTCATTCGATGACGCGTTCTTGAAGAAGACGAAGAGTCCACGACCTTAGCTCTCACTTAGAAAGGATCTCCTCGAGATCGGCGGTGGCAAAGATTGCGGCGACGATTCTTTCGAGATCCAACCTTCGTAGCAAAGCTAGCAAGGTCTACCAACAGTCTTACTTGGATCGATCGTCTCAATCGATTCGGAAGGGGAAGGTATTCCCGTTCAACAAATCAAGAGACAAAGGATCTCAAGATAGACACGTGAGACGCGTTGCTTGGCTAAGCTTCTGTCGCTAGGAGATCAGGAAGAATCCACGATCAGCGGCATCGACCACCTTCACGAGCGGCGACGACGTCAGAAGAAATACCGCGATTGATTAGGTCACGCGAGGCGGTCGATCCTTTTCTTGGCGTTCGCTTCTATTTACTATTCAAAATATACGAATATATATACTGTAGGTCATCCTTTATGACCGTTGTGGGCCCCACCAAAAGTAGCCCTAAATCCGATTCAAAACAGCGCCTGTACATTTGGTCCGGTCCAGCGCGCCAACGAAAATCGCCTAAGGCAAATTCGGCGGGAATCATTGGTGATTCTCTACGAATCGACGAGAATCACTAATGATTCCCGTCGAATTCTACTTAGAGGATTTCTAGCTGAAAAGCAAGCCATCCAGGAGTGAATCGGCGAGAATCATCATCCATTCTCGACGAATCGTCGAGAATGCAGAGCCATTCTCGACGATTCTGACTTGGCAGATTCCTTGAAGGCGTTGAATCAGCCAGGTGATTCTCGCCGATTCTGACTTGGAAGAATCCTTGAAGGCGTTGAAAGAGTTGAGTCAGCCGGATGCAGTCGGCGAGAATCGGTGAGTGATTCTCGACGATTCGGCGAGAATCACTAGTCGAATCGGCGAGAATCACTTAGTGATTCTCGTCGGATCTAACTTAGACGATTTCTCGTCTTTCTTCCCGTGAGTTGCTTTGACCCATCCTTGCTCCTTGTCTGCTCTTGATCTGTCTCAGCCCTGTACTTGAAAATAAGTACACTCCAATAGAGAGAGTACACGTAAGCCAACACACTGATCTGCTCAACGAGGGATTACGTTGCGCAGACCCGTGTATATTGACCTACTGCACCCTGACATTGGTGTGTACTTAGAGTGGAGTAACTGCAAGCACAACTTAAAGATATATCATCAAATACATTGTGAATTCATCTTAGCTTGACAGGTGGCTTCCTCAAATCCAGGTAATTGTGGATACAATACCCAACAATCTCCCCCTATTTGACGAAGCCAAAATCCTACTAGCTAAGATGAATACCACCATCCAGAGAATATACACAGCATATTAACAGAGATAAGACACAAAGAAATAAAGGCAATCAGAACAATACTTGATTCAATCATAAAATCATATATATATATATATAAATATCCACAAGAATTGTTCAAATGATTAACATGAGCAGACAAATAAGCAACAAAAAGTAGATAAGCCCAAGTCCTAAGTCTATTTTTCCTTAGCAATTTCATCCTTCAATTGCTGCGCCAAGTGCTTCCTGCTCTGTCTCTCAAAGTATTCTTTGGGCTTTGGATAGTATCTGGGAGGAGGAGCTTTATTTGCCACGATGTTGGACCTGAAAAAGATGTTCCTTTTAGCTTCATATGTCTTGTGCAGCTCCCACTCATACTGACTGTATACATCATTCCGATTGATTTCCCCCTTTTGCTGTAGCATAAAAGTATCCAAAATAATACTCCTTGAAACAGGACTCCATCTTTTATTTCTCACTTCATCCTCCTTCAATCTTACTTTCTTTTCGGTTGGAGTTTCTTTGGATATCCCTTCTTGGAGTTTCCTCTTTCCTTTTGCTTTTGCTAAGGCTACTTGGTCAAACATGGTACTGAGTGTAGCTTTGGCAGCAGCCTTAGCAGCCTTTTTAGTCTCAGCCTCACTAAGTGGAACTTCTTCAACACTTACTTCTTCGTCAGCAGCAGTATAAACCTCCTCCGGAGGGGCAACTGGAACGTGAATGCCTGAAGCCTGCTGTACTAACCAATGACAACTCTCAAAAACATACTTATTGGATTGATCAAAGTTGTAAATGATTATCTGTTGAAGCCCTGCCATCTTAGCTTTATAATCTTCCTCCCCCTTTTTGGCTTCGAGGGAAATTGAGTTTGCATAAGTGTGCAGTGACTCATCGATGCGAATTACAGTCTTTGGAAACTCATTCAGCAGGGTTTGTTGATTTGCGTTCAGAGTCACCATGCTGGCATCGAATTTCTGGATGGTATTAGCCACAACATGCGCATTCTGATTAACCACTGCCAGGTCATCCGTGTTCTTTTTGAGTCCTTGCATGCGAAGAGTAACAACAGTGCCAGCCTCTGTATACTTGGCCTCGAACTTCTTTTCCATCACATCCAGCTTGTGATTAATTTTCACGACGTTCTTGAGCATTAGATCCTCAGATTTCTTAATCCTTTTCAACACTTTGTTCTGTGCTTGCTCAAAAGATAGTTTGAGCTCATCCACTATGCCTTGAATGACGTTCACTGTGTGATTTGCTAGATTAGATCGAAGTGGATGTCCCTGAGGCAAGCCTTGGTCTGGCTCTTCAGCAAATTCACTAGGGGAGCTTGATACATGCACTATCTCCACTGGGGGGATAGGGGCAGCCTCTGTAGATTTCTAAGGAATGCTCATCAGTCTCTGCTGATAGGACTCCCCCTCCATTGGTGCACTAGATTTCTCATGATCTATCACTGGAGCTTGTTCCTCAGATGGAACTTCAGCATCATCTTCAACTTCATCATTCTCTTCTTCATCAGACTCATCTTCCATATCCTCATTCTCAACTGCAGCATCGTCCAAATCCTCCTGGTCTTCCTCCTCATTACCTAGATCAGTGGTCAGGGTGTCAACTGCATCTTTGGCTATCTGTGAGATATCAGAAACAACATCAGCAGGTACTGAGAGATCTGTCCTTGTGAGTTCCAGAAAGTAGGGGGTAGAGACTCCCCCTCGGTTCCTGCAGCCAGCAGATCAGGAACTTCACTGGGTTCAGCCACGGAATCTGCTAGAGTTCTGTTGTCCTCATCCCCATGGGACTCAGCCAGGGATTCATCATGTTCTTCAGCAGCGGCTGCTTGACCAATTCTTCTTTCCCATCTATCAAAGACACTCGAATCCATTTTCTTCAGATAATGTAGGGGAACTCCTTTACTCATATCGAACTTGTCTCCATCCAGTTGGTTGAGATAAAGACTAATAATCTGTCCAAAACTGGGGGTTCGCAGAGTATCTTTTATTCTCTCAAACCACATGGCCCCCAGTTGAATCTCTTCTGACAGACTATGACTACTAGGATCTTGAACATCTCTCCCGAGATATGATCGTGGGAGCCTGGTTTACAGATCATGACTTTCCCGATGATATCTGACAGAAGCTTCCCTTCCTCATTCATTTCCTTCCTCTTGATAGATTTGGTTCCTCTAGCTAGTCCACAGAACAGAAGGGTCCTGGCTCGATCCTGTTCTTCCAGATAATCCTCTTGATAAGAGCTGGAGAGCTGCAGATATCTTGACAGTTTTCCTGCTGTCATCTTGATCCGATCTCCGGCAATCTTACTCTTGATTACTATGTCCTCATGACGTAGCTTTGCAGTAGCAAAGAATTCCAACACCTCCTTGTCCAGAATTTTGCAAGGATGCTCCAGGATGAAAGTTAGTCCGGCCTCTTCAAGCATGAGGATTATATTCCTGAATTCATCCGAGGCATGAGAGAAGCCTGTTCGAACCAGTTCGCATCCAGTGACAAGGCCTGCTGTGGTTCTTGGAGCCATTTCAAACCTAAGTAGGAAGTACCCAAGTTTCTAAACCTTATTAGTCATTCTAGTATAGAAGCTACACTTCAGACAAGCCATTCCAAGGAGGAGGAAACGTTACCCTAACACCGAATGGTTGGCGGGACGACGGCGACGGGATTGCCTGACGGGAAGAATTCGACGGAGAAGGAGTCTGAAGCTCTTGCGTCCTTGGGACTTTGTTGACGGAAACACAGAGGTCGAAGCCGCGATCGACGGGAAACCTGGAAGAGCTCGGGAAGAAGTCGGGATGCGAATCGTCGTCGGGATTCGTCGCCGAGATCGTCGGGATGCTTGCGATTCCGGGAAGTCGACGGAACTATGCGAGAAGCAGGGATGCAAATCGTCTGGATGTGAAGGGTCGGCGGGATTTAAGCTATTTATATCATTACGAACCGGGGGGAAAGTCGGTGGGATTAGGCAGGATTTTCCAATTGCTTCTTTTGCGCGGCTAAGGAGAAATCAAACGGCTATTTTCCTGAATATGAAGAGTCATGAGGGATTTTATGCTATTTTCCTTAGCCAACTATTGTTTGCTAATGAGAATACGACGTTTCTATGCAAGCTAACCGAGGCACGTTAATTTCACGCCTTTTCCCCCATTTTGATTCTTGATCACGAACCCTCGATCGAGTGGAGCGGTATACCAGCCCTATACATAATTACAGTGTAACACTAGGTGAAGAATTGGAGTATTTTGTTACACCCACGGGCAGACATTCCTTGATTTCAAATGGACTAATTTACACCCATTGAGGTTCATTATCAATTACATAAATATGTAATTACAAGGAATTCTTCAAATTGTACTTAAGTGTCATTTAGCAGTTGCATTCGTTAATCAAGCGTGTAAACATATATGTGTATGTGTTTATATGTCTATATGAACATTTGCTTTTAGAGTATGAAATGACATATTCGTGTGGATATACGTATATAAACATATATAAGCATCAATATAATATAACTCAAGTATTGAAACTGATGCGTGTACCTGGGATCATAAGATAGATCATGCAGATCCTCTATTTGAAATATACCAGATGTCTAATTTGAGTATGCCATTGTAGTTAGCACTACTCTTATTCCAAATACTTGTTCCAAGTCATTCTTGGAACATCACATGTCTAGTTCCCATCATATTTACGGGAACCTAGACTATCCTGCAAAAAAGAATTACCCTACCTTAGGAACCCAATATGTATTGGGTCCTAGGTTCTTGTCAGCATAAAATATAGAATGCCTTCCTACAGGAATCCTGTCAGGAAGGCTAGCTCTGCCCAGAGGAAGTGGACATACCCTAGCCATTGGCATAGAGGGATTGTGCCAACAATCTATGGCAAAGTGACCCACCTTGCCCCAGCACCAACACTCGTGAATGTTGTATCGCCGTTTCTGACCTGATCTGCTGACTGAGGTAGTCATGATCTTAGGTCTAAACGGGATAGAGCCGATTCTGCACACTAATTTGCCTTTTCCACCGTGACACGTGGGAGAGTGGAAAGAATGCATGAGGTGAGTGTCATGAGGCCTGGGAGGTGGTGCCTTCCTTTCAGTCAGCACACTTCCAGAGGCCCCATGGGTACTTACCACATGTTTCCTGATCCCCCTTTCCTGTGTCCTAGGGTGGAAAGAGATGCAGTGAGAGCTGGTTCCTGCAGATTCATGATGAGTTGGGGCTGAGGCCGAGAATACGAAGGGTTCAGGATGAGCCTTGGGTATTCTATCATGGGTAGCCATGTCAGCTCTTGCACTGTGGGTATTTCCACCTGAGGGCTGATCATTCTTGCAGTGACCATGGTTTTTCCTGTGGTCATACCTGAAAGCATGATGAGTGCCCTTCCTACTCGGGGTGGGGGGTCTGAACACAGTTTCCCCATTTTTACATGAATTAATAATTTGGGAGATCCACCCATTTTCTGCTTTTCTCTTGATAGCATCTATCTTGGAAAAGTTAGAAACTATCCTCTTCTCGGTCTCTAGACGACTCTCTAGATTCGAGATCTTTGAGTCCTTTACCTTGATGGATTCTAGTTGGAGATTCATCAAGATCTTCAGCTGAGCAATCTCCTTAGCTTGTTCCTCAACAAGTAAGTTGCTCATCTGAAGGGCACTCTCAAGGGAATCAAGATTTTCAATCTTTTGATTGAAGCTAGCCATATCCCTTGCATCACTAGAGGGACAACCCTCTGAACTATTCTTGTCTTCAGGAATATAAAGAGGAGAGGGGCATGATGAAGAAGTTACCCGCTCCTGGCTTTGCTGTTCAGGGTTACCGTCAAGATCGGCAGAGACTGTTGAGTCAGCTTCATCAGAACTGCTTTCCTCAACTTCTTCTTCAGTCTCTGACAAGGACACAGGAGCCCTGATACTGACAGATTGATCATGACCTTCATCTTCAGAAGTGATGACCCCCACATAGGCTTCATCCTCTTGCTGACAACTGGTCCCTGCTTTCTCAGATCCCTCCATGAGGTCTGAGATGGTTTGCCACATAGACTTGGCAGTCCTACACTTGTCCAATCTTGAACGAGGAAATCCAGACCAGACGTCAGAGATGATCTGACGAATCAGCTTGTCCAGGTTGAAAAGTGAGAGCTCAGTCTCAGACATCTCTTCGATACTCTTGGGGATTTGGAGATTTTTTCCTGGGGTGGAAGCCTTCATGGGAATGAAGGGACCCTCTTCCAAAATGAGTGATGCACGAGGGTCAATGGCCTCCAAATGAAATATAACTCTCATCTTCCAGATGGGGTAATACTCCGATGTGCACGCAGGGAGTCTCAGAAGAGGGACATCAAATTCCAGCTCTATGCTCGAGTCTCGTCTTCTTCTTGACACTAGAACCGGGATCTTACTCAAGGTGTTAACCTTATTGCTGAGGAAACTCCCTCTGATACCACTTGAAAGTCACACTAGTGCCAACTAACTTCACCTAGGGGGGGGGATAGGTGATGCGCAGTCTTTTTGCGGAATTAAAATTTTACCTGCACAATAAAAGAAAACAAACAAAGCACAGAAAGACACAGGCAGTTATCATGGTTCCCCGACTTGGGTACGTCCACTTTCCCCCTTCGACCTATCTCCCAACCAGGGACGACTCGGTCACTTCACCAACCGAATTGAAATCCAATCCTCACACTAATGGAAGGAACCCTTCCAACTGAAGGAGTCACCACACCTCCACCACGGGTTGCACCCAACCCTTACAATGAGGAACCAACGTTCCTTTACAACAAAAGTAAATATGGAATGTATAAAATACAAACTACTTTTGGAGCGATAGGTGTCCCTCTTTGTTCGATGACGCGTTCTTGAAGAAGACGAAGAGTCCACGACCTTAGCTCTCACTTGGAAAGGATCTCCTCGAGATCGGCGACGGAAAAGATTGCGGCGGCGATTCTTTCGAGATCCAACCTTCGTAGCAAAGCTAGGAAGGTCTACCAACAGTCTTACTTGGATCGACCGTCTCAATCGATTCGGAAGGGGAAGGTATTCCCGTTCAACAAATCAAGAGACAAAGGATCTCAAGATAGACACATGAGACGCGTTGCTTGGCTAAGCTTCTGTCGCCGGGAGATCAAGAAGAATCCACGATCAGCGGCGGCGACCACCTTCACGAGCGGCGACGGCGGCGGAAGAAATACCGCGATTGATTAGGTCACGCGAGGCGGCCGATCCTTTTCTTTCCATTCGCTTCTATTTACTGTTCAAAATATACGAATATATATACTGTAGGTCATCCTTTATGATCGTTGTTGGCCCCACCAAAAGTAGCCCTAAATCCGGTTCAAAACAACGCCTGTACATTTGGTCCGGTCCAGCACGCCAACGAAAATCGCCTAAGGCAAATTCGGCGGGAATCATTGGTGATTCTTGACGAATCGACGAGAATCACTAATGATTCCCGTCGAATTCTACTTAAAGGATTTCTAGCTTAAAAGCAAGCCATCCGGAGTGAATCGGCGAGAATCATCATCCATTCTCGACGAATCGTCGAGAATGCAGAGTCATTCTCGACGATTCTGACTTGGCAGATTCCTTGAAGGCGTTGAATCAGCCAGGTGATTCTCGCCGATTCTGACTTGGCAGAATCCTTGAAGGCGTTGAAAGCGTTGAGTCAGCCGGATGCAATCGGCGAGAATTGGTGAGTGATTCTCGACGATTCGGCGAGAATCACTAGTGATTCTCGTCGAATCGGCGAGAATCACTTAGTGATTCTCGTCGGATCTAACTTAGACGATTTCTCGTCTTTCTTCCCGTGAGTTGCTTTGACCCATCCTTTCTCCTTGTCTGCTCTTGATCTGTCTCAGCCCTGTACTTGAAAATAAGTACACTCCAATAGAGAGAGTACACGTAAGCCAACACACTGGTCTGCATAACGAGGGATTACGTTGCGCAGACCCGTGTATATTGACCTACTGCACCCTGACATTGGTGTGTACTTAGAGTGGAGTAACTGCAAGCACAACTTAAAGATATATCATCAAATACATTGTGAATTCATCTTAGCTTGACAGGTGGCTTCCTCAAATCCAGGTAATTGTGGATACAATACCCAACACATACCAATTTATACGATGGGATGTCAGGTTGTATGCAAGTATGAGTGAAGTTAAATGTTATGCCATGATTCATTCAAATGCAACACACGCACACTCAACTCTATGCGCACAGACCTTCAGTTCCCCTATATGGAAGCTAGCATCACTCCCAGGAGGCTCCACTGTGGCAAACGGAGACAGTGGGTCGCCCCCCCCCCACTCCGAGACGGGTATCTACACTACCAGGCCTAGCCCTACGTACGCTTCTGAAGAAAACACCAGAGTCACAACATACTATGCTGACGCACCGCTAGACTTTTCCTTGGCTAAGTGTCCACCTCACTCGCCAAGTCAGCGTATCGATGTCGGTGGGAACGACCGTCAAATACAGAAGACCCACCACTTTATGCACAACAATCATGAATTTTTTGAGTCATCGGCTCCCTGGACTATCCTGTCTGCTACAACTACCTTCTGAGCTTTCGACTCGCCGGGCTAACCCGCCCATTTCTACAACCACAGTGCCTACCGCTCGGATAACCTAACCAAACTAACCTCCCGAGTTATCGGGGGTGTGTGAAAGTGAATCCCTAGTTATACTAGTTGCTCTTTAATAATTATTCTTACGATTTACGTTAATCTTGGACTTCCTAGGGTACACCCGATGAAGGGCTCTCACGGGGCACTACGAACTATGATGGTAGCTGAAGCCCATCGTTCTCTTTCTTAAGAAACTTATTGTTATTGGTATCTACCCAGGTCTCAATTCCGTTTTATGTTATACGAAATCTAACCATAGTGTATTTGACTCTTTCTCTCTCCCCAAGAAAGACGATCTTTCGTCGATCCCGAGCACCTCTTATCACTAGACAACCCAACATTCTCCTCATCATGACTCTTAATGAAGCTCACCTTTTCATCTTACCAAATCAACATACAATTACTCCCAACTTCCTATGACCATCCCATATGTTATCACAAATCTGCAGATTTACTATGTGCAGACCAACCTAAGCTACATGATGGATATGAAAGATGACCCCTTCAAATATCCTTCCAAATGTCCTAGAATTTTTACTGGGGTCTATCATGTCATATTTAGACTAAATACAGAAACTTGTAATTTTTCTAATAAATTTAACATTTATTAAATTTTCTCCAAAATCGGACCATGTATAGTTTTGAACATGAAGCACTAGATTCCTTAAGTTATGGCCTTCCAAAAATTATGGTCACTATATGATGCCAAAATATCATAGAGTACCAAGTTTTACAAAATTTCATAAATATATTAGCCCCTAATTATTTAATTCAATATATTTGTAGTAATTAAAGGTAAAGAAGGAAGTACCACCAATCATAATCCAAAAATTATACAAAAATTATCAGAGCTTAAAAATTATCATAAAACATAACTGACTGAGTTTTATATAATCCCAAGTTAGTTTAACCATGAAATTATCCAAAATCGTCAATAGGGGCAACAAAAGGTTATAACTACAAATATGAGCTACTGTCTTTCAAACACCCTACAATAAATTTTAGAGACTTATAATGATATAAAAACTATTCTACCAGAATTTCCTAAAGATCCAAGGTCATATGACCCCTTCAATTTTTCCATAAAAGGTATATGCTTAAACAATCCCCAATTGATTTAAGTTCTTTTCCTAAGTCTAAAAGTCACCAAATTCCTTCCTAGGGCTATTCACCACCATATGACCACATGGACAAAATTCAAGTCCATACAAGGACATATCGCGCCATGTCCTTCACAAACCCCAAAAGTTCAACCTTAGGGTTTGAACGAGGGTCCTAGGGCAAATCTACCCCTATCCATCTCAACTCCATGAGGGTGTGTTTAAACTAACCTTGGGGCTTTTGCCAAGGTCCCAACCCCTTTGGGTGAGTATTGGCCCCTCCATGCCCCTAGCACACTTTTGCCCTAATTTGCCCTTAAAGGGCCACACTTTGGTCTCACCAAAACTATTCAAATCAAACCCAATTAGGCTGAGATTTTTATCAGAGTCAAGTCATGACTCTAAGAGACATCCACCAAACTTTTTGTGGGTTTAGAGGTCACTAGACCCCTTAAGTAATTCATAAATGGTTTATTAAATTTCTACAAAAACTTTAGGAAAATGTTTTCCAAAAATTCCTATTTTGGATATGTTATAGTAATAGATAGGAGTGACCACCATCCAAAATCTCAGGTCATTTGGATGACTGGTTTGATATGGACACTCAATTTAATATCTTACTAGCTCTATGTATAGGCTGCACCATTTGATGTGTTGTGGTCAGACCACTAACCCAAATTGGTCGAAACCAATTTTAATATAAACTAAACTTTAGGGGCTACAAATTTCCTGTAGGACACTTTCACCTTAGAGGTCTCTAAGTAATTTTAGTATTTAATTCTATCTACTGCAAAAACTGTGATAGAAATCTATATATAAATAGACTAATAATAACAGCCAGCACGAATATTAAAGCCCGATTTGACGGGATCGGTTCGTCTTCCCCAATGCACCGGAACAGTGGTTTGTGGGTGGAAGAAGAAAGCTTAAAAATCAAGCTTTCATCCATGCCAAACTTGGGCCTATTGACCTCAATTCCGGCAGCCGTTAAGAGTGGATCTATCCACTGAAAGAAGGAAGTGAGGGAGGACCTTCTAGGGAAGCTGGATTCGAGCCGACCGTCGTGCCGCCATTGCTGGATTTTGAGTTTGCGGGTGCTCTGCAACAGTACTACCAGAGGGCTTAATTTCTCTAGAGGGAAGGTGGAATCGATTTCTCTTGCCCCGGGGAAGCTTTTAAGATTGCTAAATAAGGAAGAGAGGGGTGTAGCATCAATGGACATTAATGGCCATTAAGGTGAAATTTCGGCCAATGTGGTTTCATGCATCTAGCAACTGAAAGGGGCCTGGAGAAACTCTTGATCTTCTCAGCACTGATGTGGGAGATGAATAAACTCATTGGAATGAAGAGAGAGGGCCCTTGGCCTCCCTTGGCCATGAATGGCTCTCTTCCTCTATTTCTCTCTCCTCCATAAAGGGGGAGTGGAGTTTTCCTCTCTCCTAATCATCAAGGCCGAATTTGATGACTAATTCAGCCTAAAGGCACCCTACTAACCCATATTATTAATGGAAATACGGTTAGCCTAAGTGGATTGGGCTTGAGCTTGAGTTAGCCCATTTGATCTAATTTGACTTAATACTAGGGTGGAGTTGACCTTGGTCAAATTGACCCTTTGTGTTGCCTCCAATGGGTCCTTGATGATCCATTGGCCTCCCCTAAGGTCTAGGTAGGGTTGAGTAGGGTTGGCTTGGAACCTTGGAGGTCACTTGACCCTTAATTAGGGCACTATTGTAACGCCCCCGATTTTTCTGCGATTATTTAATTCTTGCTTGAAGTTATGTCGACGCATTTTCTTGGCTTGTGTCATCTGTTGAGTGCGGTCTTAACTCCTTAGAACTGAGTGGCATATTTTGTAGTCTATTGACAAGATCTCCCTAGCAAGCCGGGTCATTTTGGGTGACCCGGTGTGGCCTCTCGGGGGATGCTTGTGTTTTGACTTCGGGTGGGTATAACTCGAGTTCTATTCGTCGAAAATTAATTTCGACTTCGCCGTTGTGTTCGTAGCGTGGATATTTAGCCACGGTGCGAATTTCATCGAATTCCGAGGATGTTCGGTTTTCGCGTCGTTTTGATATTTTATGAAAAATAAAACTATTTAATAAATATTATATTAAATATTATTTTTTGAAAGGGTGCGGGTACTTGGCGGTTTTGCCTTGTCTTTTTGTTCATTATTAATTAATTAGCTAATTAAGATTAATAAGGGTGTTATATATAGGATAGTTTAGACTTAAGAGGTAACAGCTCCTGTTCACCTTCTTCCCCCGCCCGCAACACCTGTTCGCAGGAAACAGAGAAATCGCCGGAACTGCTCCCCTTCGGACGCCGATTCTGGGAGCGTTTGTGGACAAAATTCGATTCCGAAAGCGGATTTGGATTGATCTCGCCTAGACCTTCATTCCTACGGTAAGAAATTCAGTTTTCGTGGTATTTCTAGGGGTCTCGAAATCCTTGGGTTGTCCGTTTCCGCCATTAAAGATCCAGATTTCTTCTTTAGGTGTCGTTGCTGCTGGTGCCGAGTGAGAGCAAGGGAGGCCGACCAAGCTTCGCTGAAAATCGAGGCAAGTGGTGCTCTTGCCCTTGCCATGTAGTTTTTCTTATTCATTTTGTTCCTTATTGTTAATGGTTTTTTTCCAAATTTCTCTTGCTAAAAGGTCCAATTTTCTTTCGATTACAACCAAGTTTTGCTTAAGCCTGTAGATAGTTTCCTGTACAGATTTTATTTTTCAGAAATCAGCCTTGCTATTAATTTTTTTTCCTTCCTGCTGTTAAGTTAGCTTGTTCTCGGGTTGGGAGTAGAGAAGTGATTGCCGGTTCAAGATTTGGAGATTTCAGGATTTGGCGTTGAGTATGGTGCACACACTGAACGCCGGGTCTGCTTAGATTTGGCGTTGAGTGTGGTGCACACACTGAACGCCGGGTCTGCTTGGCCTATTTTCGCGGCTAAGTACTTTGGCGTTGAGTGAGTCAACCTCACTCAACGCCAAAGCTGTTTTGTCATTGAGAGTGGTGGACACACTTAACGCCGCAGTGTATTTTCGCGGTTAAGTACTTTGGCATTGAGTGAGTCGACCTCACTCAATGCCAAAGCTGTTTTGGCGTTGAGAGAGGTGGACTCACTCAACGCCGTAGTTTGTTTTTGTGGCTAAGTACTTTGGCGTTGAGTGAGTCGACCTCACTCAACGCCAAAGCTGTTTTGGCGTTGAGAGAGGTGGACTCACTCAATGCCACAGTTGGTCTTTGCGGAAAAATGCTAAGGCGTTGAGTGAGTGGAACTCACTCAACGCCATAGCTATTTTGGCGTTGAATGAGGTTAGCTCACTCAACGCCACTGCCTGTTTCGCTTAAGGCGTTGAGGGAGTGGACCTCACTCAACGCCATAGCTATTTTGGCGTTGAGTGAGGTTAGCTCACTCAACTCCACTGCCTGTTTTGCTGAAGGCGTTGAGGGAGTGGACCTCACTCAACGCCATAGCTGTTTTGGCATTGAGTGAGGTTAGCTCACTCAACGCCACTGCCTGTGTTGTTGAAGGCTTTGAGGGAGTAGACCTCACTCAACGCCATAGCTGTTTTGGCGTTGAGTGAGGTTAGCTCACTCAATGCCACTGCCTGTTTTGCTGAAGGCGTTGAGGGAGTGGACCTCACTCAACGCCATAGCTGTTTTGGCATTGAGTGAGGTTAGCTCACTCAACGCCACAGCCTGTTTTGCTGAAGGCGTTGAGGGAGTGGACCTCACTCAACGCCATAGCTGTTTTGGCGTGTTGAGTGAGGTTAGCTCACTCAACGCCACAGCCAGTGTTGCAGAAGGCATTGAGTGAGTGAACCTCACTCAACGCCATAGCTGTTTTGGCGTTGAGTGAGGTTGCTCACTCAATGCCACCGTCTGTTTAGGCGTTGAGTGAGTGGGGCTCACTCAACGCCATGCCGTGTTGAGTCATCTCAACGCTTTTCCCTTACCTTGATATTCTCTCCCGAGTGAATTTCCTTTGGTTTTTAGGTTCCTTGTCGGCTATGTTTTTCCAAAGGTCGAATCGTGGGTCGTGGTTAGTAGTGGTGGTTTGAAGCTCTTAATGGGGGTGGTGTTGTGTAATTTAGCCGTGGCCACCGTTTTATTTTATCTTGCTCTAGGTACGGGCTGGGCAAGGGGGTGGGAGGTCCCTAGTGCTTTCACATGTAGACTCTTGAGCTTTGTTTCTTGGAAATGATGGTTGGCGGACTGAGTTTTCCTCCAACCCGGATCCGCGTTGTTTTTGCTACTACCATCTCTCACATCTTAGGGTGTTAGACATTTCTTCCTTTGTAAATTTACAACGTTTGGGCTCATGGTAGCCTAGTAAACTCTGCAAGATTTATTTTTGGGTAGGGTTGTTGCTGTTTCCTCGCATTTAGTGTTTTTCTTTTTTGTCTTGCCTTGGACAGTGGTGCTTGTTTTTGGTTTACTTACTCTTCTTGCTTACCTTATAACCTAACATTTCCGTACAACTTACTTGTTTAGCTTGCTGAGGTATTCTTTTCTTCTTTGAATGCCTCAGGTTCTGGTTAGTAGCCGATTAGGCGGCTAGTTGTGCGGTGCTGTTGCTTGTGGTCCCTCGCACTGCGGAGATCAGTTCTTTGGTCTTGTGAAATAGTTTTGTACTTCTTTCTTACAGACATACATACTTGCCAGTGGGTTCGTGTCAGTTTGCTGGCGTCCACTGTTAGTTTTACCTTGATACTAGATATGTTATCTTTTTGCTGCTACCTTTTTTTGGAGATAGTCTACTTGCTCTTGGGATGATTTATGCTAGGTTGCTAGTTACTTTTAAACCTAAAAACACTATTATAAGTATATCTCATGATCAGCATATTTTATAAAACTCAACACTATTTTCCAAATAACGTAAAAAGATCGTTTTCCTATATATAGTATAAATTAAATGTAGGGTCCTGCATAGTATAAGTTGCCCTCTGGGGACACTTATGCACTCTTTTAGGATGTCAAACCTAAATAAAGTATTTTCCGCAGCGTATAAGGATAGTTCTTAAATTGTGGACTAGATGATCCACTGAGCCAAGGGATACGGCCTCTAAAAATATAATTGTTTATTTCTAATCATATAACTCATGAATTTTCATAAAATAAAGTAGATAGTTTTGCCTGAGCGTCAGCAGTTATCCCCTGCTCGACGTGGCATCACGACGCGTGTTTTCCCATACTCTGATAACTCTTAATTCGGAGAAAATGCGGGTTGTGACAACTATGACCACTTTAGGGCTAGAGTTGACTTAGGTCAAATCGACCTTTTGGGTTGACCCCAATGGGTCCTTGCTGACCCATTGACCTCCCTTATGGGTTTGGAAGGTGTAGGTGGGGTCCATTTAGCTAAGGGAAGGTCATTTGGCCCTATGTAGGTCAGTTTGACCTATTTAGGATTAGGGTGAACTTAGGTCAACTTGACCACTTGATTGCCCCCCAATGGGTCCTTAGTGACCCTATGGACCACCCAAGGTGTTAGGGGTGTTGTGGTGGGGTCATGGAGTCAAGTTGATTCCCTAAGGTTAAACCCTAGGTCTTGTGATGAGGTTGTGCTATACGAAGATCAAGGTGATTTTCACCTTGTATCTTTGCTCACTTGGTCTTTTGAGATTCTTAGGGTTTTGTCTTGACCTAGTCATGGCAAAATCACTACTAAGGGTTTAGTTGTTTGAGGGATATTACAAGACGATATACTTATTGAATTATGAAAATGTCTGGGGAATTAAAGAATTTTGTGGCTTACATGTTTTTTCAATAAGATACTGAAGTAAAAGAGGATATCAGAACAATGTAGAGAAAGTATCTTAGTACCTTTGTATAAGAACAAATGAAATATACAAAATTGTGTTAATTATAAAAGAATTAAATTGATGAGTCATACCATGAAATTATGGGAACGAGTAATAGACAGAAAAATAAGACCGGGGACTAACATCTCAGAGAATCAATTTGGATTCATGTCAGGGCGGTCGACCATGAAATTTTACATCTCTTGAGGAGACTCATTGACAACTCCCGAGAAATAAAATAAGATTTGCATATGTTGTTTATCGACCTTGAGAAGGCTTAGGATAGAGTTCCAAGAGAGATCTTATGGAGAGTCCTAGGAAAGAAAGGTGTAAATGTATCACAAATTGACATAATCAAAGATATGTATAGAAATTCAGTGACGAGCGTGAGGACATCTGGAGGATTAACACAGGAATTCCCTATCTATGTTGGCTTACATCGAGGTTCAGCTTTAAGCCCTTAATCTCTTTACCCTTATCTTAGATGAGCTCGCTAGATATATCCAACTAGATATACCTTGGTGTTTTTTATTTGCGAATGATATCGTTTTGGTCAAAGAGACGCGAGACGGTGTAAACGCAAAACTTGAATGTTGGTGAGACATTTTAGAAAAGAAGGGTTTTAGGTTGAGTAGGGCAAAGACAAAGTATATGAAGCTTAAATTTAGCAGTGCAAGAAGGACGGATGACTTCGTTATTAAGTTGGGTGATCAATATATTTCTCCGTAGTCAATGCTTTAAATAGCTTGGATCTATAGTTCCAATGGACGGAGGTATTGATAAAGATGTGACATATAGAATCCAAACAGGTTGGTTGAAGTGGAGAGGCGCGTCAGGGATCTTATGTGATTGTAAAGTACCATTACGTCTTAAGGGAAAGTTCCATCGTACTGTGATTAGACCAGCGATGTTATATGGTTCTGAGTGTTGGGCATTAAATTGTGTACACAAGCAAAAAATTGGAGTTGCGGAGATGAAAATGCTAAGGTAGATGTATGGACACACAAGGCCGGATAGAATTAGGAATGAAAGCATCAAGAAAAAGACATGAGTAGCACCAATTGCAAAGAAGATGCGAGAAGCTCGACTAAGATGGTTTTGACACGTTCAAAGGAGACCATTAGAGGCACCTGTTAGGCGTTGTGAGAGTCTAATCACTAGGAATGTTAAACGAGGGAGGGGTAGACCAATAAAGACTTAGAATGAAACTATAAGGAAAGACATTATATACTTAGGCATTAGTGAGATTATGACACAAGATAAGGCACAATGACGACAAAGCATCCATATAGCCGACCCCACTATAATGGGAAAAAGGTTTGAGTGTTGTTATTGTTGACTGTTGTTTGTCAGCCTCCCGACCCATTGCCCACCTGACTACAACGCATAGACTAACACCCATTATTATAAATAATTGTGTTTGCTCATAAGAGTATAGATCAAGAATAAGCTATCTATATTACATATGCACCACATATTAGAAACAGACACAAACACACAGTAGGGATCACAACCTCTGCCCTTCCATCATTAATCAGTGCATGGGAAGTCTTTGGACAGCTTATAATCTGAGTGTTAATTATGTGTCTCAAATATTAACACAAAATGACCTTGGCTTGCCCAAAACCTTTTTGGGGTTTTTTTAAATATATAGAGTTTTACATAAACTCCTTGTTATTCTAGGTATTGGGTAATTCATAAATCTGAAAACTGCTTATATTGGGGTCTTATTAAATTTATAGAAATTTCGGGCTGCAAATAACCAGAATTCTCATGTCTCCCACTAATTTAGTGGGAGTTATGAGAAAAACCGCTGCACACGCTCTACGTACGCCAGATCCATGTGCGATTCGCGCTCTAACTTTCACGTGTGGAATCCCCCCGCGCAATCCATATGCCAAAACTTCTCCCAACCTCCACGGCAACTGCAACGCCAACCGCCTCCTTTCAAACCACCAATGACCGCCCAATCGGCCGGCCGTCGCTGCTCCTCATGGCCACGCGCAGGAGGCCGCGAGAGCACGCTGCCGGACTCCCGGCAGGTCGCTGTCGCGCCTCGCGACAACACGAATAAGGCAGCGAAGCCCGTGGTTGGTCACGGTTGTGTTTCCCGTCCACGTGCCCGCAGCCGCCAGGCACGACCAACCCGTCCTCTATCGGCGCGCCCGCGACCGTCAGAGGTGGTCCCCCTCTTTGACCGACGCGCCCGAGGTTGTTGAACACGGTTGGCCCCTCCTCAACCGACACGCCCGAGGCCTCCGGACATGTCCAGCCTCTCTTTGGTCGATGCACCTGATGCCGTCGAACAAGGCCGACCCCTCCTCCACCAGCGCGGTCGACCCCTCCTCGTTCGGCGTGCCTGCGGACAGTTCCCGCCTACTGTCGCTCCCTCCTCCCCTAGCGGCCTCCTGCAACCGGGGGCTCGTCGCTGACCGCCGCCCCCGGTCGGCCTCTCTTCACATTAGCCGATCCTCCGTAGTCCAATCATCCCCACGTGATCTACACCGTCTAATGTATGGGTTATCACCCATGCAATCACCAGCGTAACTTGCCCATTATGGGTGGGTGAGAATAGCCAGAATTTTATCGGTCAGCGCATTGTAAAAATATCATAAAAATATATGTCTGAATTCTCCACCAGAAATCTCATTTGCCTTTGAAGACGCCCTTAAAGACCTTCAAGCACTTTTGATGATCACTCGAAAATCAACATCCGCCATCAAACATTATTCATCGCGCAGCATTTTCGATGCCCCCTCTTATCAACATCAGACAAAGACGATTATTTAGCTCCGTGAGTGTTGGTTTGTCACCCTTAGAGTGTACGTCTCTCTCTCTCTCTCTCTTTCTTTCCCTGTAAGTTGTAACGAAGAGCTGCCTCTCACCCTTGCATTCTCTTAGAAGCCCTGAAAAACAACAACTGATAGTGAATGTTTGGCCATCATTGATCCGTCCACGTGGTTTTTCACCCTTTTTCGAGGTTTTCCACAATAAAAAAACCTTCTTGTCATCTGTCTCCTTTCTCAGTGATTGTTTGTGAGCGCGCTCGACCACTCAAGAGCTAAGATGGTCCAATCTAGACCGTTCTACCAAGATCCTCTAGTCAGGCATAATAGTTTGGTGTTGTTTGTGGGAATAGGGTTCCCATCATTCCTAGAAGATCTAGAAGACAGTATCCTCTACATAACGATACTGAAAGCAAGTGACCATGGCAAGAAGAATCACTCGCACGACCCATGGATCAGTCTGAAAGGGACACATTGATCCGAGTCCTTCCCACTCCCTCATTAACACATCTCGACTCTAGGAGACAATATATATGCCCTCAATTACACTTGAGGGGCGCGTGCGACAAATGGAGGGGCCTTAAACTAATATGTTAGCCCTCCTCGGGAATATAGAGGCTGCCCAAGCTCCAGTTGCGCCCTCGCACCTATCAACCTTCCTCCACCTCCATATTGCGCCCTGGAAAATGACCAAGAAGAGGAATTTGAGTTCTCAGAAGCAGCTAGCACCGCACACCCTGCCCGTTTAGCCAGAGCTGTCATAACCGACCCATAATATCACAAGCAGAGGGAGAGCGCCCCCCTTCCCCGAAAACCTTACAAGGAGGTTAACCCAAGAAGAAATAAGAGAGCTGATAGTATAGGAGTACAACCAAGTGGGCCCCCAAGCTACTCACATCCTCCTCCCCATCCGCGATTGCTTGCCACTGGCGCCTGAGGTCTTCACGCACCTGATCTCGCCAGGATTCAACCTTCAGAGCATTAAGTCCTATGACGGGATGGAGGACCCCTTAGAGCACGTGAACTACTTGTCACCATCCATAAGATCTACAATATTCCCCGATCAGATACTCTGCTAGGAGTTTCTGGCCCTTCTGAAGGGCCAAACGACCTGGTTCCACTCCCTTCGGGAAGGAACCATCAGGAAGTTCGCAGAATTAACTCAGCAGTTCCTCAATAAGTTCATCCCCAACCAGAGGATATTCATGGACCCATCCCATCTCTCAGGGATTTAGAAAAGCAAGCTGGAAAACCTTAAAGAATTCATTCGTCGTTTCACCACCGAGGCCCGCCAGATCCCTGGAGTGGATCCTAAAATTTTGAAGGGAGTCTTCCTCGGGGGACTCTCCCTGAGCAAATTCTACTCTGCTCGACCTTATGAGGGAGATAGTACAAGGCTATCATGTTCATGTGCAAAGGGTCGAGGCATACATCACGGCCAACGAAGCGATTGAGGCCCATTGCCGGCAGTTTGAAGGAGGGGAGAAAAGGAAAAGAGAGGAGCCATCCCCGTGATGACAAGAAGAGTACCAGAATAATGTGTGACAGCAGTACTACCCCCCTCACCCCACCCTCCATTCTTACCAAGAATACATGCTGCTCAACGCCTTCTGAGCAAATGTGCTCTACGGAATTCGGGATAACGCGGCGCTGCAAAGGCCGACAAAACCCCTGCAAATCAAGTAAGATCGATTGAAGTATTGCGAGTTCCACAGAGGACAAAGGAACACCACCGAGGAATGCGTAAAGATTAAGGATGAGATTGAATGCCTCATTCGGTAAGGCATCCTCTGGTGGTTCTTACAGGACCAGACTCAGAACCAGCCGACACAGGAAAGAAGAGAGAAGCCACCTACGAACTAAGACGCACAGGGGGGCAGGCAAGTAGTTGGAATTGTAGAGATTATCTCTGGCACCCTTGTCCTCGAGAGGTTCTTACAGGACTAGACTCGAAACCAACTAGCATAGGAAAGAAGAGTTCAGGCACCAATGCACCAATACGCATTAGGGGCAGGAAAGCAGTTTGAATTATAGAGACTATCTCCGGCACCCCTTCGCTAATGTCAATTCTATCGCTTAATATGAGGACGAACCAAAGAATCAAGATGCACAGATAACAGAAATGATCAGCTTTGGGGATAAAGAACTAAATGTATTACTCGTGTTGTACCAGGACCCGCTTTTCATAAGTGCGGAGATCGACGACTCTATCTTCCGCGTTAAGTGAATACTGGTACACAATGTCAGCTTTGTCAACGTCATGTTCATGCCTGCTCTTTGCAGCATGAAGATACCAAAGGAGAAGCTCCAGCTGGCCTCCAAACCATTCTATAGTTTCAATAATAGTCCTGTCCCATTGAAGGAACTATCACCCTCCTGACGACACTGGAAGAGTTCTCGAAGAAGACTACTCACAAAAAACAGTTTGTAGAGGTCGAATCAGAATCGCTTGACAACGCGATCTTTGGCCAACCACTTCAAGCTGCCTTTGGAGCCACCCCCTCCATCCCACACCTCACAATGAAGTTCGTCACTCCCATAGAGGTCAAAGTTCTTCTAGGGAACTAGGAAGCCGCTCGCACATGCTACTTGCAACAGATGCAACCTGGACGAGGAGCAACCTCGTGTGTCGGTGCAACCAGAACCTAAGATGAACCTTGAATAAAAGCTAAGATTCGGGCAGGAATTCCTTACCATATTTGTATTAAAAAATAATTGTTAAACTCTAGAAACTCACAAGTATACGCTTGTGCACGTACCATTATCTGTTTCAATGCAAAATACTTTATTTGCTCCAAACTCTTCCATCACAGTAACATTTTGAGTCCAGCCCCCCTGGTCATGTGCGGACTACAACATGGTGACCTTGACCTCGCTACCCCGGTTCGAAGTTTCACCCTTCACCCTTATAGTAGGTTAAAACACTATCAGGGATCAGATCCCCGGTCGTGCAAAGCCCGCAGCACGGTGGCCTTGACCTCGCTACCCTAACTTGGCGGTCTATCCTTTGCCCGTGTAGTGGGTTACGACATCGTCAGGGGACAACCTGTTTAGTAACGATCAAACCGTAGCACTATGGCCTTGACCTCGCTAGCCCGTCTCAAAGTTCTGCCCTTCGCCCACGTAGTAGGTTACGACATCATCAGGGGCCAGTCCCCCCGATCACGTCCAGACCGCAACACGATAGCCTTGACCGCACTACTTTGGTTCGAAGGGTCCGCCCCTCGCCCACATAGTAGGTATCAGATCCCTCGATCACGCACAAACCGCAACATAATGGCCTTAACCACACTTCCTTGGCTCGAAGAGTCCCCTTTTTGCCTTTGTAGTAGGTTACAATGTTGTTAGGGATAAGATCCCCAAGTTCTGCGCAACTCGTAGCACGGTGGTCGTGCCCTCATTACCCCGGCTCGAATGTCTGCCCTTCGCCAGCATAATAAGGTACAAAATCGTCAGGGTCTCTAGTGACCTCCCACTATCACGGATCGAAGGTTTGCCTTCTCCCCGCAATAGGTCACAACATCTTTATGGCTTGCCCTACTCGCCAGTGGTTTGAAGCATCTACCCTTCACCGTATCTCCGGGGCCACTCCCTTATGACCATCCACTACCCTGGATCAAATGTCTGCCGTTCTCCCCCGCAGTAGGTCACGACACTGTCAGGGCCTACACCCCTCACAGTCGCCCAGGTTCGAAGGTCCACCCTTCACCGCCTCAGCTAGAATAACCCGCAGTACGGTGGGCTCGACCTCTAACTACCCCGGCTCGAATCGTCTGACCTTCGTCCGTATAGTAGGTTGCGACAAGAGGGGGCCCGAATCATTCAAGAAGTTTGAGCTTGTAGTAAACAAGACACTATTAAAATAAGCAAAATTACAAAATTGAATAAATAAGATGTCACACTATATCATCTTGAAAATAATGGTATTGTTTCTTTCAGAGATTCCGAAGAACCAATAAGTAAAGAAGAAGGTGTACTTAGCGAAGTCAAAGTTGGTTGTCACTATCTCAACTAGATTTTCATATGTCATCTTCTCAAAATTAATTAAATTAGTTATCTCTCTTGTCAACTTTCTTCTCTTCCAAAAAAATTAAACCTCTCCAACTTTCTAATCATTTTCGCTCTTATCCGAACACCGTTTTTGACATATAATTAGTCAAAATTTATTGACTCGACGAGAATAATCTAAATTCATAATCTATTTTACATAAATTCTTGAGCCCCCGCCACTGCTAGCTAGGGTAGAACATATTGATTTAAATGAAGCATATAGATTAATTAGAAGAAGATGAAGAAGAAGGATTAATAGTAATTAAATCTGACCTGGTATAAATGGAGCCTGAGAGATAACACGAGGGAGATCGAAATTAATGCCTTTGATGTGGGCGAAATTAGAGACGATAAAGAAATATCTCATGGTACCCCCAAACTAGTATTCACACACAAACTAGTATATGAACACAAACTAGTATTGGGCGTCACACGATAGTATATTTGATCTCAATAGAAGCAACGAGAAGTATATTCACACACAGAAGGATTTGAACTTGAAGCAGTGGCAGTGGTTGGAGTTTTTATGTGATTATGAATTTACATTGAACTATCACCCCGGGAAGGCGAACACGGTGGCGGATGCTTTAAGCAGAAAGGCGCCTGTCACGAGCCCAGAATCTCAATTAATGGTTATGGAGTTTGTTAGGGTACTTGAGGAGATGGAGATTACACCCGTGTCTAGGGCTTGTCCCGAGGCCTACGGAGTAATTGTCTACCATGAGTATAGTCTGTGACATTCGAGATTGGATTCGGGCAGAGCAATGGAAGGATGCTGCTTTGGCCCCAGTATTTCAAGCCATTATGCAAGGATCAACGGAGGGATATACGCTAAAAGAAGACCTAATTCATTTTAATGGCAGGCTTTACATTCCCACGGGTTGTGGGATTCGGGAGGACATCTTGAAAGAGGCTCATTGCACCAAGTATTCGGCTCACCCTGGTATTGCCAAAATGTGCACCGATTTGCGAAGGACCATGTTTTGGCCAGGGATGAAGATGGATGTCATGTACTACGTTACACACTGTGAGGCTTGTCAGAAGGTTAAGGTGGAGTGCAAGAGCCCTGGTGGATTGTTACAATCACTGCCCATTATAGAGTGGAAGTTTGAGGATATCTCCATGGATTTTGTTCACGGTCTTCCCCGATCCCAATCAGGGAATGATTCAGTTTGGGTGATTGTGGATCGCTTGACCAAAGTTGACAAGTTTATTCTGATGAAGAAGGAGGCGCATGTAGATGTGTTGGTACGTCTCTTTGTGGAACAATTCGTTCGGTACCATTGGGTACCTTAGACGATAGTCTCAGACCGTGATGGTCATTTCACCTCCAAAGAATGGAAGGCAGTTTAGGCATATTTGGGTTCTCGCCTTACTTTTAGCATGCCTTTCCACCCTCAGACTGATGGCCAGTCTGATAGAATAATCAGAACTATGGAAGACTTGTTGAGGTTATGTGTTTTGGATAAGGGAGAGCCATGGAAGAGACTTTCACCATTGGTGGAATTCTCATATAATAATAACCACCAAGCGAGCATCAGAGTGACACCTTATGAAGTGATGTGTGGTAGGAGGTGCAGGACCCCATTATCATGGGTTCAAGATGATGATCCTAAGGCATTGGGAGTGGAGTATATTGATGACACTGATGCTATGGTTAGATTGATACGAGACTGCATGCTAGAGGCTTAGAGTCAATAGGAAAAGTACTATAATGCAAAGCATAGGGTGATGGAGTTTCAAGTGGGTGACAACGTGTTCTTGAAGATCAGGCCAATGCAAGGAGTGTTCACGTGTGAGCGGTAGGAAGAAGCTTAACCCAAGATATGTGGGGCCTTATGTTATATTAGAGAGGATTGGCCATTTGGCCTATCGACTGGAGCTACCACCAGAGCTAGAAAATTTGTACGACATCTTCCATGTGTCATCTATTTCGAAAGCACTACTTTGTCCTGATCAGTATGTCACTGCTACAAATAGAACAATGGTGACTGATAGGTCTACTCGACTAGAGTCGGTGCGGATAGTGGATACCGAAACATGAAGCTTTTTGCGAAAGATTGTTCCTTTGGTGAAGGTTCAATGATATAATCATGGAAAAGAGGAGTATACTTGGGAGCCGGTGGATTTGATGCGGAAACGTTACCCAGAGTTATTTTCCCGAGATAAATCTGGAACCCACCTTGTATTTGATTAAATCTCGATACCCGTGGACCCAACCACAATTTCGGGGATGACATTTTTGTTTTGTTTATAGGATTTGTAACGTCCCATTTCAAGCTAGACCCCCTTAGTGCATGTTTTGGTGTCACCTTGGGTGGTATAGTCTGGTAGGAAGGTGGGGGAAGAGGACCCAAGGCCACGGGGTTGATTGTAAGAGCGGTCTTGAAGTGTTTACGTTGAGTTAAGTCAGATTCGTAGGATTTCGCCGGATATACCCGACGAATTTGTCGAGTGATACTCGCCGAATTCGTCAGAAAAGGCTAGAGTAATTCGATGGAACAAGTGTAACTCGTCGGATAATGTCGAGGATATTCGACGAATTCATCGAGTGATATTTGACGTATACGTCTAATAGGACTTGAGTGTTTTCAAGCTGGTTCGGCCGTTTCAGAGAAACTCATCGAAAGGAAGTACTGTTCGTCGAATCTCGTCGGAGATACTCGATGAATTCGTGAATTCGAGTTGCACTCGACGAATTCGTCGAGTTGCACTCGATGAATTCGTCGGATTTGCTTTAAAGTGTTTAGCCGATTCGTTGAGATTATACAGAGGATTCGTACAATTCATCGGGAATATATATACGACGAATTTAACTTAGAAGATTTTCGGCCCAGGCTCTGTATGCTGATTAGTACTCACGGACTGAACCGGGTTTGGGATACGTGCTGAACGGCTCTTATGACTTGTCTTTTCAGTAAGTATATGTTATGGCAAATATTGGGCAGTCCAATGAGGAAGTGGCATGTGGCAGAGTAACCCTAACTCCAATATTTCCTTATAAAAAGGAAAGCTCGAAAACCCTATCCGACTTCATTCTTCCTTAACGAGTCGTTCTGCTGAGCTCGACGAGAATGGAAAGGTTGCCAGTGGTGGATTTCCAGGATGGACGACGGAAGAGCGCTAGTGCCAGACTTTCCTGGAGGGGCTCCGAACTTCTTGAAGAATTTTCTCTCATTATTCCTTGTCTCCGAAGACCGATACGAAGAGGAATCGGACACCACCATTCCTCCAAGACGAAGGAAACGATCCATGGCCGGAAATGAGGTGAGCTTCCTACCCTCTCGCTTGGTGCTAAATCTTTAGATCTAAAATGTAGGAGAGACATCGGCTCAAGAGAGCTTGATTTGGGAGTTTAATGGAGATTTCATAGGAAGGGACCACACTATAAATTCGTTCTAGGGCGTCGATTGCCGTATGATAATCTTCAATCATCTCCTCTCTTCATTACGAGGATGGTGGACTTGATCTCGTGAAGAATCGTGGTCAAATGATGGAGAAAAGGGTATAAAGATGTTGGTTGTATTTTATGCGATGGTTGGAGGAAGAAGATGAACTTATGTCGTTCATCCTTCTTTACGATGCATGGAAAGTGTTATGCAGAAATCTATTTTCTGTGCGTAGCAGGCTTCAAGGACATTTTTGGTTATGATTCGGTCTAATGTAGCTCTTGGGCTTAACACAAAAGTAGTATCCCTTAAAAAGACCTTTCCAACGGATAGTTACCCGTTGTTGGGAGAGCTCTGTAGCTCTAGGAATGTTCAATCAAAGTTACTGTGCTGTAGTAACAAGTGTGCAGTTTGTTTTTTGTTTAACTGTACATGGCTGGACTGAAATCCGATTTCAGGTGTGATGGATTGGATTTGGGCTCAATGCAAAAGTTGTAGACTTTGGTGGTACCTATTCGATTAGGTGTTGTATGAGATTAATGGTGGATTGTAACTTCTTGAAAATCCAATTTTAGAAAATTATGGTGCGTAGCCGTGATGTCCTAATAATTAATGATTGCTTTGTTTTTGAATTGATTACCGGGAGTTTGGATGGCAAATAACTGATGATATTGTAATCATATCTTGCATGATTAATAAATTTGGGAGTAGTATATATGTTGTGATGAATTGCTCGTTTATGAAATGAGCTCTAGTTGAGATGATTGAAACGGTAAAATTAATGTGCACATGTTCAATTCTAGGGAAAGGATTGGATGAGGTATTCCCCATGGACATGAGATAAGTTGAACCTTGATCTCAATATTGAAGGGATGATTGATGTAGCCCACTTCTTAGAGTTGAGTTTCCCTATGGGTAGCAGTGTGGGACAAGTGTGGTATATAAGGTGGTTCTCCACCCGTGTAGAATGTGAACCCTTGGGTACTTGGGAGCACAGGAATGTGAAGGGGTTGTAAGTGCGTGTGTGTTGATCACACGGTGTTGGATTTGGTATGAAGGTACTTGGTTGGAGCCCTTTGTTGTATGCTGGCATGTAAATGTGAATTTCATGGGTTGGGCGTGTGTTGACACACGGTATATGATCCTGTGAAGAGGACTTGGTGGCAGGTCTACGGGCTCGCCAATAGTCGCACCGACGGGAGTTGGCAGTTATACCTTGGGCGGTTGGGCTGGGTCCTTCAGTGCTCACTCGCAAAGGCCTCTTCTGCACTAATGGAAGGTTGGGCTGTGTTCTTTGGGTATACGCTCCCAAAGACCCTTTGCATGCCAGTTATAGGCCAGTTGGGTTGTGTTCTTGGTGCACATCTACCCAAGACCCCTTCTGAGTCGTAGTACGCAGGAGCTTCGCTGTTGTGTTCTTAGCGTTGAGGCATACAGAGGCATAGGCTTGGTAATGTGGATGCTCTCCTAGTAGTGGATACGCCTGCTCTACTGTCATCGTTTGGCCACAACGGATGACGCTTGAGAGGTTAACTACCTGCTCGAAAAGTATGAACTACAAGTCTATGTCGGCATAGGAGTGTGCGTGTGTGTGTGAGCATGGGTGAGTCATCATATTGCATTCATATCATAACATTACATTGCACTGCATACGATCCTCATCATATAAATTTGTATGGGCACCTTTATATAATGAGTTACTTTGATATACCCGACCCTTATAAATTTGTATGGGAATTTTTATAAGTTAGGTTAATTTTTGTTCACATGATTAATATGTTATTAGCGTAGATTGCCAATTACTTATTGTTGATTACTGTTCATACTTGCTTGGATTAAATGTGCTAATACATACATATATGAACTGTATACAATAAAGCTCTTGCCACTTGAATGTTGATATATAATATTTCTATATTGAGCTCCTCCTTCTTTTCCTTTGCCCGATGCCTAAGAGTCGCTGAGGTTAGCAAATGTGATAGTCACTTTGTCTTTATGATTAACGGTTGCTACATCCACCATTTTAGGAGGGTAACCCGCCGATGGAGCAACGACATTGCCAGGTGCAGGAGGACAGCCAGGCCAAGGAGACGGGGCCTAATACGACGTTACCCTCACTTCCTTCGGTGACCGATGTGAGTTTGAGCATTATGATGTAGCCTTCGGACTGTGTTTTGTGTACTCTGATATTAAAGAAGCTGGATAGCTTCTTATTTATTGATGTACTCTTTTGGACACTTACTTATGTGATATTATGATTTCTGTGTTCTTCTTTTTGGTTGGGTTGGAATTGTGATATCGGATTGGCCGGCAGGATAGATGGCTTGTGGTACAGATTAGCCCGTGTGCGGATCCTATCACAAGACAGCTATTTTGGGCATAAGACTCCTCTTGGTCGTGTCGTGTGTTCTAGGAGGGAGGTCTTATAGAACATCTGAAAGAAAAGTATCAACACTCAACCATAATATAATGAGTAAGAAGGAACTCACATGGGGTTTAAATATACCCAGCTACACTAAGTGGGATAAAAAAATCCGTGCTTTAATAAAACATAAAGATGAGTAAGTATATTTATATATACATAAGATTGATCAGCTCATCATTGAGCAAGCATTAACACCAAAAAATAAATGGTACCTACGGTGGTGGAAACCTCCCCCCCACACCAATAGTCATTAATATTCACAAGGGCCCAAGGAAGATGGTCTTCTTTCTTGAGACACCCAGAACAAGGGAATGACCAGCACCCGCGGTATTGGTAACCTTCCCCACAAACTCAGTCACAAACCAACACCGGGGAAACCCACTAGGTGTACATAACAGGTAACAGTGGCAGTGGTATAATCAACTAACACCAACATCCCAAAATAGTCCAAAAAGTGCATCGTAAATAGCATAAGCAATATAAATGACTAGTTTAGCAATAATACTAGCCTTAGAGAAGGGGATTTCACAACGCACTTTCCCCTCGATGGTTAAGACTATCTTCCTTATATAAGGTAGTTTGATCCCACAAACTCGTCTTATATCCATGATGTAAAGAATTGGATCGAAGGATATGAGTTAAACTTTACGAATAAAATCATACTCGACAAATAGAAGTTAAACTCAACGTATGAAGTCCAATCCAATGAATAAAAACCATATTGGATGACTAAGCAAAGGACTTAACGATACCTATACAAAGAACCCTACTATTCACATGCAATTAACTCAACGAATAAGGTAAAGGCTCGTTGAATGATTAATAAGGGGCTCGACGGACACAAGCATCAAGCTAGACCACTCATATCGACGGACTCGACAGACAGTAGAGGTGAACTCGACAAACTCATAACAGACCTGATGAATTTTGAAGAATACCATGCACATGACTCGACGAACTCGCAATAGACCCTACCAATTCTTACGAATACCATACACAGGACTCGACGAACTCGCACCAGACTAGTTTGATTCCGACAAACCCTATGCACAAGACTCAACGAACTCACAATAGACCCGACAAATTTCGACGAACACTATGCAAAGGACTCAATGAATTCGACATCACGCTTGCGGTTCACGGAGTAACTCGATGATAGGGATAAAAAAAGGTACCGAGCATGAACCCGACGGAATACAACATACGTGAACTTAACGAAAGCCTAGATTCAGCCGGGGAAAATAATAATAAGATATTCACAAATCTATGGACCTTTGAAAGAGTAGAGGGAGTGTTGGGTCCATTGCTCATAATATCCCAAATTTGTAGAATTCAAATAAGTCAATGGTATATACATAGTTATATTTGATGTATGTTTAAGTTCATGCATCCAGGTTGGATAGGTATTTCAAGTGGTTGTGACAAGTGGTCACAAGATAGAGGAGTAGAGAGACATAATTCTGTCTAAGTTCACAGGCGTTGAGTGAAGTCAGTTCACTCAATGCCAGATGTCAAAGAAGGATGCTGGAAAGGCTGAAAATCGCCTAAGTCCACGGGCATTGAGTGAGGCTAGTTCACTTAATGTCAGATACCAAAAATTGTTGAGTAAGGTGTGCACAGTCAAAGCCCAACAGTCTGCAAAGTAACTCTGCGACTAATTCCACAGGCATTGAGTGAAGGAAGTTCACTCAACGCCATACAACAATAAGCACTGAGTAAAGTTGTGTCTGTCAAAGCCTCAACATTGGCAAACAGAAAAAAAGACTAAGTCCAGAGGCATTGAGTGAGGGCGGCTCACTCAATGCCAGATGAGCAGAATCATCGAGTAAAGACTAGTCAGTCAAAGCCTTTTCCTTGACAATGAAGAAAAATGACCAAGTCCACAGTCGTTGAGTGATATCAACTCACTCAATGCCATACAGCTAGAAGTGTTGAATTAAGCTACTTTAGTCAAAGCCACAGAGAATCTGTCAAAGAAATTTGGCTAAGTCTAGAAGCGTTGAGTGAAGCCAGTTCACTCAACGCCATGCTAATTCTGTCAAAGCCAAAGAAGAAGGAGACAACAAAATTGACTAAGTTCAGAAGCATTGAGTGAGGTCAGCTCACTTAACGCCCAAAGAAGAAAGCGTCGACAGAGCTATGGTCACTTAAAGCTTAATGAAGTTAGACAGAAAAATCTGTCTAAGTCCAGAGGAATTGAGTGAAGCCAGCTCACTCAACGCACTCAATGCCTCAGCAAGCTGGCAAATTTCAGAGTTGCGGCTAAGTACAGAAGCGTTGAGTGAAGCCAGTTCACTCAACGCCTCAACATAAAGACATGCAGTCAGTAAAGCAACTAATTCCAGGGGCATTGAGTGATGAAGACTCACTCAATGCACTCAACGCCTGGCAGCACAGATAGTTTGGCCAAGTCAAAAAGCGTTGAGTGAAGGTCATTCACTATATGCTCTCAACGCCTGAGATGCAGAGAAATTGGCTAAGTCCAAATTCATTGAATGAATTCCATTCACTCAACGCACTCAATGCCTGTATTGAATCTGAAAATTTGGCTAAGTCCACAGATGCTGACGTCAGCAAGAGTCAACCTAAGTCAACAGAATTCGAATTCATTGCGAGAAAACTAGAATTCACCACTAATGGCGTCAACGGCTAGCTGTAAGATTCTTCTGTAAAAGGAAGGCTATATATCTGCAATTAAAGCGGGGCCCACAGGTCAAAAGAGCCGTTGGACGGCGGATGATAAAAGGAACTAGATTGGCGGTGGAGAAGATACCTTTTAGGGTTTGCCTTTTCGAAAAGCGACAAAACTTCTTCTTCCTCTCCATTGTTGCAGAGCTCGAGCATAAATTAAAAATTGACTGAACCCAAAAGGTCATTAAGTAAGCTGATGCGATCAACACCCACAACAGCAAGAACAGAGGCATTTCTCTGAGTGGAAAGCAACCAAGGCCTACCCCTACTATAGTTACTTCATAGCCCAAGCAGAGCTTATCCTGAAGACTATTTTCTGGAGTTGTGAAGAAGGAATCTGGACTGAGTTTTCTCAGGACAGAAGGAGGAAGACATAGAGATCATTTCTCTGTTGTCTATTCAATATCAACAAACATTATCTTCTGTAGGATCTTTCTAGATTTGAGTTGTAAGCCTATTTATAAAGACCGAGTGTAGGATCTTATATAGATCTGAGTGGTAGGATTTGTTAAGAATCTGAAAATGGGAATATTGAGAGGAAAAATAGAACTTTCATAGAGGCTATAAGGACCTTATTGAGTGACACATCTCTCACAAAATACTTCTGGACTGAAGCAGTTAATACTGCATGTCATGTCCTTAATAGAGCCTCTATCACCAAGAGCCATAAGAAGACTCCTTATGAGATTTTGAAGGGCAGAAAACCAAACTTGGGCTATCTCAGGATCTTTAGCAACAAGTGCTATGTGCTTCATACTGGGAAGTCTTGTGCGACTAAGTTTTCTTCCAAATCCTATGATAGGATTTTTGTTGGGTACAATCATCATAGTAAGACCTATAAGATCTACAACTTGGAAAGTTAAGTTGTAGAAGAGTCTATTAATGTAATTTTTGATGAGCAACTATGATCAATAGTGAGCTTCCAAGCTCCTCTTCTAGTCTTGCAGGTTGAGAGTTGTTGATGGACAAGCTAACCATCAAGGAAGCTGCTCTAATTGTCCAACATGGAGTGGATATTACAGAGGAAGTACCATGCACTAATAATGTGGATGAAGGTCAGCAAGATGCAGACATTGAAGCACAGGATGCTGAAGCAAGATTGCCTCCAACTCTCAAGCATCTAAGGGATCATCCAAGACACCTAATTATTGGTGATGCTAGCCAAGGAGTGGTGACCAGGAGTGATGATTGTAGCTATGCAAGAGGAACTGAACCATTTTAAGAGGTGTAAGGTATGGAATCTATTTCTCAGACCACAAGGACATAATGTCATTCGAGTCAAGTGGATTTACATGAACAAACTTGATGAAATGACATTATAATCAAGAACAAGGTGTTGATTTTGATCAAAACTTTTCCCTAGTAGCCAGATTGAAGAAGGTGGCTAAAGGATACAAACAAGAAGAAGGTGTTGATTTTGATCAAGCCTTTGCCCTAGTAGCCAGATTGAGAGCCATCATACTATTCCTTATATATATTGCATACCATGGATTCAAAGTCTACCGGATGAATATGAAGTCAGCCTTTCTGAACGGTGACTTAAAGGAAGAGGTTTATGTTGAACAGTCTCCAGGTTTTGTTGTTTCTAATTCACCTGATTCTGTTTATTGGCTTAGGAAAGCTCTATATGGGTAGAAGTAAGCCCTTAGAGCATGGTTTGAGAAATTTTTATAGCTTCCTCATTGAGAACAAATTCCAAGGGGGAAGATAGTCAAGACCCTATTCTTAAGGGAATCTAAGGACAAGATCATTCTAGTCCAGATTTATGTAAATGACATTATCTTTGGATATACAGATGACAACATTTATAGGAAATTTGGTAAACTTATGCAAGGTAAGTTTGAGATTAGTAGTATGGGTCAACTTATGTTCTTCTTAGGCCTCTAAGTAAGACAGACTGATGATGGCTTGTCCATATCCTAGTCTAAGTTCACGAGGAAGTTAATCAAAAAGTTTGGTATGGAGAATGCCTCCACCATGAAAACTCCTATGGGATCAAGTATGCCTATAGACAAAGATGAGGCATGCAATCATTTTGATGAAACTTTGTATAGAGGGATAATTGGCTCCCTTCTATACCTTACTATAAGTAGGTTAAACATCATGTATGATACATGTGTTTGTGTTAGGTATCAGGCCTATCCTAAAGAATCTCATTACTCTACTACTAAGAGGATTTTGAGGTATCTTAAGGGCACACCAAATCTTGGACTATGGTATCCTAGAAATAGGGATTTTAAACTAACAGGCTATTCAGATCCATATTTTGCAGGCTGCAAAGAGGACAGGAAAAAACACTTCAGGCATCTGTTAGTTCTTGGGAGGAAGACTAGTGTCTTGAAGCAGGAAGAAAAAAATAAGTGTTTCAATTTCAACTGCAGAGTCAGAATATATAGCTATTGGGAGTTGTTGTGCACAGTTGTTGTGGATCCAGCATCAGCTCCAGGACTATAACCTCCAGATAAGTAGAAGTCCTTTATATTGTGATTCTACTAGTACAATCTTAATTGCTAGGAATCCTGTCTCTCATGGCAGTCTAAGCACATTAAGTTCATATATCATTTCATTAGGGAGCATGTGGACTGTGAAGATATCAATCTTGAGTTTGTCCTTACAGACAAGCAGGTGTTTGAAATCTTCACTAAGCCACTAAATAAAGCAAAGTTCAACACCTTCAAGTTTGAGTTGGGTATGTTGAACTTAGTCTAGCTTCAGCTGCACCTCATGTTGTTTTTATTGCAGGTTGTACACCTTCTTGTAGGTTGAAAATACATTTAGTGGTCTCAAGCTTTCCAAGTGGTTCAAGAGTCTATCCTAAAGGATGATAGAAGATGTTCCAGTTGAGGGTGAGCAAGTTCAGCTTCCTGTAGAGAACAAGAAGATGCAACAGTTGATTATCTGCTATCAAAAAGGGAGAGAAGATAATCAAAGGACAGCACCCCCTGCCTACTTTACAGAAGTCAAAAGGGGGAAAGGAAGTGATCAAGGAAATGATCAAGGTTATGCAGTAAAATAGGGGAAGCAGGAAGTAGTAATGATCACCCTGCAGGCAAGATAAATGGGGAGATTGCTGGGAAGAAGGAAATGATCAAGCATCAGACAGTAAAATAGGGGGAGCTGCAAGTGATCATCATCACCTTGCAGGCCAGGAAAGTGTGGTAACCTATAACTTGATACTCTTGTTATATGGTATTAAGTTTTCCAATTTACTGTTTTATCTGCTGCATATGTTAGTGTATATCATTGACTAAGAATTTTGTTTGACGGTTTTGACTTCTTCAAATAGGGGGAGATTGTTGGATCCATTGCTCATAATGTCCCAGATTTGTAGAAGTCAAACAAGTCAATGGTATATAAATAGTTATATTTGATGTATGTTTAAGTTTATGCATGCAGGTTGGACAGGTATTTCAAGTGATTGTGACAGGTGGTCATAAGGTAGAGGAGTGGAGAGACAGAAATCTGTCTAAGTCCACAGAAGTTGAGTGAAGCCAGTTCACTCAATGCTAGATGTCAAAGAAGGATGCTGGAAAGGCTGAAAATCGCCTAAGTCCACAGGCGTTGAGTGAAGCCAGTTCACTTAACGCCGGATATGAAAAAGCACCGAGTAAGGTGTTAATAGTCAAAGCCTAGTAGTCTGCAAAGTAACTCTGCGGCTAAGTCCACGGCCATTGAGTGAAGGCAGTTCACTCAACGTCATACAATAATAAGCGAAGAGTAAAGTTGTGTCTGTCAAAGCCTCAACATTGGCAAGAAGAAAAATAAACTAAGTCTAGAGGCATTAATTGAGTACAGCTCACTCAACGCCAGATGAGCAGAATCGTCGAGTAAAGACCAGTCAGTCAAAGCCTTTGCCTTGATAGTGAAGAAAAATGACTAAGTCCACATGCATTGAGTGATGTCAACTCACTCAATTTCATACAGCTAGAAGCATTGAATCAAACTACTTTAGTCAAAGCCACAGAGAATTTATCAAAGAAATTTGGCTAAGTCTAGAAGCATTGAGTGAAGCCAGTTCACTCAACGCCATGCTAATTCTATCAAAGCCAAAGAAGATGGAGATAGAAAAATTGACTAAGTCCAGAAGCATTGAGTGAGGTCAGCTCACTCAACTCCCAAAGAGGAAAGCGTCGATAGAGCTATGGTCACTCAAAGATTAATGATGTTAGACAGCAAAATCCAGAGGCGTTGAGTGAAGACAGCTCACTCAATGCACTCAACGCCTCAGCAAGCTGGTAGATTTCAGAGTTGCGGCTAAGTACAGAAGCTTTGAGTGAAGCCAGTTCACTCAATGCCTCAGCATGAAGACATGCAGTCAATGCAGCGGCTAAGTCCCGGGGCGTTGAGTGATGAAGGCTCACTCAACACACTCAATTCCTGACAGCACAGAAAGTTTGTTCAAGTAAAAAAGCATTGAGTGAAGGCCATTTACTCAACACTCTCAACGCCTGAGATGCAGAGAAATTAGCTAAGTCCAAATTCGTTGAGTGAAGGCCATTCACTCAATGCACTCAATGCTTGGATTGAATCTGAAAATTTGGCTAAGTCCACAAATGCTAACGTCAACAAAAGTCAACCTAAGTCAATAGAATTCAAATTCATTGCGGGAAAGCTTGAATTCACCACTAATGGCGCCAGTGGCCAGTGTAAGATTTTTCTATAAAAGGAAGGCTATATATCTGCAATTAAAGCGGGGCCCACGGGTCAAAACTACCGTTGGACGGCGGATGATAAAAGGAATGAGATCGGCTGTGGAGAAGATATCTTTTAGGGTTTATCATTTCGAAAAGAGGCGAAACTTCTTCTTCTTCCTCACCATTGTTGCAGAGCTCGAAGCAGAACTTAAAAATCGACTAAACCCAAAAGGTCATCAAGTTAGCTGCTGCGATCAACACCGACAACAGCAAGATCAGAGACATTTCTCTTAGTGAAAAGAAGCCAAGGCCTACCCCTGCTGCATTTACTTCACAGCCCAAGCAGAGCTTATCCTAATGACTATTTTCTGGAGTTGTGAAGAAGGAATATGGACTGAGTTTTCTCAGGACAAAAGGAGGAAGACACAGTGATCATTTCTCTGTTATCTATTCAACATCAACAAACCTAATCTTCTATAGGATCTTTCAAGATTTGAGTTGTAAGCATATTTATAAAGGCCTAGTGTAGGATCTTGTATAGATCTGAGTGGTAGGATTCTGTTAAGAATCTGAGTGTAGGGCTTTGGCTTGAGTGGTAGGATTCAAGTTTGAATCTGAGTTGTAGGATCCTCTGGATCTAAGGTAGGGCTATCCTCCTTACCTGAGTGGTAGGGCCTTTGGCCTAAGGTAGGTGATATCTTGATCACTGAGTTGTAGGGCTTTGTTCCCGAGATGTAGGTCTTGGAGGAGACTGAGTGTTCCTGCGGGATCGTGTTGTAAGCTCTCAGGAGCCAAGTTTTTGGTGAAGTGCCTTATCTAACATAATGTTAGAAAGGCGGGAGGGACAGTGAACATATCTATACTCTAGGGAACCACTATAAACCATCTGTGTACTATGTGTAATCTTCTTGAAAGCAAAACAAATCTAATCACATCAGACCCTAAAACAGATAACGGTCAAAAGAATTAAAAAGACCTACAAACCTATTCACCCCCCTATAGGTGTTTAACTACCCTTGTAATCAAAGACTTTCAGGGAGAGAAAAGCTATGCAAAGGAAGAAGAGAAGCCACCACTTGCCTCAAACTTCACAGCGAAAGTCCACGAGAGCAAAGATGCATACTACCAACGCGAAGATCTAAACGAAAGCTTTTCGGATATATGCTCCGTTGAAGATTTTTCCCACCGGAGCTCCCAAAATGACGGCTGGAAGGATCACGATGAAGATTCACCGTCCTCTCTCACGACTCTCTGGTTAGACCTTTGGGGAAGAGGGATGAATAGTTTTTTTGGGGATTATAAGTATATATATATTATTAATATAATGAACTAGAAAAACTCAAACGACGAGAGTGACTAAATCACCTCGGTTTTCAATGAAATTCTCCCCAAAGCTAAATATCGTTGCTATGAATCTAACGGCAAAGTCGAAATTTGGATTCGACGAGCCAATCTTTAGATAGGAATTTTCAAAGTCTACAGCAACGATAATTCCTTAAACCTTTGAAAATTCACCGAGCCTCAAATATAGCTCGGATCGCAACGAAACTTGACAGGCACGACTAAAATTAGATACTTTAATTTCCTATAGCTTAAAACCCCAATTCTGATGAGTCTAAAAACTGGCAGACTTGCCCCAATGAATGAAATCACACACTAATGACAGCGCGCCGTTAACTATAAGTCAACGTAATGCCCTTACGTAATTAGTACGCCACTAAAGAGATTAAAATAATTAATAAAAATTCAGGGGCTTTACATTAACAGCAGAATAAGTCTGTTCCATTTTTGATTGCTTATAACCCGGGCATAAGGAATCACCCTAATTATTCATGGAATCAAAATGCCCCGGGCCAACGATGGCAACCTAGCCAGCATCAATATGATGCTTAGGCTTCTGGGAGCCAACCGAGGCCGCCACTACCGAGTTATAATCAAGGCGCCCCTGGTAGAGGAAAATTTCTCTTGAGGAGATGATGGAAAAGTTCTTTGAAATGGCTCAATTGAACATAGCCAATCCAATCGCATCTATAAGAATTTTAGAGGTGCAATTGGGCTAATTTGCCCAAGTGCTATCCGAGAATGCGCAAGGCACACTACCTAGCATAATTGAGAAAAATCCTTGAGAGAATGGAAATAGTTTATTTGAGCATGCCCAGTATGGTGAACAGACATCACTAGTCATTACGAATGTTGTGGTGGTGGAAACTAAAGGTTGCGTGAGGTAGGTTAAAGTTGTGCTTGATGGAGCGATGGTTATCGCTAACTTATAAGTGCTAGGACCAATAGAGAATGACATCATTCTAATTTTAGGGGTCCCGTTTTTGAAAGAAAGGGGTGCCACTCTTTGCATTGCTGACGGGTACATGTCCTTACCTTCTAAGGAGCCACATCAATTGTCCCCATCTAGTTCTGTTGAAAACCTCGGTGCTATAGAGGAAAATCATAATTTATCTATTGTTATTTCTGACCTGGTTTTGAGTGACATAGCATACAGTTTTGTGGTTGAGGATTTGTTGGAGAATGCAGAACATGTGAACGCAGAGGATGAGGAGGAGAGGCCTGAAGTTGATGCATGTTGGATGTCAAAGTTGATGTCTAAAAAGTTGAGTTTGTGATACAACCTAAAGCTGAGGAGGAAGGAAGTGGCAAGGTTATAAAGTTTGTGTTATGGCGGAAATTATTGTCGCCAATACTTACATAGATTCTGGTGATTTTGATCCTATATTTAAACAATTAAAACAGGTGAAATGGACTAATCTATTACCCTTGGAGGGTAAGGAAATGATTCCCCCGTTACTCCGGAGAACATATAGGCTGATTTTGATCAGGTGTTGTGCGATCGATGGCGCTCTCCTACAATGGAGAAACATAAGCAAGAAAGGTTGTTGCGCACCGCTCGTTTTACTGCCCTTCGGCGCAAGAAGGAGGAGGTTAGGGGTAGGTGAAGTAAATCTCCCTTGAGCTCTAAATCATTCACCTCCTGCCCATCTTGCGTGGCAGGGGAGAACCATTACAAGTCGGCATATAATTGATTCATGATAGTTCTCCAGGCTATTTTTGTTTTTGCTACGATTTATTAGTTTTGTTCCTCGGTTGTAATTGTTCATTGTGCTTTCTTTGTGTAGTAGTAAACAATGTTGAGAACTTTATTTTACAACTGCTTAATACATGTATTTGGTCCATCTTAAGGATGGTAAACAAAAGGGCTAATGGGAGACAACCCAATATCTGCTTTTGTTTTACCTAACTCTCTTATTTTGTTGTTATTATTTTTGTTTTGCTTAGTTTTCTCTCGCAAGTACGGTGATTTTTTTGTGGTAGGGGTGGATTCTGTTGGGTCCATTGATCCCAATGGCCCTGATTCGAAGAAGTCAAACAAGTCAATGATATACACATAGTTGTATTTGATGTGTGTGTAAGTTCATGCACGCAGATTAGTCCTTCTAAAATTGATTGAACAGTTAGACACCAGAGAGTTTTCTCAGTGTCTGTCTTCCTGGGCTAAGCATATTTCAGCCCTATCTTCTTAACAACAATAAGTTGAAAAGATCTTCAGTCCTGGGCTGCTTGTGCTGGAAGTAACTCAGAATCAAGATTCTAACCTGTTGTTGAAGACAATGGATCTGAAGGTTTTTGTATCTTCTTCAAACAAGTATCTGGACTAGCAGACTCTGAAGGCTTTGCTTCTCTTCTTAATCAGAAATCGATTCTGAACTTGTTGTCCTGATGAGAATCGTAACAGCTATCTGTTTTTGCTTTCAGGTCAACTTAATCAGAACTTGTGCTTCAGGCTTGATGTTAAGTCATCCGATACCTAGTTTTTTTTAACATATCACATATTTCTAAGAAATTAGAAATATGTGTGTTGGGATCCTCATCTTGAAGCCCATCAAATTGTACATATTAATATACCATTTGGGTGATGCTAGGCTTCAATTCATTACTATTGTTTGTTATAGCAAGTCATACAATACTTGATTCTATTCCGTTCATATTTGGTCGGGCATAATATGACATAGTCTGTTGCCCAACCACATTCGGATTGGGATTTGGTTTGCCCATATTAGGAAAAAAAGAGGGGGTAGAAGTAGAAGACGATGAAGGCAAATAAGAGTGAGATGACGAAGGAAAATAAGTGCCACCTACAGATTCCTCAACCAGATTGTGAGAATTAGTGTCACAAAATCTTAAGCATCGCTGAATGATTTGCTCGATTTTCGGATCTAAATCAAGTTAATCTAACGGATTCCCTTGGATAATACACCAAACAAAAAAATTTAAAATGAAAAATTTATTTAAAAAACTTTTCAGATTTCCCAAGGTTCTACTAGTGATAGTCTCTCAAAGTACTGGGAAATCTTGTAGGATGAAAGTCCAACACGGCTCTTTTGTAAGAAATTTTATTTATAAAAAAGTAATAATAACATTTTTATAAAAAGAAAATTATTTTTGGATTTTTAAAAATTTTAAAATAAAATAAACAATGATAAAACTAATAGAACTTGGCTTTCAAAATGTCAACAAAATACTCCCCAAAAATGACGCCAAAAACTTGAAGAGTAAAATTATAGGTATACAATCCAAATATAATTCGATAAGGCAAGTGTACCTATCGCTTTATAGTATAGGATCAAGTATCGTATTCTTATGGAATTATTGATTACTTCTACTCACAAACAAGAGCTATTATTTTTCGGATCGAAGATTGAGTTTCGATTCAAAAAATGAAAATAAACGATTTGAGTAAAGAGAAAATTTGATGATTAAGAGATTAGCTATGGATCTACAATCCCTTTTGAATTGAATGTAAATTAATAAAAGATAAATCTGTAATCTTCTAATTAACTTACTTCAACCACGGGGGTTTCCAAAACTTGATAGCACCTTTCTCAATGAATACTACAAACTAACCTTAGTTGATCGATTAAGACCCCTTAGCCAGTCGAAACCACTAAGTTTACTTTAAGCGGTGAGCCCACACTATTGGATTTTACTTTAATATGGAAGATTTATGTCGTCCTTTCTTGAGGAGTGCATGCAACTCCTTTTATATTTGAGTGATCTCCTCATATGTTTGGGTCTCTCGATCAACTAGAATATGAATCTTAGATTGACACTCATATTTGCAACATATGGAATCAACGAAATATAATTCAAAGATAAATAAAAAATAATTAAAAAGGAGGATTTCAGATTTAGGAGAAACAAAGCAAATTTATTTTACTCCAAAGTTCATCATGATTAAGTGCTAAATGTAGTTCACCTATTCATCAAGATGGGGGAAATACAAAAAAAAGGTGGAGAGAGACATGATTGAACAGAAAATACTAAGACTTGAAAAGAAAATGCTAAAGTAATAGCTTACAATCAGAAAGAAAAGTTATAATAAATAGTAAATGAATGCATGAAACAAACTCCAAAAACCAATTCTGAGCACCTGTACATTGCTGGAATTTATTATTGTAAAATTTAGGAGTCACTCCCAAAGTTCATGCCCATGACCTAGGGTGTGTCTGGTGATTAACTACTAATAAAGCCCGAGAAATGCAGGAGTTGAATAACATCATTTTGTGTTGATCTGTCTTTGTCACGCCCCCTGGTCAAGGCTGTGACTAATGAAAGTGATGGATAGATTTTATCTTTACTCTAGAGGTGGGGGGGGGGGGTGAATAGAGTATTAAAAATTTATTAACTTATTTTTATAGCAGATTAAAAGTTAGTGATATATATAAGTATAAAAAGAAAATCACAACACACAAACAGAAAAGGCAATCAACACAGACGACACAAGGATTATAGTCGTTCCCCAATAAACCTGGGTACATCCACTCTTCTACCACCCTGGTAGGAATATACTACAGGTTTTTGATCAGGTGCCCTGCCACCACAAGGTCAATTTTTTTAAGGGAGATCTAGCAACCCTTCGAGCTTTTGAACAGGTGCCCAAAAACCAAATCTAAGTCTTTTGATCAGGTGACTTATGAAACAATAGGTTAACTTTTGAAGGGAGTTAAAACCCTATACACAGTGAAAGAAAAATGAAAATGATTTTGTCTTCTTTGTCTCAAATCTCTGAGAAGACTAGTGGATTGTTTATGATGTCAAAGCTCCGCTTGAGTTGTGTAGATGATCAGGAGATGGAATCTTTGATTCTGGATGTATGCCTTGATGAGAGCTTCTCTGTCCATTATTTGTATCTGAGAGATCATGAGCTTTTGATCTCAGAATTAAGATGTGTTCTCTGGAATAAAGCTTGAAGCAGAGTCTATCAAATTCTTTTTCTATTGTATCTATGTATGTGTATATGTGTCATTCTATGTCCTTGAGAAAACTTCTATATATCTGGAATGCTTAATCAGAATTCAAATATTTGGATTCATTAACTCTGATACAGCTGGAGCATTCCTTGAAAAGGAAACTGCCCTTGGGAATTAATCAGCAATAAACTATGTGATAATATCCACATTAATGCTCTCTAAATGGCTATATTCATTAGAATATATTGCATTAAATGTCATAGTCATAATTGCCTGAAATTAATCCCATTAAAATATTATGCCTTTAGAATATAAGATAGCCTGAGATTTAGCCTGAAACTGATCTGCTTCTATCAAAAACATTGCCTAAAATAACTGCACAGAAATCGTCGATCTCAGCATGAATTTCATTGACCTGATTCTGGAGTTCGTTGAACTGATGATGGCTTTCATCGAGCTGAGATTTTGAGAAAAGATCGGACTTCGTCGACCGGAGCTCAGCTTTCGTCGAGCTCAACTCAGAGTTAGAACTCTGAGTTCGTCAAGCTGAGATCGGCTTTCGTTGAACTATACTCAACTTTCATCGATCTAAATTTCTGAATTATGGAAATCTTCTAAGGCAATACCCTGGAAAAACCTATGACCCAGACTATATATTAGGTCATTCTAAGCATCTTAATAGTAATCCTTGCCCAAATCAAAACTGGGGTTCCAATAATCTCTCCTTATTTGGGTGAGGATATTATTTACATAAAATATAAAGCAAAAAATAAATATCTAGCAGAATTGAAATTCTCAGCAGATATAATATAGTGCTAAGAGAGTTCAAAAACAGTAACATTAAATAGTTCAAGAATAAAATCAGAAAACTAAGAGTTCTTTTTGGGAGCATCTGAAAAATATTCTAAAGTAGGTTTGGTGAAGATCAACTTCCTGGTTGGATCTGCAGCTTCTTGCTGAGTCATCTTCAAGTCTTGAGAGCCAATGATCTTCAAGGAAGTAGCTCTAGGAACAACTGCCTCTGGATGGAGATGCATATATTTATCCACATTAAAAAGATTCTTTACCTGATACTTATCCAATTCCTTCTTTCTATAAGATGACATTGTTGAAAATTGAAAAGAATCCTTCCCTTCAGCTTTGGCTTTATTAATCTGAGAGAGAGCTATCAGCTCATTAAACTTGGCCATTCTAAAGTTAGGATCCAACTCTGGATCATAGGTTGGAGAAGGAGGTCTCTCTAGACTTGATTTTTCTTGCTGATTACCTTGAGTTGTCTGCTAGCTGCTTTGATTATTATGATGTTGTTGGTGTCTTCTTTGCTGGCTGCTGGACTGAGATTCTGACCCTGAAGGCCTGTCTTTGCTACTTTGAGTAGGTCTTGATTGATGTGAATGAGAAGTAGACCTATGAGCTTGAGAAACACTTCCTGCTGATCCTGCTGTAGGAGGAGGAGGAGGAGGTCCTCTCCAAGACCTTTGAGGAGAAGAACTATACCTTTTCATCTTTTTCCTGTTCTTTTATTCATTTTTAGAAAACCTCATCCAGTAAGGAGTATCTGGAGTGAGAGTAACTCCATGCAAAATATAATAAGGCATGTCAGCATTTGATGAAGGTTTAGGAGCAACCTTTACTGGAGCCTTCTTCTTGGCTTTTCTTTTCTTTGAACCAAAATCTTCTGAATCAACATCATCGTCATCAGATTCATCTTCTGTATAATCATATAAATCATCTAATTATTTAATTAAATCAGCCTGATTCTTAGCTTGAACTTCTGGCTCTTTAAGTACAATATCTGTAATAGCTTGAGCCTAAACACTGTCAATCTCTGGTTCTATATCTTGAAACATGATTTCATCAAGATTTGGCATAGGAGTTTCATCCCAAGCATAAGTTGGAGGGGAAGAAACTGGCCCTATGACATTTTTCATATTCTCAACTGTTATAGTCTCAGAGACTGAAGAGATATTAGTAGGAATAGTACTGAAACTGGATCTAATCTCTTCTAAAACAGAAAAATCTACTGGAGCAGTATAACAAACTATAGCTTTAGAATAATTATCAAAAACTGGAGTAAAATTGGGCTAAACTTCAAAAATAGATAATAAGGAAGATAAGTCAACTGTGGGATTTCTACTGTGATGGAATGGAAGAGACCTTCTACTCCTAAGGAGATTAGGAACTTTCTAAGTCTGGTCGGTTATTATAGAAGGTTCGTGGAAGGGTTCTCTGTGTTGTCTGCTCCTTTAACTAGACTTACACAGAAGAACACCGCATTCATTTGGAGCGATAAGTGTGAAGAAGCCTTCCAAGAGCTGAAAAAGAGATTGTGTATTTCTCCAGTTTTAACTCTGCCTACTGAAGGACTTGAGTATGCTGTGTATGTGGATGCATCACACATTGGACTTGGTTGTGTTCTGATGCAAGAAGGAAAGGTGATCGCGTATAGATCAAGGCAATTAAAAGTTCATGAAAGAAACTATCCTACGCACGATTTAGAGTTCGCTGCTGTAATTTATGCGCTGAATCTTTGGAGATATTTACTATATGGCGTGCTGTGCAAGATCTATACAGACCATAAGAGTTTGAAGTATGTCTTGTAACATCCCATTTCTGGATAGACCCCTAGGAGTCGGTCTGTCGTGATAGAACCCTAGGAAACCCAAAAATTGAATTCCATCGACAAAGACTTCGAGTCACGGGTCGGTCACGCCCGTGACCGACCTGTCATGCCCGTGACCTAGGGCGTGACCCCTTCAACGATCTTCGATCTCAGGAAGACGATCGTCGAGCGCAGAATTTGTAACCCGGGCCTGTCACGCCCGTGACCTATTTGTCACGCCCGTGACCTAGGGCGTGACCCCCCTTCGACGATCGTCGATCTCAGCAAGACGATCGTCGAGCGCAGAATTTGCATCATGGCCCTGTCATGCCCGTGACCTAAGTGTCACGCCCGTGACCTAGGGAGTGACCCCCTTCGACGATCGTCGATCTCCGCGAGACGATCGTCGAGTGCAGAATTTGCATCATGACCCTGTCACGCCCGTGAACTACATGTCACGCCCGTGACCTAGGGCGTGACCCCCTTCGACGATCGTCGATCTCAGCGAGACGGTCGTCGGGTGCAGAATTTGCATCATGGCCCTATCACGCCCGTGACCCACATGTCACGCCCGTGACCTAGGGCGTGACCCCCCTTCGACGATCGTCGAACTCAGTAAGACGATCGTCGTGCTCAGAATTTTCCACAAAGACCTGTCACACCCATGACCTACGTGTCACGCCCGTGACAAAGGCCGAAATGTCAGCCAGGCTGCAAATTTGTGTAACCAAAGTCATAATCAATTCTGATTATGGGAATTTACAACAGGAGTATTTATGGGCCGTTTCTTTATCTAATTACTTAGTAAAATGAGAGGGTGTGGTCCAATAGTAAATCGCCACCTGGTAAACGCCTCTTCTTACTCCAGCGTTTCCTTTCCTCCACTATAACCGAAAAGCCATTCGTTAAGGGAGCTTTTATTGCCATGAATGCTTCACCCTTTCCCCTCCCCACTTGGAGATCTATAAAATCCCCCTTAGAGCAAGATGAGAAGGTTACACTCTTGACCAAATGGATTCAGATTTTGTTCTTGCTGAAGGAGAAGTTCGGGAATGCCACCACCGCGCCATGACAATCCGACGTTCATCTCGCCTCCAAACAGCGAACAAGGTCCTCCTCTACTTCTTCTCTTATGGGTAGATCTTAGGATCTTAGAAATGAAGTTCGCGCTCAAAGGAATCGGACCTATCTCGCGTTTTCATGGAAAACCATGAAAAATACATTTTTTGGGTACGCCGGAAACCGCCACCTCCGGCGGCCAAACCACCGCCAACCGATAGCCATCGCCTCGACGGAGGTGGTGGTGGTGGTGGCTGGCCAGGGAAGTGACCAGACGGCCTGCGACGGATCGTGGAAGAGCTACAGGAAAAATATAAGTTGTCTGGTTTTAATCGACGGGTTCTGAAGAAGATGAACAGTAAACCATGTTTATATTATAAGTTTTAAATATAATATAAGGAGAAAATATATATATAATAGGCGTATTTTGATGTTACAAAACCAGGCACTTAGAGGCCGTTTTAGGAAAAATGGCCAGTCACGAAAGTTGTAGTTCTTCGTGTAAGATCCTGTCTCCCCATTCTGAGGCTAACCCGGATCTTATGCCCAGAACCGCCGCCTTACGGTGACACTAACGCACGGGATAGTCGACACCGTAAGACGCCGATCCTGCCGGCTAGTACGATCATAAACTGTCGGCCAATATGAGATTATAAGTACAGAAACAGAGTAAACGCAGTAGAAGTCCACAGCCACATCACATATATATATATCAAATGAAAGTACACATGCCAGTCCACAATGAGTATAATAAAATGAAAGTAAATAGGGCTTATGCCCAGTACATCATGATCAAATCTCTCTCTCACTAACAGCAGCGGAAAAACTAAAATCTCTCACATCACACCTGTATGCGTGCTCCAGTAGTAGTAGTAGTAGAAGGTGCCGGCATCTTCTCTTCAAGTCCTGCCTCCTCGTCGTGCTGGTCCATCTCCTCGAGCTCCTAAAAATAGTATGGTCACCGACCATTAGTCAAAAAGACTATGTCGTTTCCTCCACACCTCGCCCCGCAACTCCTAGGCACCGTGCGGGAGGACGAAGCGGAGGACAACAAGGGGTGACAAAGGCGGAGCAGGTGATGGGAAACTAAGCAGAATATGTAACCAAGTAAGTAATGAAAAGTAACCTTCACTTATGCGGGTACGCATAAGCAAGGGGTCTTCTGCAGGGCTCCCATTGTATAAAATGTCCCATACCATTTTATACAATGGGGTGTCAGGTGTCACAAGCAATATACATATAAAAAGAAAAGTAACCTCAACCTATAAACTTGCCCACTCAAGCTTATAGGCTAAGGGATCGTATAGCAGGTCCTATGGTATAAGCGTCCCATACCACTTATATATTAGGTGTCATAGGTTGTTATGAAGATTAATGATATGCATCTATATGGTGGGTATGATATGAACATGCAGTGCAACACACACACACGACTCCGTGATCACAGACCTTTAGTTCCCACTTTTCGAGAGCTAGCATCACTCTCAGGTACTACCGTTGTGGCTACGGCAGCAGCGGAGCGGGCGTCTCCGCCTTCTAGGCGGGTATACACACTACCAGGCCTAGACCTCTCTTGTACGCCTCTGTACACCGACAGTGCACTCTAGAGTCTCTGCGTACCACTTTGCTGACTACCCGTCAGTCTTGTTGGGTCGGGTGAGCGTTATTAGGAAAAGTCCTCCAGACTCCAGTATAAACATCCTACTGGTCTTTCTAACCCTCGCACCCGCCTGGTCCACCGTACTGTCGTCGGTGTGACGACTGGCCAGTACCGCATGCCCCGCCACTAGTATATGCACATGCAAGTATTATATATTGAGCCTCCAGCTCAAAGGACTATCCTGTCCCAAATCTCTCCAACCCGTCACGGGTGAGTATGTGCTACAAAACCTCCAACCCTACCCGGGTGAGTATATATATGTCAATCACTTTCCTCCAACTCTGCACGGGTGAGCAAGTACTCAATAGACTCCAAGTCCCCCCAACCCGGCCCGAGTGAGAACATGTCCAGTTCACTTAACATGTTAGACTACTCTTGCCTACTGATTATTATACTTAGAAACTTAAGGTTAATCCCAGGACTGCCCAAGGTATTCCCGGTGAAGGGCTCTCAGAGGCACTAGGAGCTATGATGGGCTGAATCCCAAAGCTCCCTTTCTCAAGGATATTTACTTTAGTTGATGTCTACCCAGAACCCCTTTTTCTCTCCCTGTTACATAGAGTGACTTAGTGACTTAAGCTATGGGTTGAGGAATGACGGTCTTCCGTCGGCTCCTCCTAGATAAGTCTAAGGTTGCACTATTACTCTCGTCTCTAGAATACATCTGCCACCCAGGGTTATACTTCCGATCTTAGACTCTAACTCAGTTGTTGATTCGTTCCCTGGTGGCCTATAGTATAGCCTATCTTTACTATGCACACCCCATGGCCTAATACCACCCCGAAATCGAACTTCCAAATCCTTGGGCCACCAGACCCCAAATATTTATCCTAAGGTGGTATGACCTTCTAGAATGTGTATGGTAATTTTCATAATTTTCTCTATTATTTTTATAATTATTTTATTTTCTCCAAATATTTCCCCAAGGTCATTTAACACATGAAGTATGTCCTTGCATAGTCCTAATGATGCAAAATAATTTTCTTATCCATTGGTATGATAAATTAACACTATTTTCCAAGGTTTATAATTTTTCTCCAAATTTATGTATTTATTTATTGATTTTCACAAAACCATCATATTCACTACTTTTCAAAGTAAGTATGAGAACTTTAATCACAAAAATTCTAGGAAAATTACAGGGGATCTAAATCATCAAAATAAAGCTACTGACAAAGTTTCATCAACTTTAACAATGTTATAGACTTGCAATTCAATTTCTTGGGTATTTACCAAAATGTTATTATGATGAATTAAAATATGTATGCACCTCTAAAATTTTTGAAATAAATATGTCAGTTAGCTAATACCCATATACACCTCTATAAATATTTCCAAATTTTTCTGACCTATATTTTGCATTGATTCATGAAATAAAAGGAATAGGGGTAAAATGGTCATTTCATGCTATGTTACCTCAAAAGACTTCAAACAGAGAAAGTAAAAATGTCCCAATTCAATTATAATCAATTATTCAACAGGGCCAAATTTGAAGATTTTTGCCTAATTACTTCAAATTTTCATTTTTAATTTACACATAAGGCTATAATTTCCAAAAATCCAAATAATGGGATTTTTGTTCCCAAAATTCCCATGAAAATTTTGAGGGACTACATTTGACCTAAATGTCCTCTAAAATTAATTTCAAGGTCTGCAAAAGTCCTAAAATGAACAAATTCACATTATAACAAAACTTGCTATTAGCACACCAAGGCTAATACTAGTCTACACTTGCAAGTGGGTTAACCCATCATGCAGTGGTTCAAATGGGCTGAAATTTTTGTCAGACCCTAACCATGTCCCAGAGGACTTGCCACCAAAATTTGGGGCCATTTGGAGGCATAACACTCCATTTATTCCATTTATTTAATTTATGACATTTTGAATAAAACTATAGGAAACATTATTCCAAAAATTCCCAATTTTTGGTAGGGACTAGATATACCCTAAACATGCACATGCCCAAAATTTCAGGTCATGTGGACATCTGGTTTGGCATGGGCTTCATTTTTAATTTCTGCCCTAGCCTAGGACCAGTCCTAGGAGAAATGACCTACAGGACATTACACTGAGTCAAATCTTATGATTTTTGTGGCATTTGAAAGTTAACACTTAGAGCTACAAATTATATTCAGAACTTCTGACCTAGAAATGACCCTAGGTGCCCTAAATTTAAGTTTGAAAATGGCTGTAAAAATGTGACAGCATTCACTATTCATTTATTAAATTTAACCTTTTTTTAAAGTGAAATAACACGAATCTTGACGCAAAACGAGCGACATCCTATCATCGTCCCCGATGGATGGACGGCCCAGATTGATTTTTCCTGGGCCACCTTGCGGGGTGTTTTCCGGCCGATTGAGGTGGCGCCGTGGCCGGCCAACGGTGCCATCACCTTCACGGTGGTGGTGGCTACAATTTGCCGGCAATGAGGCAGCGGGAGACGGCGGCGCCGGCGATCCCGAGAGGTATAAAAATACTCGGAAAAATTGAGAAATCTCACATGGCATCGGGCTCAATTGAGCCCGATTTCTCTCCTAAACGATCTAGGATCCTAGTACGGGAAGAGGGGTGGCGAAACGGACCTGTATGGCGGCTTGACGGCGGCTGTGGCGGCGGTTGGCCATGGCTAGCTAGTTCCGGCGATCTCCTTCCCAATTTCCCATTTCTCCACCGAATCCTTTGATCCAGCACTCGAATTCAACTCCTTAGGACCTTCTGAAGCTAATGGCTGGGCTAGATTTGGCCTGGAGTGGCTGTACAGGGAGATAAGGCCGGGGTGAGCTCGGTTTGGCCACTTTGTTGGCCCACCATGGCTGCCAGCTTGCTCTCATGCAGCAATTCCTCTTGAAAGGTGGTGGGGTGGTCTGCCAACAGCTCTTGAGCTGAAGAGATGAAGGCCATGTGGCCTTACCTCATTTCCACCTCACCTTCTCTCTCCTCTTCACCCAAATTTTCCATTTTTACCCTTGTGCATGTCTTCTCTCTCCACCACCAGGGGGTAGGGCTGTTCTTTGGCCATTTGGATGGTCATGGGCCAAATTTGGTGGGCTTGGCCCATGGGAAATGACTTGGGTTCATTTTTTCCTCTTTTAGGCTAAAGTGTTGACTTATTGACTTTTGAGGTTGACTTGGTCAACATGATGGGTAGGCTGACCCCATATGATGGCCATGGGCTCCATGTCATCACCTAACATAGGTTGGGCCATGGTGATGGTCTTAGCCCACTAGGAATGGGCTTGGTCTTCATTTACCCTTAATTAAGCTTAAGGTTGACCAAGTTTGACTTTAGGGTTGACTTGGTCAAATGGGTGAGTGGGTTGACCTCACTTAGTGGTCATGAGGTTTAAATCATCACCCAACATGGCTTGGGTCATGGTGATGCCTTACTTGATCCAATTGGACCCATGAGTGTAGGGTTTGATCATTTTAGGCCTGAAGTTGACCTGTGTCAACTATGGTCAAAGTGTTGACCTAGGGCATGACTTTGGGTCTACTTAGATTGTAGTTAGGGTTAGGGCAATGTGGTGGGGGTCATGGTGTGGCTAGGGCCCTCATTTAGTCAAGTTTGACCTAGTTTGACCTGATTCTATAGTGGTCCCATCTGGTGACACTCACCACATAGGGTCAAACCTAGCTAACCCCCCCTTCTAACTCACCACATGCCTAACCAAATCTAAGTTAAGGGGCCTAGAAGTAACATGAGATGTTACAAATCCTATAAACAAAACAAATAATTTCGTCCCCGAAATTTAAGTTCGGGTCTATGGGTTCTATTTGCAAGAATTTAAGGAACGTTTAAAAGAAAGCATTAAAAGTACCTGATGAAAACAGCTCCGGGTGTCGCTCCAGCATCAGATCCCTTGGCTACCAGGTGTGCTCCTCCCGTCCGTGGTTGGACCACAACACCTTCACGAGCGGGACCTTCTTTTTCCTCAACACTCGGACGGCTGTATCGTCGATCCGGATCGGCTCCAATCTAACTGAACAGTCAGGCTCTACCGGTCCAGCTGTAGTGGTGATATGCTGCTCAGGTCGGAGAAGAGCTCTTCGCAAGGAAGAGACATGGAAAACATCATGTAGGGTGCTCAACTCCGGAGGTAGCTGCAGTCGGTAGGCCAAGGGGCCCACACGCTCCAAAATCAAGTAGGGTCCCATGTACCGGGGGCTGAGCTTCTTGTATCTCCATATCCGAGAAACACCCTGTACCGGTCGAATCTTCAGAAAAACTCTGTCCCCAACATGGAACTCCACCTTTCGGTGTCGTGCATCATAATATTTTGCCTGTCTGCTCTGAGCCTCCAAAAGCCGATCCCTGATCAAGCGAATCTGGGCCTCCGTATCTTCCACAAAATCTGACCCGAGGGCTCGAGTGTCCACATCCTGAACCCAAGATAGCGGAGTCCGGCACTTCCTCCCATAAAGTGCCTCATAAGGAGCCATCCCAATGCTGGCCTGGTGGCTGTTGTTGTATGAAAACTCAATCAGTGGTAGTAGCCTCTCCCAAGGCATCCCAGTATCCAATACACATAGTCTGAGCAGGTCCTCCATAGTCCGTATCGTCCGCTCCGTCTGACCGTCAGTCTGCGAATGGAAGGCAGTGCTAAAGGTAAGTCTGGAACCCAAATAAGCATGCACTGCCCTCCATTCTCTAGAGGTGAAGCGGCCGTCTCTGTCCGAAACAACAGACCTGGGAACGTCGTGGTACCGGATGAACTGCTCTACAAATAACCTCACCAACACAGCAACTGGGGCATCCTTTCTGACCGGAATGAACTATGCTACCTTGGTCAATCTGTCCACAATAACCCAGACGGAATCGTGCCCAGAATGGGAGCGAGGGAGTCCGTGTACAAAATCCATGGAAATATCCTCGAACTTCCATTCTGGGACTAGCAGTGGCTGTAATACACCGCCTGGGCTCTTGCACTCGGCCTTCACTCGCTAGCAAGTCTCGCAGTGTGTCACAAGATATATGATCTCCCTCTTCATTCCTGGCCAGTACATGGTCCGTCATAAGTCAGCCCACATCTTGGTGATGCCGGGATGCACTGAATATCTGGAGTAGTGTGCCTCTCTGAGGATGTCATCCCGGATCCCACCTCCTGCTGGAATGTACACCCGACCACGAAATCGAAGAAGATCGTCCTCCAGCGTGTAGTCCTCATACTTGCCTCCTTCCAAAGCGCCAAAAATAGGCTCTAAATCAGCATCCAATCTCTGATGTGTAAGAATGCGCTTCTGAATATCATCATCGCTGACCAAAGAGTTCAGGTACTCTCGATAGATCACTGGCTCGGCCTCCGAAACCATGGTAATGTGCATATCCTCCATCATGCGTAGCAGCTCCATAGACATCACCCGGGGCTCCGGTCCAGAAGTGTTGGCTCTCCTGCTCAAAGCATCCGCTACAGTATTCGCCTTCCCCGGGTGATAGTGCATCTCATAGTCGTAATCACAGAGGAACTCAAGCCACCTCCTCTATCGCAGGTTCAGAACCTTCTGCGTGTCGATGTACTTGAGATTCTTATGGCCGGAGTATATATCACAATGAATCCCATAGAGGTAATGTCTCCATGTCTTGAGGGCAAAGACTACGGCCCCGAGCTCGAGATCATGTACTGGATAGTTATGCTCATGCTTCTTCAACTGTCGTGAAGCATAAGCGATAACATGTCCATGCTGCATCAGGACTGCACCCATCCCCTGATAGGAGGCATCTGTATATATCTGGAATCCTTCACTCCCAGAGGGAAGTGCAAGGATGGGGGATGAAGTGAGCCGGTCCTTCAGCTCCTGAAACGCTGTCTCACACTGCTCTGTCCAATCAAAGTCCGCATCCTTTTTCGTCAAGGACGTGAGGGAGAGGGCTATCCTCGAGAACCCCTCCACGAACTTGCGATAATAACCTGCTAGGCCCAAGAAGCTACGGATGTCTGATGCTGTCTTTGGCCGTGGCCAATCCCGCACTGCCTCTACTTTAGCCGGATCTACAGCCAAACTGGCTCCACTGATCGTATGTCCTAGGAAAGCCACTTCCTGAAGCCAGAACTGGCATTTGGAGAACTTCGCGTACATCTGGAATTCTCTCAGCTTCTGCAATACTTGTGCCAGATGCTCTGCATGCTCCTCCTGAGTCCGGGAGTAAATCAGGATGTCATCGATAAACACTATGACGAAGCGGTCCAAATATGGCTCGAATACACGGTTCATGAGCGTCATGAATGCCGAGGGGGCATTCGTGAGCCCAAAAGGCATCACCGTGAACTCGTATAGGCCGTAGCGTGAACTGAACGCCGTCTTCGGTATATCTTCTTCCCGAATGCGGAGCTGATAATATCCTGATCGCAGATCTAATTTTGAGAACCAGCAGGCTCCCTGTAGCTGATCAAATAATTCATCTATCCGAGGCGATGAACTTGGGCGTACAAACCCCGATTCTACTAATTCCTGTAGCTGAGTCCTGAACTCGGCAAACTCTCTAGGAGCCATTCTGTAGGGTGCCCGGGACACTGGTCTCGCCCCTGGCACCAACTGAATCCTGAAGTCCAAGCCCCGTGATGGTGGTAGTCCAGGTAACTTCTCCGGAAAGACATCAGCATAATCTCATGCCACTAGAATATCGGCTATGGAACTCTCTACCACTGCCATCTCGAAGCAAATGAGGTATACCTCTTCCCCCTGTTCATAGGCCTTGACGGCCTGTACTGAGGATAAAGAAAGGCGGGGGATGGGACGGATACCTTCAATGGTGACGTAGGAATCTCCATGTCTGAGTGTGATCCTCTTCGAGGGGCAATCAATCTGCGCGTAGTTCCAATGGAGCCAGTTCATGCCTAGAATCAGATCTGGTAGCCTCAAGACCGTTGCCGGAGCTTCGAACGCCTTGCCCCCTATCTCGACTTCCATATTGCAGCAATCTGCGGTTCGAAGTTCCGAACCATCAGGAAGTCGCACTCTCTTTTCCAAGTCGGAAAACTTCTCCACTCCTTCTAATCCTTCAATAAACGTGTCTGACACGAAGGAGTGTGACGCACCCGTATCGAAGAGGGTATGAGCGGGCTTGCCGCTAATCATCACTATGCCTGGGTTCGTTTGAGTTCAAAGAATAGTATTACTCTTAAGGTCTAAGGTACTCTTAAAATTTTGAAATTTTATAAATCTTACAAAATTAAAGTATTTGTAATCACCTCCTCAGGATTCCTCTGCTCCGTGAGGTCCAGCGCGTACACCTGCTCCCAGTCTCGGCCTCGGCCGTGATGTCCTCGTCCTCGGCCTCGGCCTCGTCCTCGTCCTCGGCCCTGGTGAACTGGAGGGGCCACTGGAGGTGGAGGAGGAGGAGGGAGTGGGGGAACCCGAAGCGGGCACTGCGTCCTGATGTGCCCGGGTTGACCGCAGCCATAGCATGTAATCTGCCTCTGACCCCGATCATCCTGTCTCATCGGCCCGGGAATCTGCATAGGTGGGGGATCCAGTGGTGGAGGAGGTCTCTGATCCTGCCTGTAGTTGGGACGACGACGTCCCCCACCTCTTCTGTACCCAATAGTCTTGCCTCTCTGAGACGCCCTGCTACTTTCTCCGAACGATTGTCCATCCAGCGATCTCTTCCCTCTGCCTTGTACCATCAGCTGGGCAGCCTCCAGCTTCTTTGCCATCTCGATGATCTGTGCTGTGGTACCGTGAGAAATGAACAGTAAGGGCTGCCTCAAGGAGTCGCGGAGCCCGTGGTAGAATCTCTTTGCATACTTCCGATCGTCCCAGTAATGAAAGCCCGCGAACCTAGCCAGGTGGGAGAACTCTCTCTGATATTCGATCACTGATCGGCTCCCCTGCTGGAGGTTCAGAAACCTCGCCTCCAAAGCATCCCTGTCTGTGGAGGATACAAAATGCTCCAGGAATACGTCACTAAACTCCTCCCAAGATATGTCCATCAGCTCCCTGTCAGCGAACGTAGAGTCTCGCACTGATTTCCACCACCTCTTTGCATGAGCTTCTAGTACCGAGGTGGCAAGAGGGACAGCCTGTCTGATGGGGCAGCTGATGCCAGCTAGCAGCTCCTGAATGGTCTCCAACCACTCCTCTGTCTTCACAGCATCTTCTGTCCCGCGATACAGCGACGGGGACAGCCCTTTAAACGCACTCAACCAGCTTGACCCTGGGTTGGGCAGCTGAGCCGGGGCTTGCTGCGCTCTGAAGGCATCTAGGATAGCCGTGAGGGTTTGCCCCATCTCTATCTGCATGAAAGGAGTGGCAGCCGGAGGGGGAGGAACCGTATCCTGTGGAGGCTACATAAAGGTAAGATAATGTCAAATTTGGCCTAACTCATTGTTTAATGGACTGTTTTATGTGGCTTTTTACACATGGGCACACCATTGCTTCCGCTGCATAGTTTGTCCGCAAACTAATGCTCGAGCGGGGTGTTCCAGTGTTGTGGACTTTATTCTCATATGATCGTGTGTTCAAGTGATACCAGTTTGTAAGATCCTGTCTCCCCATTCCGAGGCTAACCCGGATCTTATGCCCAGAACCGCCGCCTTACGGTGACACTAACGCACGGGTTAGTCGACACCGTAAGACGCCGATCCTGCTGGCTAGTACGATCATAAACTGTCGGCCAATATAAGATTATAAGTACAGAACCAGAGTAAACGCAGTAGAAGTCCACAGCCACATCATATATATATATATATATATATATATATATATATATATATATATATATATATATATATATATATCAAATGAAAGTACACATGCCAGTCCACAATGAGTACATTAAAATGAAAGTAAATAGGGCTTATGCCCAGTACATCATGATCAAATCTCTCTCTCACTAACAGCAGCGGAAAAACTAAAATCTCTCACATCACACCTATATGCGTGCTCTAGTAGTAGTAGTAGAAGGTGCCGGCATCTGCTCTTCAAGTCCTGCCTCCTCGTCGTGGTGGTCCATCTCCTCGAGCTCCTAAAAATTGTATGGTCACCAACCATTAGTCAAAAAGACTAAGTCGTTTCCTCCACACCTCGCCCCGCAACTCCTAGGCACCGTGCGGGAGGACGAAGCGGAGGACAACAAGGGGTGACAAAGGCGGAGCAGGTGACGGGAAACTAAGCAGAATATGTAACCAAGTAAGTAATGAAAAGTAACCTTCACTTATGCGGGTACGCATAAGCAAGGGGTCTTCTGCAGGGCTCCCATTGTATAAAATGTCTCATACCATTTTATACAATGGGGTGTTAGGTGTCACAAGCAATATACATATAAAAAGGAAAGTAACCTCAACCTATAAACTTGCCCACTCAAGCTTATAGGCTAAGAGATCGTATAGCAGGTCCTAAGGTATAAGCGTCCCATACCACTTATACATTAGGTGTCATAGGTTGTTATAAAGATTAATGATATGCATCTATATGGTGGGTATGATATGAACATGCAGTGCAACACACACACACGACTCCGTGATCACAGACCTTTAGTTCCCACTTTTCGAGAGCTAGCATCACTCTCAGGTACTACCGTTGTGGCTACGGCAGCAGCGGAGCGGGCGTCTCCGCCTTCTAGGCGGGTATACACACTACCAGGCCTAGACCTCTCTTGTACGCCTCTGTACACCGACAGTGCACTCTAGAGTCTCTGCGTACCACTTTGCTGACTACCCGTCAGTCTTGTTGGGCCGGTGCGCGTTATTAGGAAAAGTCCTCCAGACTCCAGTATAAACATCTTACTGGTCCTTCTAACCCTCGCACCCGCCTGGTCCACCGTACTGCCGTCGGTGTGACGACTGGCCAGTACCGCATGGCCCGCCACTAGTATATGCACATGCAAGTATTATATATTGAGCCTCCAGCTCAAAGGACTATCCTGTCCCAAATCTCTCCAACCCGTCACGGGTGAGTATGTGCTACAAAACCTCTAACCCTACCCGGGTGAGTATATATATGTCAATCACTTTCCTCCAACTCTACACGGGTGAGCAAGTAGTCAATAGACTCCAAGTCCCTCCAACCCGGCCCGAGTGAGAACATGTCCAGTTCACTTAACCTGTTAGACTACTCTTGCCTACTGATTATTATACTTAGAAACTTAAGGTTAATCCCAGGACTGCCCAAGGTATTCCCGGTGAAGGGCTCTCAGAGGCACTAGGAGCTACGATGGGATGAATCCCAAAGCTCCCTTTCTCAAGGATATTTACTTTAGTTGATGTCTACCCAGAACCCCTTTTTCTCTCCCTGTTACATAGAGTAACTTAGTGACTTAAGCTATGGGTTGAGGAATGACGGTCTTCCGTTGGCTCCTCCTAGATAAGTCTAAGGTTGCACTATTACTCTCATCTCTAGAATACATCTGCCACCCAGGGTTATACTTCCGATCTTAGACTCTAACTCAGTTGTTGATTCGTTCCCTGGTGGCCTATAGTATAGCCTACCTTTACTATGCGCACCTCATGGCCTTGTACCACCCCGAAATCGAACTTCCAAATCCTTGGGCCACCAGACCCCAAATATTTATCCTAAGGTGGTATGACCTACTAGAATGTGTATGGTAATTTTCATAATTTTCTCTATTATTTTTATAATTATTTTATTTTCTCCAAATATTTCCTCAAGGTCATTTAACACATGAAGTATGTCCTTGCATAGTCCTAATGATGCAAAATAATTTTCTAATCCATTGGTATGATAAATTAACACTATTTTCCAAGGTTTATAATTTCTCTCCAAATTTATGTATTTATTTATTGATTTTCACAAAACCATCATATTCACTACTTTTCAAAGTAAGTATGAGAACTTTAATCACAAAAATTCTAGGAAAATTACAGGGAATCTAAATCATCAAAATAAAGCTACTGACAAAGCTTCATCAACTTTAACAATGTTATAGACTTGCAATTCAATTTCTTGGGTATTTACCAAAATGTCATTATGATGAATTAAAATTTGTATGCACCTCTAAAAATTCTGAAATAAATATGTCAGTTAGCTAATACCCATATACACCTCTATAAATATTCCCAAATTTTTCTGACCTATATTTTGCATTGATTCATGAAATAAAAGGAATAGAGGTAAAATGGTCATTTCATGCTATGTTACCTCAAAAGACTTCAAACAGAGAAAGTAAAAATATCCCAATTCAATTATAATCAATTATTCAACAGGGCCAAATTTGAATATTTTTGTCTAATTACTTCAAATTTTCATTTTTAATTTACACATAAGGCTATAATTTCCAAAAATCCAAATAATGGGATTTTTGTTCCCAAAATTCCCATGAAAATTTTGAGGGACTACATTTGACCTAAATGTCCTCTAGAATTAATTTCAAGGTCTGCAAAAGTCCTAAAATGAACAAATTCACATTATAACAAAACTTGCTATTAGCACACCAAGGCTAATACTAGCCTACACTTGCAAGTGGGTTAACCCATCATACAGTGGTTCAAATGGGCTGAAATTTTTGTCAGACCCTAACCATGTCCCAGAGGACTTGCCACCAAAATTTGGGGCCATTTGGAGGCATAACACTCCATTTATTCCATTTATTTAATTTATGACATTTTGAATAAAACTATAGGAAAAAGTATTCCAAAAATTCCCAATTTTTGGTAGGGACTAGATATGCCATAAACATGCACATGCCCAAAAGTTCAGGTCATGTGGACATCTGGTTTGGCATGGGCTTCATTTTTAATTTCTGCCCTAGCCTAGGACCAGTCCTAGGAGAAATGACCTACAGGACAGTACACTGGGTCAAATCTTATGATTTTTGTGGCATTTGAAATTTAACACTTAGAGCTACAAATTATATTCAGAACTCCTGACCTAGAAATGAACCTAGGTGCCCTAATTTTCAGTTTGAAAATGGCTGTAAAAATGTGACAGCATTCACTATTCATTTATTAAATTTAACCTTTATTTAAAGTGAAATAACACGAATCTTGACGCAAAACGAGCGGCATCCTATCATCGTCCCCGATGGATGGACGGCCCAGATTGATTTTTCCTGGGCCACCTTGCGGGGTGTTTTCCGGCCGATTGAGGCGGCGCCGTGGCCGGCCAACGGTGCCATCACCTTCACGGTGGTGGTGGCTACAATTTGTCGGCGATGAGGCGGCGGGAGACGGCGGCGCCGGCGATCCCGAGAGTTATAAAAATCCTCGGAAAAATTGAGAAATCTCACATGGCATCGGGCTCAATTGAGCCCGATTTCTCTCCTAAACGATCTAGGATCCTAGTACGGGAAGAGGGGTGGCGAAACGGGCCTGTATGGCGGCTTGACGGCGGCTGTGGCGGCGGTTGGCCATGGCTAGCTAGTTCCGGCGATCTCCTTCCCAATTTCCCGTTTCTCCACCGAATCCTCTGATCCAGCACTCGAATTCAACTCCTTAGGACCTTCTGAAGCAATGGATGGGCTAGATTTGGCCTGGAGTGGCTGTACAGGGAGATAAGGCCGGGGTGAGCTTGGTTTGGCCACTTTGTTGGCCCACCATGGCTGCCAGGTTGCTCTCATGCAGCAATTCCTCTTGAAAGGTGGTGGGGTGGTCTGCCAGCAGCTCTTGAGCTGAAGAGATGAAGGCCATGTGGCCTTACCTTATTTCCACCTCACCTTCTCTCTCCTCTTCACCCAAATTTTCCATTTTTACCCTTGTGCATGTCTTCTCTCTCCACCACCAGGGGGGTAGGGCTGTTCATTGGCCATTTGGCTGGTCATGGGCCAAATTTGGTGGGCTTGGCCCATGGGAAATAACTTGGGTTCATTTTTTCCTCTTTTAGGCTAAAGTGTTGACTTGTTGACTTTTGAGGTTGACTTGGTCAACATGATGGGTAGGCTGACCCCATATGATGGCCATGGGCTCCATGTCATCACCTAACATGGGTTGGGCCATGGTGATGGTCTTAGCCTACTAGGAATGGGCTTGGTCTTCATTTACCCTTAATTAAGCTTAAGGTTGACCAAGTTTGACTTTAGGGTTGACTTGGTCAAATGGGTGAGTGGGTTGACCCCACTTAGTGGTCATGAGGTCTAAATCATCACCCAACATGGCTTGGGTCATGGTGATGCCTTACTTGATCCAATTGGACCCATGAGTGTAGGGTTTGATCATTTTAGGCCTGAAGTTGACCTGGGTCAACTATGGTCAAAGTGTTGACCTAGGGCATGACTTTGGGTCTACTTAGAATGTAGTTAGGGTTAGGTCAATGTGGTGGGGGTCATGGTGTGGCTAGGGCCCTCATTTAGTCAAGTTTGACCTAGTTTGACCTGATCCTATAGTGGTCCCATCTGGTGACAACTCACCACCTAGGGTCAAACCTAGCTAACCCCCCCTTCTAACTCACCACATGCCTAACCAAATCTAAGTTAAGGGGCCTAGAAGTAACATGGGATGTTACACTTCGAGTCTAGATTAATTTAAAATTGATTTCAACTCGTTTGGGTAAGTGGTTTGACAGCAGCACCCGTTTTAGTGGGGCTGTACCTAGAGTTGGGCAGGAACTAAATTGAGTGCCCACTCTTCGTCCTTGTCCAAATGACCTGAAATTTGGGCAGGGGGTTACCCTTAGCCATATCTAGAGGCTGTCCAAAAATGGGAATTTTTGGAGATATTTGCCTAAAGTTTTTGTTTTAATTTAATAAAGTTAGAGTAATTTATTAATGTAGTCAAATGACCTCCAAACCCTCCCAAATTTTGATGAGTGGTCCCTGGCTATAAAACCTAGTTCTGTACAAATTTTCAACTCATTTGGATGAGTTTTGAATAGGGAGTCACCTATTCTTAACTAGGTAACAGTGAGGCATTTTTGAGTAAAAAAATGCACTAGAGGTTGGAACGGTCAAATCATCTCAACAGAGGCTGATATTTTGACCATTGACTTGGAAGGGTTATTATAACCCACTTGGAGAAAATGGTGTGGTTTAGGGTTGGTTTACCCTAAGATCTAAACTCAAACCCTAAATGGAGGGTTTTGAGGGTTGTGAAGGACATGGGGGCAATTACTCTCGTATTGCCTTGAAACTCTGTAGAGTTGACATTAGAATGATAAGAATCATCTAGATGGAATCTTGGAGAATTTGGAGACAAGTAGATACCTCAAAACCCTAATCTTAGCTTTAGGGTAAAATACTAATTAAGCACAATCCGTCACTAAACATCATCTAAAGGCTGTGAAACTCGGGTAGAGTAAGTTTTAGGACGGGTAGAACCTATAAAAATTTTATTGGAATTTTATGATGTTTATTTCCAGCACTTCATTTGTAACGTTTGTTATAGCCCTAATTGATGTTTTAACTATTTGGATCTTTCTGTTCATTGAAACCCCATGAAATCTTGGAAGTAAATGTTTTAGGTTAGAATGATTGCTCCTGAATTTCTGTATATTTTTTAGTTGAGTAAATCTAGTACTTCCTCCATAAATGTTAAAAAGGGCTTTTATGGTTTAAAAATTAATTATGGATGATATTTCTGTTGAAAAATTATGAGGCTTAGGAATTGAGACTTTGAGGCCAAATATACTTGTAGACATTTAATCATGATTTTTAGAATTGTAGTTACGGTACTTTCTTTACAAGTCCACCTTAAGGAGATACTTGATAAATAATTTGTTCAGAGATTAATACTTGATGAAAAATTATGAAATTGGGCCAATGCTATTTTTAAGGCTTTATCTGCATAGTATAATTTATTTATAATTTTTGGAAGAATACTCTCTGTACTTGATTCGCAAATAATGAAATATAGAAGATATGGCTAAAATAGTTTTAGTGCCCTTTTGATGATAGGAAAATTATGATACTTTGGATTTACCATACTGAAAAAACATACTATTTATTATAATTTTGTTGGACATCTTGCATGAGAACTTATGGTAGTTCATGTTAAAACCGGTAGCCCTTGGAATTTTTGAGGAAATTAATTAAATGTCAGGTAAATTAGGAAAATTACCATTTTCTGGATTTAGGCTAATTATATCACGATAAGTCTCTAGTAAATAATTTAGGTTATTTGGATGAGTATTGGATCATTTCCTAACCGGTTCGACATATAGTCTAGGTTGGTCTGCATATAGCATATTGTTAAATTGCAATAGGACATGATCTGGGATAGTGGTTGGAGTTAGTCATTTTGTCTGGGTTGATAGATGTGGATGATATCGCAATAGAATGAAATGAATAATAGTGAGAAGTGGCGATAGCTAGAGTTAAGAGGTGCTCGAGTTCGACGAAAGATCGTCTTCCCCGAAGAGAGGAAGGTTAAAAATCACCCTAAGTTAGCCTATCGTAATATGAGAAGGGAATGGGTAAAGGGAATCAACCAATAACAATAAGTGTCTTGCGAAAGGGAACGATGGGCTTCAGCTACCATCATAGTTTCTAGTGCCCTTTGAGAGCCCTTCACGGGGAATACCGAGGGCATTCCTAGGTTAACGTAAACTGCATTAACAAACTGACAAGAGTAACTTAGTAATTAGGGTTGCACTTTTCACAAACACCGTTAGCACAGGAAGATGGTAGGGAGCTTCGGCTCGGTTGGTTAAGAGACGGAGGGAATGGTCCGGGGAGCTTCGGCTCGATTGGTTAAGAGACGGACGTTTTGGTCCGGGGAGCTTCGGCTCGGTTTTTGTTGATTACGATTAATTTGCATGTGCATAAAAGGAAAGAAAATTAAGGTGGTGGGTCTTTGGTATTGGAGGGTCGATGCACCGATGCCAATACGCTGACTCAGCAAGTGTGGTTAGCACTTCGCCAACAGAAGTCCGGTGCGCCAGCCGGCAAGAATACGCAGGAGTCCGCTTAGTGCACCAAGCGTTGAGGCATACGATAGGTCTGACCGGTAGTGCTTTACTGGTTTAGAGGTGGGCGAGGCCCAACCCACCGCTTCCGTCGGCCACTACGGAGGTATCCTGGGAGGTAACGGCTCCGAAAGGGGGAATTAAAGGTCTGTGTGCACAGAGTCGGGTGTGTGAGTTGCACTTGCATGTTCCATCATACCCACTTGCATGTCATAGCATAATCGATTCATTTAACCCCTGACACCTAATGTATAAGTGGTATGGGACGCTTATACATTAAGACCTGCAAAACGACCCCTTGGTCTATAAGCTTGTATGGGCAAGTTTATAAATTATGGTTAAATTCAATATATATATGCTGTTGTTTGATAACCGACACCCCAACGTATAAGTGGTATGGGACACTTTATACGTTGAGAGCCTTGCAGAAGATTCCTTGGCTTATGCGCTTCTGCACATAAGTTAAGGTTACTTTTCCTACTTTCTGTTTCTGTCATATTTATTATAGAATTGCTATATTAGTTCCGCTGCCACCTGTTTTCTTTTGATTTCATCTCCACCTTCATGTCCTTCCCTTTCTTCCTCTCCGCTCAGTACCTAGGAGCCATGGGGGAAGGGGCAGGGGATGATAGGGCTTCGTCTTTATGACTAACGGTTTTCAAACCGCATCATTTTAGGGGATCGTGGAGCCCAGCATGGAGGAGCAGCCCCAGAGACCGGTGCGCTTGGAGATAGGGCAGTCTAGCTCCGGAGTTCACACAGCCGGGACCGTGAGTCTCGACCTTGAGTAGATGTTCTGTTTTTGCTTCCACAAGTGTGACCTGTAGTGAGGACATGATGTACCGGGCATAAGCCCGTATTTTTAGTACTCTTATATTTTATTCTGTGGACACTCCCTTCGTGGATATTTTATTTCTATATATGTGATTATCTTGTGGACTTAGTTTACTTAATTGTGTTACCTTTCTGTGATTGAATTGGCTGGCAGAATCGGCGCTTTGTGGTGATGACCCTTCAGGGCGTGAAGGTGTCACCGCAAAGTGGCGGTTCTGGGTCTAAGACCCCGGTGTTTTAAAAAAAGGGGGGGTCTTACAAGTGGTATCAAAACGGAACGTCGATCTGAAAAAGGTAGCAGTCCACTAACCCTGGGTCACCCCCGCTCGAGCTTAGTTTGGGGACAAACTAAGCAGCGGAAGCAGTGGTGTGCCCATAAGGGAAATCACATGTAGAAGTCCACTTCTCCATAATTGGAATTCTTCTTTGTAGCCTATAACAAACCCTGCCCCCAGCAGGAGACCAATAATACATTAGCAGAATGGTAGAAGACAAGTAGTCTTAACCCTAATATCGGCAATAAGATTACTCGGAGACAACCACCGAGACAAACACTGAGTGTCGGATAGGAATTCAAGTTCGGAAGATACCCATTTGGGATTGGGAACATTTTGACCCGGATAAGGTTGTCGTAAATGTGACTCAGAGAGTTTAAGGTATGGAGTATATCAACAGGTTTCAGGTTGTAACCCCAAGTCGAAGATTGATGCCCTAGGGATGGTGCACCCAGCTACGACGGATATAACATTGTAATAACAAAGATACATAGCCCAAGATAGGTAGGGGCTTATCTTTTGTTTTTTGGGGGCTAAACTTTTGTTTATTGGGTAAATTAGTATTGGCTTGGGTTCCCTTGGACCTTGTTTAGGGAAAGTGGCGTAACAAACATAGTGAGATTGAAGTCGTAGACGTTATTCAGGCGAAGATTAGATTTTGTAAAAACATGTTTGGAACGATGACCCGTAGCATTACCAAGACAATGGCATGGTAATATAACGGAGTAATTATGAGAATTAACTATTATCACATGAAATTAGATGACGGGTAACAAGATTCAGGATATCTGAGAAGGTAAAATTTAATCGCTATATTGTATCGCCAGAAGGATGGTGTATCTCAGAACATGTAACCCCAGAGTGGAAATTTGAGGACATCGAGATGGATTTTATTCATGGACTCCCCCGATCACGGACGGGAAACGACTCGATTTGGATCATCGTCGATCGGTTGATGAAGGTGGCCAGATTCATTCCGATCAGGAAGGATGACTCTATGGGAGTACTAGTGCGGAAATTTGTGGAACAGTTCGTTCGATATCACGGGGTGCCCAAGACGATCGTGTCGGATCGGGATGGCCGGTTCACTTCCAGGGAGTGGAGATCCGTGCAGGCTTATTTAGGCACGCGATTGACCTTCAGCACCGCATTCCATCCCCAGACGGATGGGCAGACGGAACGCACCAATCAGATGCTAGAAGATCTTTTGAGGCTATGCATTTTGGACCGCGGGGAACCATGGGAGAAGCTCTTACCCCTGGTCGAGTTCTCCTATAACAACAGCTACCATTCCAGCATCAGGATAGCGCCTTATGAAGCCTTGTATGGAAGGAAATGCAGGACCCCGCTTTCCTGGGTTCAGGACGAGGATCCGAAGACGTTGGGATCAGATTTTGTTGAGGACACTGAGGCTCAGGTGAGACTGATCAGAGACAGGATGTTAGAGGCGCGGAGCCGACAAGCTTAGTATTATGACGCCCGACATCGTCAGGTGGATTTTCAGGTGGGGGACCGAGTGTTTTTGAAGATCCGGCCCATGCATGGAGTTTCACGGGTGTGCGGTCGGAGAAAGAAGCTCAGCTCTAGGTATATGGGCCCTTACAGGATCCTGGAGCAGATCGGGGCCCTAGCTTACAGGCTAGAGTTGCCATCAGAGCTGGCATCTCTACACGACGTCTTCCACATTTCTTCGCTGAGAAGGGCTCTACTATGCCCGGAGCAGCAGATTTTTACCCCCGAAGGGCCGGTAGCTTCAGACTGGTCTGTTCACTTGGAGCCGGTTCGGATCGATGACAAAGGAGTACGGATCTTGCGGCGCAAGAAGATCCCCTTAGTCAAGGTTCTGTGGAGGAATCAGGGTCAAGAGGAGCACACCTGGGAACCGCGGGACCTAATGAGGCAAAAATACCTGGAGTTGTTCAGTCAGGTATACCTCACCACCTCCTTTTATACTATAAATTACCTTCTTGTATTGAACCGGTAGGACTAGATAAGGGAAATTGAGAACCTAGGCATGCCCAGGAAAGTAGGGGCTAATCTTTTGTTTATTGGAGAGATTGCCTTTGTTTATCAAACAAGTAGTCGCTTCGACCCAATAGGAAGAACCATATGGGATGTTACAAGCTTATTTTATTCCGGTAGAAATCCCTATAGGCTTAACCTCAATTTCGAGGACGAAATTTTTGTTTTATTTATTGGGATTTGTAATATCCCATTTTCGGCTAGACCCCTAGGAGTCGGTCTGTCGTGACAGAACCCTAGGAAACCCAAAAATTGAAGTCCATCGACAAATACTTCGAGTCACGGGTTGGTCACGCCTGTGACCGACCCGTCATGCCCGTGACCTAGGGCGTGACACCTTTGACGATCGTTGATCTCAGGAAGACGATCGTCGAGCACAGAATTTGCAACCCGGGCCTGTCACGCCCGTGACCTATTTGTCACGCCCGTGACCTAGGGCGTGACCCCCCTTCGATGATCGTCGATCTCAGCGAGATGATCGTTGAGCGCAGAATTTGCATCATGGCCCTGTCATGCCCGTGACCTACGTGTCATGCCCGTGACCTAGGGCGTGACCCCCTTCGACGATCGTCGATCTCCACGAGACGATCGTCGAGTGCAGAATTTGCATCATGACCCTGTCACGCCAGTGACCTACGTGTCACGCCCGTGACCTAGGGCGTGACCCCCTTCGACGATCGTCGATCTCAGCGAGACGATCGTCGGGTGCAGAATTTGCATCATGGCCCTGTCATGCCCGTGACCCACGTGTCATGCCCGTGACCTAGGGCGTGGCCCCCCTTCGACGATCGTCGAACTCAGTAAGACGATCGTCGTGCTCAGAATTTTCCACAAAGACCTATCACGCCCGTGACCTACGTGTCACGCCCGTGACAAAGGCCGAAACGTCAGCCAGGCTGGAAATTTGTGTAACCAAAGTCATAATCAATTCTGATTACGGGAATTTACAGCAGGAGTATTTATGGGCCGTTTCTTTATCTAATTCCTTAGTAAAATGAGAGAGTGTGGTCCAATAGGAAATCGCCACCTGGTAAACGCCTCTTCTTATTCCAGCGTTTCCTTTCCTCCACCATAACCGAAAAGCCATTCGTTAAGGGAGCTTTTATTGCCATGAATGCTTCACCCTTTCCCCTCCCCACTTGGAGATCTATAAAAGCCCCCTTAGAGCAAGATGAGAAGGTTACAATCTTGACCAAACGGATTTAGATTTTGTTCTTGCTGAAGGAGAAGTTCGGGAACGCCACCCCCGCGCCATGACAATCCGACGTTCATCTCGCCTCCAAACCGCGAACAAGGTCCTCCTCTACTTCTTCTCTTATGGGTAGATCTTAGGATCTTAGAAATGAAGTTCGCGCTCAAAGGAGCCGGACCTATCTAGCGTTTTCATGGAAAACCATGAAAAATACATTTTTCGGGTACGCCGGAAACCGCCACCTCCGGCGGCCAAACCACCGCCAACCGATAGCCATCGCCTCGATGGAGGTGGTGGTGGTGGTGGCTGGCCAAGGAAGTAACCGGACGGCCGGCGACAGATCGCGGAAGAGCTACAGGAAAAATATAAGTTGTCTGGTTTTAATCGACGGGTTCTGAAGAAGATGAACAGTAAACCATGTTTATATTATAATTTTAAATATAATATAAGGAGAAAATATATATATAATAGGCGTATTTTGATGTTTCAAAACGAGGCACTTAGAGGCCGTTTTAGGAAAAATGGTCAGTCACACAATTTGTAGTCCTTCGAGTTTAAATTAATTTAAAATTGATTTCAACTCGTTTGGGTAAGTGGTTTAACCGCAGCACCCATTTTAGTGGGGGCTATACCTAGAGTTGGGCAGTAACTAAATTGAGTACCCACTCTTCGTCCCTTGTCCAAATGACCTGAAATTTGGGCAGGGAGTTACCCTTAGCCATATCTAGAGGATGTCCAAAAATGGGAATTTTTAGAGATACTTTGCCTAAAGTTTTTGTTTTAATTTAATAAAGTTAGAGTAATTTATTTAAGTGGTCAAATGACCTCCAAACCCTCCCAAATTTTGGTGAGTGGTCCCTGGCTATAAAACCTAGTTCTGTATAAATTTTCAACTCATTTGGATGAGTTTTGAATAGGGAGTCACCTATTCTTAACTAGGCAACAGTGAGGCATTTTTGAGTAAAAAAGTGCACTAGAGGTTGGAACGGTCAAATCACCTCAATAGAGGCTGATATTTCGACCACTGACTTGGAAGGGATATTATAACCCACTTGGAGAAAATGGTGTGGTTTAGGGTTGCTTTACCCTAGGATCCAAACTCAAACCCTAAATGGAGGGTTTTGAGGGTTGTGAAGGACATGGGGGCAATTGCTCTCATATTGCCTTGAAACTCTGTAGAGTTGACATTAGAATGATAAGAATCATCTGGATGGAATCTTGGAGGATTTGGAGACAAGTAGATACCTCAAAACCCTAATCTTAACTTTAGGGTAAAATACTAATTAAGCACAATCCGTCACTAAACATTATCTAAAGGTTGTGAAACTCGGGTAGAGTAAGTTTGAAGACGGGTAGAACCTATAAAAATTTTATTGGAATTTTATGATGTCTATTTCCAGCACTTCATTTATAATATTTGTTATAGCCCTAATTGATGTTTTAACTATTTGGATCTTTCTGTTCATTGAAACCCCATGAAATCTTGGAAGTGAATGTTTTAGGTTAGAATGATTGCTCCTGAATTTTTGTATATTTTTTAGTTGAGTAAATCTAGTACTTCCTCCACAAATGTTAAAAAGGGCTTTTATGGTTTAAAAATTAATTATGGATGATATTTCTGTTGAAAAATTATGAGGCTTAGGAATTGAGACTTTGAGGCCAAAATATACTTGTATACATTTATTCATGATTTTTAGAATTGTAGTTACGGTACTTTTTTTACAAGTCCACCTTAAGGAGATACTTGATAAATAATTTGTTCAGAGATTAATACTTGCTGAAAAATTATGAAATTGGGCCAATGCTATTTTTAAGGCTTTATCTGAATAGTATAATTTATTTATAATTTTTGGAAGAATACTCTCTGTACTTGATTCGCAAATAATGAAATATAGAAGATATGGCTAAAATAATTTTAGTGCCTTTTTGATGATAAGAAAATTATGATACTTTGGATTTAACATATTGAGATAACATACTATTTATTATAATTTTATTAGACATCTTGCATGAGAACTTAGGGTAGTTCATGTTCAAACCGGTAGCCCTTGGAATTTTTGAGGAAATTAATTAAATGCCAGGTAAATTAGGAAAATTACCATTTTCTGGATTTAGGCTAATTATATCATGATAAGTCTCCAGTAAATAATTTAGGGCATTTGGATGAGTATTGGATCATTGCCTAACCGGTTCGACATATAGTCTAGGTTGGTCTGCATATAACATATTGTTAAATTGCAATAGGACATGATCTGGGATAGTGGTTGGAGTTAGTCATTTTGTCTGGGTGGATTGATGTGGATGATATCGCAATAGAATGAAATGAAGAATAGTGAGAAGTGGCGATCGCTAGAGTTAAGAGGTGCTCGGGTTCGACGAAAGATCGTCTTCCCCGAAGAGAGGAAGGTTAAAAATCACCCTAGGTTCGCCTATCGTAATATGAGAAGGGAATGGGTAAAGGGAATCAACCAATAACAATAAGTGCCTTGCAAAAGGGAACGATGGGCTTCAGCTACCATCATAGTTCCTAGTGCCCTTTGAGAGCCCTTCACGGGGAATACCGGGGGCAGTCCTAGGTTAACATAAAATGCATTAACAAACTGACAAGAGTAACTTAGTAATCAGGGCTGAACTTTTCACAAACACCATTAGCACAGGAAGATGGTAGGGAGCTTCGGCTCGGTTGGTTAAGAGACTGACGGAATGGTCCGGGGAGCTTCGGCTCGATTGGTTAAGAGACGGACGTTTTGGTCCAGGGAGCTTCGACTCGGTTTTTGTTGATTACGATTAATTTGCATGTGCATAAAAGGAAAGAAAATTAAGGTGGTGGGTCTTCGGTATTGGAGGGTCGATGCACCGACGCCAATACGCTGACTCGGCAAGTGTGGTTAGCACTTCGCTAACAGAAGTCCGGTGCGCCAGCCTGCAAGAGTACGCAGGAGTCCGCTTAGTGCACCAAGCGTTGAGGCGTACGATAGGTCTGACCGGTAGTGCTTTACTGGTTTAGAGGTGGGCGAGGCCCAACCCACCGCTTCCATCTGCCACTACGGAGGTATCCTGGGAGGTAACGGCTCCGAAAGGGGGAACTAAAGGTCTGTGTGCACAGAGTCGGGTGTGTGAGTTGCACTTGCATGTTCCATCATACCCACTTGCATGTCATAGCATAATCGAATCATTTAACCCCTGACACCTAATGTATAAGTTGTATGGGACGCTTATACATTAGGACCTGCAAAACAACCCCTTGGTCTATAAGCTTGTGTAGGCAAGTTTATAAATTAAGGTTAAATTCAATATATATATGCTGTTGTTTGATAACCGACACCCCAACGTATAAGTGGTATGGGACACTTTATACGATGGGAGCCTTGCAGAAGATCCCTTGGCTTATGCGCTTCTGCACATAAGTTAAGGTTACTTTTCCTGCTTTCTGTTTCTGTCATATTTATTATAGAGTTGCTAGATTAGTTCCGCTGCCACCTGTTTTCTTTTGATTTCATGTTCTTCCCTTTCTTCCTCTCCGCTCGGTACCTAGGAGCCATGGGGGAAGGGGTAGGGGATGATAGGGCTTAGTCTTTATGACTAACGGTTTTCGAACCGCATCATTTTAGGGGATCATGGAGCCCAGCATGGAGGAGCAGCCCCAGAAACCGGTGCGCTTGGAGATAGGGCAGTCTAGCTCCGGAGTTCACACAACCGGGACCGTGAGTCTCGACCTTGAGTAGATGTTCTGTTTTTGCTTCCGCATGAGTGACCTGTAGTGAGGACATGATGTACCAGGCATAAGCCCGTATTTTTAGTACTCTGATATTTTATTCTGTGGACACTCCCTTCGTGGAGATTTTATTTCTATATATGTGATTATCTTGTGGACTTACTTTACTTAATTATGCTACCTTTCTGTGATCGAATTGGCTGGCAGAATCGGCGCTTTGTGGTGATGACCCTTCAGGGCGTGAAGGTGTCACCGCAAAGTGGCGGTTCTGGGCCTAAGACCACGGTGTTTTAAAAGAAAAAAAGGGGTTTTACACGTCTTCACTCAAAAAGAGCTAAATCTGCGCTAGCGTAGGTGGTTAGAGTATGTGGCGGATTATGATGTAAAGATCCTGTATCACCCAGGAAAGGCTAACGTAGTAGCCGATGCTTTGAGTAGGAAGACCGCCAAAATCTTTAATCTGTCGGTGCAGTCTCTGGTGGAAGAGTTCTTGCTGAAGGACATTGAAGTTGGGAGTCGTACTGTGCCTGCTAGTTTGGAAGCAAAAGATCCCTCTTGGATTTCCCTCACCAGAGTGCACCAGAAGAATGATCCTGATTTATTGCATCTCCAGAATAAAAATGAGAGGGGTGTGTTACCTTATTTCTTTTTGGATGAGTTAGGTACTCTGAAATATCGAGGTAGATTTTGTATCCCCGCTTTTGGTGATATTCGGGCTAAGATTTGTAATGAAGCTCATGGTTCCAGTGTGGCCTACCATCTTAGTTCCACCAAAATGTATAAAGATCTAAAGAAAATTGTTTGGTGGTCAGGAATGAAGAATGATATAGCAAGGTTTTTGTCGGAATGTTTTACGTGCCAGCGTGTTAAGGCTGATCATCGAAGGCCTGGCGGTAAACTGGCACCGCTTGATATTCCACAATGGAAGTGGGAGAGTATTTCGATTGATTTCATTACCGGTTTACCGAAGTATCTCCGTGGGAACGATTCTGTTTGGGTGATAGCCGATAGATTGACCAAGTGTGCTCACTTTGTGCCATTTAAGATTGGATATTCTATGAAAAAGATAGCTGAGCTATATCTTGAAGAGGTCATTAGATTACATGGAGTGCCTGTCAGCATTGTATCAGATCGAGACTCCATATTTACTTCTCGCTTTTGGAAGAGTTTGCATGAGGGGTTGGGTACCGATTTAAGGTACTCCACCGCATATCATCCGCAGATAAATGGTCAGACGAAAAGGATAAATTAGATCGTGGAGGATATGATCAGGTGTTACATATTAGATCGCGGCAGCGCTTGGGATGAGCGTCTCAGACTCATGGAATTTGCTTACAATAATAGTTATCAAAAGAGTCTGCAGATGGCCCCATTTGAGGCCTTATATGGGAGGCAATGTAGGACTCCTTTGTTTTGGGCTAAAGTTGGAGAGAGACCATTGCTAGGTCCGAAAGCCCTTGAAGAGATGAATTGTGTTGTAACTCATATTCGAGAGAAGCTCCGTGTAGCACAAGAGCATTATGAGAAGTATGCTAATCGATGAAGGGTCGATTTTGTGTTTGTCGTTGGGGACTTGGTTTTCCTGAAAGTCTCTCCGATGCCAGGTGTTAAAAGGTTTGGAAGGAACCACAAGTTAGACCCCCGGTATGTGGGACCTTTCCGGATTCTTGAGAGCATCGGAGTGTCAGCTTATAGGCTAGAATTGTCTGCTACCTTCCCTAGTGTCCATGATGTGTTCCATGTGAGCCAGTTGCGCAAGTGTGTTCATAGTGGTCGTCAAGTCCTTGACTTGGTGCCCCAGATTAAGCCCAACCTTTCGTATGTGGAAGAGACTGTCCGTGTTTTGGAATCTCAAGAGCGTGTGTTGCGAAGAAAGACCATCCCCATGGTCAAGATTCTTTGGAGAAATCAAGACGTCGAGAGCGCGACGTGGGAATTGGAATCGACGATGAGGGAATCTCATCCGCACTTCTTCTCTTAGTTTCTGGTATGTCCCTATGTTTTTGGTTGTGTTTGATTTTCTCTTTTTCGTTTAGTTTTGGAGATGTGTCAAGTTTCGGGACAAAACTTCTTTTTAGGGGTATCGTCGATTTATGACGTCATGGCGTTACTTTTAACGTCGAGTTGACGGCTCAACGCCGTTAAGACATTTTTGCGTCCGTGCGGTCGAGACGGCCAAATTCTTGTCGTAATCGGAAAATTTTGCATTTGGAATTTAAGTTCAATAATTTTGGACTTGCTCGTCAAGTTTCGTCTCAATCCGAGCGATATTCGGGCCTCGGCGATTTTCCGAAGTTTTGTGTAATTTATGTTCTCCGTATACTTTGAAAATTAATATCTCGGGAATGACTCGTCGGATTTAGGTTTTGGCTTCGTCGTTGGGTTCATAGCGCCAGTGTTCGCCTACGGTGTGAGTTTCATCTAATTCGGAGCGCGTTTGGGCCTTCGATTTGAACTCGTGTTTTCTTGTTCAAAATATATAAAAATGATTATTTTAATATTAAAGCACTATTCAAAAATGTCTTTTAATATTCATCTCTATAGTTTAATTTTTGGATATTTTTGTAAAAACCACTATTCACGGAGGACAAAAAGCAATTGTTATTTTATTTGTTTGAAGTATTGTTCTCGAGTAGCAGACTGGTTCTCGAGTGTATTCCGGTTCTTTTCGTTTGCTACTCTCGAGTGCTGCCTTTTCTCTCGAGTGATCTATTGTTCATTCTTCTCGAGTACTGATGCTTCTTCTCGAGTGAATTCTCCTGCTTCTCTAGTGATCTTCTGCCCTCGAGTAGCCTGTTTTTATCCTCATTCTCGAGTACCCTTTGTTCATCTTTAGTTGCCCTGTACAGTTTGAGTTCGGGTGCCATTTTGAGAGTGAAAACAGTGTCGTATGGAAAAATAGTAAACATGAAATTTGTTCGTCTCGACAAGATCTACAACTTTCATTTTTGGCACTTTTCGATTTGAAGCCATCCTAGACCTCCATTTTTTATTTCCGCGCACCCACTCATAAATAATCCGTACTGTTGGTTTTTTCTCGAGTACTATTGATTTGTCTCGAGTACTACTGATTTGTCTCGAGTACTATTGATTTTTCTCGAGTACCATTGGTTTTTCTTGAGTACTATTGATTTTTCTCGAGTATTTTATGTTCCTCTCGAGTACTCTGCTCTCATTCTCGAGTACCCATTATTCATCTCGAGTAGTCCACTGATGTTTACGTTCGGGCGCCATTTTGAGAGTCAAAATAGTGTCGTATGGAAAAATAGTTAACATGAAATTTATTCGTCTTGATGAGATCTACAACTTTCATGGTGGGCAGTTTTTGATCTAAAGCCGTCCTAGGCCTCTATTTTCGATTTTCCCATACCCACTCATAAACAATACGTTTTTTTATAATTTAGACAAAACGTTTTATACATATATATATATATATATATATATATATATATATATATATATATATATATACTCTTATATTTAAGATAATCAGAAATACAACTTCATCTTCTCCGATTTTTCTCCCGAACCAGAGCTGCGTGAGCGAGAGAGAAAACTTTTTCGTGAATCTTTTGGTGGCCGCCGACGGTGCTCCGGTGCTCGAAATCTTCAACCGAGTATAGATCCGGAAAGCTCTCGCCGAGAGCTATGTCATTGTGGTATTATTTTTCCCCATTCCTTGAGTTATCTCGTTAGGGTTTTTCGGCTCTAACCTCTATTTCGGCCATTTTTGTTCAAATTTCGACTTCTCCCGCGTTCTTTTGCCCCAATCTTCGACGTGGAGTGATTCAGAGAACTTTTTCGATAAAACCAAGACAAGTGATGGTTTTCCCTCTTTTCTTCTTGTTCGTTTTCTGGTAACTGTAAAGTTGTTCTTTAATTTTCAGCACTTTTGCCCTTCCAAGATATTTCTATGTTTAATCTGTTCCTTGTTGATCATCTAAAATTATAGGATCGTGTCATGTTAAATTCGATCTTGATTAGGTATGTTTAGTCGTTCATGGAATGTTTTAACGGTAAAATTTAATTGTTCATCTATCGTTGTTGAGCGTGTTAGAGTTTATCTAGGATTGTAAATCGCTCCTAGAGATTGATCAACCGCGTCTTTAATCTAGAAATGTCGAGTAAAATCCGATGTGCCAAGTCTTGAGATTTATTTCATGGGGTTTCCTTGTTGCGGGCGTTAGTGGACAAATCCACCGACCACAAGGTTTGTGTTTCCTTTATTAGTGCCTTGTGGAACTCTACCTGGTTTGGGCATCTGCGGGAAATGATAGAGTATTTGAGTCTCCCTGGCAGTTAGACAAATTTTAATATCTGTGAGGGTGTATCCAGAGAAGTGACCACCCTGCCTGTATTTTTGGTAGAGTTGACCACAGGTGACTAGTAAAGTTTTGTGTATTCTTTCTTATGATTTAATCATGCTTCCTCCCTTTCTTTTGGGTGTCTGACGTGATTCGTGTTGTACGTGACGATTCACGTAAGTTATATTTCTCTAAATTTTTGTACTTTACTTCTGTGCTTTACTTCAACACATTTGGTCTTGGGTTGGTACCCCTTTTGATCTTTGTTTACTTTTGCTTACTTTTTCTGCCACTACTTGTACCTTCTTATTGATGTGTTCTGTCTTTGGAATGCCTCAGGTTCGGAGCTTTAGCAGGTAGTGGAGCTGGTTTTTGGACTCTCTTAGCAGTAGTGTCGGCTGTGGTTTTGCACCTCGCCGTAGCGAGGTAGTTTGTCATTTCAGTTTTCTTTTCCTAGTTCAGACATACTTTTGTACTGTGGGTTCATGTCAGTTTGTTAACGCTCACAGAGCTGTTGATTTTGAAACTCGCTAGTTATTGATGTCTCCTTTATGCTTGATTCAGATTACTTGCTCTCTGGGATGATTTATTGCTAGGGATGCATGTTAGATATTTTTAAGCTTATAAAAACCTATTATTAGTAAAGCATACATACAATCTCTTTCAAAACTAAGTCACTACTTTCTGGTTAGCGTAAAGACTTTTTTCCTATACTTATTATAAATCTAGAGTTGCATAGCATGAGTTGTTCCTCTGGGACATTTATACTCAGGTAGGATGTTAAAGTCAATTTAAACAAGTATCTTCCGCAAGCGTATAACTATATTTTGAATAGTGGACTAGATGATGCATTAAGCCGAGGGATACGACTATCTTCTCAAATTAAACTGGATTTCATTCATAATAATATATGTTTTTCTTTTAAAACTGTAGAGTGTGGAGTCTTGCCTGAGCGTCTACAGTTATCCCCTGCACGGCGTGGTATCACGAAGTGTATTTTCTCTTACTCTGATATAGCTTAATTGTTGGGAAAATGCGGGTTGTGACATCCTCCATGTGTTGTTTCTTTTTCCCTAGGCTGCCTCCATCATCCATGAGCTTCAAGGATGGGGATTCAAGCCCTACACACTCCATCAAGCAAGGAAGATTTGCACCGAAAGAGATCGGGTTGTGCGACAAAGAAGATGGGCCATTGGGAGAAGGTGACAACTTTCCTCTACCCCGGACGTAGTTGCAGACCGAGCAAGGATGAGGATTGACAATTTGGTGATTCCTACCATGAATCCTCAACAAGGCTTCGGATTTGGTCGACTCCTTTGCTCTCTTTTCCTTCTTGTTTGGATTATGTAGCTAGTTCCCCAATTTTTTTGATGATGTTGCATTATAAACACTGCCCTTAAATGTGTATTCCATTTTTATGAAAGTATTTTGTGTATTGTGTGTTTGAGGTTGCGCCTCTATTCTCCATCCCACCACGTTAGGTTGGCTGCACTAGCAATTGCTAGTTGTGCGCTTTGCGATGAGGTGTTTGTAACCCTCATTCCACTTGCCTTCTCATCCATCCGCCTCGCAAAGCAGTGCATATTGGCTTGCATAGTTTTTATTCCCATCAAGCGAAGTAATGCATAGTGTCTTGCATAGGAGTAATTGCTAGTTGTGCGCTTTGCGATGTGGTGTTTGTAACCCTCATTCCACTTGCCTTCTCATCCATCCGCCTCGCAAAGCAGTGCATATTGGCTTGCATAGTTTTTATTCCCATCAAGCGAAGTAATGCATAGTGGCTTGCATAGGAGTAGTTGATTTAGTTTTACTTTATTTTGTTCCCGCAAACCAATAGCCCTATCATAATCCCAACCTTGAGGATTTCAATCTCAAGTCATCCTCAAAAGATAACTCCACCTTATTGTGTTCCACATGAGATCGATACTTGGGGAACATTCAGCCATTTTATATTACTTGTGTGACCGATATACTGGCCGTCTGTGCATCAAGTTTTGGCATCGTTATAAGGGAACACAGTCATGCGAGTTTCTAGAGAGTAAGTCATAAGATAGAAGCCCTTTTTCATTTGTAGATGCCATTTTTTTCTTTTTGATTTTGAATTGCATTTAGAAAAAAATTTATTATTCCAAATCTTTTTGAATTTATAATTCATGTTTTCACTAGATTTTATTTTATTATTGTGTGTAGTCTCATTTCTTTGTTGTGTAATTTTTGAATCCATTGTGCGCTAAATGTTTTCTCGTCAACCTTGCACTCGATGTTATTCTCATAGTCATTATAGTGAAGACTGTTGTTTGGGATTATTTAATAATAATTTGTATGGCTCATCATACGGTGCCTCCACTATGCGTGGTGGACCTTCATATGGTGAGCCTACTTATTATCATTATACATCTCCAGTGCGAGCTTCTCTTTCACCGGGTGGTTTGGCCCCCTCGTGGCCTAAACCTATCGGGAAGCGGTGCTTGTGTTGTTAGAGTCTCGATAACTCTCCGAAGGACTGCGTGCAATGGAAGTTGCAATTGGAGGAGGATGATAAGCCTGTGGTTGTCTCCATCCCTCCACCCTCTTATGCCATTACCCCTTTCATCACTGACGACTTATTTGTTGAGTCCCCAAGTCATGTTAGGAGCACATCAAATACGTCAATCAGTTTTATTGTTGATCGATTCGATGACATCTTGGATTTTTCCCCTTCTTCACTACCGTCACTACCGTTGGATTCATTTTTGGATGATAGCTCGCATCTTTTAGCTGATTCTATCATGAGCCCTGCTTGTCTTACCTCTTTTTCTAACTTTACTATGCATACATCTCTTGAACTTGTTGATTATTTAGATGTGCAGGATGTGTTCTTGGACCTTGATGCTCTGCCGAGTTCTTTTGAGGAGCACAATCTCTCCAATGATGTGTTTACTACTTCGTCATCAGAAGAGAAAGTCCAACTCACCTCGAGGTTTTGTGTAGTTCATATTCTCCCAACAGTAATATACTCAGTGCTAGTATTGATCATTTGGTGAAGCCTGATGGGAGTGAGACTGGGATCACTCCCCCGATTGCTGATTATTATAGTTTTCAGCTCTTCTATTTCCTAATCACCTTTCTCTGTCTGAGCTTGTGTTGGTCATGCTTTCACAGGTACTCCTATAGGACTTGGACCTCCTCTTTGTTGAAGGCACCATACTGGGCAAGAATATTTTTGGTGAGATGAGTGAGAAACTACCCTCCTCTTCTTACATTCTCTTCCCTCTACCTGTGAGGAGCAGATATGATTATTTAGGTAGAGGGGTAACGAATTTGTCTCTGTATCGGTAACCATTACAAACACGGATATTGGAGAAGTTATATGTGCATTTTTCCTTGCATACCCCCATCAGCTAGAACCTTATGAAATCTAAATATGTCATGTTGGAAGGATAATAACTCCAGTAGTTATCTTATTTTTATTGTATTTTCTTTAATTCAATTTTTATTTGTCTACTTTGTTTTTGTTGGAGCAAACCCCTGTAGGCACCCATTTTTTGTTTAGCAGAAGTTGTGACTTCGTCTTGGCTTTTAGGCATCTTTTGGTATGCTCCATTTTGAGCATTGGGTAACTTCTCTCCTAACATCTATTTTAATTTCTATTGTTATATCATTGTACTGTATTGCTTAGTTTAAGACTGGAGGAGAGCTGTGTGTTATTACCCACTACACGTGCACAATATCATAGCATGCTAGAAGTGTTTTTATTTATATAGTATTGTTCACTCTCATCGCACACCACTGCACCCAATCGAGTGCGTATTTGACCGTTCGCATGTGCTGAGCTTTTTCGTTCTCTTGGGTAAAATTTAAAAATCATCGTGCTAGCCTAGGAATTGTGAGATGGGGTAAAATTTTGACTCAAGTAGTGCTCTTAGTTGAGTGCTCACGTCTCACTTAGAGATTTGTGTAGATGTATCTTCCTTTTACGCTTGTTGTTTATATTTTTTCTTTTAGCGTAGACATTATTTATTCTACACAAAAACTATGAATCTGTTGTGAATCAAATGGTAGCTTAGGATTGTCTACAGGCATTCGGTAGCCTCATATTGCTCGAGTCAGGAAGAAGCTTAATTTTTCTCTGTGGAGAAGAACTTGCCCCAAGCTACTCTCAAAGCATTGGTACTTGGTTATTTAAGCACGCAAGTATGATATATGCCATGATTTTTGCCCACTTGAGCTTTGTGCATTTTCCTAATGTTTACCTTCATTAGCCCAATGGTGCCTACCCATCCATTTGTTTCAGATCCACTTAATCTCACCAAAGACTCAATGTCGATCCAAATCGCACTCCTATGAATGAGCTCTAGTTTTCATACAATTTTTTGTTGGGTTGTGATGTGGTGAATATTTAAGTGAATTTGTTGTTGTTCTATGTTGAATATTTGTTGAATATTTTGAGGAAAAATTATATTTTGAAGAAAAGAGAAAGAAGAAAATAGAAAAAGAAAAATTATAAAAAGGGGGTGAAAGAAGAAAAAGTGTATTGAAAATCTTTATTGTGATTTCTGTTAGAGTAGGCACTGCACACCATGTAGTCAAATCCAAGTCTTGGGGTGTGGTGCACCCGCATTTATTTGTGGTGCTAAAGGGTTTTTGTGCAAGCTCATTTGGGTTTAGTGCGTGAGCTATTGCCTTTATCATTTGTCTACCACTCCTAAACTTAAGCCCCACTTTAACCTAAAGTTCTATTGATTTCTTTGGATATTTTCTCAAGACCTGGTCTTTGACAATGCTCATCTCATCGTTCAACCTACTTTCGTCATAGGCGCGACCCGATCATTCACCGTGATTCAAATTTTGAGTAGAAGTAATATATTTATATGCTCCTAGAAATTATAAACCACTATGTCTAGAAAGACATTTATTCCACTGCTTCTCTATGTACGTGAGCATGCGACTTCGCATGGTACTCCATTCTTACAACTTCTTTGCCAGCTAATTCATTTTTTTTCGCTGAGTGGTGATTTGCTTGGGACGAGCAAATGTTTAGGTATGGGGTGTGTGTTGGATTGGGTGGCCAACCTTAGAGGGGGTGAATAAGTTTTTCATGTTAATTCAAAATTAAAAGTAGTTTTACCAAGGAAAACAAGTTCTATAAGCTACCGCGGGGAGGTAGCTTGCTAGCACCCGGCGGTAGGTCACAAAAATTGTTTTTCTTCATAAAAACTTCGCTATACAAAGGCTCACACAACCTTCAAAGATCTACCAGCACATAACCACGATATTATGAGAAGAATAAACGAATAGTAATTTCATTTAAGAATAACGAAGGTGGTTGACGTTCAAGAACAACTAGATCTCCGTGAGGTCGGAGATTGGAGGCGATAAAATACAAACTTCTCTTTTTTTTCTATACCGACCCTCTACCCAGACCAGTTGGCTCTCTCCCTCCCTCCCCCCAAAATGATCTTCGAGCCAGCTCTTCACCTTCTTTCTCAGAAGGGACTTATAGCTCCGCTAGATCCCCCGATCTAGACATCCCTCACCGGGACGATTTCTCATGAAACCCTTCACGGATTCCGATGACCCCCTGGTCAATTTTCCTCACACATAAGCAACTAGACAAGAAAGAAAATCCAGAGTAAAATATAAAGAGTTTAAAAGTTATTTCTCCCCTAAACATATAACTCTGAGGAATGTTGTGCGATTGATGCTCTTGAATATCGTTCTCTTTACAATCAATCATCCACGAAAGCTCGTTGACTATTTCATTCGCTGGAGGTCTTCGATCACGAGAGGGAAGAAGAAATAATATTTTTCCTTTAATGGAGATGAAAGTTCATCCTCCTCCAGATGGCGGCCGAACCCTAGAATGAATTATTCTCCTTGGTGCTCTCTCCATGAAAAGAAACACGTGATTTTATACGTCTTGAAAAATGAGCTAGCGCACGGAGGTAGGTTGATGCGCGTGAAGGTAACAGGTGGACAACATATTTGGAAAAAATATCAAAGTTAAATATTTTCCGCTTTTGCACTACCGCGGCGCGGTACGAAGCTATTGCCTGGCGATACATCTTCACGATGAAGACACCTCGACATTTGTCGAGACAACTAGTACCTAGCGGTATCGCTAATGCTACGTAGTAGGTCACCAAGAAATCGTGCAGATTTAATTTCAAGCTAGCGCGGGTGATAGCGCGAGCGCTCGTTGGTAGGTCGAAGAAATTGATTTTCTTATTCTTTTGTACCTGTAAACCTGCACACTATACCCTCAAATATAACACGAAATTTGATATTATTAAACTAAATATATGAGAACCATAGGTTCAAACAAACTCCCCCTTTTAATAATATCAAATTCAATTCATAAGATATAAAACAGTAATAACATGGTATAGTGTAATCCAATCTGTAAGCGTAAATTTCTGTTCATGAGATATAAAACAGTACCAACATGGTATAGTGTAATCCAATTAGTAAGCATGAAATGTAGCATGTTGAAATAATTAATACGGATCCCCCTACAAATGTGCTCCCTCTACAAGTTTGTGTTCGAGCCGACGGTTCACATATCCTTAGTTTGATAATATCAATTCACATGTTGTATTTGATCACATCTTGTGTTTGGTATAGTGTGCAAGTTTATAGGTTCAAGCGAAGCAAGGAACACTCTTCTGGCACCTACTGTTGCACGATAAGCGCTACTTCCGGGCAGTAGCTTGAACTAAATGGACAGGGATCTGGGATCCTACCGCGTGGCGTTAGCGCTAGCCTGAGGATTTTTTTTGGCCAGACGCTCGGGGTCCTACTGCGCAGCGCTAGCTTCCTACCGCGCTGCGCTAGCTCATTCAACGATCGTCGAGATGGATTCATCGAGATGACTGGAGTACCGTCAGGCGATAACTTCCTACCACATCGCACTAGCACGAAAAATTGGAAAATATTCTTTTTGAATATTTTTCCATAAATGCGTGGAAGCTATCACATCAATGCGTAAAGACCTACCGTCGGGCACTAGCCTTACCGCTGGTGGTTGCCCATTTTAAAAAGACGTATAAAAGGCATCTCATTTTCTGATTTCTTAAGTGAGACGAATTGAGACTCAGAGAATTCATTCCTAGGGTTTGGTAGCCTCCTTTGAGCATCATTCCGCCGTCTTCGTCGAAGGAAGAGAAAACCGTCTCCCTCCCGTTCGCGCACGAAGATCTCCGGCGAGCCAAGGACTTCAATGACTACATGGAGTTGGTCAGTTATAACCAAACGAGGATCGCTAGTACTGATCATGGATCGCACGGCAGTAACTCACAGAGATGTAAGTTCGCTTAAAAATAATTCAAGAAATCGACCAGTGAAGGTCGTTGGAATCCGGGGAGGACTCCATGAGAAATCGTTCCGGGGAAGGGACGTCTAAATCGGGTGATCTAGAGGGGGATCTAAGACACTTCCTTGCGTGAAGTTGAAAAGTCGGCTCGAAGACCTTTCTTGGAGGGAAATGGAGAGAGCGAACCGGTCTAGGTTGCAGGTCGGTATAGAAAACCAAAAGAGTTTCGTTATTCACCACCTCCAATCTCCGGCGTCACGGAGATCAAACTTTTGTAATTTTAAAACACTTGTTGATTTTGATTGAATAAAATTATTTGTGTTCTTATTTCTATATATAAATTTCTGGTTGTTCTCTGGTGGATCTCTGAAGGGGGTGTATTTGCCCAAGGAGAAATTTGCCCAAGAAAATGAGGTTTATGACCTACCGTCGCGCGCTAGTGAGCTAGCGCCCCACGGTAGCTTCAAGAACTAGTTTTTCTGGATAAAAATAATTCAAATTTTTAAATAATGCATCAAACCTTATTCACCCCTCCCCTCTAATGTTAGCCACACGATCCAATAGTTTGCTCCCCCTTTGTGTGTGCTCCCTCTACACGAGATCTTCCCCTGGGTGACTAAGCATGGGATACACTCTTGAACACTCAACTCTCCCCCTTTTGATATTATTGAAACGGTCGGGGATTAACGAACATGTCTCATGAAATCAAAGAGATGTGAAAACGTGCACACATGCATAAAAAATCATAAGTAGTAGGGGCAAAAATTGGAGTGGAACACCATGAATATTGACCTACCCAACACAAGAAAAACCAATTGATTTGAAGAGCTTTTCAGAATAAAAGAAATTTGGATAGCACATGTGAAACTAAATACACACAATTTTGTGTACAATGTTATGGGATTTATAGAGTTAATATAGTGTAATATTATAAAAGTCAGGAATAGAAACCGTGTAGTAGTACCTATGTGCTATAGACATATAATGAAGTGTAAGCCCAATTCTTATACATGGAAGCGTTAGATAGAATAATGATATGTGTACGTGTAGCATCAAAAAAACATCAAGTAGAAATAATCTTTAGTACATGTTTTATCTCAATAATTCAATATGCTAGCACAAGAGAAATAAAGTGAAAAATCATGTCACATTGCTATCTACTTCATACCAAGATTCGAACAAGGGGCTATAACTTAAATTGTAGTCTTTACACAAGATCAAAAAGATTCTTTTGACTAAGGTGCTTATCCTCACAATGCTCATTAAGACTTATTAGGAGGAGTGAGTAGTGCTTGGGGGTATCCTCTACATGTGATTTGATAGCATGTGATTTATCCATTTTTCATTCATTTTTACTATCAATTTTATATCATTTTTAAATTTTAAGACCCTGAATCAATTGAAATCTACCCGCATAGATAGATACACTTTAACTTGTATACAAAAAATATTTTCAATAGAATATTAGCCTAATGTTCTAAACTTTATACACAAAATAAACATCGTGATGTTGATTGTTCAAGTTAATTCTAGCATGTTAGATATAATATCACGAGTTATAACATGTTAGCATGAATTTCTACACAAGTGCATTTTATAGTGATGTGTGAACAGTGAAATGTCATTACGCTATCTAAATCCTCACACATACCTAGAGGCATATTCAACATACACTACACTATCCAGTTGCACTCAGTAGCTAAGCACATATAGATTTGACACATCATGCCATAATCAGATATTGTTAACAGGGATTAATGATCCTAAATCAATTATTGCACGTAATTGTTATTCTTTAGGTTCTAGTCATGCATGGCCTAAGAATGAAAGATCCATATTTTTTTATTTTAGGGTTTTATATATTTTTTGTTTTAATAAATAAAGATTAAACAAATAAAACAAACCAAATTTAAAAGAAAATTGTGTTTTTGGAATTTTGGGATTTTTCAAATTTTTATTTGATTATAAAGCATACTAAAAAAATGCACACCAGACAAAAGGATAAGACACAAGGCAAAAACAAGCAAACACAACTATGAGAATACAAGAAACTGACTTATCTCTAGTGCTAGTTCTATCGCACGGCAGTAACTCACAGAGATGTAAGTTAGCTTAAAAATCACCCAAATTCCAACTGTTTTCGCTCTCACCTCTTTTAAAAATGATTATTTGATGTAAGACCTATCTAATACAGCGATAAACATAAGGAAGTACAAATAAAGTTGCTTGGTGATTCATGTAGCCTAATGTTTCAAAATGCTATCAAATTCTCTTGTGTATGTCCATTATTATGAGAGCTCAATGAGATATGGTATCAACACACTAGATTAACATGCTCGCATAAGTGTATGCATGAAAAAAATAATCATGATGAGTGAAGTAATAGTCATGTGAGTAAAATAAATATGAGCATTCCCAAGACGATAATTGTTAAATTTTTTGAAGTGAAAGTGGTGGCCTGAGCGGACTGTCCACACGGACTGTGAGGACATGGGTGGTGACTAGCCAGGTTTGCTAGTATTCTGCAGATGGCTTATTTCCATGAGGTAATCCGGCAGATAGGTTTGGTATCCGCGGTTATTACAAACTCATCTAGAGTTCGCTGAGTCCGGATGGTTGCGGACTATTTTAGAGCTCGGGGGATCGGCATGGCCTTGTGCCTTGATCTAGTACTGGTATGCGGTTTTATGGAAACCGCGGAGTTATCCGATTAGTGTGGACTGGTGTTTGAGTCCGCCGGCTTGTGCAGATTGTTTTCTATATCTTCTAGTGTTGTGTTTGCACCAGGGATGGTTGGAGGTATGGACTTGGTCTGGATCTTTACTGAGTCTAGCTATGCTCAGTCTGTGATTTCGTGCGGTTAATGCAGATTACTTTTCTATCAGCCAAGTTCAGCAACTTTGCTAAGCCTTATTTGCGCTCTAGCTACGGACTCGGAGTATGCAGATTACCTTTCTATCTAACTGTTCGACATTATGGGTTTGTTCCTTAGTCTTGGGCTATAGTATGTGGACTGGAGTTGTGTCCGCAAGATGTGGCAGATAGGTGGCAGTGTTTGCAGTGTCCGTAGGTATAGCGGACTGATCAAGTCCTGGCGACAAGGTGGACTAGCCTTGTGTCTGTGTTATGCGGATACGCTTTCTGCTCACTCTGAGATGGGTGATGTTCCCATCGGCTATGGTGGTGATCAAACTCCTCTTCGCGCCTATAAATAGGACCCCCTGCCACATCAATAGTACAACTGAATGAATAGTAAGTGAGCTCGTGTGATTGTTGTGGATTGGTTTTTGTATCCGCACAGTTTGAGAAGTTTACCATTTTTGTTGTACAGATTGTCCGAATAGCGCTAAGAAGCCAGGGAATTGGTTCTGACTTTGGTCAGGGGTCAGTGCGGACTCTGCAGTTAACAATCGGCGGTTAGTAGCAGGTCGTGGCTTGCGACCAAGCCATCTTCTCTTTGGCAATCTTTTCCCAATTCAATAAAGTTGTCCTCTTTTGATAGTTTGTTCAGTTCGGCAAGCAGCTGTTCGTGGATAATCTGGAGGCTAGGCAACCTCGCGGTTAGGCGTCTAGCAAATTGCAGTTAGAGTTTCTTCAACATTGGAATAATGGTGTGTCTGCCAAGTTAGGTTGCAGTTTGGCGACCTGACAGATTCAGTAGACTCCACTGTGCAGCTTGGCATGGTCGGCGATTACTCCTTCAGTTTGTGCGGCTAGTTTTTGCCTTATTATTTTTGCTTCCATCGAGTACATTGACAAATCATGTCTCGATATGTATGTCTTGCTTTGTAAAGATTTTTGATAGTACAAGATTTATTTGATCTTCTATTTGCATCTGGTTTACTTAGTTTGGTTTGGTTGAGTGTTCCTACGACCTGGTTTCCCGTTTTCTGCATCTCACAAATTTTTACATGGTATCAGAGCGAATAGGGGTTTGAGCATTGATCAACCGACATACTTGCTTTTTTCTTCAGGAAGTCTAGTAGACTAGTGTTAGTGCAATTGAATATGGATTTGTAAGGGGTCTTGGAATTGAACTCTTGATATCGACCAACTTCAAGAAGTGGAGGTCATGTATGGAGAGTTATCTTTTGGGAAAGGACCTTTGGGAGGTTATCTGTGGAGACAAGACGCAAGAAGTAACTGTTACCACTGGCAATGCTGAAGAGGTGAGAGCTTGGAGGAAGACAAACACAAAGGTAGAGTTTACCCTCAAGCAGACTATCTCACTGGAGCTCTTTAACCACATCATAGGATGTCAGTCTGCTAATGAGATTTGGACTTCCCTTGATGGGTTGTTCAATAGGAAGAATGTAGCGTGGCCATAATTCCTGCAGAATGAGATGGCGAGAGCCACTCAGGGAGATTTGTCCATCTCAACATTCTTCTTGAAGATGAAGAACTTATGTGCTGAAATTTCGTCATTGGACCCTGATGAGCTGATTTCAGAAGTGAAGCTCAAGAGGCACATAATCTGTGGATTATGGAAGGAGTATGTGGCCTTTGTTACTTTTGTTTAAGGCTGGGCCACTCAGCCGTCTTTGCTGGAGCTGAAGAACCTCCTGGCTTCGCAGGAAAGCCTAGCAAGGCAGATGGCTAGAATTTCTATCTCTAAAGGAGGTAGTGAGACGCTCTTCTCAGGGAAGAAGAAGAGATGGGACAAGATGAAGAAGTCGTCTGTTGGAGATGGCCCTTCAAATTCTTATCAGCAAGAGAGGAGTGTTGCTCCTAAGCGGGATTGAAAGAAGAAGGAAGGGCTAAGGTGCTACAGATGCAACCATTCAGGTCACTTCAAGAAGGACTATAAAGTCAAGCTGTAGTCAGAGCATGTTGTAGATAAAGAGGGAGTTGGTTCTAGTGCTGAGGAAGCAACATAGGGGAATGCATTCATGAATGGCACGTGTGTCCGTACTTTGTTCACCATCGACTACCAAGATGACTAGATAGTGGACTCGGGGTGTGGTCACCACTGCACCGGGGACGAGTCGAAGTTCTCTTCTCTGCAATCATATTCGGGTAATGAAGCTATTATTATTATTGATGATATAGTTTATGCAGTCGAGAAGGAGAGCGTAGTTTCTTTGGGCAGGGATAAGGGTCCGCTCACCTTGAGGAGTGTTTATTATGTGATGGACATTAAGAAGAACCTCTTCTTTATGACCAATGTGGTGGATGTGGGCTATCATGTTTTGTTCGGCCCGACAAAAGTGATATTTCTCCGCAACGTGTCAGCGGTGAAGGCTGACGTTGCTCATGTAGGGAGAAGGGTAAAGGACTTGTTTGTGTTATCAACAAGCTCCTATGTATATCGGATGAGAGCTAATGATAGTGCTACTATATGCACGAGATGCTGGTATATATCAGGATGGACAACTTAAAAGTTATGGCGGTTAAGATCTTTGTGAAAGGCTTGCCTAAATTGTCATCCTTCAGTGACGGTCATTTATGTGTGGGATGTCAATATGGTATGGCTCATCACCTTCTGTTTGACAAGTCATAGACCAGGAGTAAAGCACTATTGGAGTGTATCCATAGTGATCTGATGGGTCCGACCGTCACCACCAGTCTTGGAGGCAGTAGATATATGCTGGTGTTGATTGATGACTACACGAGGTACATATGGGTGTACTTTATGAAGGAGAAGTCAGACGCGTTCTAGTTGTTTGTGGAGTTCAAGGAGCTAGTGGAGGGCCGGCTTGGCCTACGGATTAAGAAGTTGAGAACGTACAACGAAGGTGAGTTCATTTCAAATGAGTTCTTTAACTACTGCAGGAAGCACGGAATCCATAGAGAGCTCACTTATGCGCATACTCTACAACAAAATGGAGTAGTAAAGCGTAAGATCCTTCATCTGACAGAGATATGCAAGTGTTAGCTTCATGCCAATGACATTCCTAGGGCCTTCAGGGTAGAAGGGATGGCCTGCGCAACTTATATCATCAATTGGATGCCTCTGAGTCCGATCAACATAAAGTCTCCTTATGAGATTATGTTTAAAGAGATGCCTAGCGTTGGACACCTTTGGGTGTTCGGGTCGACATGCAATGTACTCGTTCCTGATGCTCTTAGTACTAAGCTGGATGCGAAGGCAAGGAATCTTGTTTTCATAGGCTATGACAAGTGGAAGAAGGGTTAGAAGTGTATGGACCCAGTGATGAAGAAGTTTGTCGTCTCCAGAGATGTGGTATTTGACGAGCTGACATCATATGGAGGTGTCTCTTCTGTGGGGCTATAGAAAAGCAGGTTAGACGACAGGCAGGAGGAAGCTGCTAAGGATATTCTAGTTGAGCTGCATGTATCACTAGGAGCTTCAAGTGTTTCTAGCTCTAGGGGAGGCTTCTAGTTCAGGAAGCAGGTGGAGCGATGCTCCAAGTAGACTCGGGAATGGAGTTGATTCAGAGGAAGCAGCGGAGGTGGTGAGCCATGGTCAGGTTCTTCCAAGGTCAAAGAGGACCATCAAACAACCGGCTCCGTACAACGAAGGGAGCATGATGAGCTTTGTATCTTATTTCTTCACAGGCCCTTAGGACGAGTGAGAGTCTTCTAGCTTTTAAGATGCCACTGGAGTCAAGGAGTAGGATGATTCCTTGGATGAGGAGATGGCTTCCCTCAGAAGGAACGAGACTTGGAATCTTGTGCCCAAGGTCGATGACATTACTCCTGTGACCTGCAAGTGGGTGCATAAGCTGAAGAAGAAGGCAGATGGAAGCACCGAGCGATACAAGTCTCGGCTTGTAGATCAAGGGTTCTTCCAACTGTATGGAGAAGACTATGAGGAGACGTTTAGTCCTATTGTAAAAATGACTTTAGTTTGGGTGGTCTTTGCCTTGGTGGCTTGCCATGGATGGAGGATGTGGTATCTTAGCATAAAGAATGTTTTTCTTTATGGTGAAATATATAATGACATCTTCATGGTTCAGTCACCAGGGTATGTATCTGAAGATCATCCAGGACACATCTTCAAGCTCAGGATGGCCCTTTACGACTTAAAGCAGGCGCCTCGGGCCTGGTATGGGAAGATCGCAAAATAAATCCAGTTCTGCGGGTATTTTTCTTCTTATTCTAACTCAAGCCTGTTCTTAAAGAAGAAGGGGGAGCTTCATGTCTTGGTGCTATTGTGCGTTGATGACATGATCATCACGGGTAACTCTAAGGAGGAGGTAACTAGGCTCATGGTAGAGCTAGCTATTCATTTCGAGATGAAGGATTTGGGTGAGCTCCACAACTTCCTTAGACTCGAGGTGGAGAGGAGAAAGAGCGGGAGAATAGTTTCCTAAAGAGGCTATGCAGAACGGATCGTTCAGCGATTCGGCATCTAGGAGGGGAAGAGTTGCTCTACTCCACTGGATATTGGCCTTAAGCTTCGACGTGATGAGGGGAGGGTTCTTTCGGATCCCTTGGTGTTTTGGGCTCTGGTTGGAATCCTGAATTACTTGACAATTACGAGACCAAACATTGCTTATGTTGTAGGCTGAGTAAGTCATTATATGGCGGAGCCTCAAAAGCCTCATCTGGTGGCGGTGAAGAATATTCTCAAGTATGTGAAGACTACTTCTGATATTGGACTCCTTTATGGGAGTGACGCGAGCTTCAACCTACACGATTACACAAATGCTGATTATGGGGGAGACTCAGACGATCGGAAGTCGACGTAGGGCTATGTTTTCACATGTGGATCTATAGGCATATCATGGTGCAGCAAAAAGCAAGACTCGGTGTTCATCTCTACTACGGAATCGGGGTACAAGGCTTCAACCTTGGCAGCTCGGGAAGCAATCTGGCTTAAGAGGCTAGTAGAGGACGTCCATGAAGAAGTGTGAGGTCTCACTCTGCTGCGTAGTGAAAGCGAAAGTGCCCTTAAACTAGTTAACAATCCAGTTTGCCACGTGAGGACCAAACATATTGAGATCGAGCATCATTTCTTTCGGGATAAGATGCTGGATGGATCTCTTATGGTCGAGCATCTGTGGAGTGAGGACAAAATTGCAGATATCTTTACAAAGTCGCTGTCGAAGGGCACATTTGGATAGTTACGGGGACTGCAGGGGCTGGTTTCCACTTCTCACTTCAAGGGGAAGTGTTGAATTTTTTGAAGTGAAAGTGGTGGCCTTGGCGGACTGTCCGCGCAAACTGTGTGGATAGGGGTGGCAACTAGCCAGGTCGACTAGTGTTCTACAAGCGGCTTGTTCCTAGGAGGTAACCGGGTGGATAGGTTTTGTATCCGCGATTACTACAGACTCGTTTAGAGTTCGCTGAGTCCGGATGGTTGCGGACTGGTTTGGAGCTCGGTAGATCGGCATGGCCTTGTGCCTTGATCTTGCTATGGTGTGCAGTTTGATGGAAACCGCGGAGTTCGCTGGTTAGTGCGGGCTGGTGTTTGTGTCCACCGGTTTGTGCCAATTGTCTTCTGCATCCGCTGGTGTTGTGTTCGCACCAGGGATGGATGGAGGTATGGACTTGGTCTTGATCTGTACCAAGTTTGGTTATTCTCAATCTGCATGTTCGCGTTGTTAATGCAGAGTGCTTTTATATATGCTGAGTTTAGCAGCTTGACTGAGCCTGGTTTGTGCTCTAGATGCGGACTCGGAGTGTGCAGATTGCCTGTCTATCTGAAAGTTTGACATTGTGGGTTTGTTCCTTAGTCTTGGGCTATGGTGTGCGGACTAGAACTTTGTCCTCAAGATGTAGCGGACTGGTGGCAATGTCCGCAATGTCCGCAGGTAGAGCAGACAAATCAAGTCTTGGCAATAAGGCGGACTAGCCTTGTGTCCGCACGGTGAGGATACGATTTGTGCTCGCCACATTATGGGCAGTGTTCCTATCGTCTAGGGTAGTGATCACACTCCTCTCTATGCCTATAAATAGGACCTCATGTCACATCAACAGTACAACTGAATGAATAGTAAGTGAGCTCGGTTGATTATTGCAGACAATAAGCAGATGAATAGGCACACAGAAACCCTCCATTCTGCTCAGAAAATTTTTGCAACTCCTGGTCATCCCCTTCGCTTCTCCTGCATTGACGGCTAGCCACCACTCGAAGCCCCGGCCACTGCCACTCCTCCTTCACTACACCCACCGTTGTCGCTCCTTTTACAGGAAACCCTAGCACCTCGCACCTCGCACCTCGCCCGCGCTTCTCCTGTATTCGTCGGCCACCACTCGAAGCCGCCGTCGCTCGAAGCCGTCGTCGCTCGAAGCCCCGTCGCTCTAAATCCCCCTGCCGCTCATCTTCCTCTTCCAGGTATTTCTCAATCATTTTGGGAATTTTTTCATTCAGGCTCACCTCTCTTTCTCAAGGCTCACCTATCTTTCTATTGATTCCTGTATATATGCCCACATGATTATGTTCATTCCTAGACTTACATTAATGTTTGAGCATGATAATATATTCATTTCATGTTTAAACCTATCTTATCTATATAATTTGAATGGAGATTGTTTTACTTCTCTTTTTCTTAATTATCACCTTCTAATGAGCATGCAAGTATTTTCATCCTATAGCTCAAGCCTGTTTGATGATCTTATGAGCCTGGAATGGAGAATGTTTGTCTAATTTTCTAAAGCTATTTTAAGGTGTTTTTTAAGCTACACTTTTTTATTAAGTGTTTTGTTTGTCGTCATCCTTCATGCGGTTAAGTTGTCATCAGTTTTCTCTGTTCGCTTAATTCAGATTTTTTTTATAAAAATTTATGTGCTCTTGTATCTGCGACCTACTTTACACGGCATGAGGAAGATATTTATGTTCAAGACATTGTTAGAAGTTCCTTAGGCCATTTTATTATGTTGCTTGCAAATCCCCTCAATGCATCTTATTAATGTTTTTTGTTCTATACAGAGACAATAAAATGTAAATAGAGCAGCATAAAGCAAGTTGTTCCTTGTATGATAAATTTCTTGTGAGGTGTGGATATGGAGTAGTACTATAGTGTTTGTTGATCATCCGTCATTTTGAGTTCTTTATGACCTGCTTGTAAAGTGCGGAGCAATCTTATGTTGCTTAGACGGCAATTGACTAGCTTGCTACCTTCCTATTGGCTACACAAAGTTGGTGTCTGGAGAAAGATAGGTGGATAAATTGGGATTGATAGACTGCATGCTTGTCAGTAGATGTCTTTAGTAGTTATTACCTTTGTTTTTGGTCTTTCTAATTAGAACAAAATGTATTTTGATATAAATGCATGATGCCCTTTCACCGTGATTTAATGGTTTTTGTTAAAAGATAGTAAAAGAATATGTAAAAGCCCATTATAAAGACCCATTTATAAGCCCATGTGTGTCTTTTGTTTTGTCCCACATGAAATTTTAGTAAATTTTAACACCATCTGCTAGTTCATATATCAACCAAGCCAATGCTACTAATCTTTAACCTTCATGCCCACACTTCGCTACTGATCAAACATACATTATTTAATGTAGTTGCCTTCATTCCAAGCATAAGTAGAACCTTTCAAATTCAAAAAACTTTGGACAAATAGAACCTCATCTTTCCAAGCATAAGTTGTTTTTGGTAGTGCCTGATTCTACATGATTTAATCTTATCTTTTTTTGTTCTTTATTGATTATTTAATGTTAACATGTTAATTTCTTGAAATTTATTTTTGTTAAAGCAATTTTATTTATTTATTGATGTATAGTGCAATGGATAAAAGTTGGATGGATATCAGTGATTGGCGACAACCTTCATACATCAACAGAGTGAATTCTTTTCTTGATTTTGCTTTTACTCATTCTGCTAGAGGAAACACAATTCGTTGCCCTTATTATAGATGTGGAAATAATAATTTTCACACTTGAGAGATTTTGTTTGTGCATCTTATTCTGAATGGAATTATAAAGACATATAGATGGTGGTCAAGTCATGGAGAGGATTATTACAATATTAACCCAATTGTTGAGAGCAATGATGATGTTTTTAGAGAGGACGAAGAAGAGATTTCAGAGCATGATGATATGCATAAACTCCTACATGATTTTAATTCTGGTTTTAACAATATGAATGAGATCAAAGAAGAACGAGATCATGAGGACCCCAATGAAATAGCAAGAAAGTTTTATGATTTGTTAAATGATGCTGAACAAGAATTATATCCTGGCTGCAAAGAATTTTCAAAATTTCAATTTATGGTTACTTTACTTGCACTCAAATCTGATTACGGATGAACTGACCAGTCTTTTACTGAATTACTTAAAGTTTTGAAAAGAGCAATTCCTTATAGTGAAAAACTTACAAGTAGTTTTTCTGAAGCAAACAACTATATACAAGAGCTTGGAATGGAGTGTAAGAAGATAGATGCTTGCTTGAATGATTGCATTCTCTGCCGTGACAAGTTTGAAAATCTTGAAAGTTATCCAACTTATGGTATGTCCAGGTGGCAATTGAGCAAGATTAACAATAATGCAAAAAGTGATATATTGTCAAGGAAGCGTAAAAATATACCAAATAAGGTTCTTAGACACTTTCCTTTGTTACCCATACTTCAATAATTATATATATGTTCTAGGACGGCCGAGAATATGAGATGGCATAAAGAAAAACATCACGATGATGGTAATTTGCGACATCCAGCTGATGCTTTTGCTTGGAAATCATTTGATGAGAAACACTCGGAATTTTCATCTAACGCACGCAATGTTAGACTTGGTTTGGCAAGTGATGGATTTAATACTTTTGGTCTTATGAGTACAAATTACAGTGTATGGCCAGTTGTTTTAGTACCTTATAATATGCCACCATGGTTATGCATGAAAACTCCTAATTTTATCAGATCTTTGATTATTCCCGTCCCTAGACAACTTGGGAATGATATAGATGTCTATTTGCAACCTTCGATTGATGAGTTAAAAATTTTATGGGAAGTTGGGGTTTGCACTTATGATGCCTATAGTAAGTGCAATTTTAATATGCGTGCTGCGGTATTGTGGATGAGAAATGATTTTCCAGCTTATGTTAACTTGTCAGGTTGGAGCACAAAGGGTAAGCTTGCTTGTCCGTGTTGTAATAAGGAAACATGGTATTGTCGACTAAAGAATGGGTCTAAGATGTGTTATATGGGAAACAGACGTTTTTTGGATCCAAATCATAGATGGAGAAAAGATAAGAAGTCTTTTGATGGAATAGTAGAACTTCGATCTATACCAAAGGTCCTATCAGGGGATGAAATTTTAGAGTAGCTAAAAGAATATGACAATGTTAATTTTTGAAAGTTTTAAAAGAAAAGGAGGCTGAATGAAACAACTCTTCCATACAATTGGAAGAAGTTAAGTATTTTTTTTCAATTACCATATTGGAAAACACTTGAGATACATCATTTTCTAGATTACATGCATATTATAAAAAATATTACTGATAATATATTGGTTACATTGTTGAACATTGATGGGAAAAGAATAGATGATTTAAATTCTAGACTTGACCTTAAGGAAATGGGGTTGAGATCTGAATTACACCTGATAGAAAAAGATGATCATTATGTCATGACACAAGCATGTTATTCATTGACATTGGTCGAACGAATGGCAATATGCAATTTCTTGGAGAATTTAAAATTTCTAGATGGGTATTCTTCAAATATAAAGAGGTGTGTAAATGCTAAAGAGGGTACAATTTCATGAATGAAAACTCATGATTGTCATGTTTTCATATTGGATTAACTTGCTCCTGCTTTTCATGGCATTGTTCGCATAGAGATTTATGACCCACTAGTTGAATTAAGTGTCTTTTTTAAGGAGTTGTGCTCGAAAATACTCAGTATTGAGGTGTTGGATAAACTTGAGAAAAATGTTATTATCACACATTGCAAACTCGAGAGAATATTTCCTCCTTCATTTTTCACAATCATGATGCACTTACCAATTCATTTTGCACAAGAAGTAAGAGTTGTTGGCCCTGTACAATATCGATGGATGTATCCAATTGAATGGTATGTCTATTTTTTTTACTTTATTATATTATATCTTTTAAAATAATTGAATTCAATAGATATTTACGTACACTTAAATCTTTTGTGCGAAACAAAGCACGCCCAGAAGGTTCAATGGAAAAAGGATACCTAGTACACGAATGTTTGACATTTTGTTCTCGATATATAAATAAAGTTAAGACAAAGCTTAATCGACCAAATAGAAATGATGAAGGAGATTTTGAGCAAGATTCCAGATTGTTTATTTTTCAATAAATTGGGAGGCCATTAGGTAAAGGAATAAAAAAAGATCTCAGATATGAAGATTGGCATCAGGCTCAACTCTACATATTAAGAAATTATCCAGAAGTAGAACCATTTATAGAGTGAGATTCACATTCTTACTCTCCATAGTTGTATTATTTTTATCTTATTTAACTAATTCATTAAACATTTAATTAATAGGCAACATCGTCTGGAGCTTCACAATGTAGACTCCAAAAATATTGGAAGAAGACAAGAGAAAACGTTTGTTAGATGGTTTGAGTCTCAGGTAAGTAAGATCTAATTTTTAAAGTATCAACTTGTTTTTACTCTCCATGATTTTGATTACATTGCTTTTTCAATAGATATCCAAATTATATTACGAGGGAGATTCAAGAGTTAGTAAAGAATTTTTGCAGTTAGCCCGCGGCCCGAGAAAAGGATCAACACATTATTCTGGTTATATTATTAATGGTTTTAGATTTCGTACTTGTGAACGTGAAATCAGACGCAAAACTCAAAATAGTGGTGTTTTTGTTAAAGGAGATGATCAATTAGGTGGCAGGGAATATTACGGAGTTCTAAAAGATATTCTTCAATTTGAATATGGTGTTGGACAAGAAATTGTTTTATTTAAATGTGAATGGTGGGATACGTACAATGAAGGTAGAGTATATAAGAAGGAAAACAATGGACTTATTTCTGTTAATATAAAACATAATTTGAGAAGCAATGAACCTTATGTTCTAGCCTGCTAGGTTGAACAAGTGTATTACGTGTCTGATAATAAAATCAAGATTGGTGAGTGATCATAAAGACAGTTCCACGTCACTTTTATGACATTCCAACCAAGGGATTTGAAGAAGTCATTGAGGATGATATTCAGTTGTATGACACAAATATTGGTTTAGGTTCATCAATGCTTGATAATGTTGTAGATAATGATAACCATATGCTTTCATTACAATGAACTGATGTTGCGGCTATAACTATTGAGAAAAAAGATCAATCCAGACAAAGAAGGGTTTTGAATGAATAAAATGAAGATGATGAAATTGTTGACTTTGTAGATGTCGGTGATATTTAAAAAAATTATTTTATCACCCCAACAAAACAAGGATGCAAGTGTTGCGGCTATAACATGTTTAGTTTCCCTATGGCATTTAAAAGAAAATGCATGGCTTCTTAGTTCTTGATAATAATCCGATGTTTTATTTTCCCGTGGCAAATATTCCCATGGATGTGTATGAGGTATTCTTACTGTTTGATAATTTGGTTTCTTAATGTCAGTATAGATTCTTAGTGGCTGCATTTTTTTATGGCATTTTATACTCATTTAAAGTTTTATAGATTCTTAGTGGCTGCATTATTTACTCTGATGTTGAGCTTAAACATTCTTTACTTTAAATGTTTACAATAAAATTAAATTGTTGTTTTTTTCTAGGATCAAAAAAATGAAGAGTGAAAATATTGGTGGTAAGGCTAAATCTTCCCATGTTGAAAGCCTTACAAATACTTTACATCCACGATCCACTATAGCGCGCATGCATTCCTTTGCTAAATCATTTACTGAACATAAATGCGAACCTTCCAACCAGCATAAAAAAGGAATTACAGGTTGAAACTACAAGTATAGGAAATAATTCTCAGGTTGTATCTCAACTTACAAAAAACGTATCTTCTTCTAGACAACGACCAACAAAAACCACAGTATCGTTACATAGGGATCGAGGTTTGATAAATAAATATAAACATACAATTGTTGAGAGTGTAGTTGAACATGTTTCTACTGATGCTGTGGTTGATCATGTACCTGCAAATCCAACAGACTTTGAGCATGCTACTAATAGTGGTATACATCCATTTTTTTTAAAATTTGAATATGTTTAAAACATGTTAACACAAAAATGTTTAATTACAGATTTAAATGTAACAAAGAAAAGGACACGTGGTCCGACCATTGGGCTTGAGTGGTCAAAGAGGAGACAAAATAATCTAGAGAGGGTGGATGTACAACTTCCAGCAGAACTTCAAAGATTAGTTGGATATAGAGCTCAAGAGCTTATTGCAAAAAGTGGACGATATGTAAGGCAAAATGCTCCTCTAAATGTGGAGAAATGGTCTGAAATTCCAACTGATATTATCGACAAAATAATTAATATCATCTATGTAAGTCTTAAATTTTAAATAGTTTTTAAATTTTATAAATATTTTTCTATTTTGAATTCATAATTTGTTTTATATTTTTCTAGGCTGAATTCAATCTCCCAAAAGAATCTCATGTTCATGGTGATCTTATATCATCACTTCGTCAACACTATAATGTTTGGCGTTTTCATTTACATGCTGATTATTATCTGAAATGGAGTACTGATGAACAAAGGCGCACAAATGGCCCTAAAGACATCGATCCAGCTCAATGGAATTGGATAATTAATTACTAGGGCAGTGCCCGATTCAAGGTATGAAATACATTAATTACTTTAAAATTATGTGTATTGTTCATACAATGCTTTTCTTATTAATTTATTGATGTAGAGAATCATCGAGATTAATAAACAAAATAGGAGCTAGCAAAAAATGAAATCTCATGTAGGATCAAAGTCTATTGCAAGAATAATATATGAAATGGTTAGCTCTTACAATTTAACTATTATAATGTTAATTAAATTTAACAGTCATAATTGTACTTAGAATTAATGTTTTATTATTTTGTATATGTACAGGAAAGCTCCAAATGAGCAAGATGAGCTACCATTCTATATAAGGTTGTGGGAGAAAACTCATAAGGGGAAACATAATGAATGGCAAGGTGAAACAGTGGTGGAAACATATAACACACTGTTGGATCTTCATGACACACAAATGAGAGAGAAGGGAGACGATAAGTTTACCCCAAAAGAAGCCTTCACTAAAGTACTTCGACATCATTCAGGTTATATTCCTGGAATGGGTCCTGGACCCAAACCTTCAGAGCGTAAACATACTAATGTGCAACAATTGTGAGAAGAAATTCGAGCAGAAATTTGAGCAGAATTTGATGTGGAGATGAACACTCGTATTAAAGACTTGAAAGTGGAGGTGACCACTCGTATTCAAGAGATGGAATCCAAAATTTTGGCTCTTGAGAAACCAAAAAAACCTGAGGACCAAGCAGACCACTAATGATTCTTGAGAACTGATTTTATCATCTGAACTCCTAATTTTCTATTTTTTATCTCTTTGTGAAAGTTTCTATAGGTTTTATATTTAGTCTTTATTCTAATTGAATGTTTTTTTGTTTTATCTTTTGTTATTTTTGTTCATTTTAAAGTCTGTGCTAGCAGAGATGTATCTTTGAATGTTCTTTCAATATGATCAATACAATAGTTTGAGTTATTTGTATTTTACTAACATTTCAACTATAAAAAGTTTACGAATAACATGAAGGGGATATATCTCAAGGTGTGGAAGTATCTTTGAATGTTCTTCAGATATGTAGGAATACTATATAGGTGACATTATTTCATTTTCTTAACTTTGGATACATTTATATTTTCTATTTCACTTACAAAATAGCCGAAACAAAGTTTAGTTGATGTAGGTGCAGGAAGAAGGATGGGTTGTTTGCATGGTATTTAAGAAGAAGAGCCTCTAGAAATGCAACCGCAGCAGCATCCCTTCAGATTAATTAATCCTCCCTCATCACAATATCTTCAGAGGCTCAGCAGCAGGTTGCAGCTCCTTTCCTCAACCTCATGAAATCCACGGCTATAGTAATATTATTAATACACACCACCCCCAGCTGCCGGACTTCTCCTTTGACAACCCGGTGGCCGGCATTAATATACATCTTCTTCAGCACTTGAGCGCCGAGCAAGCCCCCTCCCTTGTGCCTAATAATTTCATTCCTCCATCCTCTTGCATCAACCCCGTCGACCTCGAATACTCTCACAACCTCATGAAGCTCACCTCCTCCAATATTTGTTATGGAAGCGGGGGAGCAGCCGACACTTTTTTGTCGGAGAAGATGGCAGCCAGAAATTGGTCTATCAGCTTGGAGCAGTTCTGTAATGGCAAGTGGAGCATAAGCACTAACACTACTACTACTTCTATAGCATCGCAACAGTTTATGGAGACGATGATGGGGTCGTCTTCGGCTCATCAGAGACTATTCCCGCTGCAGTATCTTGGCTTCAAACACATCGTCGTCTATGGAGAACACATCGTCGTCGTTCAGGCAAAGACATGATGGAGAAACATCGTCGTGATGTACTATATAGTGGAATCATAACTACTATTGGTAAGTTAGTTGTTTTGTCGTATCCTCTTTTTTTTGTTAAACGGTATGATCATGAAAATGAATAATTATTTTACCTTGTTTTGGTTAGATCCAAAGATATGGTTTTTTAAATACAATCTTGTTTTGGTTGTTCCCATAGCTTCCTGATGGTTATGTGTCATTATTATTGTTACCATAGTTTCTATTGTCACTTGAGTTCATATTTTTGACGATTTGACTTCCAGTTCAGGGGAGAATTTAGTCCCACATTGAGAATTTGGTCCCACATCAAAATGATATTGTTGATTAGCAATACCGTATCCTACGCTCACTTATGTTTTTCATCCTTCAATAACATTTTTAAATATTTTCTTATGTGAAATTGAATAGCAGCTTTTTCAGTTAATTCTGCTCATATAGTTTGTTTTTACTAAGCAACAGTGTAGTGCATCCTTGAGACTTCCGATTACATGTGCAGGTACATGGTATAGTTCAAAATTGTAGTGGTAAAACAATGGCAACATTGTTTGGTAAGTGGGATGACAGTATGCATTATGTGAATGGTGATCCCAGTGTGAAGGGAAAAGGAGCTAGAACTGTCTCAAGCTCAATTATTATGAAACCGCAGTAAACCTCCAAAAAATCCCACCTGATACAACCTTATAGGTTTTGTAATTATACTTAAGGAGCTCACCCCTGGTTTGAAGGTGAGTATTAGCTAGTTAATATGTTTAAAAGTTACATAAAAATAAAATTTGCTAGGCTAGCCCTCTTACTTCTTTAAAGTTATCAAATAATAAGTAACTGTTGCTGCCCACTAATTCAAGGCTAAGACCCGATCAAAGATGCTTAGAAATTGGGGAGTTTGATATGGCAAATTCTGAGAAGTCGAGATTGGAACAGAGGCAGTGCCAGGTATATTCTAACAACCTGATTTGGATTCCCCATAACCTGGTTAAAAAGGTTTTACTATAATATGTAGATTATCTGGTTAAGTAAATGTGGCTTTACCTTTGTGCTATAAATGTTCAAGCCAAATTTCACAATGTTATTTTAATATCCTTAAATCACGTCTATTTACATATTTAACACCCAAATCACCTTGTTTATTCAATCACATCGAAATATTTAGTACATCAAAATTACATCTCCCTTAATATGTTTTTACTTGTCATCTTTATTAGGGAGCATGATCCAACAGCCGATAAAGTTTGGATGGTCAACAAATTTTCAACCTGTAGAAGTGCATGAAAAACAAAGAGAAATATAATTGCATTAGATATGGCAACCCAATTGACATCCAAGGATGATGATCTCTGGAGACGAATTTGTGTTGATGAGTACATGAAATGCTCTGTGATTGAATGTTACGAGTCTTTTAAGCTTGTGTTATGATTGTAGAAAGCTATTATTATGGTTATGAGTCTTTTAAGCTCTGTGAAATTGTTTAGTTTCATTATGGTTTAAAACTATTATTCTGTATTGAGAGATTTAGGATATCTCCAACTTTTTTTCTTTATTAATAAAATAATGATGAATAAACTTCTGTTATGATTGTGTATTAAAAAATTTTCTTTTGTTTGAATGTCTTAATATTGAATTATAAGGAATAAAAAAATGAAACTATATGGTATTTTTTGAAAAATTGAATAGCATTTATTGATTAAAAATATTATTTCATGCTGTCTCTTTAGTGACCACATATTTCGTCATTGAAATTACACATTCGGTGACAAAATAATTTGGTCATGAAAATATTATTTAGTGACTTAATCAATCTAGTCACTAAAGAATTATTTAGTGACCAAAATGGATTGGTCACAAATAGTATTTCGTTGCCGGCTTAATGTAGTCACCAAAAATTTATTTAGTGAACAAATTTATTTTGGTCACCAAAAAATATTTTGTGACCGAATCAATATGGTCATTAAATGTTCATTCAGTGACTAATTCAACATAATCACTAAAAACGAATTTAGTGAACAAATCAATTACGTCACAAAAGAATTTTGTGGTGACTATAGTTAATTGAGTCACTAAATATATACGATTAGTGATGTAACTCATTTTGGTCACTAAAAAAATTTAGTGGCGGGGCATTCGTGACCACTTGGTGATGGACAATATTTGATCACTAAATATCTTTAGTGACTAAAATACAACTTTTAGTGACGAAAAAATTCGTCTCTAAAAGTCAATTTTATAATAGTGATCTAAATAACAGTGATGTTTTTCAGCTTGCTAACTTCATTTATCTTCAGGTTCAGCATGTTTGCTGAGTCTGAAACAGCAGCTTCAAAGAGGCAATCTCCTCAGCCTATTTTTTGGCTAGGATCCTGCTTCCCTTCAGTGCTTATAAGAGTTCACCATAATCATCATTCAATTGATTGACATCTCCTTTAGATTCAGAACCATCTTCATCTCTTGATGCAGATGCTTCTGACTCTGGACTAGTTACATAATCTGACACAGAAGGTGTAGAATGTACCTTACTAGGGCCAGGCTGCTCCTAGCTGGGTCCTTCCTCAGTCAAAGCCAACAGCCCAAGGCAATGGCTGACTTCTTCTCCTTCTTCAGATCTGGCAGCATCATCAGCTTCTCCAGTAATAGTTGCCAGTATCTCTAAGAAGTCTGCCTCTACAGATTCTTCTTCAGTAGAAAATAGCCTAATGTAGGCTTCAGCTTCATCTTCTTTTTCTGACTCTGATGATGAGGAGTCAGTCCAGCTCTTTTGCTCCTTAGCAATAAAGGATTTCTCCTTCTTGCCCTTCTGCTGATGATCCTTCTTTTCTCCAGCACCTTTTATTTTGACAGGGCAGTCAGCTATGACATGCCCTATCACAACCTTTATCAGGCACCTGTGGTCGACTCTACCCAAAAACACGGGCGAGGTGGTCACTCAACTGGACACACCCCTCACGAATATAATATTCGTCTAACTGCGAGGGAGTCTCATACCCTCCACCATACACCGTAGATGCCCAAAAACCTGGTAGACTTCCACAAGATACAAAAAAGGAATCAAACATTACGGAGGTGGTTTTGTCCACTAACTCCCGCAATCAAGAAATCCAAAGAAACCACAACACATATATCTCGAGACTTGACACGACGGATTTTACTAAATATTTCTAGATTAAAGATGCGGTTGATCAACCTTCACGAAGGGTACACACTCTAGATAAACTCTAATACGTTCTACACAATTGATAGGGCGATTAAAGCCAATAATAAAACTCTTCATCATATACTACAATGCTACAAGGTTGAGTTATCATGACAAGAACATATAAAATCGAGTGGACTCCAAAGGAAAATCTAACATATCTACTAATTGGAATGACAAAAGTGCAGCAAGTTTTGAGGAACATAAAAACGTAACGGTTACCATCAAACCGGACAAGAAGAAATGATGGTAAACCACCACTTGCCTTGGTTTTACCAGAGAAGACCACCAAATCGCACCTCGGCGTAAATCGGGACCAAGAAAGATGAGAGAACACAAAATCTAACAAGAATGGCCAAAAATAAGAGTTAGGGCCGAAAACCCTAGCGAGAAAAAATCAAGGAATGGGGAAGATTTTACCACGATGGCGTAGCTCTCGACGAGAGCTTTCTAGAACTATACTCGGTTGAAGATTTGGAGCACCGTCGGCGGCCACTGGAAGATTCACGAAAAACTTTCTCTCTCTCGCTCACGCCGCTCTGGTTCGGGAGAAAGTCCATAGAAGAAGATGAAGTTTTATTCCTTTTCTGATTATCTTAAGTATAAGAGTATATATATATAAATATTTATAAAAAGTTGTCTAAAAACGGATTATTTACGAGCGGGTGAACAGAAAGCAAAAATAGGGGTTTAGGATGGCTTCAAATCGAAAAGTACCCGACATGAAAGTTGTAGATCTCATCGAGACGAACAAATTACATGTTAACCATTTTTCCATACGACACCGTTTTGACCCTCAAAACGGCGCCCAAAAATAAACATGAACGAAATACTCGGGAAGAATATACAGTACTCGAAGAGTTTAAAACAGACTACTCGAGTACTAAAATTTATTACTCGAGTATTAAAAATTTAGCACTCGAGAACAAAACAAATAGTAATCGAGAGAAGAAGGAGCACTCGACAACTCTACAGGCAACACTCGAGAGCAGCAGAACTCACTCGAGAAGAAATACCAAGCCACTCGAGAACCAAGCAGAACAATTTGCAGGAACAGTGTTTTTTTGTCCTCCGTGAATAGTGGTTTTTACAAAAATATTCACAAATTAAGCTATAGAGATGAATAGTAAAACACATTTTTGAATAGTATTTTAATATTAAAATATTCATATTTATATTTTTGAACAATGAGACACTAGTTCAAAACGGAGGCCCAAACACGCACCGAATTAAACAAAACTCACACCGTAGGCAAACTCTGACGCTATGAACCCAACGGCGAACTCAAAACCAAAAAACGACGAGCCATTCTCGAGATATAAATTTTCAAAGTGTAGGGTGAACATAAATTCTACAAAACTTTGGAAAAAATCGTCGAGGCCCGAATACCGCTCGGATCGCGACGAAACTTGACGAGCAAGTCAAAAATTACTTAACTTAATTTCCAAATGCAAAATTTTCCAATTATAACAAGAATTTGGCTGACTCGACCTCACGGACGCAAAAATGCCTTAACGGCGATGCGCCGTCAACTCGACGTTAAAAATAACGCCATGACATCATAAATATGACGATACCAAATCAAATAAAATCATCAAAAAAAAATCGGGGCATTACAATCACTCCCCCTAAAAAGAAGTTTCATCCCGAAACTTAACACAACTCCAAAACCATATCAAAACGAGAAAATCAAACATGACTGAAAACATAGAGACATACCCGAAACTAAGAGAAGAGGTGCGGATGAGATTATCTCATCGACGATTCCAATTCTCACGTCGCACTCTCGATGTCTTGATTTCTCTAAAGAATCTTGACCATGGGGATGGTCTTTCTACGCAACACACGCTCTTGAGAATCCAGAATACAAACAGGTTCTTCCACGTACGAAAGATTGGGCTTAATCTCGGGCACCGAGTCAAGGATTTGATGACCATTACGAACACACTTCCGCAACTGGCTCACATGGAACACATCATGGACACCAGGGAAGGTAGCAGGCAATTCCAATCTATAAGCTGACACTCTGATGCGCTCAATAATCTGAAATAGTCCCACATACCGGGGGTCTAACTAGTGGTTCCTTCCAAATCTTTTAACGCCAGACATCGGAGAGACTTTCAGGAAAACCAAGTCCCCTACAGCAAACTCCAGATCGACCCTTCGTTGATTAACATACTTCTCATAGCGCTCTTGCGGTACACGGAGCTTCTCTCGAATATAAGTTATAGCACAATTCATCTCTTCAAGGGCTTCCAGGACCTAGCAACGATCTCTCACCAACTTCAGCCCAAAACAAGGGAGTCATACAACGCCTCCCATATAAGGCCTCAAACGGGGCCATCTGCAGACTCTTCTGATAACTATTATTGTACGTAAACTCCATGAGTCTGAGACGCTCGTCCCAAGCGCCACCATGATCCAAAATATAACACTTGGTCATATCTTCTACGATTTGATTTACTATTTCTGTCTAACCATTTATCTGTGGATGATAGGCGGTGGAATACCTTAAATCGGTACCCAACCCCTCTTGTAAGCTCTTCCAAAAACGAGACGTAAATCTAGAGTTTCGATCCGATACGATGCTAACTGGAACTCCATGTAATCTGATGACTTCATCAAGATATAACTCTGCTATCTTTTTCATAGAATACCCAATCTTAAAGGGAACAAAGTGAGCACACTTTGTCAATCTATCGATTATCACCCAAACAGAGTGGTGCAAATGCGGAGATTTCGGTAGACCGGTGATGAAATCCATTGAAATACTCTCTCATTTCCAACTTGGAATATCAAGCGGTGTTAATTTACCACCCGGCCTTCTATGGTCAGCCTTGACACGCTGACACGTAAAACATTCTGCTACAAACTTCGCGATATCATTCTTCATTCCCGACCACCAAATAATTTGCTTTAGATCCTTATACATCTTAGTGGAACCAGGGTGGTAGGCTATACTGGAACCATGAGTTTCAGCACAGATCTTAGCCCGAATGTCGCTAAAGGCGGGGACGCAAAATCTACCCCGATACTTCAAGGTATCCAACTCATCCAAGGAGAAATCTGGTAGCTCTCCCTTCACTGTTCTATTCCGGAGGTGTAACAAATCCAGATCATCCTTCTGATGTGCTCGAGTAAGGGAAATCCAAGAGGGTTCTTCTGCTTCTAGACTAGCAAGCACAATACCACTCCCAACCTCAATATCCATCAACAGGAATTCTTCCACCAAGGACTGTACCGACAGATTAAAAATTTTGGCAGTCTTTCTACTCAAAGCATCGGCTACTACATTAGCCTTTCCTGGATGATAAAGAATTTCCACTTCATAATTAGCCACATATTCTAACCACCGACGCTGGCGCAGATTTAATTCCTTATGAGTGAAGACGTACTTCAAACTATTATGGTCTGTATAGATCTTGCACAGTGCGCCATACAATCAGTGTCGTCAAAGCTTCACCCCATAAATTACAGCAGTGAACTCCAAATCGTGCGTAGGATAGTTTCTCTCATGAATCTTTAGTTGCCTCGATCCATACGAGATCACCTTACCATCTTGCATTAAAACATAACCAAGTCCAATGTGTGATGCATCAACATAAACAGCATACTCAACTCCTTCAGTAGGTAAGGTTAAAATTGGAGCAGTACATAATCTCTTCTTAAACTCTTGGTAGGCTTCTTCACACTTATCGCTTCAAATGAATGCAGTATTATTCTGGATAAGTCTAGTTAAAGGAGCAGACAACACCGAAAACCCTTCCACGAATCTTCTATAATAGCCAGCCAAACCTAAGAAGCTCCTAATCTCCTTAGGTGTAGAAGGTCTCTCCCATTCCATCATAGCAAAATCTTAGTTGGGTCCACGGAAACACCATCCTTGCTTACAGCATGACCCAGAAAGGACACCTGAGGTAGCAAAAACTCACACTTGCTCAACTTCGCATAAAACTTATGCTCCCTTAGGGTCGACAAAACCAAACGCAAATGCTGAGTATGCTTCTCAAAACTGCGGGAATACACCAAGACATCATCTATGAACACAATAACAAATCGGTCAAAGAAGTCCTTAAACGCCATATTCATCAAATCCATGAAAGCAGAGGGTAAATTGGTTAAACCGAAAGACATCGCCAAAAACTCATAATGTCCATGTCGCGAACGGAAAGCAGTCCGAGGAACATCTGCCTCACGAATTCTCAACTGGTGGTAGCCTGAACGAAGATCGATCTTTGAAAATACCGAGCTACCATGCAACTGATCGAATAGATAATCAATCCTTAGCAGGGGATATCTATTCTTAATGGTCACTTTATTCAATTCTCTGTAATCGATGCAAAGCCTCATCGATCTATCTTTCTTCTTAACAAACAAAATAGGAGCATCCCACGGAGAAGAACTTGGTCTAATAAAACCACACCTCAGCAACTCATCGAGCTAAGTACATAACTCATCCAACTCACGCGGATCCATACAGTACGGTGCTTTGTTAATAGGATGAGTACCTGGCTCGAGGTCTATCACAAACTCTATCTCCCTCACCAGAGGAAGTCCTGGAAGATAGTCAGGAAAAACACTTGGAAACTCTAACACCACCGAGATATCCTCAAGACGTGGTGTAATAAAAGAAGTATCCAAAGAAGAAATAGAACCAAAAATGCCTCGCAACCAGACTCTATAGCACAATAAGCACGTACCGCAGAAATAATAGGGGAAACCCTGTCCTGAAATCCAAAGACGCTCATAGGTTGGCCATTGTCCATCCTGAAGTCCAGTCTCTTTGCCTTGATCTGGATGACCGCATCATACTTGGACAGCCAATCCATGCCCAAAATCATGTCAAAGTCTGCCAGATCCAACACCATCAGATCTGTAAAGGCTAGGAAATTGCCTAGGTATATAGGGCATCTCAGAACTCCTTGATTAGATATCACTGAATCACTAGAGAGAAGCTTGATGTTGAAGGAGTCTCCTAATTGATCCACATCCAGGCAATGTTTATCTACATACCTCCGAGCCACAAAGGAATGGGTGGCACCCGAATCGAAAAGAATGTGTGCCCACCTATTCCGCACCTTAAACTCCCCTAAAATCATAGCATACATGACTAAACGTACGATAACTAGGGCAACAACGATAGACAAAAAGGATATATTAAACTGGGGCTAACCTGAAATAACTTGCGTAGAGGTTTGAGCTGCCTCGCTGGTCACCACGTTCAGCTTTCCTTTGTGTTTGTCCTAGTTTGGTGGCGGCAGCAGAGCTTGAAGCAGGGCAGGCTGTAGTGGGGACTGAGCCTGGGGGTACGAAGACTTTTGGTGTCCCTTCTGCTCGTACTAGAAGCAAGTCCTTTCCTTTATCTAGCAACGACTCACATCATTACCCTTCCATGCACAGAACGAGCACACTAGCTCCCCCTTGGGTGCACCTTGGATGGCGTGCACCTGCTGCTGCTTTAGGGTGCCAGTCCTCTTGAAATACCTTTCGTAAGGGTGGCAAGGTTGACCACAGAAGCTACATATTTCTCCACTTTTCTTTTTCTAAGAAGGTTCGGATGCCCTAGAGCTTCCATCCTCAACACCCTTCCTCTTCTCTTTCCTCGTCGCAGCACCTCGATTCTTGGCATTTTCAATCGCCACCACTTTCAGTGCGGCTTCCACTGCCATAACATAACTGTCAGCTCCATAAGCACATGCCCACTGCTGGACATCACTTCTTAGTCCTCCCAGGAAAGGTTTCATTCTACCCTCCTCCGAAGCTACCAAATCAGGAGCAAACCTACTCAGTTTGCAAAACTCAATCTCGTACTCGCTCACGGTGAGCTGTCTCTACTTCAAATGCAGGAAGTTATTCATTAGGCGGTCCTGCTCGATCGAGGGTATAAACTTCTTCAGCAACATCTTCTTAAAGGATTCCACAGCACAGCCTTCCTTCAGACTCTCCCTTTCCCGAATCCACCAACTCTTTGTCAGGCTTTTAAACTGATAGGCTGCAATCATTACCTTCTGGGCTTCTTAGGGGTGTACATGAAAAATCGAAAACTGACCAAACCGCCCCGAACCGTCCAAACCAAACCGATTTTACACCGAGCCGAACGACTCGGTTCGGTTTTGGTTTTCCTCTCTGAAAAACCAAACATCACCGACTAGTAATACATATAAAAATATTACCAATAATGATTTTTTAACTATTTTTATTAATTAAATTTACACAAATTATATCAACTTAATAATTTTTATATTATTTGAGCAAAAATAAATTTTTGTAATGCATATTTTATGCATCAAGAAGAATTAAACATTTGTTTAACTGATTTTATTTATATCTTTTTATATTTATTACTCGATTTCGTAATAAAAATATTCAATCATAATTTTTTTATGTAATATGAGTTATTAGTTGTAATATATCATATGTAAATAAAGATTGATGATATTTATTTTTAGTTATCATATCTTTTTTAAAATTTTCTTGAGATATTTAAGTACACAATTATTTTAAATAGTATAACTGAAAAACCGAAAACCTAACCGAGTAAACCAACCAAAAAACCAAATCGACCGATAAATATCGGTTCGGTTTCGGTTTGAGTCCAAACCGACCCAAACCGAACCGCTTGTACCCCTAGGGCTTCTAGAATTCCGGAATACAAAAACATCTCCTCGATGGAGATGATTCAATCATCTAAAATCATAAAGTTGACACTCCTGTCGTAGGTGGGAGGTCCCAACCGTTGGAAGTGTGATATGAAATTCATTTCTGGTGGCATCGTCATCGGGGGAACTAGAGGGGTAGGGGTATAAGGAATGGCTTGGCCCAAGGCAGTATCTTTCACTGCGGGTTGTTGCGCGGGGGCGGCAGACAACAACTGAATCTGCGACTGCATTTTAACTAACTGCCTCGATAGAGCTTCATTGCTTAGACACAAACTCTCAATCAACGCCTCACTCTGCGCACCCGATGAATCACCCTTTGACTGGGGAGTCGACCTTGTTGCAGGACGCTTAGGCGGCATTCTAAAAGGTAGCAAACAACTCATCAAATCCTAGCTTACAATAAAGCCACTCAACTAGTTCAGACCATACTTAAAAGACACTTGCTTGTTCTACAACTTGCTCTGAGATTTTATAATGATGATATGTCCTACTTAGGATGACATCCACTCATCCTATTTACTTATATGCCTATGATATGAATGCATGAATTCTTTATTCTTCTTTAAAATCATGTGTGTACATGTGTCATCATGTAAACCTTAACTTAGCACGCGTGCTTATGCGATGATATGCTATGTATGTAGTGATATGCATTCTAGAAAGGCCTTAATGCATGCATGAGCGGCGTACACATGAAATGTTATGCATCCCATACTATATAAGATCGCATGCAACGAGAAAAGAAAATGTGATAATGGGCATCCATGTGATGGTGGTTATGTATCTCATACTACATAATCGTCATATGTTGCTTCCTATGGTGGATCCATATACAAACACATATTATGCATCCCATACTACATAATATGCCCCGTATACTTCTTATCATGCCATGTGTGTAGTGACTATGCTTTAGCTAAGACGTACTGATGACATATCGATGTGTGTATGAAATGTCACTAAACAACTAACACTAACAAAGGGAAGGTTGCCCGACCAATTGTCAATCAACCTCCCTCTAATACCAACTGTCACAACCCGCATTTTCACCGCATTTAATAACTTATCAGAGTAAGGGAAAAATGCGCGTCATGATGCCACGCCAGCAGGAGATAACTGCGGATGCTCAGGCGAAACTTCTACTTAATGTATAAAGAAAGATCTTTAAGTTATTTAAAGGAAAATCCAGTTTAAGTGCAGTAGTTAGTCGTATCCCTACGCTTAGTGGCTCATCTAGACCACAAGGAAAGTAATTAAATGCTGCGAAAAGTACTTCTTTTATCAGATTAGACACCCTACAAGAACTTAGAGGTTCCCAAAGGACACCTTAAGGCATGCAAGTTCTAAGTTTAGTAGAAATAAAAGTAGATTTGTACGGTCGTTAAATATAGTGATTTTACTTTTTTAAAATATGTAAAGCATGAGGTAATAATAGTAGATTTTATACTTGGAAATACCTATCATGAACTCCTAGCATAAATCATCCCAGAGAGCAAGTAATCCACAGAAAGAAAACTAAGCAGCTAGCAAGTATCCAAAAATAACAATCATGTGGGCATCAACAAACTGACACGAACCCACATACAGTAAAGCATGTTTGAACTAGTAAAACAAAATGAACAACTAACTACCTCATGAAAATGAGGTAACAACCACGGCCAACACTACTGCTCTAGCACTCCAAAACCTGCACTGAACTCAGCTACAGCTCTGAACCTAAGGCATTCCAATACAGAACACCTCAGCAAGAAAGTACAAGTAGTGGCAGAAAGATAAGCCAAAATTAAACAAAGGTCAAAAGGGGTACCAACCCAAGACCAATAGTATTGAAGTAAAGTGCAAAAGTAAAGCATCAAATAGGAAAAGAACACTTACATGAATCATCACGTACATCAACAAATACACCAGATGCACAAGGATATAAGGTGACAAATATAAGTAAATCATAAGGAAGAAATTGCACAACCTTTTTCAGGCACCTGTGGTCGTCTCTACCCAAAAACACGGGCGATGTGGTCACTCAACTGGACACACCCCTCACGAATATAATATCCGTCTAACTGCGAGGGAGTCTCATACCCTCCACCATACACCGCAGATGCCCAAAAACCTGGTAGACTTCCACAAGGTACAATAAAGGAATCAAACATTACGGAGGTGGTTTTGTCCACTAACTCCCGCAATCAAGAAATCCAAAGAAACCACAACACATATCTCGAGACTTGGCACGACGGATTCTACTAGACATTTCTAGATTAAAGATGTGGTTGATCAACCTTCACGAATGGTACACACTCCTAGATAAACTATAATACATTCTACACAATTGATAGGGCGATTAAAGCCAATAATAAAACTCTTCATCATATACTACAATCCTATAAGGTTGAGTTATCATGACAAGAACATATAAAATCGAGTGGACTCCAAAGGAAAATCTAACATATCTACTAATTGGAATGACAAAAGTGCAGCAAGTTTTGAGGAACATAAAAATGTAACGGTTACCATCAAACCGGACAAGAAGAAACGAGGGTAAACCACCACTTACCTTGGTTTCACCGGAGAAGACCACCAAATCGCACCTCGGCGTAGATCGAGACCAAGAAAGATGAGAGAACACGAAATCTAACAAGAATGACCAAAAATAAGAGTTAGGGCTTAAAACCCTAGCGAGAAAAAAATCAAGGAATGGGGAAGATTTTATTATGATGGCATAGCTCTCGACGAGAGCTTTCTAGATCTATACTCGGTTGAAGATTTGGAGCACCGGAGCACCGTCGGCGGCCACCGGAAGATTCACGAAAAACTTTCTCTCTCTCTCACTCATGCCGATCTAGTTCGGGAGAAAGTCCGGAGAAGAAGATGATGTTTTATTCCATTTCTGATTATCTTAAGTATAAGGGTATATATATATATATATATATATATATATATATATATATATATATATATATATATATATATATATATAGTTTTGTCTAAAAACGGACTATTTACGAGCGGGTGTACGGAAAACAAAAATAGAGGTTTAGGATGGCTTCAAATCGAAAAGTGCCTGACATGAAAGTTATAGATCTCGTCGAGACGAACAAATTTCATGTTAATTATTTTTCATACAATGCCATTTTGACCCTCAAAATGGCGCCCGAACATAAATAGGAACGAAATACTCGGGAAAATATACAATACTCGAGAAGTTTAAAACAGGCTACTCGAGTACTAATATTTAGTACTCGAGTACTAAAAATTTAGTACTCGGGAACAAAACAAATAGTACTCGAGAGAAGAAGGAGCACTCGATAACTCTACAGGCAACACTCGAGAGCAGCAGAACTCACTCGAGAAGAAGTACCAAGCCACTCGAGAACCAGGTAGAACAATTTGCAGGAATGTTTTTTTTGTCCTCCGTGAATAGTGGGTTTACAAAAATATCCAAAAATTAAACTATAGAGATGAATAGTAAAAGATATTTTTGAATAGTGTTTAATATTAAAATATTCATATTTATATTTTTGAACAAGGAGACACTATTTCAAAATGGAGGCCAAACGCGTGCCGAATTAAACGAAATTCACACCGTAGGATAACAATGACGCTACGAACCCAACGGCGAAGTCAAAACGAAAATCCAACTAGTCATTCTCGAGATATAAATTTTCAAAGTCTACGGCGAACATAAATTCTACAAAACTTCGGAAAAAATCGCCAAAGCCCGAATACCGCTCGGATCGCGACGAAACTTGACGAGCAAGTCAAAATTTCTTAACTTAATTTCCAAATACAAAATTTTCCAATTATAACAAGAATTTGGCCGACTCGACCGCACGGACGCGAAACTTCCTTAACGGTGATGCGTTGTCAACTCGACGTTAAAAGTAACGCCATGACGTCATAAATATGACGATACCAAATCAAATAAAATCATTGAAAAAAATCGGGTCGTTACATGCCCTGTCTTGCTGCAGCAAAAACATACAACTTTAGAAGAAGTATGTTTACTTGGTTTAGAGCCATACCTGTCCTCTTTAGAGGATTTCTTCTTGCCCTTGTAGTAATCTTCCTTGGGATAAGAAAAAGAGGATGGCCTACTTCTCCAGTGCTTCTTCTTCATAAACTTCTGAAATTGCCATTGAAGGCAGCAATGTCTTCATCAGAAATGTGGCAGTCTGATGTGCTGGTTTCTGAGCTTTCTGAGTCAGATTTAGCATCGCTCCTTGGTGGAGAAGGAGTCTTTCTCCTGCTCTTCCTTGTGGCTTCAGCTTTGAAGGCCATTGACTTATCTTTGACTGTAGACTTGTTTATTTTCTCCTCCTCATTTCTGGCAGTCAACTATATTTCATAAGACAACAGCTTTCCAAACAGGGTTGGTGGTGGAGTGTCTGCAAGTCTGGCCACTTCTCTGATGGCATAGATTTTTTGTGTCCCAGTCTTTAGTTAAATACTTGAGGAACTTGTCATTCAATTCATAAGTGTTGAAGACTCTGCCATATATCATCAGCTCATTAACAATTCTGAAAAACTTCTCATAGCACTCAGCTATGTCATCTGACTTAGTCTTCCTGAAGCTTTCATACTCCTGATTGAGCATAGACTTCTTATCCTCCCTCACTTCTTTAGTCCCATCCATATAGAAAACTAGTGTGTCCCACATCTCCTTAGATGTCTTGCAGTGGACTAGGTTTTGGAAGGTTAAGTCATCTATGACACTAACAATAATGTTTTGTGTCCTCTTATCCAATGTAGCTAAGATGATTTCATCTTTAGTTATCTCAGAATACTTCTTTGGAGTCTGCAGATCTGCATCAAGGACTGATGTCTTCATTGGGATGAAGGGTCCTTCTTGTACTGTGATGTATATCCTAGGATCAGATGCTTCCATGAAAAGTCTGACCCTTTCTTTCTAGATGCCAAAATTCTCCTTTCTACGGAGAGGAAGTTTTATGGATCCATATTCTTTGTGATTTTCACCTGAACCCATTTTGGCCATCTGATAGCTGCCCTAGAGATCAACTCAGACTGTTAAGTCTATTCTTGAGTAACCTCCCTCTGATATCACTTGAAAGTCTTGATTTCAAGAACAACTAAACACCTAGAGGGGGGGTGAATAGGTCCAATTTAAAAATTCTTGGCAGCTTATTGATTATTTGAACATAACAATCACAACACACATATCAATCATAGCACACCCAATAATCACAGCACACACATCACAATACACAGTGATTTATAGTGGTTCCCCAATTGATGGGTACATCCACTTTCCCCCTTCGTCTATCCAGCAATAAGCTAGATTCGGCCAAACTTCCTTCCACTTTCTCAGATCCTCAGATCTTATAGCTCAGAACCAACAGGCTCCTACAACTCAGGCGCAAGCTCTACCACTCAGATCTACAAGATCTTGCAGCTCAAGTTCTTCCCAAGAACTATACCTCAGAGTGAATCCATACTCCTATAGCTCAGGCAATCCTACCCTACCTCAGCCTTTATTACAAGGCTTACAACTCAGGCAATCCCTGCCCTACCTCAGCCTTTATAACAGCATGCTTACACCTTAGTCCTTAGCCTTATCACTCAGATTCAAAATGAATCTTACAAGAATTAATCAATAAAATTGAATTACAGACAACAAAGGAAAGTCCATGTGTCTGTCTACCTGGACTGAGCAGATTTCAGCCCTAACTTTGTTTTCCCAGCAACAAGATGATACATCGATCTTGAATTTATATCCCGGCTTGTTCTGGAATCAAGTAGCAGATCAATCTGCTTCTCCTTCAGGAATGTCTCCCGATCTGGACTGTGTAGTTATCAGTCCTTCCTTCTTATTTGATCCAGCAAAATGATCTTCAGATCTGGCTCAGCTTGGATTAAGAAGATATCTTCAGCTAGGGCACGCCTAGGCTAATTCGTCTTCCTCAGAGAATTACTCTGGACTTACTGTAGAAGATGATGATCGCAACAGCTTACTCAGGAGCCCTTTTGATTTGAACTTTAAGTTCTTGGCTTCTGTAATAATGGCGGATGAAGACGACAACTCCGCTTTTCATTTTCTCAGAAAATTAATTAGAAAACTTAATTCGAAAAAAACTCTTTTTTCAGATCTCGATGACTCTTCTATTTATAATCCCGTCAAAAAAATGAGATGATCGACACGTGTCTCAGTTTTAACGATGGTTAAAACCTCAGCTTTATTAACTTGAGATCTACTATAGACTGACAGTGACATTAATGTCGATTTGCATAGAATCTTAACTTTGTTGACTTTTTGACTTTACTGAGTCAGCATCCTTCTAGACTTAGCCAAAATCAACTAATAATTCTGAAATTGTGCGTTCGACGAAATCTGAACTCAGTTCGATAAAACTAGAGCTTAGCTCGACGAATCAGTGAAGCTGAGATCGACGAATTCTCTCAGCTAAATTCTTCCTTCAGGTGAAAGCTGAGTTCCACGAAATCTGAACTTCGCTCGACGAAATTATGATAGCTGATTTCTTCTTACAGGAGAAAGTTGTGTTCGACGAAATTTGAAAGCTGAGTTCGACGAAATCTTCTCCTTACAGCTAAAAAGTTGTGTTCGACGAAATCTTCTTCTTACGCTAAAGAACTGGGTTTGCAGATTTTGAACTCCATTCCACGAAATATGAATTGCATTCGACGAAAGCTAAGCTCAGCTCGACGAATTGTAGTCTCAGTGGTTCTGGACTTAGAAATTTCTTCAGCTCTTGTTAGATGGTATTGAGAGCGTTTAGTGTGTTGACCTCACTTAACGTTATTTTCCCTTTATCCCATTCTTCAGCTATCTGTCTAATAGCATTGAGAGCATTGAGTGTGTTGACCTCACTCAACGCTATTTTCCCTTTAGCGCATTCTTTAGCTATCTGCCTGATCGCATTGAGTGAGATGACCTTACTCAACGATTCTGGACTTAGCTGATTTTATGGATTCTTCACAGTAAGGCTAGACTCAGAGCCATTTCACTTGGCATTTAGTGAGTGAGCTTCACTCAACGCTACTTCACTTAGTTGAACTTTCTATCTCCTTAAGCTTTGGCATTGATAGGCTTAACATGGCGTTGAGTGACGAAGCTTCACTCAATGCTTCTGGACTTAATCAAAATTCTGGCTTCCACTACTTATGCTTTGACAGGATAATCTTGTCTCAACAGTTCTGGCTATATGGCATTGAGTGAGTTGAGTTCACTCAATGCTTTTGGACTTAGCAAGATTTCTTCCTTTGCAATTCTGTCAGCTTTGACTGCCTGCCTTCTCTCAGCGCTATTAGCTGAATGGCATTTAGTGAGCTTGCTTCACTCAACGCTTTTGGACTTGGGAATTTTTCTGACTTCCCAGCCTATCACCTTGAGTCCACATATCATTGTCTCTTAAACAAGTTGTCTAATCATTATGACAAAGACTTACAAGTATGCATGAACTTAAACATACATCAAATACAACTATGTCTATCACATTGATATGTTTGACATCATCAAATCAAGGCAATTGGGCTTAATGGACCCAAAACCCCTCCTCTCCTCTCTCTTGCCCCCCCCCCACCTCTCCCTCTCAACTCTCGTCCTCCCCAAGATTTGCCTCTCATCTTCATCTCTAAAGAAGTCGACCCCCTCTCTTTTCTCTCCAAGAGCCTCCAGCCACCACTTTCCATCTAAGGCTCGGCCCACCTTCTAAACTGCCACCCTCTCTCTCTCCTTCACCAAAATCCGACCACCCTCTTCTCATCCAAAAAAAACGAGCAACCCTCCTTTTCACCAAGCCAACCACCACCCACTCCCTCTTTTTTTCTTCCCTAAAGAATTTTGCCACCACCTTTTCTCTCTCTTCTTTCCATATATATTGTCCTTCAAGGTTTCTCCGCCTCCTAGGGTTATTGTATAGGAAAACGGCTCGCATCTTCATTGTCCAGGGCGGATCTGTGGATTTGTGAGGAAATAGAGTCAACCACCGACGTGAGCACTTCCTCCACTCAATATTGTGGATGGACTTCTTGGGATTTGGGTAACAAATTTTAAATCATCCCTTGTGTGTTTCTTCTATAATATTGTGAGATTTTGGTGGATTAGAAGGCTAGTAATTAGTCCTGATTTATATTGAAATTAGTGCTTAAATGAATTTGAATTTTCAAGCATGTTTTCTTCTAAATATTTTCGTATAATTTGGATCGGGTAGATCTCGTGAACGCTTGTAGAAATCATATTCATTATCCTTGATTTCCCGTCGAGTTCAAGTGATTTGGTCAACCTCGATTTAAATTAATTTGGGATCGATTTTGGACTTCTTTTAAATCGCCATTTTAGTTCGGATCCTCTCGTGTTGGTTTTGTGAATGCTTGCGGGTAATTTTAATTTAACTTGCTAATTGTCCGGATCGGGTAGGTCCTTTTCGCTTGAGCGAACAATGGCACATAGCCTTTTTTTTAATCTCAAAATGGGATAGCGACCCTTTGTTTTGTGGGTTGTTAAATTGGTTGAATCATCGGTAGAATTTAGAGAGATCCAGCACGCTATGAAATCTATTTTTAATTGTTGAACCCAAGAGCGCGTAAATTAATCTATCGGAACCATTGACCTGCATCAATTTGGTATCAGTGGGAGTTTCACGTCAATTTCTAATTAGCACCCTCCCCCTTTTATTAGTACGCCGACACGCACTTGCATGATTCATTTCCAAAACAATAAAAACAAATTTTTATTTTTGGTCTGCAAATAGCGGCCTAAATCTTTTATTTTTCTGCAAAAAAATTTAAATAAAATTTAATAATCTCTTATTTATTTTCAGCAAGAAAATACAAAAAAAATATTTATTGTCTTAGTTATTTAGCGGGAACAATTCCATTTGTTACAATTTTATAGGATTAGAGTCATTATTTCATTGCATATGCACAAGATTCAAGTAGAACTTTTTGTCCCGTCGCCACTAAAAAATGGCCTATAACGTGTATGCTTCTCGTTTAGACTATTTGTATACTAAATTCATGGCTAATCACACCCCAGCCTTGCCTACATATCAGAGGAATACCAATCGTCCCCACACTTATCTTGACACTAGAAGACAGGCATCAACTTATGACGGTTATGGGAGTTCCCAAATTTTTAGAGACTGACTTAAGGGGATAGAAATTTATTTTGAATGCGACGTATGGGATGACCACCAAAAGGTTGTCGTCGCTCGAGAGCAGTTAGTAGGTCAAGCCTGCGTGTTTTGGTTAAACGAAGAGTGTCGTGTTGGTAGCTATCAATATGCTTGGCCGCACATGCGTAGCTTACTCGCTGATCAATTTGATCCTGACTACCTTCGTACTAATAACACCACAACCGTGAGCGTGAATAATTATGGCACTAGATCCGTAGCTGCTTATAGGAGTGACATATTCCCTCAGGATAGACCCTTTCCCCAGGTTGGTAGAGCTACCCATAGCATACCTGCACCCACCTATGAAAGAAAGGAAAAGGTGAGGTCCCCTATCCCAAGCTCTGTTCAAGTGACTGCCATAAGCCAGCGGGGTGAAAGTATTCCTATCTGTAGGGGCAGACAGACGATTAGGACATGTGAGTCTTGTGGCGTATCTGATCTTGTTTCTATTGTGTGTCCTATTCCAAATACGCTCGTAGTCCCTTTTGAGTCTCCCCCTGAGCTGTCTGATCTATTCGTTGACTCTCCTGATGAGTCTGAGGCATTGTCTAGGACTGAGCCCTCCACTAAGGGCGAGGCCGATTTCACTGACGATTTTAGTGACGTTGAGGAGATTGGATATCTTAGTGACCTAAATGAGGATTTCTCCTCTAAGGTATCACCCCCTGAGATTCTCCCACTTCCCCTCGACTATATTTCTGATCTGTCTCCCTTGAGTGTCATGTCGTCTTCTGATGACCCTAAGTTGGAATACATTTCGGCTGAGTTGGTAGAGTAACCTTGTGTTGAAAGCCTACCTCAAAGTAATAAAGGTGATGATATGTTAGGACACGAGCTGGTTCCGTCTAGTCCGAGACATTTTGAGGTGTCCATTTATTTAGCTTCCCCACTGGCCTTATCGAGTCGGATATGTGTGAGCGAGTTATTAGTTGACATGTTCGATCTTTCCACCACCATTCGTAGATCTGACTACGCTTTTCCGGGGATAGACCGTTCATTTGATAGCACGACATTGGGCAAAACCTCGCTTAGGACCGTTTGTGATTCCTTATCTATTGTGGCTCTGGATGTGGTGTCTCCTAGATATAATTATATACCACACCCGGTTAAACGCATTTACCCACCGCCTTTTGGTGACCCTTATGTCCATACGTTAGGGACTATAGTTGGGCCCCTTGATTTGTATCGCTCATACATCCTTTCACACCCGGGAGCGTCCAACTCTATTATTTATGATGAGTGGTTCTCCCTGGCATATCTTCATGCTAAGTGTGAATATATTAAAGTTAAAATTAAAACTGCGGGTTTGGAACCCATTAAAATCATTTTTGATTATAAGTCTCCCGTGCCACCTAACTTAACCCCCTTATCCTCCACATTTGGGTCAAGTCATGTAGCACATGGTTTCACTCCTCATGTATCTAGGATGTTAGCGTTTCATCTTAATTTATGTCGCACGCACTTCTGATCCCTGTCGAGACCGTTCGACGCTAGAGCTGGTGATTTGGGTTTAGTCTGGTCAATCCCCGAGTGGATGTCTTCTGGCTCCATTAATAATTTAATACGTAGGAAAGCCGACCCATCCATGGATATGAAGAACTTCGGATTTCATGCTTTTATTTCAGATTTTTATAAAGCACGGGGTGTTTCACTTTATTTCAAGTTTCCGGACTTTTTACTATACGTCTCTTTTCCCCCTGAGTGGCTTTCTTCATCGTTCTTCTCTCCCACTACATGTTCTCTTTGGGTTGGGGAGTGTTAGTTCTATTGTCTCTATTTTCCATGTGGACTCCTAGGCTCTTGTACCGGATGGTAAGATTCAAGTTATTTTTATTTGCTTGACACCCTTTCGAGTTTCCTCGAAAGTCTTGCCGTTTCTCTGTCTGACAGGTGCTCCTTGCTATGGGATGTTCTTATTACTTTGACTTGGATTGTGGGGCTAGATTTGCCCCATATTGTTACTACTTTTGACTGTTCTCCCCTCACGGGCCACTCATCGGTGATGAGTAATTTTGATTGAGGGAGGATTGATGGCGACGTTGCTGATGCGGTCGTTGATCCCCGACATAGAGAGTTCGTTGATTGGGACGAACGTTGCCGCAAGCTCGAGGATGGGATTCTACCACGATGATCTTCGCTAATGCCGCTACATGTTTTGCACGACGTCCTCCATTACCATCAAATAAAATTATATAATTATAAATTAAAATTTATAATTATATGTATTTAAGCAATTTATTTATTTAGCATTTTAATTTCAAGCATTTGATTAATGTATTTTTATTTCATGTTGATGGGTGCATATAACCATCTATTATTGCATTTTCTTATTTCATGTATTATGATGGGTGCTTATTACCATCAAGTATTTTCTATTTTCATGAAGGGTGGAGATGGAGCTGTGTAGGCTATATAAGGCCATGCTTATGAAGGATTTTGTAGAGAAGAATGATTAGAAATTGAAACCCTAAAATCTATTGAGATTTTCCTCCCCTCCTAGGCAAATTTCAGCCAACCACCTCCTCTCCTCTCTCTTGGTCATCGGCTCCCTCTCCCTCTCAACTCTCGGCATACCCTCCTCCTCCTCCCCCCCCCCCAAGATTTCCCTCTCCTCTTCATCCCTAAAGAAGACGACCCCCTCTCTTTTCTCTACAAGAGCCGCCGGCCACCACTTTCCATCTAAGGCTCGGACCACCTCCTAAACTGCCACCCTCTCTCTCTCTCTCTCTCCTTCACCAAAATCCGATCACCCTCTTCTCCTCCAAAAAAAACAAGCAACCCTCCTTTTCACCAAGCCGACCACCACCCACTCCCTCTCCTTTTCTTCCCTAAAGAATTTGGCCACCACCTTTTCTCTCTCTTCTTTCCATATATATTATCCTTAAAGGTCTCTCCCCCTTCTAGGGTTATTGCATAGGAAAATGACTCGCGTCTTCCTCGTCTGGTGCGGATCAATGGATTTGCGTGGAAATAGAGTCAACCACCGACGTGAGCGCCTCCTCCACTCAATATTGTGGACGGACTTCTTGGGATTTGGGTAACAATTTCTAAATCATCCCTTGTGTGTTTCTTCTATAATATTGTGAGATTTTGGTGGATTAGAAGGCTAGTAATTAGTCCTGATTTATATTTAAATTAGTGCTTAAATAATTCTGAATTTTAAAGCGTGTTTTCTTCCGAATATTTTCATATAATTTGGATCGGGTATATCTCGTGAACGCTTGTAGAAATCGGATTCATTATCCTTGATTTCCCCTCGAGTTCAAGTGATTTGGTCAACCTCAATTTAAATTAATTTGGGATCGATTTTGGACTTCTTTTAAATTGCTATTTTAGTCTGGATCCTCTCGTGTTGGTTACTCATTGAGTCTGCACGGCTAGTTTTGTACTTTCTTGTTTTTCTTCCATCAGGTACATCGGCAAATCATGTCTCTCCATATATGCCTCGTCTTGTAAAGTTTTTTGATAGTACAAGATTCTTGCTCTTCTGATTGCATGTAGTTTACTTGGCTTGGTTTTGGTTGGAGTGTTTCTGCGCCTGGTTTCCTGTTTTTCGCAGTTCATAAATTTTTACACATATATCAGACACAAACATGTGTATAATATTTACTTATGATCCTTCTTCAAATCTAGGACATTGTGATCAATGGACCCAATAGCTTTTATGATTTTCTGGGTGTGTTGGAGGCTTGTGCCCCAGCTGTGGATTTCCTATGTAGTTAGGTAGAGCCCCATTCTAGTCCAGATCTCTATAGGAATCCCACGGTCATGATTTTTTCTTCACGCAGGATTGATGCAACTGTGTAATGCCTGCATCTTTTTTGGTGCTCTGTCTCGGGCCAAGCGATTTTCTCTCGCACGTACTATTTTTCCCGTGCATGACCAAATAACACGACCACCTCTTTTTATCATAATATTTTTTGAAATTATTGCCCGTGCATTTTCTTCATGCACGGTTGGATTCAACTGTGCGCAAAGGAAATTGAGTGATCTCTTTCTTTTCCTGGGTTTTCAGCGTTCTGTCCCCGCCTGTGTGTTTTGTTCTTGCACGGGCTGTTTTGCCTGTGCATGTTCAAAATTGCACAATTGGTCTTTCTTCCAGTCTGGGTGATTTTGCACTGTAAAAATCAAACAATGAATGAACGGTTGTGCGTTCGAACATACATTCCTTATTTTTTTGACTGGTACTATTTAAGCCGCAGGTTTCGCCCTATTTCGGAGCCAATCTTCATTCTAAACCATTTCGCCATTTTCACCGTAGGGAGAGCTTCGCTCTCTTCCTCCTTCTCCCTGTACTAAGGCTTTTGCCTAGGCTGCCTCCATCATCTAAGAGCTTCAAGGAAGGGGATTCTAGCCCTACACTCTCCATCAAGCAAGGAAGATTTGCACCGAAAGAGATTGGGTCATGAGATGAAGAAGACGGTCCATTGGGAGAAGGTGACAGCTCTCCTTTTCCCCGAATGAAGTTGCGGATCGAGAAAGGACGCAGATTGGCAACCAAGCGATTCCTACCCTGTATCCTCAACAAGGCTTCGGATTTGGTCGATTCCTTTGCTCTCTTTTCCTTCCTGTTTGGATTGTGTATCTAGTTATCCAATTTTATGATGATGTTGCACTATAAGCATTGCTCTTTAATGTGTATTTCATTTTTATGAAAGTATTTTGGGTATTGTGTGTTTGACTTTGTGCATATATTCTCCATCCCGCCATGTTAGGTTGGTCGCACTAGCAATTGCTAGTTGTGTGCTTTGTGACGAGGTATTTGTGACCCTCATTCTGCTTGCCTTCTCGTCCATCCGCCTCACGAAGCAGTGCATAGTGGTCAGTGTAGTTACCATTCCCGCAACGTAAAGCAGTGCATAGCATCCTACATTGGAGTAGTTGATTAAGTTTTACTTGATTTTGTTTCCATAGACCAATAGCCCCATCATAACCCCGACCTTGAGGACTTCAATCTCAAGTCATCCTCGAAAGAGAGCTCCACCTTAATATGTTCCATGTGAGATCGATACTTGGGGAACATTCGCCTATTTTATATTACTTGTGCGACATGTACAACCTCGTATTTGTTGAGTGGACCTAGCTGGACCGAGGACAAGGAACAAGCACACAGTTTCACCACGCGATCGTTGCTTACCTAGCATGGTGGTGAGCGAGCATATTCGGTGAGTCGAAGTCTATCCCATGGGCGAGAGGCAAGATGGTGAGTGCCCAGCCTCATCAGGTGCTCGCCGGCTAGGCAAGTGGCGAATCCCCAGTACCATCGGTCACTCGCCGCTAAGGCGAGTAGGCCAAAGTCCGTCGACTCGCCATTAAAGGCTATTCTTTTCCATTTTCTGTTTGTCTATAATTCGATTCTGTTCTGCCATTAGTCCCTCCTAATAAAGGAGTTATGCTATTGGCAGACCACTTTGGGATGCAGTTAACAGTTATCAAAAGACGGGATCTCGCTATTTGCAGACCATCCCCAGAAAACAACAAATAGACCCCAAGGGAACCTTTGGAGAGGACCTCTAAGTTTTCCTCTTCCTTGGTTAGCTTTGTTGGCAAGAGCTTCAGCTCATCACTCACCATGGTCTTCAGGTGGGTGGTAGAAAGCTCCTTTGGCTCTCCAAAGGTGCTCGGTCCAGCTTTGGTTTGGGAGGGGAAGCAATCTAAGATCTTCTGGGTTTGTGGCGGGACCTCCTCGCTGCCACTTGGGGTTTGTTCGAGGTTGTTTTGGTTGGAAGATTTCTAAACTCTAATTCAACAGTCTAGTCATTAGCTTGAGGAAAGTAAAGGCGAGCTACCCCCAGGTCCGAACTCCTCATTGAACCGTGGTTTTCGGGTTCAACATGACCTGTATACTTTCCATCTACGCATCACGAAGTATTTCGGTGGAGCCTACTCATCTTCATGATCACTAATTTATTTCTTTTTGGATGACGAGCCTTTCCCCTTGCATCCTTTTGGAAGAATTTGTAGAAGGACTTCCTCTTCTCTAGGTTCTTCATGAACTTCTTAAACTTTTCACGAAGAGACGCTCTTCATCATCATCCTCGTCATTGATGTCCTCTTTCCTTGACTATAATTCCAAGGCCTTCTTCTTAGGAACCTTATTATACTCTTCATCTTGGATCTTAAGTTCGAGCTCATGGGTTTTCAGGTTCCCAATAAGGCACTCAATCTGGAGCTATCGCAGATCGTGTGACTCAGAGATGGAGGTCACCTTAGTATTGAACTTTGGTGGGAGAGACAGAAGGATTTTTGACACTAGATTGCCAATGGATAAGGATCTCCCAAGAATCCTCTGGGCATTAATAATTTTGGTGAATCAACATCTTTATCTATCTCCATCAAGAAATTTTCATATTCCGACTCCAGTTGAAATAGCTTCGAATCTTTAACCTGAGAAGTTCCTTTATGTGTTAATAACAAAAGATTCCAAATATTATATTCAAATTCACAAGCACATACTCTATTGAATTCAGTTATATCCAGGTCACAATACAAGGCATTCAGTGCTTTTGTATTGTTCTTACACCTTGTTTGGTCTCCTTCATCCCATTTTTCCTTAGGTTTGTCCAAGGTAACTTCTTCAGCAATATAAGTAGGAGATGCGTATGGAGTTTCTACCATATTCCAAACCTCAATATCTAGGGTCATTAAAAAACAACGCATACAAGCTCTCCAGTAATTAGAATCACTTTTATTGAACAATTATGGTCCACTTATTCCCACCCCTCATAAAAAGTGAGATCATGGAGCGCAATTATTCCTGGGTGTTTGGCCGATTTGGAATAACCTGACTCTGATACTACTTATTTGATCTAACAGTGTCCTTAGAGAGGGCTGAATAAGGGTTTTAAAATAATATTTAGTTTAAGGGAAAGATTCAGTATATTTTTATTTTCTGTTCCTATCGCTAGCGGTATCGATACCGCCATGTATTAGTAACCGAAGTTTCCCTTTATAATAAACTTAGAATAAAACGAGTGAGAACACGCAATGAGAGAAAAATAATACTTTTTTTGCATAAGTGATGATTACAAAATAGTTATCCCAATCATGTTTGGGATTGAGACAAATATTGAAACTATTTTTCTTTTTTATACCAACCCTTCTCCCAAGGACTGGTGGGTTCTAGCCTATCTCTATAAGATACGACCTCGAACCGCTCCCTAGATCTTGAAAGAGAAGCTCAAATTTGTTGGAACCTATGGTTCACATCTCTTTAGTTTGACAATATCAAATCTCGTGTTATATTTGATCATACGTGTGTTGGGTATAATGTTCAGGTTTACAGGTACAAAGGAACAAGAAAATCAAGTTAAGGCACCTATCGTCGAGTGCTAGTGCTACCACCCGCGCTAGCTTTGATTTAATTCTGGGTGAGCGCTAAGTGTCCTACCTCGTGGAGTTATCCATACCGTCGGGTGCTAGCTGTCTCAACGAGTGTCGAGTCATCATGCTACTGCCAGGCGATAGCTTCGTACCGTGTCGCGGTAGTACAAAAAAATGGAAAAATATTTTATTTGGATATTTTTCCTAATCTGTTGGACAGTTGTCACATCCGCGCGCTCGACCTACTACCGAGCGCTATCTCTACTGTTGACGGTAGCTTACTTTTTTGAGACGTATACAAGCGCGCATTTCTTTTCTTAGAGACAACGACCAAGGGGAACAATTAACTCTACGGTTCGACTGCCATCTGGAGAAGGACGAACTCTCATCTCCATTGAAGAAAAAGTATTATTCTTCCTCCCGCAAGCAATCGAAGAACTACGGTGAACAAAATCTACAATGACCTTTCGTGGCTGACCGATTACAAAGCAAACGATATTCAAGAGCATCGATTGCGCACCGTTCTTCAGAGGAGTTCTACATTAGAGGGAGAAATAATTTCTAATCTCTTTGTATTTTTACTTTGTAATCTCTTTACTGTCTTTTTGTTTGTGTGTGAGGAAAATCGACCGGAGGGTCATCGGAATTCGTGAAAGGTTTCATGAGAAATTGTCTTAGTGAGGGACGTCTAGATTGAGGGATTTAGTGTGAGGAAAATTGACTGGAGGGTAGTTGGAATCCGGGAAGGGTTTTGTGAGAAATCGTCCCAGTAAGGGACGTCCAAATCGGGGGATCTAGTGGGGCTCTAAGTCCCTTTTGGATGGGAAGGTGAAGAGCCAGCTCTATGACCTTTTCGTGGGGAAAGGGGGTGAGCCAACCAGTCTGGGTAGATGGTCAGTATAGAAATAAAAAGAGTAATTTGTATTTCATCGCCTTCGATCTTTGGCGTCACGGAGATCTATTTTTTCTACTATAAACATCTGTTCTTTTTTAATAAAAATTATATATTGTTTATTGCATCTCAAAATTGTGGTTGTTTATTGTTTGTGGTTTGAGAACTGTATGAGAGATTAGAAAACGTAATCTTACAAGAGATTTATGCTCTATGACCTACTGACGCGCGGTAGTGGTCTACCTCCCCGCGGCAGCTTCCAGAAAGTGTTTTTCTTGGAAAATTTTATTTTAATTTTACACTATCTTCGTAAACCTTATTCACCCCCTCCCCCTCTAAGATTGTCCACCCGATCCAACAAGTGGTATTCGAGCAAGGTTATTCAAAAACTCTTGGGTCCATTGATCATAATGTCCTTGATTTGAAGAAGGTCCACAAGTCAATGGTATATACATGAATATTTGATGCATGCTCTAAGTTCAATGTATGCAGGTTGTTCTCTATTGAACTGATTTGACTGGTAGTCTAAGTCATAAGGATAGATGGGCTCATGACAGGATGCTGGCAAAGTAGAAATCTGGCTAAGTCCAGAAGCATTGAGTGAAGGCAGTTCACTCAACACCAAGAGACTAAAAGCATCGACTGATGCTCAGGCAGTCAAAGCCTCAGTATTGCCAAAGCAAAAATCTGGTTAAGTCCAGAAGCATTGAGTGAAAGCAGTTCACTTAACAACTAGAACCAAAAGCATCGACAGAACTACATGCAGTCAAAGAAGCAGTGTTGTTGTCAAAGAAATTTGCTTAAGGATAGAAGCGTTGAGTGAAGGCAGTTCACTCACCTCCTACTCAAAAGACAATTCAACTAACTACAGAAGCATTGAGTGTAGAAAGGTCACTCAACGCCTCATTAAGAAGTTAGGAAAAGGCAGAAAGCATTGAGTGAAGAAGCCACAATGAACGCCTTCATTCAGAGAAATCGAACCAAGTCCAAAAGCATTGAGTGATGAAGGCTCACCCGACGCCTAAGTCATTAGACTATAAAAGTCTATATACAATGAGTGAGGAAGGCTCACTCAATGCACTCAACGCCTCAAGTCACATAATCTAGCTAAGTACTTTTGCGTTGAGTGACAAGGATACACTCAATGCTTGTGTAGAATGTCTTGAATTTGCAAAGTCCACTAGAGCTGAGTTATGTTGACGTCAGCAGAAATTCAAATGTCGTGGGATCTGCTCGCTAGAAGACAAAAGGCATTGCTTGCCTTTAGTATAGCTATAAATGCAAAAGTGATGGAGCAATTGACATTTCCATCCTGTCCTACAATGCAAAGAGCCATTAAACATGTGGGATACAAAAGTAGAGTTCTAAGGAAGAAAAAAATTAACTTTTGGAAACAAGAGCTTTGAGCTTCTTCTTCTTCCTCTCGACTTAGTTGCAAAGCTTGAAGAAATTACTCTTACTGTTGGTCTGAGAAGTTCAGACAGTTAGTTATTGACAGTCACATCTTCAACAGTAAGTTTAAAAGTTCACTCTCTCTGAGATAGAAGGAGGAGCAGATCAAACCCAAGTTGTTCATCTTCAAGGCCACTGCATTCAACTCTTCTACTCATAAGGCTTGAAGAAACGACGCTCTGCAGGTTACTTCACGGCACAAGCAAAATAACCTTGAAGATCCATTCTTGGTGCTGTGAAGAGGATAGGACTGAGTCTACTCAGTTCAGGAAGAGGTAGACTCAAAGATCACTTCTCTGGAGTCAATCATCAACAACAACCAACCCTTAGTCTATAAGATCTTAACAGATCTGAGTTGTAAGCCTAAACTATAAAGGTTGAGTGTAGGATCCTTTTGTTAATCTGAGTGTAGGATCCTTCTGTGGATCTGAGGTAGGGCCTGTGTGCATGAGCTGTAGGAGAGTTATTCTCTAAGGTAGGATCCTGTAGTGGATATGAGTGTAGGGCTAACCTCCTAGCTTGAGTGTAGGACTTTGGATAAAGTCTGAGGTAGGTGATCTATGGATCACTGAGTTGTAGGAGCACTATTTGCTCTAAGGGGTAGGGCCTTTGGCCTGAGGTAGGACTTGGAGGAGTCAGTGAGATCATGAGGGATCTGTGTTGTAAGCTCTTAGAGCCGAGATTGGGGAAGTTTGCATTGTCTAACACTCTGTTAGGAATGTGTGAGGGACAATTAGATGTAATCATACCTTGGGGAACCACTATAAACACTTGTGTGTTATTGTGTATTCTTGAAATCTAACTTAAAACTAAGTCACAACACACCTAAGCAAAAAAAGATAGTCATAAAAGACATAAAAACCTATTTACCCCCCATATAGGTGTTTAGCAACTCTTGAAAACAAAGGCTTTCAAGTAGTATCAAAGGGAGGTTGTTAAAAAAGGTCTTAATAGTTTGAATAGATCTCCAAGAGTAGCTTAAGATTATCCTTAAGGGTTCAAGAGAGAACCATAAGGAGTTGGGGTCTATGAAGCTTCCAATCTGCAAAAAGGTGACTTTTGGTATTTGGAAGGAGAGGGTCAGGTTGTTCGTGGAAGCTTCTGACCCTAGGATCTTCATCATAGTTCAGTAAGGACCTTTCATCCCCATGAAGATTTCTGTCCTAGATGCTAGTGTCCAAACCCCAAAGAAGTACACTGAGATGACCAAGGATGAGGTCATCCTGGCAACTATGGACAAGAGGTCACAAAACATCATTGTGAGTGTCATTGATGACTCCACATTCCAGAATCTTGTCCACTGCAAGATATCCAAGGAAATGTGGGACAACCTGATTGTCTACATGGAGGGCTCTGAAGAAGTTAGGGATGATAGGAAATCCCTACTCAATCAGGAATATGAAGCTTTCAGGCAAAGCAGTAAAGACAGTATAGCTGATTGCTATGAAAATTTTTTCAAAGTGGTCAATGAGCTGAGGACCTATGGGAGGGTCTTCAGCAATCATGAGTTGAATGATAAGTTCCTAAGATCTCTAAATAGAGACTGAAACACAAAGATCTATGCAATCAGAGAAGTGACCAAGCTTGCTTAAACTCCTCTTTACACTTTATTTGGAAAGCTGTTTTCATATGAAATACATCTATCTTCCAGGAAGGAGGAGGAGACCACCAACAGGTCCCATGCCAAGTAGAGGATAGTAGCCTTCAAGGCTAAGAGCTCTAAGAAGAGCAAGGAAAGGATTACCTCACCCCCAAGGAGGCCAGCTGATTCAGAAAGCTCTGAGTCAAGTTCATCTGACAGTAACATGTCAGATGGAGAGTTTGTTGCCTTCTCTAGGAAATTCCAGAAGATAATGAAGAAGAGGCAGTGAAAGAACAATTCTTCCTCCTCCTCACATTACAGGAAGGATCATAACAAATTTGGGAAGAAGTTCTCCAAAGGAGACAGGTATGACTCTAAACCCAGAAAACATATTTTTTTCTAAAATTATTTGTTATTGTTGTAGCAAGCCTGGGCAAGTCATTGTTGATTGCCCAGTCAAGAGAAAATAGATAAGTGAGAAGAACCATCACCACCACAAGGGCAAGAAGGAAAATACCTTCATTGCCAAGAATGAGAAGAGTTGGAGTCACACTGACTCAGCATCTTCTGACTCTAAAGAAGAAGATGAAGTCTATATAGGGTTATTTGCTGATGCTGCTAAAGAAGATGAGGACTATCCAGTTGCAATGATAGTAATTAGGGCCCCTCTATCACACTCAGATAGTGACAATGAGATAGATGAAGATGATAGTTGTTATTATGGACTTATGGCCATGAAAGATGGTGAATCTACCCAGGATCAGATTGATCATCATGAGGTATAAATTCATTCCATCTCCTCCTCTGAATCTGATTATGAAATCAATCCAAATTCTGATGCACCTTCATCCTATGATGAAGTTGGCTCAGAATCTGAAGAAGATGTCAATCAATTGATTGACAAGTATGGGTTAATCTTGGAATCTTTGAAGAAGAGCAAGTTGATTTTCAAAAGATAAGCAAAGGAGATTGTCTCCCTAAAACTAGCTACTTCCCTACAGTCTGACTCAGCACCCTTTCTTGATTAGATGAGGAGGGAAGTCAGCCAACTGAAAACTATCTCAATCATCCAAATTGGGACCATCAACCATAAGAACAAGATCATTATGGTTCTTGAAGATAAGCTCCTCAAAGAGAGGAGGCTAGTGGCTCAATACTCTAAACCTAAATCTGTATTGCCACTCATTAATACCTTCACCACCTAATTTGATAATAAGGGGCCGGGGTACATTGATAGGAATACTAGAAGAAGGAATAGGAGTAAGGGAAAGGCTCCAATTCATCCTAATATATCTTTTGAGAAAGTTTTGTTGCCATCCAATAAGTTTGACTAAGAAAGTATATATGGTCATTGGTTGAATAGAAGATCATGTAGTGTGAACACTAATGCTCACAACTATATTGAAAAGAAGGGCAGGGGCTTGAGTGCCTTTAAGGCTCCACATGAGGAAATCCAGATGGCCCATCATGGACCATTTGTGTGTGGTGCCCCAGTCCCCACACTCAAGGAGAAGGCAGTGGCATCCACACTCAAGGAGAAGGCTCCTTCAGCAACAGCTCAAACCAAAGGTAAGTTAGTCAGTAAGCCTGACTTGGCCATCACTGAAGCCACAACAGCTTGTCCAATATAAAGAAGATTGCTACTGGAGATACTCAGAGTAAGCCAAGTACATCTACTGACAGACTCACCTTTAGTCAGATTATTGTTGATAGAAACATGAAAAAGGTTGTTGCTCTCCCTTCTGAATAATCAGTTGTTGACAGCTTGCAATGTACAAGGGCTATTTAGAAAAGAATATACAACATCCATGAATGTTGGTGCTATGATAAAGTGGGACACTTTGCCATAGATTGTTTACCCAACCCTAGTGTGTCAAGGGCATGGGAAAGTCTTCCTATCAGATGTGTTGTAGGTAGACAAGTTCATTTTCAGACTAACAAGAACCAAGGACCCAAAATCTTTTGGGGTTCTAAGGTAAACTAAATTATGGTTTCAGGTTAGTCAGAGTACCGATGCACCAATATGATACTTGGTTAGTGGATGTTCCAAGCATATGGATGGAACAAGGTGCCATTTAAAGGACTACACTCCTATGAAAAATGGATATAAGGTGGTCTTTGGAGGTTCAGACAGAGGAGTCACCAAGGGTTATGGTATGATCACTAATGGCATAGTCTCAATCACAAAAGTGGCTTATGTAGAAGGGTTGCAACACAACCTGATAAGCATAAGCCAACTGTGTGATCTTGGCTATGTCATTGTATTCCACAAGGATGAGTGTCAGATCAAAAGGTCAAGTGACCAAGAGGTCATTTTGATAGGCACTAAGAGTGGAAATATTTACTTTTTAAACTTTTTATGTTCAAGTTTTGACACTCCTGTGTGTCTAGTTGCTAATGAGAATGTATCCTAATGTGTACAATGGCATAAGAGGCTTGCCCACTTGAACTACAAAACCATTAGCAGGATCTTTAGTGAAGAGCTAGTCAGATATGGACCCAATATAAGATGCACCAAGGAAGGCATTTGCTTTGCATGTCAAAAGGCCAAGTAGACCAAAGCATCCTTTAAAAACATTAGGGCTAAGGATTCTGTGAGGTGTTTGTACCTCCTATATATGGACTTGTTTGGTCCTATGCCAGTTCATAGTCTAGGTAGGTAAGTCTATACACTTGTGATAGTTGATGACTATTCTAGATATGCTTGGGTTTTCTTTCTAAAGAAAAATTATGAAACCCTAGAAATCTTTATGACCTTTATTAGGCAAGTTCAAAATAAAAAAGACAGTTCTGTGGTCAAAATCAAAAGTGATCATGGTACTGAATTTCAGTCTGAAGACATGACAAAGTTCTACGAAGAACTAGGAATTTGGCAGGAGTTTTCTTCTCCAAGAACACCCCAGCAAAATGGGATAGCTGAGAGGAAAAACATGACTCTCATAGAGGCTGACAGGACACTGCTCAGTTACACTTCTCTCCCAGAATACTTCTTGGCTGAGGCAGTAAACACTGATTGTCATGTCTTGAATACAGCCTCTATCAATAAGTACAACAAGAAGATTCTCTATGAGATTATGAAAGATAGAAAACCAAATCTTGCCTATCTCGGGATCTTTGGTAGTAAATGCTTTGTGCTTAATAATGGGAAGTCCTACTTGACTAACTTTGCCGCCAAATCCTATGAAGGGATATTTGTTGGGTACAACAATCACAACAAAGCATATAGGTTCTACAACTTGAAAAATCAAGTAGTAGAATAGTTTGTTAATGTAGTCTTTGATGAGTCATCAATGATTAATAGTGAGATGCAAGATCCTCTAGATCTTCAGGTGCAGAGTGAAGGACAGGAGTTAGATCTGATTTACTCTAGAGGGAGTGTAAACAGAGTAATTAAAATTTTGGCTATTTTTCAGATTTATATCAGAATATAAGTAGGTGATACCAATAATAATAAAAAGAAATAAAATAGGCTAAACTAAGTTATCACAGTCACGGCAAGAATAGAAAGAAAATGAACACAAACAGACAACACAAAAAATTTATAGTGGTTTCCTAACTGGGTACATCCACTCTTCTACCACCCTGGTAGGAATCCACTATCAGGTTTTTAATCAGGTGACTACCACCACAAGATCTATTTCAAGGGAGATCTCACAACCCTTTAGGCTTTTGATCAGGTGCCCAAAAATCAAGAATAAACTATTGAAGGGAGTTAATAAACCCTTTGTACAGGAGCTAAGAGGAGGTGATGATGTCTTCTCTTTTCTCTATCCAATAGAGAAGACTAGTGGATTTTTTGTTGTCAAGACTCCTTCTAAAATGTAGAAATGGTTCAGAAACTTAGATCCTTGCTTAGGGTGTAGGTCTTCAGCCTTGTCTGAATGAATCATGGAACTTTCTAACTGATTCAAGATGTTGTCCTTGAATCTTCCTGGAGGAGAAGGTTGAAGAAGACTCTTGATAGTGATGGATGTTCTTCTTCAGTCTTCAGAATGGACCAGGAAGAAAACAGAATATTTTCTACACTAGAAGAGAGTTCTGAATGTTCAGTATTGTCTGTCTGTATTCTTGTGTGATGTATGTTCTCTTCTAATGTCTTGCTTGGTGTGTTGTCGTCTGAAAAGAGAAAATCTCTTTTATATTCTGCAGTCAATTATTCTCCTTTGAAATTTGAATTCATGCATTAAATGCTGATTGATCTAGAGAATGAAACGGCTGGAATATCTGTCTTAAATGAGTTTCTCCAACTGTCCCTAATAAAATAAGCAAGTAATTAACCTGATGAAAATCATAATTAATGCTGCCAATAACGGCTATATTTAGGGGAATATGAGCATTAATTACTCAGGAATATTACATCTAAATAATATAGAAAGTAAGGGACATAAGTAAGGAAGACTTCTCATTCTGGCTCGGGACAGAAATCGTCAACCTCAGAATAGAATTCGTCGACTGGAGTTCCAAGTTCGTCGACCTAAGAATTTCTGTTCGTCGACCTGAGCTCTGTGAACTACATTCTGGAAATAACTTCCCAATTCTGTGCTCTGAGTTCGTCGAGCTGAGAATCTGTCTGAAAGAGGAGATCGCCGACCTGAGCTCGAATATTATCAAGCTCAACTCAGAGAAATAACTCTGAGTTCGTCAATCTACGATCGACGATCGTCGAGCTGAGTTTGAAGAATTTTTAACTGATCATTTTGATCTCTGAATCTTCTAAGTCTTTAATCTACTGAGGTCCTCTGCTGGCTGGTCCATGAAGGTTGAACCTAAAGACTAGCCTAAACTCTAGGACTACTAGACTTGACCCTGGCTATACAATGTAGGTCAAACTCAACCTAATTTAGTGAGCCTAGCGAAAATCCAAACTAGGGATCCAATAATCTCCCCCTATTTGGGTGAGGTCACTAAAACAAATAAAAGAAACAATCATAAAGCAGAGAAACATATATCTGGCTGAAATAAAAACATTCAGCAGATATTTACAATAAGTGCTTCATGATAAACAAAAAAAGTTTAGAAAATGAATTAAACACAAAGAGCCACTTGTTTTGCTTTGGCTTTCCTTTCTCAGGCTTATCTGAAGGCTGTCTGAAATAATTTCTCTATTAGGATTAGCAGCTTGTTTCTTTGCCATGGTCATATCTGATGCACCAATTATATTAACAGATGTGGCTCTTAGAACTACAGCTTCTGGATGCAAGCTCATATAATCATTAATATTGAAGAATTTGTTAGCTTTGGCATACCTCTTTAGTTCTTCTTTCCTGTATGATGACATAGTTGAATATTGGGAGGGATCCTTTCCTTCAGCTTTTGCTTTGTTGATTTGAGAAAGTCCTATCAGCTCTTGGAACCTGGCCATTTTTGTTGTTGTCTCCTGCTCTGGATTTACAAATGGTATTGGTGGAGATTCTGGCCTTTTAATACTTGAGTCCTTCTGTGAATCATCAAAAGAGACTGAAGTACTTCTCTTATCTGTAGCTGGAGGAGGCTTGCTTTGAGCGGATTGATGGCTACTGCTCTGAGGACTGGGCTTAGAGTGTCTCTGATAGGTTTTAGTAACAGGTGCTGATCTTTGAGATACACTTCCAGAGGCCCCAGAAGATGGAGGAGGAGGAGGAGGGTCTTTCCTAAACTTCTTAGGAGGAGACTTTTACCTCCTTCTCTTCTTTCTTTCTTTCTGCTCATTTTTAGATAGCCACATCCATTGTGGCATCTCTTGGTATGGAGTAATTTTATTCAAGGTGTAGTATGGAGTCTCATGGGTAGGATTTGGCTTAGGAGCAGCCTTTGGAACAACTTGTTGGGTACACTGAAAAATATGTATCAGATTTGGAGAAGCCTCATCTTATTCAATGATATACATCAATTTGTATTTGATGTATGTTTGAGTTTCATTGTGCAGGTATAAGGTTTGCAAAGAAATTTTCTAAGTACAAGTGTCGACACTTGTGAAGAATTGTGTCGAAACCCAGAAGAGGTTGTGTCGACATAAGAAGCAAAGTTGTGTCGACACCCAGAAGTTATGTCGACACCAGAAGCAAAGTTGTGACGACACATAGAAGTTGTGTCGACACCAGAAGCAAAGTTGTGTCGACACCCAGACTTGTGTCGACACCTGAAGAAGAGGTTGTGTCGACACCTAAGGCAGGAATTGTGTCGACACCTAAACCAGAAGCTGTGTCGACACCCAGGAGTTATGTCGACACCAGAAGAAAGACATGTGTCGACACTCAGGAATTGTGTCGACACCTGAAGAAGGTTTGTGTTGACAGCTTGACACACACTCAACACCATCTTACAACAACAGCTATTCTGAGTCAGAAGGCTTGTGTCGACACACATGACTTGTGTCGACACTCACTCAACGACAGCTAGACATACACTCAACGCCATTTGTCTGCAGCAGCTATGTCAAGACTAGAAGCAGTTGTGTCGACACACAGGACTTGTGTCGACACACACTCAACGACGGCTGGACATACACTAACCGCCATCTGTCTGCAGCAGTTATGTCGAGACCAAGAGCAGTTGTGTCGACACACGGGACTTGTGTCAACATATACAAAGAGAAGATGTGTCGAGTAGCTGAAGTCTGATTATGTCAACACCTGGAGTGTTATGTCAACATCACCAAGACTTGTGTCGACACTTAGTCTATTTGTGTCGACACATATGAAGCAGTCTGCTGAGTGGTTCATGCTTACTTATACAATCATTGAGGAATCAACTGTCATGACTGGTGACTCAACAGCTGTCATTACCAACAGGTCTGACACCTTTGTCAGAACTATCAGAAGGTTGTTACAAATCGGATCAGCTAGTAATCAGGAGAAATCTCTATATAAAAGACTGATCCATGACAACTTAGATAGAACTGAGACAGAGATAAAAAGGTGGATCATCTAAGGAAAGTTTTCAACAATAAGAAAAGGGGTGACCCTTAAGTAGGCAGATTTTGAACAGTCTGTAGAGAAGATTCGGATCTTATTCTTAATTCAAGGAAGGAGCTGATAGGAGATCAACTTCTACATCAAGAAGAGTTCAACCTTATTTTGTTCTATCAAGAAGCTTTGAAACAGCTAAGTCAGGTTGGATCTGTAGATTCAGTTCATTCAAGAACTGATTAAGAAGCTCTCACCTATAAAGTGATCTATCTGGTGATATTCCTATATCTTTCAAATACTCAATTACTTGTAGGATCTTTTGTTAGATCTGAGTTGTAAGCCTATAATTATAAAGGCTGAGGTAGGGCTGAGTGCCTGAGGTGTAGGACTATTGATAGTCTGAGTTGTAATCCTAATTATAAAGGGTGAGATAGGGTTGTGCCTGAGGTAGGATTCTTGGGGAGAATCTGAGGTAAGACTTGTATAAGTCTGAGCTGTAGGAACCAATCTGGTTCTGAGTTGTAAGATCTGTGGATCTGAGTTAGTGGAAGGAAATTGGGCTGAATCCAGTTCTCTACTGGATAGGCGAAGGGGGAAAGTGGATGTACCCATACCTTGGGGAACCACTATAAATCTGGTGTATGCTGTGCTGTGTTTTTCTGTGCTATGATTTGCAATTTCTGTGCTAAGTAAGAACTAGTTATATTGCCTAAAATTCTTAAAGATAATTAGAACTTATTAACCCCCCCCCCCCCCCCTCTAGGTGTTTAGGCTCTTGAAATAAGTCTTTCACAACTTTTCTCTTTTTAGCAACCTTCTTTTTAGCCTGGAGATTATCAAATTCATCAGAATCTTCTTCATCAACATCATCATCAAAAGATCCTTGAAGATTATCATACATTGCATCTATCTCCTTTAAGGTTTCCTCTGAGATTTGTTTTTCAGCTTGAGGAAGTGCTTGAGGTTTAGCATCTTCATGTGGAGCAATATTCTCAATGACCATCTGATTGTCTTCTTCTAGCTCTACAGACAAAATTTCATCCATATTAGGAAATGGGGACTCAGCCCAAGTAAGGGTAGGGGGAAAAAGCTTTTTGCTCTGGAGGAGAACTCTATTCAGGAAAATTCTAAGTCTCATGTTCCTCTGAACTCACTGAAGCTGCAAAACTAGCCTTTAGTTGTTTAACAACTACATGGCTTATTGGTGGAGTATAACATACTATAGCCAAATATGGCTCTGGGAAAGCTGTTGGAAGATAATTCAAGTAAGCTACATCAAAAGAATTTAACAAATTGAAAAGATCTACTGTGGGATTGATACAGCAATCAACAACAGTCCAAATCTCTGGGAGAGCAACTTGCTTATCTGCACTCAACATATCAAAATCAACTAATTCAGCCTCTGTAATCATAAGTACATCTGCTACTGGTAACTCAACAATCTGCAAAACTGTTGTTGCTTCTGTTGCTGCTGCTGGAGGAGACACTATAGATTCTTCACAGGATATCTCCCCCTACCTAGTTTCAGAGGGTCCTGAAGCCAGGCCCCCAAAAGAAGGAACAGTATGGGAAGTAGACATAAGAGCAGAGAGGGTTGAGATGAATTCAGCAAGAGGTTTAATGGCCTCTGCTATGAGTTGTTTGAGTGGTGGAGTGATGATTTACAGAAGAGAGGGAATGGAAGGGGAATCCATTTACATGAACTCAGAGGGTGTCTGAGTTGATACAGAAGGATGGGGAATGGATGATGAGGGGAAAGGGGTGGTGTCTGATATGGGCTCATCATGAGGTGATAGAGAATTGATGGGAGATGACAGTAGATGAAAAGATGGTATGGATGAGATATTGTGGAGGGGGATGTCATCTAGATATTGAGGAAGAGGGGATTGAGTTGGAGTGATATGCTCTAGAGTGTGAGGTGGAGTTGCATGCACTGGAGATTGGGGTGGAGTTGGTTAGTGTTCAGGTGATTGAAGTGGTGTTGGTTGATGGACTGGGGAAGCAGGAGGTGTTGGTGTATGAGCTGGGGATGGGGATGATTGTTGGAGGGTTGTTGAAGGTGTTTGAACTTGTGGAGGTGTTGGTTGTTGAGATGAAGGTGGAGGGGATGGAATCGTGATGGAGGGGACATCTTCTGGTGGTGGGGGAGCAGCTGTAACAGCTTTGATATCCTCAAATGCCCTAAAAGAGGAAGAAGCCTTGGATGACTTCGGGAAATTCCTCTCCCACCTTCCAAATAACGCACATGTAAGCTTTTTGGAGGCATTGATGAATATAGTCTGGGTGACCATGGATTCATTTGCTTTCTCCTGTAGGAAGATTCCAAGGATCCTTCCAAAACACACCTCTTTCTTACTGTTTTTCTTCTTTATCAGATCAAACAGTATCTTAGCCCAATTCACTGGCTTCCTATTCACAACTGCACACATCACTAGAAATGTTTGCCTAGTGATATAATCATGGGCGATATGTTTTCCAAGCAGTACTTTACCTACAACATCAGCTAAAAAATTATATGCAGAAGATAAATTTTTCTTCAAAAGCTTGTTAGGGTTTTCTCCAGTATGACCCATTGTAATCAGCATTTCATCAAATTCTGAACTATCTATTTCCAAATATTCTTCTCCATTCACTAATCCAAATATATCAGATAAAATGGCGGGGGTGAGAGAAACTTAGTTACCCAATATCGTTCTTATCATTGTGTCGATATCTGGTGTGGAGGAGGTGAACACCCATTCCTGGATTTTTGTGGCAGCAATCTTTATCCTTGTTGTCATAAAGTTCTTCAACTGTTGTTCTTCAAATAATTTCAGAATGTCCAGAAAAATTTGATCTAAATTCTGGAACGACTCGAAGTCAATGTCAAATCCTGTATCGAACTTCATCGCTGCAAGGGTGCTCGCCGAAATCGCCATGATCGCCTGCAAAAGGAAAACATAGAAATCAAGTGCAAAGGGAACAGAAAGCGCGGGATGGAGCTCGAAGAAAACCTATAGATATAAGGTTTTTCAGAATATGAAGCGACAAACTCCATCCTGCGAAAAAAAGAAAATTCTTCAATCTGTGATCGACGAAATATTTTATTGACAAAAGAGTTCGTCGATCTCAGTCTAAAGAAGGGAAAACTTTACGTCGTTCTAAGGTTGACGAAAATTTTCTGAAGCAGTATCGTTGATCTCCGGTCGACGAATAAAACTTTACACAGAGAGTTCGTCAATCTCAGGTCGACGAATTATCTCAAGAACTTTTCTCAGTTCATCGATCTCCGTTCGATGAACTGTTGAAATTCTTCGACCAAAGACAGAAATTAAATTAATGCTTATCCATTGATCATACCTAGCTGATTCAGAAAGAACAGATTGTTCCTCTCATCCAAGGGTTTGGTGAAGATGTCTGCTCTTTGCAAATCAGTGTAGATGTAGATAAGATTAATTTTCTTTTTGTCAACACAATCTCTAATGAAATGATGCCTTATTTCTATATGCTTAGTTCTACTATGATGCACTGGATTCTGTGCAATAGAAATTGCACTTGTATTACATCAAAGTAGAGTTGAATTATTTAAGTCGAAACCATAATCTAGGAGTTAGTTTTGAATCCACAGCATCTGTGAACAGCAACTGCCAGCTGTTATGTACTCAGCTTCTTTTGTTGATGTAGACACAGATGTTTGCTTTTTTACAAAACTAGGACACAAGTCTAGCACCAAGGAACTGGCATATCCCTGAGGTACTTTTTCTATCCACTCTAAATCCAACAAAGCCAGCATCTGAGTATCCAGTTAACTCAAATTCTAACTCAGTTGGATACTAGAGTCCAAAATTAGGGAACCTCTTTATATATCTTAAAATTCTTTTTAGGAAAATAAGGTGAGATTCTTTAGGGTTCACCTAGAACCTAGCACAAAGATAAGTAGCAAACATAATATCTAGCATACTTGCTGTGAGATATAACAGGGACCCAACAATGGCTATATATAATTTCTGATCAACAGGTTTCCCATGTTCATCAGAATCAACCACAGCATTAGTAGCCATAGGTGTTTTCTTAGCTGAAGCATCAGCCATCCCAAACCTTTTTATCAACTCTTTAGCATATTTGGATTGGGATATGAAGATGCCATCAGGGGACTGCTTCACTTGGAGACCAAGGAAGTAGGAGAGTTTACTCATGCTACTCATTTCAAACTTGGAATGCATAAGGTCAGAGAACCTTTTGTATAGTTTGGAATCAGTAGAACCAAATATAATGTCAACTACATATATTTGTACTAATAAGATTTTATCATGATGATTCTTAATAAATAAATTCCTATCTACTATGCCTCTAGAAAATTTATGCTCTAAGAGAAAGCTAGCTAAGGTTTCATACCAAGCTTTTGGAGCTTACTTTAGATAATAGAGAGCTTTATGCAATTTAAAAACATGAGAGGGATAAGATGAAGAGATAAAACCTGGTGGTTATTCCACATAGACCTCTTCTTTGAGTTCACCATTAAGGAATGCACTCTTGACATCCATTTGGTATATTGTGAACTTCTTGTAGGCTGCATAGGCTAAGAATATCCTTATTGCTTCTAACCTTGCAACCGGGGCAAATGTTTGGTCATAGTCTATGTCTTCCTCAAGTTTGTATCCTTGAGCAACTAATCTGGCTTTGTTTATTATGATAGTACCTTGAGCATCTAGCTTGTTTCTAAATATACATTTAGTTCCAATGACTGGGTAGTCTTTAGGTCTTGGAACTAAATCCCAAACTCTACATCTCTCAAACTGCTTGAGCTCCTCTTGCATTACAATGATCCAGTGTGGATCTTGCTCAGCATCTTTAATGGATTGGGGCTCAGTTTGAGTTATGAAGCAGGAATGCATCATGTCCTGCTAGAGTTGATGCCTTGTCTGCACACCCACTGATATATCTCCAATCACTTAAGATGCAGGGTGATCTCTAAGTGTGACAAATTCAGTATGAGGAGTTGGTTGAGCAATAGCTTGGAGAAATAATTCCTTTGGTGGAATTAAGTTAGTTATTGTTGGCTCTACACTGAGTTTAGTGTCATCATCTTCACTTTCTTCAGCAATATGTGGAGAAGGATGTGTAACAGCCTCATTGTTGAGGGTCAACTCATCCAACTTCTCACAAAAGTTAGGTACCTGCAAAGTCTCACTGGTAGAAGCTATCTTCTCCTTGTAAAACATATTAGTCTCATCAAAAGAGATATGAATAGACTCTTTAATTTTAATGGTTGATTTATTATATATCCTATAAGGCTTACTTACTTGGGAATATCCAAGAAAAATTCCAACTTCAGACTTGGCTTCAAACTTTCTAATATATTTCTTGTTGTTGTTATAAATATAACAGATACAACCAAAGACTCTAAAATAATCTACTTTAAGTTTTCTCTTTGAGTAGTTCATAGGTGGTCTTGCCCTTAAGCTTATGAATCAAACTTCTATTCAGGATATAGTTTGTTGTGCTCACAGCCTCTGCCCAAAAGAATAGGGGCAAGTGAGCATCTACAAGTAATGTGCCTGCAGCTTCAATGAGTGTTATGTTTTTCCTTTCAGCTACCCCATTTTATTGAGGAGTTCTAGGAGCAGAGAAGCAATGTATGATACCTTCCTTCTCACAGAATTCTTGCATGGGAAGAGACTCAAACTCAGTACCATGATCACTTTTGATCAATGCAACTAGAGTAGAGTACTCAATCCTTATGCTTTTAAGAAAATCTGTAAGAACCTTGAAGTTATCTGACTTGTTTCTCAAGAAAAATACCCAAGTGAACTTTGAGAAGTCATCAACAATTACTAAGGTATAAGACTTCCCTCCTAGGCTCTGTACAGCAATGGGTCCAAAAAGATCCTATGGAGCAAGTACAGTATCCTAGGTGAATCACTCTTATTAAGTGACTTAAACTATTTTTAGTTTGCTTGCCTAACTGACAAGCCCTGCAAAGGCTTTCCTTCTTGTAGGGGTAAGTAGGCAATACTCTAACAAGGTTGTCCCTATATAGTTTAGCAATGTTTTTCAAGTTTACATGTCCTAATCTCCTATGACAAAGATCATTATTATTACTAGTTTGGTTAAACAGGCATATCTCAGTTTTAGCAGACTTAAAATTAACTATATAGATATTTCCTACTCTAGTACCAGTTAAAACTACTTGGTTATCTATAGAAGTAATAATACAGGAAGTTTTGTTAAATGATACCTAAAACCTTTCATCACATAACTGACTTATGGATTTAAGGTTGTGCTTCAGTCCACTTACATAAGCAACCTTCCTAAAGGTGACTGCTCCAACCTTGACCTTTCCATATCCTTCAGTCTGGCCACAATTGGAATCACCAAATATTATTTTGGGTCCTAGCTTTGACTTATAGTTGATTAGGTTGTCCTTATTTCCAGTCATATACTTTGAATAGCCGCTATCCTGATACCACTGTTGCTCTGTGGTGGGATTGTCTTTCACCAGCAATGAAACAGATTAGTTATTCTTGACCCATGTCACCTTGGGTCCTTGTTTATTCATATAATTAAAACTGGAAATGTATGAGTATTCAGGTTTACTTTTATAACTTAAGGGATGAAATATCTTAGGTGGAATTATTCATTGGGTGAATGGGTTAATAAATTCTCTAGGTTGATTAAGTGATCTGTTGGAATTAAAGTTTATGTTATTATAAACTGGGGTCGACGAATTCTACTAAGTTCATCGATCTAAGGTCGACGAACAGGGATAAGTTCATCGAAATCCACTGAGAGAATGAAAGTATTCATTTTCTGGGCCCCAATATCGTCGATATCTGGTCGACAAACCATACTGGTTTCGTCGATCGCAGTTCAGAGAATAATTATTATAAAAATTTCTGTTCGGAGTTCGTCGACTTGAGTTCGACGAACTGTACATATTTCGTCGATCTGAGTTCGGCGAAATCTGTTGAACATAGTTATAGTTAAGATTTTTCTTATTCTTTCTGCTTTTCTTATTCTTTGTTTTAGTTCTGTTTGTTTAACAATATTATCATCTATCTTTTCTTTACCTTTTTTAGAAACAAATTTTATAGGATTTGTTAAGATAGTTTTCTAAATCAGTGGGGGTTGGCTTGATGAAGAACCTAAGCCAACCTTGTCATTGAGCCTAGCATTCACTGTCCTTGTGATGTCCATCAGCTTAATACTTCTCCCATTTAGGGATTCTTCAAGTTGTCTAGCCTCAGCTAATTCAGTTTTCAATGATATAATCTGTTCACTAGCTAAAGTTATTTCATCTTTTAACTTGATGTTTTCTGAAATAAAATTATCTTGTTCCGTCAATTTCTCTCTAAATTGTTTAATCTCTTTTTCAGAATTAATTAAATAAATACATAAATATTTGAATTCAGTTCTAAAATTATCTGAGTTAAAATCAAAGGAGGACAGTACCTGATCTTCCTCAGATTTAGAGTCTTCACCCTCTAACTTATCATATTTTGCTTCTGAATAGCTGTCTGATGCATTGATGGCCATCAGGCAAATCTCATTTGCCTTAGCTTCCTCTTCATCTTCACTGGAGCTTGAAGATGAAGATTCATATTCAGTTTCACTCCATGTTTCATCCACAAAGCCTTTCTCCTTTTTTTATGCTTGTTGGAGGAGGGCTTGTTATAGTGTTGTTTCTTGGTTTCTTTTTCTCTTCTTCTCTCCTTCTTTTGGTTCTCTAAACACTCTGAGATGAAGTGTCCAGGCTTCCTACAACCAAAACAAACCACTTCTTTAGTGGGTTTCTAGTCATATCTTGGCTTGTCATCTTTCCTTGATGACTTTCTTCTGAAATCCCTCTTGCCCATCTTGTAGAATCTCTTGGCTAAGAGACTCAGAAATTCTTCACTTGCTGTTGGAGCTTCTGATTCTTTAGTTGCTTTAAATGCAATTCTTTGCTCCTTTCATGCTGATGGAGTCTTCTGCTCTGCAGCTTCTCTAGACTTTATGAGCTGCTCATAGGACTTGAGTTTTCCAAGTAGAGATTCTGTGGAAATCTCATTGAGACTTATGGCTTCCTTGATTGTCCATATTTTGGAATCCCATGAGCTGGGGAAGCACATGAGAATTTTGTCATTTATTTCTGTGAGAGTGATGTCCTTGTCCAAAGTCTTTAGCTCATTGATGATTGAGCTAAGTCTATTGTACATGTCACTAACAGACTCTGACTCATCCTTCTTGAAGTTTTCATATTGTGAGATGAGATTGGATCTCCTATCCTTTCTCTCATCTGCTGAACCAGCAACCATCTGGTTAAGAGAATTCCAGATAGCCTTGGCTGATGTGCACTCAGCCACCTTCTGGAAAATATCATCAGACATTGTCTGAGCTAGAATATTCATGGCCTATACATCAGCTATTTTGGCCTTTTTCTGAGCATCTTTCCACTCAGGTGGTGGAACAACATGTGTGCTGGGACTTCAGTAGATGTTGCCACTGGAACTGGTGGTCCTGTCAAGATAGAATTAAAGATATCATCATCAATAGAGTTCATATACAGCTAGATTCTTTCCTTCCAGATAGAAAACATATTTAAGTTGCAAACTGGAGGTTTTGTGCTTGTATAGTCTTTGTTCTGTGCCATGATGTGACAGAAAAACTAGGAAAATAAAATCAGATCTAACAAGGACCTTTTGGTTCAAGTGTTAGCTTGTACAACCAAGGGAACAACCCTCTGATACCAATTGAAGGATAGGGGTTAGATCTGATTTACTCTAGAGGGGAGGTGAATAGAGTAATTAAAATTTTGGTTGTTTTTAAGATTTATATCAGAGTATAAGTGGGTGATACCAATAATAATAGAAAGAAATAAAATAGGCTAAACTAAGTTATCACGGTCACAGCAAGAATAGAAAGAAAATGAACACACACAGATAACACAAGAAATTTTATAGTGGTTCCCCAACTGGGTACATCCACTCTTCTACCACCCTGGTCGGAATCCACTATCAGGTTTTTGATCAGGTGACTGTCACCCCAAGATCTATTTCCAGGGAGATCTCACAACCCTTTAGGCTTTTAATTAGGTGCCCAAAAACTAAGAATTAACTTTTGAAGGGAGTTAATAAAACCTTTGTACAGGTGGTGAGAGGAGGTGATGATCTCTTTTCTCTATCTAATAGAGAAGACTAGTGGATTTGTTGTTGTCAAGACTCCGTTTTAAATGTAGAAATGGTTCAAAAACTTGGAGCCTTGCTCTGGGTGTAGGTCTTCAGCCTTGTCTGAATGAATCCTGTAACTTTCTGACTGATTCAAGATGTTGTCCTTGAATGTTCCTGGAGGAGAAGGTTGAAGAAGACTCTTGATAGTGATGGATGTTCTTCTTCAATCTTCAGAATGGACAAGGAAGAAAATAGAATGTTTTCTGTACTGGAAGAGAGTTTTGAATGTTCAGTATTATCTGTCTGTATTCTTGTGTGATGTATGTTCTCTTCTAATGTCTGGCTTAGTGTGTTTCCATCTGAAAAGAGAAAATCTCTTTTATATTCTACAATCAATTATTCTCCTTTGAAATTTGAATTCCTGCATTAAATGCTGAAAGATCTGGAGAATGAAACGGCTGGAATATCTGTCTTAAATGAGTTTCCCCAACTGTCCCTAATAAAATAAGCAAGTAATTAACCTGATGAAGACCATAATTAATGCTGTCAATAATGGCTATATTTAGAGGAATATAAGCATTAATTACTTAGGAATATTACTACTAAATAATATAGAAAGTAAGGGACAGAAGTAAGGAAAACTTCTCATTCTGTCTCGGGACAGAAATCGTCGACCTCAGAATAGAATTCGTTGACTAGAGTTCCAAGTTCGTTGACTTGAGAAATCCTGTTCGTTGACCTGAGCTCTGCGAACTACATTCTGGAAATAACTTGCTAATTCTGTGCTTTGAGTTTGTCAAGCTAAGAATCTGTCTGAAAGAGGAGATCATCAACCTGAGCTCGAATAACGTCGAGCTCAACTCAGAAAAATAACTCTGAGTTCGTTGATCTGCGATCGACGATCATCGAGCTGAGTTCGAAGAATTTCGAACTGATCATTTTGATCTCTGAATCTTCTAAGTCTTGAATCTACTGAGGTCCTCTGCTGGCTGGTCCATGAAGGTTGAACCTAAAGACTTGCCAAAACTCTAGGACTACTAGACTTGACCCTGGCTATACAATGTGGGTCAAACTCAACCTAATTTAGTGAACCTGACCCAAATACAAACTAGGGATCCAACACAAAGTTAGAGATGGATAGCCTAACCATCAAGGACACTCCTCCAAATGCCCAAGGAAAAGATGATGTTGTGTGCCTTTCTGAAGAAGGACAAGGTACTTTGGATATGGTTGAAGACCAGCATGATCTAGCCACTAAAGTTCATTGATTTGAGTAAAGAATGCCTCCTGCTGTCAGACATTTGAAAGATCATCCCAGAAATCAAATCATAGGAGATGATAACCAATAGGGTTACAATAAGGAGTAGAAGCCTCAACATTGCTATACACTCTAACTTTTTATCTCAGGTTGAACCAAAAAGGTTTGGAGATGCCAACATAGACCCATTTTGGATTATGGTAATGTAAGAAGATCTGAACCAATTCAAGTGGTTCAATGTCTGGAAGCTGGTTCCTAGACCACAAAGACATAACATCATTGGAACCAAGTGGATATATAGGAACAAACTTGATGAAAATGGTGTTATAATCAAGAACAAAGCCAGACTGGTTGCCAAGGGATACAGATATGAAGAAGGTATTGACTTTGATCAGACCTTTGCACCAATGGCAAGATTTGAATCTATAAGATTGTTCCTTGTATATGCTGCACATAAAGGATTCAAGGTCTGCCAAATTGATATAAAGTCAGCCTTCTTAAATGGTGACCTAAAAGAAGAGGTCTATGTTGAGCAACCCTCGGGTTTTATTAATCCTAACTCTCCTGATTTTTTATTTAAGCTTAGAAAAGCTTTGTATGGGTTGAAACAAGCCCCTAAGGCATGGTATGAAACCATGTCTAGCTTTATCATTGAGAACAAATTCTCAAGGGGAAAGATAGACAAGACTTTATTCCTAAGGGAAGTCAAGGGTAAGATCATTTTAGTCCAAATTTATGTAGATGACATAATTTTTGGGTCTACTAATGATGACCACTGTAAAATTTTTATTAAACTTATGTAAAGGAAATTTGAGATAAGCAGTATGGGTGAACTAAAGTACTTTTTGGGCCTCCATGTAAGACAATCTGAGAATGGATTATCCATTTCACAGTCTAAGTTCACCAAGTAGTTAATTAAAAAGTTTGGAATGGAGAGTGCGTCCATAATGAAAACTCCTATGGGGTCAAGTGTGTCATTAGAAAAGGATAAGACTGTGAAACTTGTTGATGAAATCTTATACAGAGGCATAATTGGCTCCCTCCTCTACCTTACTGCTAGTAGGCCAGACATCATGTATGTTATATGTGTTTGTGCTACATACCAGGCTTGCCCTAAAGAGTCTCATTATTCTGTAGCTAAAAGAATTTTGAGATATCTCAAAGTCACACATGATCTTAGCCTATGGTACCCTAGGAATAGTTATTTTGAACTAACTGGGTATTCAGATGAATACTTTGTAGTCTGCAGAGATGATAGGAAAAACACCTCTGATTCCTATCATTTTCTAGGAAGGAGGCTTGTATCTTAGAGCAGCAAGAAGCAAACAAGTGTTGCAATATCAACAGCTGAATCAGAGTATATATCAACTGGTAGTTGTTATGCTCAGCTATTATGGATTCAGCATCGGCTCTAAAATTATAACCTCAAGCTAAGTAGAACTCCTATGTTTGGTGATTCTACTAGTGCCATATCTTTTGCTAGGAATCTTATATCTCATAGCAGGATTAAGCATATAGAGATTATGTATCAATTTATTAGAGAGCATGTGGAATGTGAGGACATCTCCCTTGAGTTTGTCCCCACAGACAGCAGGTGGTTGATATCTTCACTAAGCCATTAGATGAAGCCAAGCTCAACTCCTTCAAATTTGAATTGGGTATGATGAATTTGGTATAGCTTCAGTTGCTCCTCATGTATTTTAGTTGCAGGTAGTACTTATCTATGCAGGAAAATCAAGGAATTATGGGCTAAGTGTCCAAGCGTCGAGTGCGCTAAGTCAACATCAGGCGTCGAGTGCATAGCAATAACTTCAAGCGTCGAGAGCATCGAGTGTTCTGAGTCCACTCAACGCATTCTACCTGGGACTTCTATTTACGGATAATCTACGGGATTAATCTCAGTCGTTAATCTCTTCATGATCATCGCAACAGGTATGCGCCTCTCCACATTCACAAATTAGAGGTAAGTGTAAATAGAATGGTGTGTGCTTAGAACAAAATACACTACTCATCTCCCTTCTCTGCCACATACGACGAAACGATGAAAGCTCGGAAAATCTATAGAAATTCACAGAAGCAATGGCGCAAAAAGGATTAGATTTCATGTTCGAGGGATCAGAGTTAGTGTGAAATAGGTTCAAGGATGCACTAGAGGAAGTTCAGCTAGTTCTCGACCTCCTGCAGGTTGCTGAACTAGAACAGGTTCTTTTAGAGCCGAGCTTTCTATTGAAGAGGAAAGTGCTTGAGTTATACTCAAACACTAAGGTCGACTCATCTTCCACCAAAATCAGGTCATCTATCACCAAAAATAAGGTCCAGATTACCCCCAAACGATTGAGCAAGGCGCTGCAACTGCCCAAGTTCAGGCCATCAGATGAAGAAAAAGAACTAGACCAAACTGATGTCAGATCTGCCCTAAAGTGGAGTGGACTGTCAAAGCACTCCACTGGATCAATTCTGAGAAAAGAACTGAACCTAAAAGGAAACTTTCTAGCAGATGTTGTTGGGAAAGCTATGTTATGCAAGACTGAATCTCATGATAAGATATCCAAGAGGATGTTCGAGTTGATGACAAGAATAATTCTTTCCAAGAAAATAGATTGGGGAAGGGTACTTTTTGTTAGAATTGTAGAATGTATCCCAGAGCCAAACTTGGGCAGGATTCTATCTCTATATCTACACAGCACTGTTCCAAGGATCCTAAACATAAGTCTATGGAAAAAAATCCATCACATGAGGAGGATTGATATAGAAAATATTGAATTGTGTATGTGGAGAGAAGAAGATGAGGATGATGTTGATAGTATTCTTTGATTCTATATCTTATAAAGGCAAGTATACTCTATCGTTTATAGTATAGGATATTAAAGTTCAATATCAAGGTCGTATTTCCCAGGAAGGATTGATTACTTCTACTTTGAGGGTTACTATTATTTTATCACATGATTTTTTGGGTTGATTTTCTTAACTAAGAGAAAAGCGCTTAATTGGACGTTATGAAAAAGGGTTAAAACTTATGGAGGAAATATTAGTACTTGATTTTGAATCACTTTAGCATAAGTTAATCAAAATAAAATAACAAACTAAATCTTAGTAAAGTAATAGGCAACTTGACCGTGGAGGTTCCCGAAGCTTAAATACGCTCCTCTCGGAGAAGTGCTCAACTGAGTTTAGGAAGATTCGACCGAACTCTCGTCCCGTATTCAGATGCCTAAAGCTCGTCTTGAGTGGTGAACCTTGCTATTGGATTCAACTCCAATTCGGGAGATTTACGTCATTCTCTCTCGACAAGTGTGTGCATCTCTTTTTACTCTTGGATGATCACTTCAAACTATGAGCCTCTCGGCTAACTAAGAATGAAAACTTAAGTGGAGGCTATATGTCGATAATATAGTCCCACTAAATTTAAATCAAGAGTAAATCGAAGGCCAATACTTTAAAAAGAGAAAGAAAATCATAACTTGATCAACTCATCATCAGATCATAGCAATCGAGTACTAATGAGGATTTAGTTACTCATGATGAAAGGGTGAGAGAGAGAGAGAGAAGTAGTATAAGTTCATGAAAAACTAAATAAGAAGGAAGAGAAAGAGAGTCTTTTATTAATAAAAAGAGGAGTTGCGAGTTAAAATAAAAACTACCATTACATGAAATAAAAAAAAACTAGCTACATGCTAATTCTTCGCTATTAAAAGACATTACAAGTTTATTACAAAATTTGCATAAGAATAACTTGAGATGAGAGGGAGAAAAAGAGCGAAAATAAGAACATAAACACAAAAGAAAACAAGTGGTAGCTCTCAAAAACTCAACCAAACTCAACTAATTCTACTTATTGGACTGCTCTTAGCTGATGTAATCTGGTCCTAGAACACATAGTTCTTTCTTGTATTTATAGAGAAATTTTTGGGAAGTATATGCCCCCCTTACACACCCATATCGAGGGGGCATGTCGGCATTTTTGACTTCGACTGCTAAAATTTTTGCTGAGAAGTGACTGGAACGGAAGTTGTGTTACAGGCCCCCGGTACACACCCATGTCGAGGGGGCATGTCGGTTGTGGCATGTCAGCGGCTCGATAAATTCATGTTGCAGCGCCGAAAGTGTTGACTTAGAGGGACACGCCCCCGGTACACGCCCGTTTAGGTGGGGGCACAGTCGTGACCTAGGCTTGTAAGTTGCATTTTTCTTGAACTTTGCCCGGGGCAAATCTTAGTCGGGATTTGACTACACACCCACAGTACATGCCCGTGTAGGTGGTACACGGTCGTGACCTAAGGCGTGTAAGGTGAATTTCTCTGGAAACGTACTTCGAATCATTGTTTCATTCCAATTGGGTTACACGCCCAAGGTACACACCCGTGTAGGTGGTACATGGTCATGACCCTAGGGCATGTAAAATGGAAACTGACCAAAAAGTTTCAAAATCCTGAAAAATCGAAAATAAAATAAGTTAGAACAATTTTTATAAAAGAAACAAATTATATGCTCAAAATTCAAAATATATATAATTTTAAATAAGAAAAAATATGGATTTATCCAAGTAATTTAAGCTAAAATAAGTATCATCAAATTCCCTCATACTTATGTTTTGCTTGTCTCCAAGCAAAGATATAAAAACTAGCCAGTATAAAAGTAACTAATCAAAAGACTTATTTATATTACACACGAGTACCCTACAAAATTCTAAGTAGAAAGAAAATGAAAAATAAACCTAAAGCTTTTAATTAAATATGAAATAACACTTTAAAATCTTTACTAACAAAAATTATTCATCCAAAATTTTAACCGAAAGTATATTAATGAATCAAAGCAATGTAACGAGGGAATGTCGCATTGAGTTGTTACGGTACCCTAAGAGACAAACTATAATTATATAAATCTAAAATCAAGAATCTAAATTTGTACCTGATAACTTAGCTAATCTAATCTTTTTCTCTACTTTAACTAAAAACAAACCTAGAAGCATGAATCAAAAGGACTTCGTTAGGACCGAGACATGACTTAGGTATGTGATTTGGAATTGAAATTCAAAGATAAAACCGGTGGCTAATAATCACACTAAACCAAAGCAAGAGTTTTATAGAAATTTCAACCACGAGGTAAAGTATAAGCAATTTTTTTTGATATAATATATTTTTTTTCTAAACAAAAGGCCATAAAAATTTTTTCCTTCTGTGATTGGCCAAGCACAATCTTTATCAAATAAAACCTACGTTTCTTGAATAATTTTCTTTTGAGCATATCATTTTTGAAGTTCTCCAAATATTACACAACCTTATCACAATTATGAAATTTAAATGAAACTCAAAAGATTAGTGTGATGAAATAGGTTGGAAAAATTGGCTTTGGTGAGATGATAAGTGGAGGTAGCAAGTAAAAAAGGAAAATGGCCAAAAATAGGCTAACTAAGGATTTATTTAAAAGGTTGGCATGAAGGCTCAAACGAATTCAAAAATGACCTAAATCATTTTCATGCTCCTAAATTCATTTAAAGTATAGGTTTTGAAAAAAATTTAATAGAATAAGTCCTAAAGAGCAAATAGAGACTAATTAAATTATCATGAATATAACGATATTAAGCGTCTAGGATAATTCACATCTACTACACTAATCCAAAGTTAACATTATAAAAAATTTGTTAAACACCAAAAGGAAAATAGTGTGAAGAATTTTTAAGAAAGTAAAGAAAATAAAAGAAGAAAATCATAAAGAAGTGCAAGATTTAGAAACAAATTTCAAATTAATATGCTACTTAGAATTAGAAACACAATATGACCAACAATTTACTCGTACAACATAATTAAGAAGAAAGATTATAAAAAATTAAAACTAGCTAAGTTTATATAAAAGATTTTGAGAATAACAAAACTTAAAGCAAGGGGTATTATTGATTTACCATAATTAGTCTAAACTATATATAAAAAATAAAAACTCATTTTTTTAATCTATATATATATATATATATTATTGTTTAAACAAAAACATAAATAACTAAAAAATATATTTTTCAAAAGAATTTTTTTTTGAGATTTTTAAAGTTTTATAAATTATTTTTGAAATTTTCTAAAATAGAAAAGAAAAAAAAACTTAAATGAGGAAGGACTCCCCCATACTTAAAATTATACATTGTCCCCAATGTTTAAAGCAAAGTATAAAGAGGAAGAAAATAAAAGACTGGATGGGGGGAAAGATGACTTCCCTGCTAGCAAAGGAGGGGAAGACCGCAACTGAGATCCTTTAGAAAATTGTTAAAATAATAATAATAATAAGGATAACTTTGGGGTGCCTCCAACAAGTGCTTTGCTTAAGGTCGCGAGCTTGACCCACATGGCGGAGGAAGATTATAAATTGGGGAGTGTGAGGTGCTCGCTTTTCCCTTCCACGAGATCCCCTGTAAGGTAAAGTTTTAAACGATGCCCGTTGACTTTAAACGATCCTTTTTCTGGGTGGGAGATAAGAACGGTCCCATATAACCAAACTTCTTTGACTTCAAAGGGGCCGAACCATCGAGACTTTAATTTACCCAGAAAAAGCCTGAGGTGGGAATTGTATAAAAGGACAAGATCGTCGGGAGCAAATGTTTTTTCACATTTGATTTTTCGATCGTTATAGAACTTAGAACGTTCCTTATAAAATTTATTACTCTCAAAAGCGTTTGCACATCATTCATCGTGTTCATTTAGTTGAAATTTTCTACTTCCAGAGGCTGAGTTCGAATCAAGGTTTAAAAATTTTAGAGCCCAAAAGCTCGGTGTTCTAACTCTACCAGCAGATGACATGCCTTGTTGTAGACTAATCGATATCGCGTACAACTGATGGAAGTCTTATATGTCGTACAATAGGCCCATATCCCGTCGTCGAGCTTAATAGACCAATCTTTCCTATTTATCGATACGGTTTTTTCTAATATGCATTTAATCTCTCGATTCACTACCTCAACTCGGCCGCTCGTTTGGGGGTGATAGGTGGTGGCGAGCTTGTGCATGACTCCATACTTAGATAAGATTTTTTGTGAACTAAGCATTGCATAAGTGCGTACCCCTATCGCTCACTATCGCGCGAGGCGTGCCGAAGTGAGAAAATAATTTTTTAAGAAATTTAACGATGACTCTCGCATCATTGGTGGGGAGAGATTTCACTTCTGCCCACCTGGATACGTAGTCAGCCACCACTAAAATATAGTGATTGTTTGAAAAAGGAGGTAAAGGGCCTATAAAGTCAATACCCCATAAATCAAAGATCTCGCATTCTAAAAATAGGTTTTAGGGCATCTTGTTAAGACAAGAGTTATTTCCCGACCGCTGATAGATATCGCAAGAACTCGCAAAAGTGTGAGCATCTTTGAAGAGAGTGGGCAAATAAAATCCCACCTCTAGTGCCTTCCACACGTTCATCGTCCTGATAATGGCCACCGGGGGGTCCCTCTTGGCAGTGTCGCAATATTTGTACACCCACCTCGCTCCAGACGTATCTCCTTACTACTTGATCTGCACAGACGCAAAAGAGAAAGGGGTCCTCCCAAAAGTATTTGGTCAAATCAAAAAAGAATTTTTTCTTTTGCTGGGTTGAAAAATCTTTCAGAAGGACCCGCGCAACTAGATAGTTGGCATAATCTGTGAACCAAGGGGTGGGAGAATCCTTTATCTTATTAATAGCTAAGAGGCGCTCCTCAGGAAATCTATCATCTATGTTAAATTCTTCCAACACTTTCGCAGCTGGGTTTTCTAATCGAGAGAGGTGGTCGGCCCCAAAATTTTTGACCCCCTTCTTATCCCGGATCTCTAAGTCGAACTCCTGCAGGCGGAGGATCCATCGAAGTAAGCAGGGATTGGCATCGAATTTTGCTAGTAGATATTTAAGGGCAGAGTGGTCGGTAAAAACGATGACTTTTGATAGTGTTACGTAGGATCTAGACTTATCGAAAGAAAAAACAACGGCTAGTAGTTCCTTTTCTGCCGTAGTGTAGTTGGCTTGTGCGTCTGTAAGCATTCTGCTAGCATAGTAGATAGGGTGAAAATATTTGTTAACACACTGTCCTAATATGGCTCCTACTAACATATCGCTTGCGTCACACAAGATTTTGAATGGAAGGGACCAATCAGGCACCACTAAAATAGGAGAGTTGATAAGTTTTTCTTTGATAAAATTAAACGCATCTGTGCACTCTCTATTAAAAATGAAAGAGGATTCCTTTTCCAAGAGGTAGGTTAGCGGTTTCATTATTTTAGTAAATTTTTGTATGAACCGTCGATAAAAACCCGTGAGGCCTAAGAAACTCCTAACATATTTTACATTTGTTGGTTGGAGAAGTATTTCGATAATTTCGACTTTGGCCTTATCAACCTCTATCCCCTTGGCAGATATCTTATGGCCGAGAACCAAACCCTCTCGGACAATGAAGTTACATTTTTCCCAATTTTATACTAGATTTGTTTCTTCGCATCTCTAAAGGACTCGATCTAGAATTTTCAAGCAATTTTGAAATGAGCTTCCGAACATGGAGTAGCCATCCATGAAGACTTCCATAATATCTTCTACAAGATCGACAAAGATTGCCAGCATATATCTTTGGAATGTTGCTGGCGCATTATAGAGGCCAAATGGCATTCTTCGATATGCAAAGGTGCCGAAGAGGCAAGTAAAAGTCATTTTTTCGTTATCTTCGGGGGAGATAGGTATTTGAAAAAAAAATGAAAGGCCATCCAGAAAATAATAGAATGGATGACCCGAAAGTCGCTCTAAGATTTGATCGATGAACGATAGCGGGAAGTGGTCTTTTAGGATGGCATCGTTTAACTTTCGGTAGTCGATGCACACACGCTAACCCGTAATAGTACGGGTTGGAATTAGTTCATTGTTCTGGTTTGCCACAACCATTATACCGCCCTTCTTAGGCATGACTTGTACGGGGCTCACCCACGTACTGTCCTAGATAGGGTAGATAATTCCGGTATCTAGAAGTTTTATTACCTCAGCCTTAATAACATCCCTCATGTTCGGGTTAAGTCATCGATGAGGCTGGATAGTTCTGCAGGAGTTATCCTCAAGAAAAATTTTATGCGTGCAGAAAGATAGGATTATCCCCCTGATATCTGAAATCTGCCATGCAATTGCATGACAATGTTGTTTAAAACTTCCACCAATTCAGAAGTCTCTGAATCGCTTAGGGTAAAAGAGATAATGACAGGAAGTTTTAAATTTCGTTCGAGAAAGACATACTTTAGGTGATCGGGGAGTTGTTTAAGTTCAAGGACTGATGGTTCTTCATATGATGTTTTGATTTTTAAATCTTTTGAATCGAAGGGTTCAAAAGGCGAATTGGTCGACATTTCCTCAAGACAAAATAAATTTGCCAAATCTGGATCGTTTAACATTGAGGAAAGCAGTTCAGAAAGAGAAGAATAGTCTTCTTCAAACAAGGCTTCCAAGTTAAAGCAGGAATCATCGTTTGATAAAGATTTTTATATTGAGGGATTCATATGAAGAGTAACTTCATCGTCTCCAACCCGAAGATGGTGTCGGCCATTACTTTCGTCAATTAATGCACGAGACGTGGCGAGGAAGGGGAGACCGAGTATAATTGGTATTTTGATATCCTCCTCGATGTCAAAGATGATGAAGTCTACCGGGAAGATAAACTTATCAACCTTGACTAGAACATCCTCTACTACCCCACTCGGATATTTTATTGAGCGATCTGCTAGTTGGATGCTCATTTTCATTGGGCTTGGAACATCCGGTTTATTTTTTTGAAGAGAGAGAAGGGCATCAAATTGATGTTGGCACCCAGGTCTGCTAGGGCGTGCTTTATTAACAGATTGTCAAAGAGGCACGAGATGGAGACATGTCCTGGGTCATTTAGTTTAGGTGGAAATTTGTTAAGGATAACCGCCGAGCATTCCGCGTTGAGGTAGACGCGCAAAATATCCTCTAGTTTCTTTTTGTTAGAAAGCAACTCCTTAAGGTATTTCGCATATTTTGGCATTTGTGAGACTGCCTCGCAGAAGGGGGCATTGATTTGAATCTGTTATAATATTTGTAGGAATTTCTTATAGTGCTCGTCTTCCCGCTCGTCATTAATTTTTGAAGGGTAAGGTATAGATGAGCTAGAAATCTGCGACGTACTTGAGATATTTTATCACAACCCGCATTTTCTCCGAATTTAGGAATTATCAGAGTATGAGAAAACACGCGTCATGATGCCACGTCGAGCAGGGGATAACTGTTGACGCTCAGGCAAAACCATCTACTTTACCCTTTGAAATAAATTCATGAGTTTAAATGATTAGAAAAACCAGTTATATTTTAGAGGTCGTATCCCTCGGCTCGGTGGATCACCTAGTCCACAGGTAAAAACTATACTTATGCGCTGCAGAAAATACTTTATTCAGGTTTGACATCCTAAGGAGTGCATAAGAGCCCCAAGAGGACCACTTATGCTATGCAAGACTCTACATTTAATTTATATTATATATAAGAAAACGATCTTTATACGTTGTTTGGAAAATAGTGATTGATTTTTATAAAACATGTTGATCATGAGCTATACTTATAATAATAATTGTAGTTTAAAAATAACTAGCAACCTAGCATAAATCCTCCTCAGAGCAAGTAGACTATCTCCAAAAAATGATAGCAGCAAAAGTAATATATCTAGTACAAAGGTAAAAACTACCAGTGGGCGCCAACAACCTGACACGAACCCACTGGTAAATATGTATGTCTGTAAGAAAAGTGCAGAAAACTACCTCACTAAACAAATCCAGAAGGATCTCCAAAGCCCAAGAGACCACCAGCAACACCACAGCAACCTAGCCACAAAACTGGCTACTGCTCAGGATCTGAGGCATTCAAAAGAAAGAAAGAATACCTCAGCAAGCAAAACAAGGAAAAATTGCATGAAAGTGTCAACCAGAGGATAAATGAAAGAGGAAAACACACAGTAGTAAAAGTCACAACTGCCCAAAGCAAGACAAAAAGAAATGCACTATGTGCGAGGAAACAGCATCAACCCTTCCCAGAAACTACATCCTGCAGAGTCTACTAAGCTACCAAGAGCCCAAAGTGCTGCAATCTACCAAGGAAGAAACATCTAACACCCTAAGCTGTGGGAGATGGTAGTAGCAAAAACAAACAACATGGATCCGGGTTGGAGGCAAACTCAGTCCCCCAACCACCATTTCTAAGCCAACCAGCTCAAGGGTCTACATGTGAAAGCACTAGGGACCTTCCACCCCCTTGACCAGCCCGTACCTTGTGGAAGATAGAAGAAAAGGGTGGCCACGGCTAAATTACACAACACCTCCCCCATGAAGAGCTTCAAACCACCACTACTAACCACGACCCACGATTCGGCCTTTAGGAAAGAAAAACATGGCCGACAAGGAAACTAAAAACATAAACAGGGATTTCACTCGGGAACGAAAATCAAGGTAGGGAAAAAGTGTTGAAATGACTCAACACGGCTTGGCGTTGAGTGGGACCCACTCAACGCCTAACCAGACCTTGGCGTTGAGTGAGTTTGCCTCACTCAGCGCCAGAACAGCCATGGTGTTGAGTGAGGTTCACTCACTCAATGCCCTCTAGAAGAACAACCCTGGCGTTGAGTGAGCTAGCCTCACTCAACGCCAAAACAGGCATGGCGTTGAGTGAGGTTCACTCACTCAACGCCTCCCGCAGGAATACTTTGGCGTTGAGTGAGCTACCCTCACTCAACACCAAAACAGCGATGGTGTTGAGTGAGGTACACTCACTCAATGCCCTGGTACTTAACCACAATCAGAGAAAGTGGCGTTGAGTGAGCTAGCCTCACTCAATGCCAAAACATCAATGGCGTTGAGTGAAGCTCACTCACTCAACGCCCTTACACTTAGCCGCAAAAGAAAACTGCGGCGTTGAGTTAGTCCACCTCACTCAACGCCAAAACAGCAATGGCGTTGAGTGAGGTTCACTCACACAATGCCCTGGAACTTAGCCGCAACAAGGCAAATCTGCGGCGTTGAGTGAGCTGACCTCACTCAACGCCAAAACAGCAATGGCATTGAGTGAGGTCGTCTCACTCAACGCCAGAAGTTCTGGCCGCGAAGAAGGGCTGTGGCGTTGAGTGAGTCTACCTCACTCAACGCCAAAGCAGAAATGGCGTTGAGTGAGGTCAACTCAATCAACGCCACGGGACTTGGCCGCAAACTTGCCTTCGGCATTGAGTGAGGCCACCTCTCTCAACGCCAAACCAGAAATGGCGTTGAGTGAGGTCAACTCACTCAATGCCAAAGTACTTAGCCTTAGAAAAGGCTATGCTGTTGAGTGAGCACACCTCACTCAACGCCAAAGTACTTGGCTGCACAGAAGCGACGGCGTTGAGTGAGTCTACCTAACTCAACGCCAAAACCAAAATGGCGTTGAGTGAGGTCGGCTCACTAAATGCCAAAACACTAATCTTCTCAGGAAAACCGCGGCGTTGAGTGAGCTTGCTTCACTCAACGCAAAAACGGAAATGGCGTTGAGTGAGGTTGACTCACTCAACGCCAAAGTACTTAGCCGTTAGCAGGGGTTGCGGCGTTGAGCGAGTCCACCTCACTCAACGCCCTAGTACTTAGCAAAATTCTGACTGGCTACAGTTGCGGAGTTGAGTGTATGCACCACACTCAACGCCAAACCCGCAAAGGCTTTGAGTGTGTGCACCACACTCAATGCCGTCCAGACATAATCCAAAATTGGCTCTTCCCAACAAACACAGCAGACACCCCCTCCTCTCTCTCTCTCTCTCTCTCTCTCTCGGCTTCACCCGCAAGCCACCAACCAGACAGCAATCTGGAGTTTAACTGATGGCATTACGCTGGCGGGTTGAACACCAACAGCACAAAGAAGGGGGGCTCATAGGAGAATCTAAGCCCTAAATTAGCAAAAAAAGAGAACATGCTTGGCTTCTACCCTAGGGCTAACCAGGAATTTTCAGAATTTCAAGAGAACAACAATGGCAAGGGCAAGAATACCACTTGCCTCGATTTCCGGCAAAGCTTGGACGGCTTTCCCTCCTCTTTACTTGGCACTAGCAGCAGCAACACCTAAAAGCACACTCCCATACTTTAATGGCGGAAAACCACAAGACCGAAATCCCAAATCTACTAAAACTCCACGAAAATTGAATTTCATACCGTCAAAACATAGATCTGAGCGAGAGCAAGACAACGCCGCTTTCGGAATCGAAATACGTCCACGAACACTCCCGGAATCACCGTCCGAAAACTAGGGCTAACCATCGTTCCGCCTCTGTTTTCCGAGAACAGGAGCAGACGGTTTTCTTCTTTTGGTCTCGGGAAGGAGGAAAGAGAAGTGGGCCCGCCACTTCTTAATAAAGCTTTTATAAAAGCTTAGACACGTCGGTTCAGCAAAACCGAAACCCAACCGCCGACTCTCTAATTAAATTAAGAGAATTCTACTAGGCTTTACTAATGACACACCCAAAATGGCACGAAAACCAAACTACCTCAGAATTCGACGAAATTCGCACCGTAGCTAAATACCCACACTACGAACACAACGGCAAAGTCGAAATTAACTTTCGATGAACATAACTCGAGTTATACCCGCCTAAATCCAAAACACAAGCATCCCCCAAGAGGCCACACCGAGTTACCCAAAATGACTCGGCTTGCTAGGGAGACCTTGCCCATAGGTTACAAAATAGGCCACTCAGTTCTGAGGAGCTAAACCACACTCCACAAATGGCACAAGCCACAAAAACGCATCACCGTAACGCCAAATGAAAATAAAATAGTCGCAGAAAAAATCGGGGGCGTTACATATTTGGCGATTTGGAAATTGAAGAAGAGGGTGTAGGGGTCGGAGTCAAAATGTGTACCTTTGTCTCAACTCGTTTTGGGGAGGTTACCTCCTTGCCATTGCGAAGGGTTATGGCATTAGCATTTTCTCTAGGGTTTGGCTATGTGTTCCCTGGCAAAGCTCCATGCGGCCGCTCAGAAATCATTTTCACAAGTTGCCCAACCTGATTTTCCAAGTTTTTTATCAATCCGGTAATATTTCAGATATTTGACTCATTAGACACGACATATTTAGCAAAAATTTCTTCGAGTAGAGATGGTTTTGGAGGAGGTGGCGGAAGTCCTTGCGGAAATCTTGGCGGATTCACATTCACGGGGCGTTGAGCGTTATTTTGGTTGCTCCATGAGAAGATTGGGTGGTTCCTACAACCTGGATTGTAATTGTTACTATAGGGATTATTGTTAGGGTTGAAGGGGGCCAAATTGGATTGCCTAGGTAATCCACAAATTCTTCGTCTACATTAGCATTTTGCACCCATGCGGGAGTGTAGGAGGAAGCAGTCATCTCCACTACTTGCTTACTTAGTCTCTCTACTTGCAGACCTAAGTGAGAAGTGGCATCCACTTCGTAAAGTCATACTGGTTTGTTAGAGCGCAACCTAGGCATGTTCCATTGATACGCGTTCATGGCCATTTCCTCGAATAGATCTTGAGCGGCCTCCGGAGTTTTATTATTTAGCGTTCCCCCGGCTGTTGCATCGATCATTTGTCGTGTTTGGAAATTTAAACCATTATAAAACGTTTGTACTTGCAGCCACATTGGCAGCGCGTGGTGCGGACATCTTCGTAAAAATTCCTTAATGTGCTCCCAAGTCTCATAAAGAGACTTAGAATCATTTTGAACAAAAGAAGAAATATCGGCACGCAATTTTGTGGTTTTAGCCGAAGGGAAATACTTCGTTAGGAATTTCTCGGTCATTTTGCCCCAAGCGGTGATGCATCCCCTAGGTAAGGAGCTCAACCACTGTTTGGATTTTGTTTGAAGAGAGAAAGGAAATAAATGAAGATGAATGGAGTCATCAGTGATGCCATTTATCTTGAACGTGCCACATATTTTTAGAAAGTTGGATAGGTGATTATTTGGATCTTCATCTGGCAACCCATCAAATTGTATAGAGTTCTGTCCCATTTTGATTATGCTGGATTTAATTCCGAAGTTATTATTGGACATAGTTGGGCGAATAATACTAGATCAAACATCCTCCAAGTTCGGTCGTGCGTAATAGTACATAGTCCGTTGCGTCCGCATTTAAATTGGGCGGATTAGGATCCATAAATTTTGGGGAAGTGTCTCTGATCGACTCTTCGATGCCTAAGTGCAGTTCCTAATCACGAGAACGGAGATGATGCAAAATGGTGCGCTCTATCTCAGGATCAAAAGGAATATTCGAAGAGCTTTCTCGGGTCATGCACTAAAAAATGAAAGAGAAGTGGGGAGAAATAAAAAATAAAAAAAGGTGAAAAGGAAGCGATAAAATTAATAGTTGTTCTCTTTTCAAAATATCAAAACTAATCCCCGGCAATGGCGCCAAAAACTTGATATATAAAATATGAATTGCATGTGTGGAGAGAAGAAGACAAAGATGTAGATGTTGTTGATAGTATTCTCTGATTCTATATCCGATAAAGGCAAGTATACCCTATTGTTTATAGTATAGGATATTGAAGTTCAATATCAAAGTCGTATTTCCCAGGGAGGATTGATTACTTCTTCTTTGAGGGTTACTATTATTTTATCAAATGATTATTTGGGTTGATTTTCTTAACTAAGAGAAAAGCGCTAAATATCACGTTATGAAAAAGGGTTAAAACTTATGGAGGAAATATTAGTACTCGATTTTGAATCACTTCGACATAAGTTAATCAAAATAAAATAACAAACTAAATCTTAATAAAGTAAAAGGCAACTTGACCGTGGAGGTTTCCGAAGCTTGAACACGCTCCTCTCGAAGAAGTGCTCAACTGAGTTTAGAAGATCCGACCGAACTCTCGCCCTGTATTCATATGCCTAAAGCTTGCCTTGAGTGGTAAACCTCGCTATTGGATTCGACTCCAATCTGAGAGATTTACGTCATTCTCTCTTGAGAGGTGTGTGCATCTCTCTTTACTCTTGGGTGATCACTTCAAACTATGAGCCTCTCGGCTAGCTATGAATGAAAACCTAAGTGGAGGCTATATATAGATAATATAGTCCTACTAAATTTAAATCATGAGTAAATCAAAGGCCAATACTTTAAAAATAGAAAGAAAATTATAACTTGATCAACTCATCCACAGATCATCGCGATCAAGTACTAATGAGGATTTAGTTACTCATAGTGAAAGGGTGGGAGAGAGAGAGAGTAGTATAAGTTCATGAAAAACAAAATAAGAAGGAAGAGAAAGAGAGACTTTTATTACTAAATAGAGGAGTCGCGAGTTAAAATAGAAACAGCCATTACATGAAATAAAACAAAACTAGCTACGTGCTAATTCCTCGCTATTAAAAGACATTACATGTTTATTACAAAAGTTGCATAGGAATAACTTGAGATGAGAGAGAGAAAAAGAGTGAAAAATAAGAACATAAACATGAAAGAAAACAAGTGGTAGCTCTCAAAAACTCAACTAAACTCAACTAATTATGCTTATTGGACTGCTCTCAGCTATTGTAGTCTGGTCCTAGAATACTTGGAGCTTGCTCCTATTTATAGATAATTTTTTGGGAAGTGTACGACCCCCTCACACACTCGTGTCGAGGGGGCATGTCGGCATTGTTGACTTTGGCTGCTGAAATTTTGGTTGGGAAGTGACTCGTGCGGAAGTTGGGTTACACGCCCCCGGTACACGCCTGTGTCTAGGGGGTGTGTTAGGTGCGACGTGTCAGCGGCTCAACAAAGTTGTGTTGCGGTGCCAAAAGTGTTGACTTGGAGGGACAAGCCCCAGGTACACGCCCGTGTAGGTTGGGGCATGTCTGTGACCTAGGCGTGTAAGTTGCATTTTTCTTGAACTTAGACCAGGGCAAATCGGCATCAAGATTTGGCTACATGCCCACAGTACACGCCCGTGTAGGTGGTACACTCCTGTGACCTAGGGCGTATAAGGTAAATTTCTCTGGAAACGTACTTCGGACCATTGCTTCATTCCAATTGTGTTATATGCCCAAGGTACACGCCCATGTAGGTGGTACACGGTCGTGACCCTGGGGCGTGTAAAATGGAAACTGACCAAAAAGTGTCAAAATCCTGAAAAATAGAAAATAAAATAAGTTAGAACAATTTTTATAAAAGAAACAAATTATATGCTCAAAATTCATAATATATATATAATTTTAAACAAGAAAAATATGGATTTATCCAAGTAATTTAGGCTAAAATAAGTATCATCAAGGATGGACTCAAAGATGCTTGAGAGGTGGGACAGAGTTCTATTGCCACATCAATAAACTATTGAAAATAAGAAAAAGAAAGCAGTCCTAGCTAATGAAGACAGCACATACATCAGCTCTTCTGAGGAAAGTAAGGAAGAGCCTCATGATCCCCAGTTGTCTAAGTCTACTAAAGAGACTAGAAGGGACATGAGTGCTCAGGTATTAATCTCTTCTAAACCTACAGCAAGAAGCCAATTTGCTGGAACACAGTCTAAAGAAATCCAAGATGAAGCCATGGACATACTGTCTGGCCAGCTAGTAGAAAATATATGTGCAAATATTGAGGGGGGATTGTTAGAGAAGATGCTCCAGCTGAGGGGGAGCAAGTTCAGTCTGATATTTAGGACAAGCTTGACTCCCTCCTAGACAATCTATAAAGCAGAATAGACCAGATTCCAAATGAGCCTATATGGCAGATTCCCCCATACTCCAGTTCAGGATGAATAAGCTCCTCTAGTAGTGATAGAAGAGGTTCATGACACTACTACTGGAGATCAGATTGTCTCTAAGGACAATGCTGAGTCTTAGTGGGAGATTCACTCTGAACTCCCTACTCAAGTTACAGTGCATGATATTGTCTCCTATGAATCTGACAAGGACATTATTACTGTTGATGTACAAGCTGATTTACATTCTTCTAAATATATGATGGTTGATTCAGAAATCAGGATTCCTTCCATGGATAGGGATGAGGAGGTCTGTGACCAAGGCACATCTGCTAGAGCTGATCAAATGTCATCCTCCTTCCTAGCCCAACTAAAAGGTTTACTAAATGATCAGAGATGACAACTAGAATGCTATATTGATGACTCCATCAAGAAGTGAGACAAGATATCTCTACTAAAATAAAGTCCATCAGGATTGAGGTCAACCTGCTGAAAGCAAACACTATAGCATTCTTCATGAAGGATGCACCTGCTGTCATATTCACTAAAAGTAAACTTCAAGATATCAGACAAACCCAAAATGACAATCTCCAGAACCAGAACATCACATCTAGCAATATGGAGATGGTCCACAATGCCCAGAAGAAACTAATGAATGAACACATGATCACAATTGAAAGGAGAATAGATGCATGCACTCAAATTCTGTATGACCATATGCTTGAGGTCAAAAATCTTGTTACCAAAGGAATCAACTTCTTGGATGAAAGACTCACAACTGCAAATAACTCTCTAACTGCTACTACCTCTGAAGAAGTCATAAAGGGGGAGAAAGCACTGATAAATACAAATACAGAAAATACAGTTTGGACTATAAATGTAATCAGAGACTCAATGGGACTTGAGCAACTCTCATATGAAAACATTGAAACTGCACCAATCCCTGAAGATCTGTATGGTGATCAGTATGGTGCTCAATATGGTGATTAGAGTGGTACTCAATGTGCTGAAGAAAGTGGTGCTTAGTGGGCTAAACCTTCAACTACTGATGTATTTCCTACATTCAGCCCCACTGCTGATCAGATTGTCAGGGCCAAAGGTAAGTCAGTTGCTGAAGAAGAGGAAGAAGCAAGGCTTAGCAAGAAAAGATACAAAGAAGAGATGGAGACCAGGCCTGACTTTGAGAAGTGGAGTCCTCAATCAAGGACCATCATATTGTCTGCCTAGGATCAAATTAAAGACCACAAAAGTGACAGGGGAAAGATCTATAGCTCCCTAGAATGGGCCAAGCTTGAGAGGAATTAGGAGTTTAGAAGAAAATTTATAAGGGACAAAAAGTTAGGTGCACTGCCACAAGATGCTGTGGAGCCCAACAAGTACTTCCCCAAGCCCTACAGTTACTTTGAAAGGCAGAAGGAGAAGAATCTAAAGATCAAGCAAAGGCTACCAATAAACAAAGCAGGGGCATTGTGATTAAGGAACTTGAAATATAGAAATATTCTTAGTTTTCCTTAAGGGTTGTAGGAGAGTGATAATTTTGTTTTATGCACACTGTCCATTCATGATTTATTTCTTTAATGAAAATCATATTTTTGTGTGTGTATAAATTGTTGCACTTTTCTACTATGATGTTTATCTGCTAAATGAGGTAGTGTATATCATTGATTAGGGTTCTTACTTCTTCAAATAGGAGGAGATTTTTGGGTCCATTGATTAGAATGTCCTAGATTTCAAGAAGGCCCACAAGTCAATGGTATACATATGAATGTATTTGATGCTTGTTCTAAGTTCAATGCATGCAGGTTATTCTTTGTTGAACTGATTTGATAGGTAGTCTGAGTCTCAAAGATAGATGGACTCATAACAGGATGATGCCAAAGCAGAAATCTGGCTAAATCCAAAAGCATTGAGTGAAGGCAGTTCACTCGACGCCAAGAGACTAAAAGCGTTGACTATTGCTTAGGCAGACAAAGACTCAGTATTGCCAAAGCATAAATCTGGTTAAGTCTAGAAGTGTTAAGTGAAGGCAGTTCACTCAACTCCTAGAACCAAAAGCGTCGACAGAAATACATGCAATCAAAGCCGCAGTGTTGTTGTCAAAGAAATCTATCTAAGGACAGAAGCATTGAGTGAAGGTAGCTCACTCAACGTCTACACAACAGACAATTCAACTAAGTATAGAAGCATTGAGTGAAGAAATGTCACTCAATGCCTCATCAAGAAGCCAGTAAAAGGCAGAAAGCGTTGAGTGAAGGAGCTGCACTCAACGCCTACATTTAGAGAAATCAAACCAAGTCAAGAAGCGTCGAGTAATGAAGGCTAACTCGACGCCTAAGATGTTAGACTATAAAATTCTATATGCATTGAGTGAGGAAGGCTCACTCAATGCACTCAACACCTCAAGTCACAGAATTCATCTAAGTACTTTTGCAATGAGTGACAAGGCTACACTCAACACCTATGCAGAATGTCTTGAGTTTTCTAAGTCCACTAGAGCTGAGTCATGCTGACATCAATAGAAATTCAAATGTAGTGGGATCTGCTCTCTAGAAGACAAAAGGCATCGCTTTCCTTTAGTATAGTTGTAAATGCAAAAGTGATGGAGCAGTTTTCATTTCTAGCCTATCCTACTGCGTAAAGAGCCGTTGGACTGCGGGATACAAAAGTAGAGTTCCGAGTTAGGAAGAAATTAAATTTTGGAAATAAGAGCTTTGATCTTCATCTTCTTTCTCTCGACTTAGTTTCAGAAGAAATAACTCTTACTGTTTGTTTAAGAAGTTCAGACAGGTAGCTGTTGATAGTCACATATTCAACAGAAATTCAAAAGTTCACTCTCCGAGATAGAAGGAGGAGCAAAGCAAGCCCAAGTTATTGTTCATCTTCAAGGCCACTTCATTCAATTCTTATACTCACAAGCCTTGAAGAAACAGTGCTCTGTAGGTTACTTCATAGCACAAGCAAAACAACCTTGAAGATCCATTCTTGGTGATGTGAAGAGGATAAGACTTAGTCTTCTCAGTTCAGGAAGAGACAGACTCAGATATCATTTCTTTGGATTCAATCATTGACAATAACCAATACTTTATCTATAGGATCGTAACAGATCTAAGTTGTAAGCCTGAACGATAAAGGCTGAGTGTAGGATCCTTCTGTGGATCTGAGTGTAGGATCCTTCTATGGATCTGAGGTAGGGTCTATGTGCCTAAGCTGTAGAAGAGTTATTCTCTGAGGTAGGATCATGTAGTGGATCTGAGTGTAGGGCTAACCTCCTAGCCTGAGTGTAGGACTTACGATAAAGTCTGAGGTAGGTGATCTGTGTATCACTGAATTGTAGGAGCATCATTTGCTCTGAGGGGTAGGGACTTGGGCCTGAGGTAGGACTTGGAGGAGTCTGAAAGATCCATAGGGATCTGTGTTATAAGCTCTTGGAGCCGAGATTGGAGAAGTTGGCCTTGTATAACACTCTATTAGAAAGGTTGGAGGGACAATGGATGTACCCATACCTTACAGAACCATTATAAACACTTGTGTGTTGTTGTGTATTCTTGAAAGCTAACTTAAAACTAAGGTACAATACCTCTAAGCAAAAAGATAGCCATAAAAGAATAAAAACCCATTCACCGCCTCCCCTCTAGGTGTTTAGCTACTCTTAAAAACAAAGACTTTCAGGTTTTACCGCCGGGAATAATGGCAAACCACGATCTTTAATCTACTAGTAGGGATGGAAATTTATATATCAAAGATTCATTAGCACCACCTCTACTTACAGGTGCGAATTATGAAGGGTGGAAAATACTGATGTAAGAATTTCTTATATTATTAGATATAGAAGCTTGGAACATAACTTGTGTTTAGCCCTCAAATAATTTAAATATGCATGAATGTCATTTAAATGCCAAAGCTATGAACAGTCTATTTTGTGGGCTTGGTCAAGAAATTTTCAAACTCATCTACACGCTTCCTACTGCTTATGATATATGGAAATTTCTTGAGATTACTTATAGTTCTCCTTTTATAGATAATGAATCTGAGCAATTCCTTATGAATCCAAGTGAAGAATCAAATAAAGACTCACTCTTGGAGGAATACAGGGCAACCACATCATGAGGAAGGGAAGATTAAAATATATCATTGGAAGAGGAGATCCAAGAGGAAGAAGACAAAGGAACCTTGTGTTCAAATCATTCCTCGTCCAAGAGCATTGTAAGAAAGTCAAATTCCCTTCATGCTTGTAATTCTATTTCTACATTACATATGCTAAATGTTACTAAATGTAAAACTAAGAGATTGAAAAATATTGACCCAAAATTACGTTTAGAAAATAACATTTTGAAAGCAAATGCCATTGTAGAATCTGCTATTGTTGTGTCTAGTTCTCTCTCATGTTCTTTTGATAAAAATTCTACGCCTTGTATTAATTGCAATGAACTAAATGAAAATTACAGGGATCTTGAAAAAGAGCTTCTTTTTGCAAAAGAAAAAAATGAGAAATTATGTTTAGAAAACTTATTATTGAAAAGTGATTGTGTCACATGCAATAATTATGAAATTGAAATTGATGAGATGGATGAAACCTTTGAAGCTTATAGGAGTAAATATGAAGCTCACATTGAATCAATAGTTTCTCTTCTCAAATATTGCACAACCGCATATAATAAAGCTAGACATAATCTCAAAATTAAGAATAAATATTTGGAAAGCAAAATCAATGTGCTTAAGGAGATAATAAAGAAAATTTTCAAAACATAAATTTACAATATCAAACAGATGTCGGAAGCATATTGAACATAAGCTCACACACATCAATTAAACCAATCAAAGGGAGTAGAAAACCTCAAGCTAAATCAAATGAAATTCCTAAAGATAAAAATCACTATCACTTGCAAAATCAAATTACTCCCTATCTAAGATCAAGTGAACAAAAAATTCAATTTAGGAATCATCACACAATGTGTCCTTATGATAAACAACATAAATTTAAATTGGCAAATCAATTCATCATATATAAAACTCCATCGCAACGTTACTCAACTGAAAAACATCACATAAAGACTCTAAGACATCATCATGGGAGTTTGTAATATAAAAATGGTATTAAACCAATGTATGAATGGAGACCCATTAGTAAAAATGATGCACCCCTTCCAAAAGGGCTTATTCATCCTTGTATCCCCATAAGCTAACATGCAGTATTTGGGTACCTAATTGAATCCCCTCACATGGTCTCACTTGGATACCTAAATCTCCTATCCAATAACATCCACAAATTACGTGAAGTTCAAAATGAAATACACTATATCTTACTTCATGATATGCTTATTAGTTTTAATTGTGTTATTTGTTTTTTTTGTCCCTTTTTATTTTATTATTTTATTTATGTGTTTGAGTCGGCACGATAAGTATATCAATCCACAAAAAATAGAAGAACGTTAAAAATCATGTTGAGCGGGCTAGTGTCATGAAACTAATCACAATTGGCAAAAGTAAAAACATGATAAATATCACCAATAGTATCACTACCAGCGAGAGTTCACCATAAATAAATTAGTGTTCAACCTGTCTTAGTACAACATTAATAATAATAATATTAATAAAGTAAAAAGTGTGGGTAAGCTCCAAAATACTGAGTGACAAATCTTAGATACTACACTTCTGAAGAAGTCGGAGAAATATTAAGCTTACCCATCATCTTCTTCAACCCTTTCACCTCCTTGGCAGTTTGCTTTATCTCCCATCCTTGCTCTTCCACCATCCCATAGATGTCCCAACTAGTATCCTGAAGGGATCCTCCATGGCATAAAGGAGGCTGTGAAGCGGGGGGTCGTGCACTTGATGCAGTCGGAATTTCCACTACTTTATAGATCTGAGGATAACTATCCATTGGGTACTGAGACCAATCAATGGTCGGATATTTCCCCCATTAAGATACTCTGAATCACTCCACCCAACAGAAAGGTGTTCCAGTCGTTGGCGCTCGGGAGACTTCAGTCGAAATGTATAATGTATCATTGATAGGATTAAGTCTGATATGTTTAATGGATTACATGCCAAGATGTAGCATATCACCATCGAGAGTTGTATTTTTATGTTCTTAGTATCCCTAAATTTGAACATAAGCGAGTGGTGCAAAATGTCCGGAATTATGTGGGCGTCAAGCGTGAGGGCATCCACTATTATGATAACATCTCGACAGCCTTTGATACTATGGAGGACCTCATTAATTTCTTTCCAGTTCCTAGTGGATTTGAAGTACTCGGCGATATCAAGTCGCTCCCCGCCTAGGAACCAGACATACTTCCTCTTTAAATCTTCATGCAGTATAGTAACAATCTGGGTACCTATACATGATTGTAGCCCTCTATCAAGTTGTGTGAAAGATGGAACCTAGACGTTGTTGTAGAACTCCCAAATGAGTACAGAGGAAAATGGATCACCCATTGCAATCACCTATAGTACTCCTACATGGTCTAGGTAGCTATAGATGTGAGCATATTGCTCATCGATCTCGACGACCATTGCCACACTTGTCGTGGCCTCGTCCACTGTAGGGTAGGTCCATGTGAGTGTTCTGGATCGCTTGGTGAAGCTTCTTTGGGGTGTCTGGCAGCTGGATAAAGCCATAGCCTGAAAACACAAAGAATTTCTTTTAAAATAAATCTTGAAAATCATTTTTGGTGGGTACCTCTGCGCGATAGCTTGACAGACTGTACATCATCCCCCTCTGCCGGATCTCCCCAAAAATCCCATTTTTAACAAATTTTTAAAATAAATCCTAGAGAGGAAGGGGATCTATGCCCATATAACCTAGATCCAAGAAGTTTAACTTAGATCCATAAAGAAAAATCTCAAACCAAATTCAAAACACTTTGAAACCACAATGGATCTTGCCCAAAAAGACAAAATTCCATAAATTTCACTCTAATCTCAACATAAATTAAAATAGGGGAGAGGAGTGACACTTACCTAGATCGGAGGTAATGCCGGCAGAAGATCTAGAGCCGTGAGAGTGAAAATGGAACAAGGAATATGAGGGGATCGGCTTAGGGCCGGATCTAACAAACAGAGCTACCGCGGCGCGGTAACTCTACCGCCGGCAGTAACATATTTTTTTATTATTTACTATTATTTCTTTCTTAATATTGTTGGTAACCTCTATTTCTTATTTAATGTGGACGATAACTTAGGACAAAATGTGATGTGTCTCACAATAGAGGGGGCATAGGTGTGTGCATTAGAGTCGCTAATCTATAGACCACGTCTTGTCCTTAATCGGGGAGGGTTCTAGTAGGTCCATGAATGACACTGGGGGGAAAGAGTGTTAGGTTGAGCGGGTTCTTCTGCATGCATATGGGATTAATACCCCACCCTACGGCATGTGTGCAGCTCCCAATGCCCATCCATCACTTTGTATGGGGCTAGGGTGTCGACATATTGCTTGGGTAGTTTTTGACTTGGGCATACTCCTGAATCTCATATACATAGCATGACCATTATCTCACTTTTCATGTTCATTAAAATCATGCATAATATTCTATCATGATATCTTGTGTTTGCAATTATATCTCTTTGAGTTTTCATGTGTTTGCAATGTTTGGCATAGAAAATCTCATAACTAAATGGCTTGTTAAAGAATTATATGTTTTCTAAAAATCTATTTCTTATAAAATAATCAAAAAATCAAATAAAAGTTTGAAAACTCCAAAAACATGTTTTTTTGTTTCAGTTTGGTTTGTTTGATTTGGTTAATCTTCATTTATTAAAACAAAAAAATTATAAAACCCCAAAAACACAAAAATATGTTTTTTTGTTTTGTTGGAGTATGGGACCGGGAGGTCTGGCGGTTTGAGCCTGGCAGGTTGTAGACCGCGCGGTCCGGCGGTTACTCTCGAGCGGTTTGATATCCAGGCTGTTGCTGTGTGTGGTCCGGCGGTCTGGCGGTTTATCTCCGGCGGCTTGGAAACCGGGCGGTCTAGCGGTCTCCTACCACATCTCTCTCTTGCTTCTGGTATTGTCGAGCGGTTAGAACATTATCTAACCGTGCGGCCTGTTCCGGTCTATTGTTTTAGCCGCCCAGATTTGTTGTATAGCTTTAGTCCCACATTGTTAGTTTGTACTTTCTCTTCTCTCCTCCATTCTATAAAAGGGAGGTCATACCTTTGTAAATGATATCTTTTTGGATAATAAATTTTCAATTATTCAAAGTTCCGACTTGTTTTCTAGTCATTTGTTCGCTACTTTAGTCGTTTGTTCGCTACTTCTCACATGGTATCAGAGGACTCGATCTTCTCCTCCTGATTTTGTGCACCCTATCTGCGCGGCTTGCCTCTTCCTCTCGCGACCTGTTCTCGCGGCTTGTCTCTTCCGCCTGCTTGCGCCCTGTCCGCGCGGCCTCCTTTTACCTGCCTTTCAGTCGCCGCGGCCTGTTACTTTGTTCGCCGCGACCTGCTGCCTTATTCTCCTTGTTTGTTCCTCACTTCTGTTTGCGCGGGCTATCTTCTAGCCATTCGACTTCTTTCCTTGCTTGGATCTGCGGCTTGGTTGTGGCTTCTCTGGCCGCTGGTGTCTGACATCGTGACCGCTGCAGCTCTTCTTCTTCCTATCCGCGCGGCTTGTATTCTAACCGCGCGGCTTCTCGTTGATTTCTCCTATGGCCCTTTCTGAAACCTCAACTACCACCACTCCTATCGCCACTCCGGCTCCGCCTCCTACTCCCTTTGGAAACCTTGGCACGGTTTCTAAACTTGTTGGCTCCAACTATCCGGATTGGAGCGTTTCTTTCACCTTTCTCCTTCGCTCTCAGCGCAAACGTCATCACCTCACCGATGACCCTCCTCCTCCAGACTCTGATCAATTTGATGACTGGGATGCCAGTGATGCGCTTGTCCGCACTTGGTTGGCTAATAGCCTCTCCGATGAATGTCTTCCTGTCATACGCCATGATGAGACGGTCAAGACCGCATGGCTTCACCTTGCTGCTCTCTACTCGAAGGGGGCCCAGACATCCCGCATTTATACTCTCTATGCGTATCTCTTCGCTCGCCCTTCCATGTCTCATGTTGTGGCTTATCAGCAAGTTAAGGCTCTTGGCGCCGAAATCCTCCAGAATCGCCCTTTCTCCGCGGACTTGGCCGAGCAGCACAAACACTTCCAGGAACTCCTGGTTATTTGTTATCTTTTACGGCTCCCGGAGTCTTTTGATATGATCCGCCAGTAGATCTTGGGAGAAGAAGAGTCTCCCACCTTGGATGCCACCGCGGCTCGCATCGCCGCTATTACTTCGCTGCTCCAGCGTCCTCTGTTGTCCTCCCCTCCTCCACAGGACTCCTATGCTCACCAAGTTCAGCGGGGTGGCAATAGTGGCCGCAGCCAAACTGGCACGCGCGGTCCGTCAAGGTTCCTCTGCTCTCACTGTGGTCGTACCGGCCACTCTGTTGACCGCTGCTGGCAGAAATACCCTCATCTTCGTCCCTCCGGTGATACTTTTCCTCAACTTCCGCCTCCTCTCTCGGCCATCTGCTTCTGTGGCCATGACCTCTGGTAGTGCACACGTCATTACCCAAGGTAAATGGTTGATTGACTCTTGTGCTACAAATCACATGACCGACAACCCTCACTGCTTCTCTCTCCTAGAAACGCATGATCGGTTACCCCCGGTTCTTGTTGCGGATGGTTCGCCTTCCCCGGTTCATGGGACGGGCATGGTTCAAGTCACCCCGTCGCTTCGCTTAGCGGACACTCTCTATGTCCCGAAGTTCCCTTGCAATTTTCTATTAGTTACTACTTTATGCAAGCAACTTCAGTGCTCTGTAATATTTACTCCTACTTCTTGTTGTTTTCAGGACCCGAGGACCCAAAGGATGATTGCTACTGGGACTGAGAGCAGCGGCCTCTACTTCCTCGACAATGTTTCCGCTCTGTCCGCCTTCTCTTCCTTGTCTACCAATCCGCTTCAATGGAATCTTCGCTTTGGACATCCTCCTCCTCGGATTCTTCGTCAGCTTCTTCCCCACTTACCTCAGACCAGTCCTCCGCTCAACTGTGATGCGTGTCAGCTTGGCAAACATCACCGCTCCTCCTTCCCGCCGAAGTAAGGCCGTGGTTCCTCCCGCCCTTTTGATCTCATTCATTCTGATGTCTGGGGTCCTGCTCCTACTCTCACCGTTGGTCGGGGTATTTCTTACTTTGTAACTTTTATTGATGATTTCTCTAGATGTACCTGGGTGTATCTATTAAAAGATCGCTCTGAACTCTTATTTGTATGGCAATCCTTTTATAATATGATTAAAACTCAATTTGTTATTTCTATTAAAGTACTACGCTCTGATAATGCTAAAGAATATCTCAGTCATGAGTTTTTGTCTTTTTGTATGCAACATGGTCTTATTCATCAGACCAGCTGTGTTTACACCTCCTAGCAAAATGAGGGGCGGAGCGTAAAAACCATCATCTCCTCGATATCGGTCGCACTCTAATGACGCAGATGCAGGTGCTTCGCTCCTACTGGGGCTATGCTGTTCTTCTTGCCTGCTATCTCATCAATCGCATTCCCTCTTCGGTTCTCCACGGCAAAACCCCCTTCTCCATTCTTTACCCGGGCAAGGAACCCTTTCCTCTTCCTCTCCGTATCTTTGGGTGTACGGCTTTTGTGCATGCTCCATCTGCTACCCGTAACAAGCTTTCCCCCCGTTCCACAAAATATGTCTTTTTGAGATACTCGACCACTCAAAAAGGCTACTGTTGCTTTGATCCCGTTCTACGTAAACAGTTTGTTTCTGCGGACGTCACCTTCTTTGAAAATGCATCCTACTTTTCTTCTCAATCCCCGCTTCCTCCTGTTGTCTCTAACTCTCCACCATCTCTCTGTGTTCCTTCCACGCATATCGACGTCTCCCCTCCTATATCATCTCCTCCTCCGTCTCCTCCTCTCTCTATTATACCCCCTCCTTCTTCTCCGCAGCCGTCTCTCTCTAGTCCCGGGCCAGCTTTCTCTGCCACGGACGCTCCGGTCCCTGAGGCACGAGACGACCTAGATCTTCCCATTGCTCTTCGCAAAGGGGTGCGGGCGTATACCAAACACCCGCTTGCGGCTGTTGTTTCCTATGATCGGCTTACTCCTTCTCGCAGGTGCTTTGCTTTGGCTATCTTAGCTATTACCACTCCCCGCACTTACCAGGAGGCTCTTGTTATTCCTCATTGGAAATCTGCCATGGATGAGGAAATCGCCACTCTTACTGAAAGGGGTACCTGGACCCTTGTTCCTCCACCGGTAGGTACTGATGTGGTTGGCTGCCGCTGGGTATTCGTTGTGAAGTTTTGCCCAGACGGCACTGTGGATCGTTACAAAGCCCGGCTGGTGGCCAAAGGCTTTACTCAGACTTATGGAGTTGACTATTTTGATACTTTCTCCCCGGTTGCTCGCCTCAGCACCATCCGGGTTCTTTTTTCTGTTGCTGTCAACAGGAAGTGGCCTATTTCCCAGCTTGATGTCAAGAATGCTTTTCTCTATGGGGATCTTCAGGAGGACGTCTACATGGAGCAACTTCCTGGGTATGTTGCTCAGGGGGAGACACGAGTATGCCAGTTAAAGAATTCCATCTACGGCCTAAAACAGAGCCCTCGGGCATGGTTTGACAAGTTTAGTGGCATTCTGGCTGTCATTGGCTTTACAAGAAGTTCGATCGATCACTCATTATTTATTCGCAAAACCGCATCGGGCCTTGTGATTTTGGCAGTGTATGTGGATGATATTCTTCTTACCAGCGATGACCAGGCTGGGGTGGACTTGATAAATAAACACCTCCGTCAACACCTAGTCACGAAGGATATGGGCTCCCAGAAATATTTTTTGGGGATAGAAATCTCTCGGAAGCCCGACTCGTTGGTTCTCTCCCAGTGGAAGTATGCTCTTGATCTTCTACAAGAGGCAGGATTGACCGGTGCCAAACCGGCTCGGTATCCCATGGCCACTGGAGAGGACAAAACATGGGCAGATGACTCACCTCTGATATCCGATGCCACGAGGTATAGACGTCTGGTGGGCAAACTCATTTATCTTATGGTGACCAGACCTGACATCGCCTATGTTGTAGGCAAGGTCAGTCAGTTCATGCAAGCTCCCAGGGAATGTAATCTTCAGTCTGCCTTGAAGATACTAGAGTATGTCAAAGTAGCACCAGGAAAAGGGCTACTCTTTCAGAAGCATGGTCATCTGAGAGTTGAAGCCTACTCAGACTCAAGCTATACGGATAATAAAGGTGACCGTAAATCTACATCAGGTTTTTGCACATTTGTTGGAGGTAATCTTATGAGCTGGAAGAGCAATAAACAGTCTGTTGTCTCAAGGTCCAGTGCAGAAGCCGAATACCGGAGTATGGCGTCAACCACGTGTGAGTTAAAATGGTTGCGGGCTCTCATGCTTTACCTAGGAGAGGTCTACGACTATCCTCTGCCTATGTTCTGTGACAACAAGGCCGCTATATACATATCCAAAAATCCGGTCTTCCATGATAGAACGAAACATATAGAAGTCGGCTGCCATTTCATCCAAGAAGAGGTCTTGAAGAGACAGATTTGCACTCCGTTCGTCACCTCTGACAAAGAGTTGGAAGATATCTTCACCAAGCCGGTTTCTACTTCCTTCTTCCACATTTGTGATAACCTGGGCATGATTGATATCTATGCTCCAGCTTGAGGGGAGTGTTGGAGTATGGGACCGGGCGGTCTGGCGGTTTGAGCCTGGCGGGTTGTAGACCGCGCGGTCTGGCGGTTACTCTCCAGCGGTTTGATATCCAGGCTGTTACTGTGTGTGGTCCGGCGGTCTGGCGGTTTATCTCCGGCGGCTTGGAAACCGGGCGGTCTAGCAGTCTCCTACCGCATCTCTCTCTTGCTTCTGGTATTGCCGAGCGGTTAGAACATTGTCTAACCGCGCAGCCTGTTCCGGTCTGTTGTTCTAGCTGCCCAGATTTGTTGTATAGCTTTAGTCCCACATTGTTAGTTTGTACTTTCTCTTCTCTCCTCCATTCTATAAAAGGGAGGTCATACCTTTGTAAATGATATCTTTTTGGATAATAAAATTTTCAATTATTCAAAGTTCCGGCTTGTTTTCTAGTCGTTTGTTCACTACTTTAGTCGTTTGTTCGCTACTTCTCACATGTTTGCATGGTTTTCACGTCTTGCGTATTTTATTTACATCAAAAAATATATGGATCGATCATTCTTAGGACATGCATGACTAGAACTTAAAGCATAATGATTACGTATAATGTTTGATTTAGAATCGTTAATCCTTGTTAACATTATCAGATTATGTCATGATGTGTCTAATCTATAAGTACTTAGCTACTGAGTGTGACTGGACAGTATAGTGTATGCTGAATATGCCTCTAGATATGTGTGAGGATTTAGGTAGCCCAATGACAATACACTATTCACACATCCCTAGAAAATGCACTCGAGTAGAAAGTCATGCTTACATGTTATAACTCATGATATTGTGTCTAACATGCTAGAAATAACTTGAATAATCAATGTCATGGTTTTCACTCTATGTATAAAGTTTAGAACATTGGGCCAATATTCTATTGAAAATGTCCTTTATATACAAGTTAAAGTGTATCTATCTATGTGGGTAGATTTTGATTGATTCGAGGTCCTTGAACTCAAAAATGATATAAAATTGGTAGTGAAAAAATGAATCAAAAAAAATAGGTAAGTCATATGCTATCAAATCATGTGCCAAGGGTCCCCCCAAGCACTACTCACTCCTCCTGATAAGTCTTCATGAGCATTGTGAGGATGAGTACATTGGTCAAAAGAATCATTTTGATCTTGTGCAAAGATTATAATTTAAGTTTGTGCCTCTTATTCGAATCTTGGTATGAAGTACATAGCAATGTGACAAGATTTTTCACTTTATTTCTCTTGTGCTAGAATATTGACTTATTGAGATAAAACATGTTCTAAAGATTATTTCGACCTGATGTTTTTTTTCTTTTGATGCTACACGTACATATGTCATTATTCTATCTGACGCTTCCATGCATAAGAATTGGACTTACACTGCATTATATGTCTACAACACATGTACTAGTATACAATTTCTATTCCTGACTCTTACAATGTTACATTGTATTGACTCTATAAATCTCCTAGCACTGTACTCCAAATCGTATGTATTTAGTTTCACGTGTGCTGTCCAAATTTTATTTTACTCTGAAAAGTTCTTCAAATCAATTAATTTTTTCTTATGTTGGGTAGGTCTATATTCATGGTGTTACACTCAAATTTTTGCCCTTACTGCTTATGATTGTTTATGCCTGTGTTTATGCTTCTAAGATTGGTTATTTCTTTTATGATTGTTTATGCATGTGATTGGTTTAGTATCTCCTGACCATAGGGGGAGATTTGAGTGTTCACACAACAAGTTCGTTAATCCCCGCCCCTTTTAATAATATCAAAAGGGGGAGAGTTGAGTGTTCATGAGTGTATCCTATGGAGAGTTGAGTATTCATGAGTGTATCCTATGCTTAGTCACATAGGGGAAGATCTTGTATAGGAGGAGGACAAACATAGAGGGAGCACATCTATAGGGGGAGCAATATTGATTATTTCAACCTGCTAAATTTCACAATTACTGATTGAATTTCACTATATCATGTTGTTACTATTTTATATCTCATGAACGAAATAAGATATTATCAAAAGGGGTAGTTTGTTGAACCTATGGTTCGCATCTCTTTAGTTTGACAATATCAAATCTCATAATGTATTTGATCATACGTGTGTTAGGTATAGTGTGCATGTTTACAGGTATAAAAAAATAAGAAAATCAAGTTCTGGCACATACCGTCGAGCGTTGAGCAACCGCCCGCGCTAGTTTCAATTTAATTTTGGGCGAGCGCTTGGTGGCCTACTTTGTGGTGTTATCCATACCGCCGTGCGCTAGCTATCTCGACGAGCGTTGATTCATCATGCTACCGCCAGACAATAGCTTCGTACTGCGCCGCGGTAGCACAAAAAGCAAAAAAATATTTTATTTGGATATTTTTCCAAATCTATTGTACAGCTGTCACATCCACGCGCATCGATCTATCGTCGGGCATTATCTCTACTGTCGGCAGTAGCTTACTTTTTCAAGATGTATAAAAGCGCATGTTTCTTTTCCTGGAGACAACGACCAAGGAGAACAATTGACTCTAGGGTTTGGCCGCCATCTGGAGAAGGACGAAGTCTCATCTCCGTTGAAGAAAGAGCATTGTTTTTTCCTCCCGCTCGTGATCGAATAACTCCGGCAAATGAAATCTACAATGACCGATTGCAAAGCGAACGATATTCAAGAGCATCAATCGCACACCATTCATCGAAGGAGTTATACATTAGAGGTAGAAATAATTTCTAATGTCTTTGTATTTTTACTTTGTATTCTCTTTATTGTATTGTTGTTTGCGTGTGAGGAAAATAGACCGGAGGGTTGTCGGAATCCGTGAAGGGTTTTGTGAGAAATTGTCCCGGTGAGAGACGTCTAGATCAGGGGATCTAGTGTGAGGAAAATCAACCGGAGGGTCGTCGAAATCTGGGAAGGGTTTTGTGAGAAATTGTCCTGGTAAGGGATTTACAGATCAGGGGATCTATTGGGGCTCTAAGACCCTTCCGGGTTGGAAGGTGAAGAGCTGACTCGATGACCTTTTCGGGCAAGGGGAGGGAGAGAGCAAACCGATCGGGGTAGAGGGTCCGTATAAAAATAAAAAGAGTAATTTGTATTCATCGCCTTCGATCTCCGGCATCACGGAGATCTAGTTTTGCTATTGTAAACATTTGTTAATTTTTGAATAAAAATTATATATTGCTTATTGCATCTTAAAATTGTGGTTGTTTGTTGTTTGTAGTTTGAGCATTGTGTGAGAGATAAGAAAATGAATCTTATAAGATATTCATTCTCTGTGACCTACTGTCGTGCAGTTCTAGAAGCTACAGCCCCGCGGTAGCTTCTAGAAAGTGTTTTTCTTGGAAAATTTTGTTTTAATTTTACACTATCTTCGTAAATCTTATTCACCCCCCCCCCCTTCTAAAGTTAGACACCCGATCCAATAAAATGATCAGGTGACAACTCCGGCCATGACATCTACAGTCATGGTGAAGACACCTGCACTAGGGCAAGAAAAGCTACGGTGCAGACACCTAAAGAAAAAGAAGAGATAAGAAGTAAAGTATTATAACGGTAAACAGTGCAGATAATGAGTTAAAACCTATCTTAGTCATTGTCTCACTTTCTAGAAGCTTTGTAACTTCTATAAATAAACCAACATGTAATGTAATTGTAATCATCAGAAATAAAATAGTCTTTTTTTTTCTTGTCCTCTATTATGTCCACTTTGTGTGTGCTTGAGTTTTCGAGTGATCAATTCTAACATTACTATCAGAGCCAGGTTTACGATCTGAGTATTATGTTCTTTAGTCACTCAGGACTATCGATATCGAACCCTACACATAACGGAGCAGTAAATTATGGCCTCATCATCTATCGGGTATATTCCCCTGTATTGGCAAACTGGAGTTCCAATTTTTAATGGAGAGATGTATGATTTTGGATCGTCCACATGCTCACCCTCTTTGATTCACAAGATTTAATGGATGTGATAGATCAGGGCAAAAAGAAATCTGAAACAATTGAAGTTTCAACTCCATTAAAAATAACAGAACTCTCCACTAGAAAAGCTGATACAAAAGATGATTGCATGAAGAATACAACGGCCTTACTCCTCATACAACAAGGTATCTCCAACACCATTTTTCCAAGAATAATGAGTGCATCAACAGCTAATGAGTCCTAGGATACACTTAAGGAGGAATTTAAAGGTACTGGCAAGGTAATTTCCATTAATGTTCACACCTTATGGAGGCAATTGGATGTCATTGAAATGAGAGAAGAGGCATCCATTTTGGATTTCTATGCTAGGGTGTCCAATATTACAAACCAAATTCGTAATCTTTGAAAGGTTGTTGTGGACCAATAACTTGTCCATAAAATTATGAGAATTTTACCTACTAAGTATGATCATGTAGTTGCGACCATAGAAGAAGCACGTGACATGAACTTGTTAACCACTACAGAACTTATGAGTTCTTTGCAATCTCATGAGGATCGACTGAAGAAACATGCCCCTATAATAGAACAAGCCCTATAAACAAATATGACATATGGTCGATCAAATAATAACAACTTATCTCAAAGGTTTTCTCAAAAGAATAAGAAGTTCAATCAGAAAGGCAAAGAGAAGGGTAAAGGGGTGCATCCAAACACTCCTATGTATTGTGAGTTATGTAAAAAACCAACTTATAATACACAAGACTGTTATAATCGATGCAAAAGGTGTAAAAAATCTACCCACTTTGATAAGGATTTTTGGTATAAGAATAGAGAGGGCATAAAATTCACTGAAGGACAAGGATCAGATGCTCTATTTTTTACAAGTGATAATATAGAACCAACAAAACCAACACTTATTTGGTGGACATAGACAATGGAGCCTTCAGCCACATAAGTGGTTATAAAACTCAATTTATACACATAGATGAAACCACCAAATCATCTGTGTATTTGGGGGATGGACAAAAATATATAATTGAAGGCAAAGGAGATATTGTAGTTCAAACCAAATCTAGAGTAATAAAACTTATTCATGATGTATTATGGGTACCACACTTAAATCCAAACTTATTAAGTGTAGGTCAACCACATAAAAAGGGATATGCGGTATATTTTAAACATAGAAAATACCATATAGTAGATGAGAAACAAAACAGTTAATAACCACTACTGATATGACTCAAAATAGAGTGTTTTATCTTGATACCATATATGTATGTTACTCAACACTTATTGCTCAGTCACCATTAACTAGCCAAACAGAATCTTCACTATGGCATAGAAGACTATGGCACATTTATTGGAAAGCTTTAAAACAATTACCAAGTTTAGCAACTGGCATGGCACTAAAATAAGTAAAAGAAGAATTCTGTGAGAGCTGTGTAAAAGCTAAACCATGTATAGTAGTTCCCAAAACAGTCAACCTAGAGGAGTATCCATCCACTTGATTTGATAATTGACAACTTATGGGGACCATCACAAACTCAATCTCTAAAAGGAAAAAAGGTATTATTTTCTTTTAGTTGATGATTACTTAAGGTTTATGTGGATATATTACCATGAAAATAAATCAGAAACCTATGAGATTTTTAAGCAGCTCAAAACTAAAGTAGAAAAATAGTTTAATACGCCAATAAAATCTCTAAGAATTGATAGGGGAGGAGAGTTCCTATCCCAACAATTCAACAAGTTTTGTGAGCTAAAAGGGATTAGAAGAGAACTAACAGGACAAAAAGCCACAACAAAATGGTGTTGTAGAAAGACGAAATAGAACAATCATTGAAATGGCAAGAGCAATGATGCTATTAATGAAAGTACCAAAATCATATTGGGCTGAAGCTACAAATACGGCTGTGTACCTGCTAAATAGAACACCAACAAAGGCTTTACAACTAAGCACCCCATATGAAACTTTGCATAATAGAAAATCGGCAATTGCTCATTGCAAAATATTTGGATGCATAACATATGCATTAAAACAAGGAAAAGGAAAGTTAGATGAAAATAGTGAAACACTCTTGTTCATTGGATACTCAGAGGAATCCAAGGCTTATCGACTTTTAAATCCCACAACCAAACAACTGGTAATATCAAGAGATGTAAAATTCAATGAAAATGAACATTAGAATTGGGGATCAGAAGTAAAATCAACAGATTTTCAACCTGTTGTGGATGAATAAGTGGATTGGACCCCCTACACCTTCCAAATAGCTCCAGAACCTACAAGTGAAAAGCCATTAGTTGCAATTGATTCACCTTCAAGTATAATCTCATCAACCTCACCTTCCCGGAAAACAAAAAGCCTACTAGAAATTTATGAACAATGTGAATTGGCTCTATGTACTAATATTCTAGAAATAATTGAAGAAGACACAAACATAGAGGTCTGGAAAAGAGCTATGTAAGAGGAAATAGATATGATAAATAAAAATCATACCTAGACCCTCATTGCAAAACCAACAGCAATGGAGGTCATTGGACTCAAATAGATTTTCAAATTGAAGAAAAATGAACAAGGTGAGCTAGTTAAACATAAAGCATGCCTTGTAGCAAAAGGATATTCGTAGATACCTGGTAGAGACTTTCAAGAATCTTTTGCACAAGTTGTACGTATGGAGACCATACATTTTCTCATTGCCCAAGCAACACAAATGAAGTCTCCTTTATATCAATTAGACATCAAATCTGCCTTCTTAAATGGAGTTTTGAAAGAAGAAGTATTTGTAGAATAACCAAAATGATTTGAAGTAAAAGGGCAAGAAGAATTTGTGTATCGACTACACAATGCTCTTTATGGACTTAAATAGGCACCACGAGCCTGGAAAGAAAACATAGATACATTCCTGATTTCTAATGGTTTTGTAAAATGCCATATAGAAGCCACATTATATACAAAGGCATAATAAAATCAAATAATCAATATTTGTATCTATGTAGATGAAATTATCATCACTGAAAGCTGTCCAGCTTTAATAACAACTTTGAAAATAGCTATGCTTCTAACTTATGAGATGACTGATCTTGGTTCTCTCCATTTCTTTCTCGGAATTAAGGTAGTACAAACACCTTTGTTTACTTTTCTATCTCAAGAGAAGTATGATACAACACTGTTAACTACAAATGGCCCTAGTGATTATAATCCTGTTGAAACTCCAATGGCAACAAATGAAAAGCTGACGCAAAGACTAGAAGGAGAAGAAGGGACGGATCAAGAAGGCCACTGCTGTCTAATTTGATCACTTATGTACCTTACTCATACCATTTCTGATTTGGAATGCCTAGTAAACAAATTATCAAGGTATGTTTACAATCCAAGTAAATCCCACATGAATGCAGCAAAAAGACTTCTATAGTATATACAAGGAACCAAAAAATTTTGGTCTTATATATCAGAAAGGGGGAGAAAATAGGTTATCGGGATACTGTGACTTGGATTGGGCTGGTGATATAGGAGACAAAAAGAGCAGAAGTGCTTACTTTTTCTACTACGAAACTAAACCTATTTCATGGAGCTCGCGCAAATAGCAAATCATAGTGGAACACAGAAGTAGAATACATGGCTTTATCAAGTGCTGCATGTGAAGCCGCATGGTAGAAAAAATAGAAAATCAGATCAAAGTAAAATCAGAGGGAAAATAAGAAGACAAAGCATTATTACTATGGTGTGATAATCTCTCCACCATTGCCCTCGCCAAAAACCCTATCTTCCATAATCGCAGTAATCAAAGCCATTTGTCACCCTTACGTGTGTGAAGAGGTCGAACAAGGCAAACTATGTTTAGAATACTGCAAAATCGAAGATCAATTAGCAGATCTGCTAACAAAGTCTTTGCCATGAAGATAGTTCCAAAAACTGTGAGAAGCCATGAAGATCAGGCCATCTCCAGATTAAGAGGGGGTGAAGGAGAAGCTCAAATGATCTGACGACAACTCGTACCATGATATCTACAACCATGGTGAAGACACCTGCACTATGGCAAGAAAATCTATGGTGCAGACACCTGAAGAAAAAGAAAAGATAAGCATTAAAGCATTACAGTTATAAAGAGCGTAGATAAGGAGTTTAAACCTATCTTAGTCAAAGTCTCACTTTTTAAAAGCTTTGTAACTTCTATAAATAAACCAACATGTAATGTAATTATAATCATCAGAAACAAAACAGTGCCTTTTTTCTCGTCCTCTATTTTGTCCACTTTGTGTGTGCTTGAGTTTTGGAGTGATCAATTCAAACAGATCTACCCTAGACCTAGCCCTTACCTGTGGCTAATTATTGTGGAGTCCTCCCAGGATACCGACATCCACACCAGATGATTTTCCCCCTAACCTGTAAGATTTAGCCGCCCCAACCTGCGGCGAATTTACAATACGCAGACGATAAAGAAAAATATAGGGTACAACAGTAATAAAGAACTCACTCAATATGTTAAGCTCGAAGATGATGAAGGTGCTCCACAATGTGTTGTAGTCGTTGAGCACATCCTCAGTATAGAATATGTGTGCACAATCCTTCTTTGAGTTGTGCCTTTATACGTGTTGACTGGATGTAACGACCCTGGCGCGTATGTAACAGCGTTACGGCTCTGCTCTCCAGGCATCACTACCGGGCTACAGCCCAAGCACCCCAACCCCTCTCCCTCCACGGGCGGGTTGTTGGTGGCCACAGCCTCCCTTTGATGAGCGAACTCGACAGTTAAGTTGGGTCGTACGGGGACTTCTCAGGAGGTCACCCATCCCAGTACTACTCTCGCCCAAGCACGCTTAACTATGGAGTTCCTTCACTTCTCATCACCAGTTGAGCTGCAGCTCAGTTAGTGATGAGTGTTGAAAGAACTTCATAGTTAAGCGTGCTCGGGCAGGAGTAGTACTGGGATGGGTGACCTCCTGGGAAGTCCCCGTACGGCCCAACTTAACTGTGGAGTTCGCTCATCAAAGGGAGGTTGTGGCCACCAACAACCCGCCTGTGGAGGGAGAGGGGTTGGGGTGCTTGGCCTGCAGCCCGGTAGCGATGCCATGGGGGGCTTTGGGCCAAATCCCGGGTCGTTACACTGGATTCATTGACGGCACGGAGGATGCTCTCACGAAGGTATGATAATTCTTGCTTCTATATGTGATTTCCGTCATCTATTTGGAAGGAAGTGGTCTGCTCTATTTATAGGCACGAAAACTAATGCTAGCATTAGAACTACCGCCTGACGATAACTACTTTAGAAAACTTTTTTACGCCTTTGGAAATCATCATTTTAGGAAGCATTTATATCTTTGGAAATCAGTTATATTAGGCAACTTTTACATCTTTGGATATCAGTTATTCTAGGCAACTTTTCAATCTTTAGACATCAATCATTTTAGAAAAAAATTCTTTCCAAAATGAGATACCACCTGTCGTTATTGAAACCGCTCGGCGGTAGCACTTTCCTTTTTTAACCCCATCCTTCCAAGTTTAGCAGACTTTCCTTTCTTCAGGACTTTCCTTTTCTGCTACAAGTACTAGTGTGTGCAATTATGTTAACGCCTGACGGTAGTACTTGATGTGTCGTGCATCTTTCCTTTGCTGTCGAATTGCTAGTGCTACTGTCAGCGGTATGGATACTGCCCGACAGTAGCAACAGAAACTGTGTCATCTTTATTTTTTGACTTGTCTTTCAAGGGGTACTGAACTTATAGTCCATGCATTCTATAAACACACAACAAACAAGATCAAATACTAAATGAGATTTGTTATTCTCAAACAAAGAAATGTGAAACACATATTTCAACAAATCTAAATAACATTTTTTTATAATTTATGCCTTGAAACTGAACCAACTTTTGCCTTGAAACTGAACATGTAGAAGAAAAACTCATACCCGATATTCCAAATCTCAGGAAACTTCTCAGATCCACATAATGGATTTGAAAAGATGAACAATAGTCTTCTTTCCAAAATTGGTTACCTCCTTAATCTTCTTGTTAACACTTACACCACTGTAAATGTCATTTTTGAAACCCTGTTATTTACCTTCACCCAGTCATTTTTAGTCGGAATAGATTCAAGCATCTCTCGAAACCTCTGTGACAACTCCCATGGTTGGCAACATCGAAGAAGAAGAGGCAAGTATAGAACAGGAACATCGATGAAGAAAAAGCAGTCAAACAACTCATAAAACATCGAAGAAAAAGTAGTCGAACAACTTATAAAACATCGAAGAGGAAAGATGCACACAGAAATGGGAACATTGAAGAATAAGAAGCAAGAATAAACGCAGACACGCTTACGAACCAGAGGTCTCCCCCTCTGTCTGAATTTATACCTATAATTGGCTTATTTTAAAAAGATAGGTTTCGAAATGACGCCTTCCCAAACAACAACAAAAAAGCGAAATGCTATTTTCGGAAAAATGAAACCGCGCAAATCAACCTCAACAAACAAAGCCCAAGTCAAAACAATAATTATGCATTTAAAATTATTATGAGAAAATAACCAAAAGAAATATATTAACCATTAATCTTTGTCTCACCATTCCCCAGAAGCATCTATTGTTCAGCGTGATGAATTCACACTCAATCTAATCTCGCCCATTTCAACATGCCATAACTTAAATTTTTTCTTCTCCTGCTCTAAATTATTTTCCATTTTTGATCGGTCATAAAATTTTCCCCTCCCCTGCACAAAAAACTGTTCATTAGAATTGTCCGTTCTTCTTTATTAAACAATGTATTGTTAGTCTATTTATCAGCTCAATTTCTTTCAAACATAATTCACAAAAAATCATAGCATCACTCACTTCCCAACTGTTATTTTTATGTTTACTCATTTCCCAAAAACTAGTGGAAGCCAACAAATAGTCTGACAAAATAAATATTGAAATTCAAACTAATACTAAGAAGATATAAACAGACGCACATTAACGTTAACAATAGTTTTAATTGTTGGATTGAAGGTATCACACTTCAGATATTCTAGTAGTTTCGCTAATTGGAGAACAGAAAAACCAAAGATCTCCACTTCACTCACTAGATCATCCAGCCATAAAGCTGACCATAACCTAATCAAATATGTCAGTACACTCTTGTGTTGTTAACTCTCGGGCTAAGCCTTTTGACTCTATGATTCAATCTATCCATAAAAATACTAATAAAATAATAAGTAATTTTTTTTTTAGATATTAATTTTAATAATCATAGGCTTATGAATATTTGATGGCTAAAGGCTGGGGCGGAACTAACACGGGCGCGTGCCCAGGTATAATTTTTTACTGAAAAAAGTATTATTTTTTTATTTATATGAAATACAAATTTTAAATGTTGACTTCACCATGATTATTTGAAAAAATTGGAACCCGAAAGTGGAGTTGGAATCCTCTAGAAAAAGCACACAATGTAGGCTCTTTAGTCTTATATTTTCATGGAATTTTGATGTGAATTCAGTTTCATCCAAATAAAGCATTCCAAAGTTTATTTCTCTAGATCTGGCAGGCAGATTGAGGAATCGTCAGGACCATTAAACTCTATTAAGCCGGCAAATATTCCCTGAAAAATTTTGGTCCAAAAAATAACTTTTATTTAGAGCAATGTTACATGCAGGTCAGTTTTGGCTAGATGCAGGCCGCTTATAAATGCAGGCCAATATTATACACTTGCAGGCCAACTGTTTTATACGCAGGCCAATTATTTTTATACGCAGGTCAAGCTCAAATATATTAAATAACGGTACTCAGAGTGCAGCTCCATAGGAACTAATCAAGTCATGAAGAAGTCCAGCAAAGACATTTAGTGCGGCTCCATAGAAACTAATCAAAAAAGGATTGGACTAATAGGCAAAATACTATCCACCAAAACATTACGCCAACTATTACAAAATTAGAATACGGCAAAAATATAAAACCATTCGCAAAACTATTAAGTCAGCTATTACAAAATTTAAAACCATAATAATTCAAACTTGCATTCTTCATGTCCGCTCCTGCAAGAAAGTGAAATTTAAGTCAGCTATTCAATTTAAAACCATAAATAACTTTTTAAACATAGTTATGAAAATTATAAACATACCGTATGTCAATGATCCGATAAAGAAATCAGTTGACTAAGCCGAGGAAAACCCGCTCTATCGCAACCAAGTAAAATTCTCGGCCTTGCCCGAGCTGTTAACTTATCTGCCCGTTGGATAATAATAACAAATCCTAAACCACTGTCAACCTTACGAGCCCATTCAACTAACTCTTCTTTGCTTGGAAACTTTATATCCGTAGAAAAATGAATACCGACATCTACATATTCAATTGGTGGCAATTCATCAACAACCAAGGTATTTTCTTCTGTGCTCATTTGCATAAAACTGTAAGTTCACACCACAATCTAGGTCAAAAAAATCACGCACAACATCCACACGCTAGCATAATATAAACCAAAACGGTTGGTTCTAGAGGAAGTAGGTAAACCTGAGATGTACCACTCGCTAGCTCCGGCCGACTGCTCAAGGTAAAGAAATCAAAAGCAAGCTTCTCGGAACCCTAATACAAGAACAATCACACATTGATCAAATTCAAGGCAGGCCAATGAGGAAATAAAGAAAAAAATTGAAGGGGTAGTAGCCTATTGCTGGAAACAAAGCAGTTGCGGAAAGAGACGGAAAAAAAAAAACAAAGCAGGCATCTTGGGAGAAACTTGTTGCCGGAATGGGTCGTCGCCGATCGTCGTGGAGAAGGAGGATTAGCAGTTGCGGCAGATCGTTGTCGTGGATCGTCGTGGACTCTCCTGGCGTCGCGGCAAATCGTCGGAGTAGAGCTTGCGGGGTCGCGGCCGATCGTCGTCGTGGAGCCAAGGAAGAGGTCATCGCTGATCATCGCCATGGAGGCTGCTGGAGTCGCGGCCGATCGTCGACGTGGAGGTCGTGATCGATCCTCGCGGTGATCTCTGCAGGCGTCGAGGCTGATTCGCGGCGAAACCCTAACACGGCCTGCGGATTTTTTTTTAGGGCCTGCGGTTTGAGAAAAGGAGAAAACCGGATTAAGTCTTGTGAGTTGGCCTGCGTATAGCTATAACTGGCCTGCATTTAACAACGCTCTTTATTTATTACGGCACCAGGATTGCCACCACCAACCGCCTTTCTTCGAAGATACTGGCTAGTGGCTAGGTAGCTCTTGTAGTTAGTTGTGTGGGGGAGGGGTGTGCTAAAATTTGATGATTTGTGATATACAAGTAATATAATCTTACTATTCTACAACAATAATTAGCGATCATATTTCAAAATTGATACTTAGTGTTGCGGCCAAACTCGGCGCTCCGGTCGATCCGTACTAGCTTGGACTGCCTTAGCTCACGGAGCGGTCGAGCGCGCACACAGTCAGTTGAAGAGGGGAAATGTACACAAGGAGTTTTAACGTGGAAAACCCTTCAACCGGGTGAAAAACCACGTGACCGGTTCGCTGCCAGTCAAAATCCACTAGATCTGGGTGATTACAGTATGCTGAGTGAGTCGGGGCGACAGGCCGCTCCCGTTACAACTGGTGGGGAGAGAGGATGGCTATAACTGCAGGCGGGCAACAGACTGCCCCGCCAAAGTGACTTAAATGGTGAAGTGTGCGAGATGCTTCTGATGCGTGCGCCTGGGGGCGGCGTGCTTGCGGGCTTCAACTGTCTCCTTCGCTCGGCTTCCTCTGACTTTGGGCGCCTCCTTGCTAACTGTGCGTTGGTGGGGTGCCAATAACCGATGGCGGGTGCTGAAGGCAGCTGGTGGTCGCAGGAGGTCACTGGTGGCCGCCGGTGGCTGTCGGTGGCCGCTGGTGGTTGGCGGCGAGCGGAGCTCGATCCGGTGGTGGAGGCGGGAGCTTTCTCACCTGAGGAAGAAGAAGGAGAATTGTAGGGGGAGAGAAAATTAGATCCCAAATAAGAGACCCCTGGGGATCCTTTTATAGCCTCTAGGGGTTGGTTATGGCGGGCCCCGCCACTAAAGTGGTGGGGAAATGGGTGGTTACCCCCTTGATCGGACGGCAGGGAGGGTGCCCCCCTTGATCGGACGGCCGGGGGCTTTCCAAGATGGCGGGCCGACGTGACGGCGGCGATGACCGGGCGGCCGGCGAGGGAGGTCGGCCTAGGCCGCGTCTGGTCACGGTTATGGCCGGCCATGGCCGGGATCGGCCATGGCCCTAGCGGCCATGGCCCGGGCGGCCATGGCCGGATTGACCATGGTCGGGGCGGCCATGGTCGGGGCGGCCATGGTCGGGGCGGCCATGGTCGGGGCGGCCAAGGTCGGGGCGGCCATGGTCGGGGCGGCCATGGCCGGGGCGGCCATGGCCGGGGCGGCCATGGCCGGGGCGGCCATGGCCGGGGCGGCCATGGCCGGGGCGGCCATGGCCCGGGCGGCCATGGCCGGGGCGGCCATGGCCCGGGCGGCCATGGCCCGGGCGGCCATGGCCCGGGCGGCCATGGCCCGGGCGGCCATGGCCGGCCATGGCCGGGATCGGCCATGGCCGGGATCGGCCATGGCCGGGATCGGCCATGGCCGGGATCGGCCATGGCCGGGATCGGCCATGGCCGGGATCGGCCATGGCCGGGATCGGCCATGGCCGGGATCGGCCATGGCCGGGATCGGCCATGGCCGGGATCGGCCATGGCCGGGATCGGCCATGGCCGGGATCGGCCATGGCCGGGATCGGCCATGGCCGGGGCGGCCATGGCCGGGCGGCCATGGCCGGGACGGCCATGGCCGGACCGACCATGGCCGCGCAGCCATGGCCGCTCCCGGCCGTGGCCGAGGTCGGGCGCAGGAGGGCCGGCCGCCGGTGGCGGTTCGGCTTTAACCGGCGGCGGTTCCTCCATGAAGTGGGGGAGTGGGTCCCGCCCCCATCATCCCCATGAGAGATCATGGGGGGTGGGTCCCACCCATGATTTTCCCTCCTGGAGCTCATGGGGGGGGCTCCTTTTTCCTTATAAAATGAGGGAGGATCCCATCAAATTCCCCCCAAATCCCTTCGGTCCGGGAACGAAGAGAGCGCAAGGAGGGATTTTCTTCGCTCTTTATTCTCATGGTGAGTGCCTGCGAGAGTTCCGAGGCTATGGCGGTGGAGCGAGGTTCCAAGGTAATAGGTTGTGCGGAGGCTTGTCGTACGGGCGCAGGACGCAAGCAGGCGGAGACCGGGCGTTGAGGTGGCGCATGCGAGGAAGGGCCGCGGGGGCGGGCGCTGGTCGCGCGCGCTGGCGGCGTGTGCCGGTCGTGCGTGCGCTGGACGCGCACGCAGGCCGCACAGGCCCCGCGCCCTGGCCGCACGAGCAGGCCGCGCAGGCCGCGCGCCTATGCGGCGCAGGCCGCGCAGCCTGTGCGTGCTGGCCGCGCGGGCTGGTCGCGCGCACAGGCCGCGCGCGCTAGCCGCGTGCAGGCCGCGCTGGCTGGCCGCGCGCGCAGGCCGCGCGAGCTGGCCGCGCAGGCTGGCCGCGCGTGCTGGCCGTGCGGACTGCGTGCGCAGGTCGCGCAGGCCGCGCGGGCTGCTCGGGCTGGCCGCGTGCGCATGTTGCGCAGGCCGTGCGGGCCGGCCGCGCGCGCAGGCTGCGCGGGTCGCGTGCGCAGGCTGTGCGCACAGGTCATTCGTGTACGCGCATGCTGCTTGCATATGGCTTGCGGACGCGGGTCTTGTGCGCATGCTACGTGGGTGGATTTTGCACTTTGAGGTCTTTTAACTGCGAACTGATTTTTATTTCTTTGTCGTGTGTAGGTGACGAAACGTTCCTCAGGTTCGATGCGCTTGCGCTCTTCCTTGACTGAGGACGGCATAGTGATTTGGAGGGCGAAGTACGGGCTTCCTTCAGACTTGATGGTGAGGATCCCGCGGCCCGAGGAGCGGGTTCAGAACCCCCCTCGTGGGTGGATGACGATTTGCGACATTTCCCTTAGATCCGGCTTCCGGTTTCCGCCTTGCGATGAGGTGATAGAGATTTTGAAGTTCTGTGGAGTCCCCGTTTCCCAGTTCGCTCCGACTGGGGTCGTCTGAATTATGGGCTTGGTTACTTTCTTTCGTGAGCATGGGAGCTCGCTTTCTTTGGATCAGTTTCGGGACTGGTGCGACGTTCGCCTTGATGGTGGCGAACGGATTGAGGTGCGCAACAACAAAGTCTGGCTGGAGTTTGAGGCCCGTAAAGATCGCCGCCAAGGTAATACTTTGTTCGGATATGTGAAGAACTCATGGGGTCTTCCTGAGGTGTGGAATGCGCTTCCCGATCGTTGTCGTCGTGTGAGAGGGAGGGAGCGTGACTTCTCCCCAGTACTGGGATTCTCTGAGCCTCGTGAGCTGGCCAATCGTCTCTTCAACATATATATTTATGTAGAGGAAAAGCGACTGTTGGGATGTGGTATTTCGGCGGGCACGACTCAGGTGGCGATGTCTTCTCAGGGAGGTGGCCGTAAGAGGAAGGCGATGACGGCTCCTGTTGGTGACCCTGATGCTATGGTGGTGGTTTCTGACTGCCCAGCTCCAAAGGTACGGTCGTCTGTTTCTCCAGTTCTTTCGGCGCCCGTCAGCACGGTGGCTCCTTAAATGTCTTCTTCCTTGAGAGCGATGAGCGAGGCGGTAAGGGGTTGACTGTCTCCTTTTCTTTCTTCTTTTGTTTGGAAGTGGCTGATTGCGTATCTTTCTTTTGCAGATCGAGACTCAGGCGCAGATTGCGGTGACCTAGAATGATCATTATGTGAGCTTGAAGGACGGATATCTCGCTTTGTAGGAGAAGCTTCGGTTGTCGATGAGCTCACTTTCCTCCTTGAAGGAGGAGCATGACCGGGATATTGCGCGGCTCCATCGAATTGGCTCAGAGTTGAAGTCCGAGCTAGAAGATTCGCGTGCTGCCCTAGATGTGGAGAGGGCTCTGGTGGAGAGGACCACTCAGATGCTGAAGCACGCAAAGGAGGAGACATCTGGCTTGGGATCCCAACTACAAGCGGCGCGAGAGGAGATTTCAGGCCTTGAGACTCAGCTTCGGGCGGCGAAGGCGCAGGTGGAGGTTCTGTCTTCTGATGGCCATGCATCGGAGCTGAAGGCCGCAGGTCTTGCTGAGTACCTGGAGTCCCTGGACTACATGCGGGATCGTAGCCTGATTGCAGAGGAGGTTCGTGATGATATTTGGTCCAAGGAAGTGGAGCCTCATATGGATGATATACGCGAGCTAGCGCTCCGCCGCGGCGTCTCGAAGGCCTTTCACCTTGTAGGGAAGCGCCTTGGGTGTGACACTTCCAGTTTCAGTTTTGCGGATGTTTCAGATGATGAGTGCTCCGGCTCAGATGCTGATGGGGAGTAGCTGTAATGCATATCTGCTGTTGTATGATTTGTTATGTATTTGTCATCATTTGCTTTTGTTGTAGCTTTTGAGATTGTCGCCGTTAGGGCTCAAATTCATTACTCTTTATAATAGCTTTGTTTGTATGTCATTGTCAGATGGTCTGTGTGGATATGTATGTTTCCATGTTGGTGGCGTTCTCTCAAGTATCTGAGAGTTTGATTGAATCGTCTTCGATTTTCAGTGTTGCTGCAAAAAAGAGAGGGTGTAGACTCCTGCGGAGGTGCTCATGTGTAGCGGGTTTATGGCAGCGTGCGCAAGGCTGACTTGCGGCTTGGTTGCGTGGAACTGGTCCGCGGCTTTGTGCGCAAGGCTGGTCTACGGCTTAGTTGCGTGGAACTGGTCCGCGGCTTTGTGCGCAAGGCTGGTCTGCGGCTTAGTTGCGTGGAACTGGTCCACGGCTTTGTGCGCAAGGTTGGCTTGTGGCTTAGTTGCGTGGAACTGGTCCACAGCTTTGTGCGCAGGGCTGGCCTGCGGCTTTGTTGCGTGAAAATGGTCCACGGCTTTGTGTGCAAGGCTGGCTTGCTGCTTAGTTGCGTGGAACTGGTCCACGGCTTTGTGTGCATGGCTGGCCTGCGGCTTAGTTTCATGGAACTAGTCCACGGCTTTGTGCGCAGGGCTGGCCTGCGGCTTAGTTGCGTGGAACTAGTCCACGGCTTTGTGCGCAGGGCTGGCCTGCGGCTTAGTTGCATGGAACTGGTCCACGGCTTTGTGCGTAGGGCTGGCCTGCGGCTTAGTTGCGTGGAACTAGTCCACGGCTTTGTGCGCAGGGCTGGCCTGCGGCTTAGTTGCGTGGAACTGGTCCACGGCTTTGTGCGCAGGGCTGGCCTGCAGCTTAGTTGTGTGGAACTGGTCCACGGCTTTGTGCGCAGGGCTGGCCTGCGGCTTAGTTGCATGGAACTGGTCCACGGCTTTGTGCACAGGTCTGGCCTGCGGCTTAGTTGCGTGGAACTGGTCCACGGCTTTAGTTGCACGAGGGATGCTCGCGGCTTGGTTTGCACGGGGGATGCCCGCGGCTTCTTCGCGAGGGGGGTAGGCCCCCACGGTGTTGGACGGGTTAGGGAGACCCTAAATCTTGTTAGAACATGTAGTATTTACAGAAAGTAAAATGCAATTCTTTGAATAATAGTTTGCACGAGATCAGGCTCTCGACTTATATGAATCATATAGTCTTGAATTAAAAACTGCTGCATAAAAGAATCATAATGTATCACTGGTAAAAGCGGCGCAGATTTTGCGCATTCCACGTGCGAGGGAGAGTTTTTCCTTCGGCGTTTCGTAACTTGTACGTGCCTGGTTTTATCATGGTGGTAACAATGAAGGTCCTTCCCATGTTGGAGATAGCTTGTCTCCTTGTGTTCCCTTTCCGGCGGCCTCCAAGGTGCGAAGGACCAGGTCTCCCACGTTGATCGGGCGGGCCTTTACTTGGCGGTTGTAGTAGCGGGCTGTGCGTTGTTGGTAGGCGGCGGCGCGGAGAGCGGCTTCATCGCGTACTTCGAAGATCGAGTCGAGGTTGTCACGGAGCGCCTCGTCGTTTGTCTGGGGATCAAAGTTGGATGTCCGGGGACTAGGGACGCTGATGTCGACCGGGATAATAGCCTCCGTTCCATAGCAGAGATTGTACGGAGTTTCTCCTGTAGGCATCCTCTTTGTGGTGCGATATGCCCATAACACATTAGGAAGAGCGTCCACCCATTGCCCCCCAGCATCTTCTAGTCGTGTCTTCAATCCCTTTAGGATAGTACGGTTGGTTACTTCGATTTGCCCATTGGATTGCGGATGTGATACTGCTGTGTGTCGCAACTCTATCTTTAAATCTTCACATAACTTGGTAAAGGATTTTCCAGTGAATTGGGTGCCGTTATCGGTGATGATGATTGCCGGTATGCCAAAGCGACATACGATATTCTTTCAGACGAACTGTTTGGCGTTCTCTTCAGTTATCTTGGCCAGTGGTTCCGCCTCGACCCACTTGGTGAAATAATCGTTTGCCATAATGATGAATTTCCTCTGACTAGAAGCTAGGGGCAAAGGTCCGAGGAGATCTATCCCCCATTGTGCAAACGGCCAGGCTCCTTGTAGTGACGTGAGGGCTACCGGGGGCTGCCTGGGAACGTTAGTGTGCACTTGACAACTCCTACATTTTTGAACGAACTCTGTCGCCTCCTTCTTCATGGTTGGCCAATAAAATCCTTGTCGTAGGATTTTCCTGGCTAGGGCCTTTCCTCCTAGATGTTCGTCGCATACTCCTTGGTGGACTTCGTGGAGCACGTACTCGGCGTCTCTTTCTGATAGGCATTTCAGGTAGGGTCCTGTGAAGGATCGTTTGTACAGTTCTTCATCTATTAAGGTGAATGATGCCGCTCTCATTCTCAGGCGGCGAGCCTCCTTTTGATCTTCCGGTGGTTGTTGGCCCTTCAAATGGGCGATTAGCGCGGCTGTCCATGATTCTTCAGCTTCATTGACTTCTGTTACTTCCCATGGGCCATGAATACTGGGGAAAACTATTTCTTCTACCCGGCGCCTTCTTGTCTGGTATTGCGTCGAAGATGTGGCTAGCTTTGACAGGGCATCCGCCTTGTTATTTTGCTCTCGAGGGATATGCATAATTTGGAATTGTGGGATTTGGATGAGAAGAGACTTGACGAGCTGCAAGTACTGGGCTAGCTGTTCATTCTTGGCTTCAAAATCTCCTTCTACCTGCGAGACAACAAGTTGTGAGTCAGAGTAAATGGTCAGCTGCTTGACCTGGCAGTTGATGGCGAGCCTGATTCCTGCGATGAGGGCTTCATATTCTGCCGCATTGTTTGTAGCAGGGAATTTTAGTCGGAGTCCATATTCTAGGGTAACGAGCTCTGGATTAATAAGGAGAAGGCCTGCTCCAGCGCCTTGTACTCCTGAGGCCCCATCCACGTATAAGGTCCATGTTTGTCCGACCTCTGCTGGCGCAACTTCTGCTTCTGCTGGTAGAGTGTTCTCGACGATGAAGTCAACCAAAACCTGAGACTTGATGACGGGGCGCGGGAGGAAGTGGATATCGAATTCGCCCAACTCGACAGCCCACTTAACCAGTCGACCGGACGCTTCGGGTTTTTGGAGAATGGCTCGGAGTGGTAACTCGGTTAGGACTTTAACGGTGTGCGCTTGGAAGTAGAGACGAAGTTTTCTGGTAGAGAAGACAAGTGCTAAAGCTGTTTTGTCTGCAGCCGGGTACCGGGTTTCAGAATCAGAAAGGATTTTACTGAGGTAGTATATGGGGCGTTGAATTCCTCCTTCATCCTTAACTAGGACTGAGCTCAATGCTGCTGGTGTGATGGCGAGATATAAAAAGAGGATCTCTCCGGGAGCTGGCTTGGATAGAAGTGGGGGAGAAGCAAGGTATTGCTTTAAGGATTCGAAGGCCGACTGACACTCATCTGTCCATTGAAATCCTGAGCTTCGAGCTCCTCGGAGGATTTTGAAGAAGGGGAGGTATTTGTCCCCCGTCCGAGCCAGGAATCGGGATAGTGCTGTGATTCTTCCGTTCAATCGTTGTACATCTTTGAGCGATCTGGGTGGAGATATTTTTCAAGAGCCTTAATTTTTTCAGGATGGGCCTCTATTCCGCGCTGGGTAACCATGAACCCTAGAAACTTCCCCGAAGTGACTCCGAAGGCGCACTTGCTAGGGTTAAGCTTCATTCCATATTGTCTGAGGATCTTGAAACATTTCTCCAAGTTTTCCAAATGATCTTCCCGACGAATGCTCTTAACTATCATATCATCTACATACACTTCCATGGATCTGCCGATGAGTTCTTTAAAGATTTTGTTCATGAGTCGCTGATAGGTAGCTCCTGCGTTCTTAAGTCCGAATGGCATTACTCTGTAGCAATAAATCCCTTTGTCGGTACAGAAATCCGTGTGCTCTTCGTCGGCTCGGTCCATTCGAATCTGGTTGTACCCGGAGTAGGCGTCCATGAAGCTAAGTATGTTGAAGCCAAAAATGACCTCTGTGGAGTTCGACCCTAGGGGAAGGGGTGACCTCACACCTATTACACTCGGAAGAACGTCACGGACCAAAGACTTGGGAAACTAGGAATAGACCCTCGGCTCTAGCGTGGAGGTCCCACCACACACCCGGAAGGTCGCTAGAACACTTCCCCTCCCTCACCAAAGGGCTAGGCTGGGCGCCTTGGAGAGCTCTCTCTACTCAACCAAGATGAAGCTAAGGGAGGAGGAGGTAAGGAAAATTCATCCTCTCCAAAGGCACCCAAGGGGTCTATTTATAGTTTTTCCAAGTCATAGGGGGAAAATGACAAAAAGACCCTTAGGACAAATAAGCCTCCAGCCAATAGGAAAACTCCACATCGGGGGGTAAAGAGGTAATCCCCCCTCGAGGGCACAACGGTAAAAACAGGTCGGGTGAGCTGGCGGGAGGGCCCTGGCGAGAGGGCCCTGGCGAGAGGTACCAGGAGAGAGGTACCAGGAGAGACGGCCTGCCTGACGAGACGGCCTGCCTGACGAGACGGCCTGCCTGACGAGACGGCCTGCCTGACGAGACGGCCTGCCTGACGAGACGGCCTGCCTGACGAGACGGCCTGCCTGACGAGACGGCCTGCCTGACGAGACGGCCTGCCTGACGAGACGGCCTGCCTGACGAGACGGGCTGCCTGACGAGAGGTCCTGCCTGACGAGACGTCCTGCCTGACGAGACGGCCTGCCTGACGAGACGGCCTGCCTGACGAGACGGCCTGCCTGACGAGGCGGCCTGCCTGACGAGACGGCCTGCCTGACGAGACGGCCTGCCTGACGAGACGGCCTGCCTGACGAGACGGCCTGCCTGACGAGACGGCCTGCCTGACGAGACGGCCTGCCTGACGAGACGGCCTGCCTGACGAGACGGCCTGCCTGACGAGACGGCCTGCCTGACGAGACGGCCTGCCTGACGAGACGGCCTGCCTGACGAGACGGCCTGCCTGACGAGACGGCCTGCCTGACGAGACGGCCTGCCTGACGAGACGGCCTGCCTGACGAGACGGGCTGCGTGCGGCTGGGGCCTTGGTGACTCTTCAAGGGGGCCTGGGGAGATAAATATTTCCTCCCTCTACTAGTATATCCTCAAGGTCAAGCCAAAATTGGCCCCTTAGAGTGCAAAACAGCTAAAAAGCTTAAAACCTATAAGCAGGCCTTATGTCGTGCTTGGGATCCTCGCTCCGCGAATACGGGGTTGTACACAATCCCCGCTCTTTTCGGGGTTGTCCAAGCTCGAAAAGAAAGTCCAACCCAACGTATTCGCTGAGTGTAGCTTACTCTCGCGGTGTCGAAAAACTATGAGGCCTCTTTCGAGGGGTCATCTTGCCATTCTAGCTGATGAGAGCCTGGCTGACAAGACCACCTCAGGGAAAAGAACTGGGCTACCACGAGAGGTACCACCGGACCTGCCAGTTAGAGGGAGCCTGGCAGCGGGACCATCATCGGAGCAAAGGGACTAGGCTACCACGAGAGGTACCACCGGACCTGCCAGCTAGAGGGAGCCTGACAACGGGACCGTCCTCGGAGCAAAGGAACTAGGCTACCACGAGAGGTACCACCGGACCTGCCAGCTAGAGGGAGCCTGATAGCGGGACCATCATCAGAGCAATGAGACTAGGCTACCACGAGAGGTACCACCGGACCTGCCAGCTAGAGGGAGCCTGGCAGCGGGACCGTCATCGGAGCAAAGGAACTAGGCTACCACGAGAGGTACCACCGGACCTGCCAGCTAGAGGGAGCCTGGCAGCGGGACCGTCATCGGAGCAAAGGAACTAGGCTACCACGAGAGGTACCACCGGACCTGCCAGCTAGAGGGAGCCTGGCAACGGGACCGTCCTCGGAGCAAAGGAACTAGGCTACCACGAGAGGTACCACCGACCTGCCAGCTAGAGGGAGCCTGACAGCGGGACCGTCATCGGAGCAAAGGAACTAGGCTACCACGAGAGGTACCACCGGACCTGCCAGCTAGAGGGAGCCTGGCAGCGGGACCGTCATCGGAGCAAAGGAACTAGGCTACCACGAGAGGTACCACCGGACCTGCCAGCTAGAGGGAGCCTGGCAGCGGGACCGTCATCGGAGCAAAGGAACTAGGCTACCACGAGAGGTACAACCGGACCTGCCAGCTAGAGGGATCCTGGCAGCGGGACCGTCATCGGAGCAAAGGAACTAGGCTACCACGAGAGGTACCACCGGACCTGCCAGCTAGAGGGAGCCTGGCAGCGGGACCGTCATCGGAGCAAAGGAACTAGGCTACCACGAGAGGTACCACCGGACCTGCCAGCTAGAGGGAGCCTGGCAGCGGGACCGTCATCGGAGCAAAGGAACTAGGCTACCACGAGAGGTACCACCGGACCTGCCAGCTAGAGGGAGCCTGGCAGCGGGACCATCTCGGAGCTAAGGGACTAGGCTACCACGAGAGGTACCACCGGACCTGCCAGCTAGAGGGAGCCTGTCAGCGGGACTATCTCGGAGCTAGAGGGACTTAGCCTCCACGAGAGGTCAACCTGCCCTGCCAGCTAGTGGGAGCCTGGTCAGCGGAACCATCTCGGAGCTAGAGGGACTTAGCCTCCACGAGAGGTCAACCTGCCCTGCCAGCTAGTGGGAGCCTGGTCAGCGGAACCATCTCGGAGCTAGAGGGACTTAGCCTCCACGAGAGGTCAACCTGCCCTGCCAGCTAGTGGGAGCCTGGTCAGCGAAACCATCTCGGAGCTAGAGGGACTTAGCCTCCACGAGAGGTCAACCTGCCCTGCCAGCTAGTGGGAGCCTGGTCAGCGGAACCATCTCGGAGCTAGATGGACTTAGCCTCCACGAGAGGTCAACCTGCCCTGCCAGCTAGTGGTAGCCTGGTCAGCGGAACCATCTCGGAGCTAGATGGACTTAGCCTCCACGAGAGGTCAACCTGCCCTGCCAGCTAGTGGGAGCCTGGTCAGCGGAACCATCTCGGAGCTAGAGGGACTTAGCCTCCACGAAAGGTCAACCTGCCCTGCCAGCTAGTGGGAGCCTGGTCAGCGGAACCATCTCGGAGCTAGAGGGACTTAGCCTCCACGAGAGGTCAACCTGCCCTGCCAGCTAGTGGGAGCCTGGTCAGCGGAACCATCTCGGAGCTAGAGGGACTTAGCCTCCACGAGAGGTCAACCTGCCCTGCCAGCTAGTGAGAGCCTGGTCAGCGGAACCATCTCGGAGCTAGAGGGACTTAGCCTCCACGAGAGGTCAACCTGCCCTGCCAGCTAGTGGGAGCCTGGTCAGCGGAACCATCTCGGAGCTAGAGGGACTTAGCCTCCACGAGAGGTCAACCTGCCCTGCCAGCTAGTGGGAGCCTGGTCAGCGGAACCATCTCGGAGCTAGATGGACTTAGCCTCCACGAGAGGTCAACCTGCCCTGCCAGCTAGTGGGAGCCTGGTCAGCGGAACCATCTCGGAGCTAGAGGTACTTAGCCTCCACGAGAGGTCAACCTGCCCTGCCAGCTAGTGGGAGCCTGGTCAGCTGAACCATCCTCGGAGCTAGAGGGACTTAGCCTCCACGAGAGGTCAACCTGCCCTGCCAGCTAGTGGGAGCCTGGTCAGCGGAACCATCTCGGAGCTAGAGGGACTTAGCCTCCACGAGAGGTCAACCTGCCCTGCCAGCTAGTGGGAGCCTGGTCAGCGGAACCATCTCGGAGCTAGAGGGACTTAGCCTCCACGAGAGGTCAACCTGCCCTGCCAGCTAGTGGGAGCCTGGTCAGCGGAACCATCTCGGAGCTAGAGGGACTTAGCCTCCACGAGAGGTCAACCTGCCCTGCCAGCTAGTGGGAGCCTGGTCAGCGGAACCATCTCGGAGCTAGATGGACTTAGCCTCCACGAGAGGTCAACCTGCCCTGCCAGCTAGTGGGAGCCTGGTCAGCGGAACCATCTCGGAGCTAGAGGGACTTAGCCTCCACGAAAGGTCAACCTGCCCTGCCAGCTAGTGGGAGCCTGGTCAGCGGAACCATCTCGGAGCTAGAGGGACTTAGCCTCCACGAGAGGTCAACCTGCCCTGCCAGCTAGTGGGAGCCTGGTCAGCGGAACCATCTCGGAGCTAGAGGGACTTAGCCTCCATGAGAGGTCAACCTGCCCTGCCAGCTAGTGAGGAGCCTGGTCAGCGGAACCATCTCGGAGCTAGAGGGACTTAGCCTCCACGAGAGGTCAACCTGCCCTGCCAGCTAGTGGGAGCCTGGTCAGCGGAACCATCTCGGAGCTAGAGGGACTTAGCCTCCACGAGAGGTCAACCTGCCCTGCCAGCTAGTGGGAGCCTGGTCAGCGGAACCATCTCGGAGCTAGAGGGACTTAGCCTCCACGAGAGGTCAACCTGCCCTGCCAGCTAGTGGTAGCCTGGTCAGCGGAACCATCTCGGAGCTAGATGGACTTAGCCTCCACGAGAGGTCAACCTGCCCTGCCAGCTAGTGGGAGCCTGGTCAGCGGAACCATCTCGGAGCTAGAGCATGGATCACAAAGTGTCTTCCGGCGGTACTTTTCATCAATCGTAGTTACTACAAGATAAGAAAGGTTCATTACAAAAGATGATCCACCTCACTACCTCTCTCTTTCCTCATGCATTATTTGATCCCTCCCAGGGTGCCCACATCAACCCTATCCTCACATCTCTCCCCTGCCGCCTCGGTTTGGACTTGTTCAATACGTGCTGGATCTTGCGGTTGTTGAGGCTGTGGTGTCGGGGCCCTTGTCCTCCTCAGCTCTAGGAACTCGGGACAAGCAGCTGTTGCATGACCCTCCTCCTGGTGGAACTCACAGTAGGGTATCTCTACTCTGCCTCTTCTTCCTCCCACACGGTTCCTCCTCTCCCTTCGACCAATAACCATAGCTCGCTGTGGTGGAGGTAAGAGCTGCCTGGGAGCTTGCCCTTGGAAGTTGAACCTCCCTTGACCTCCATTGAAATTTTCCCCACACAGGTTGAGAGCTCTTTCTGGACCATGGGCAGGTCCTCCCTGCTGCCTCCAGCCCAGCTCGGGACCCTCCTGTCTCTGGAACCCCCGGGCTCTCTGCTCCTCTCTCCGCCTTCCTTCCTGGTGCCTTGAGCCACCCTGCTCTCTTGACTCCACCTCCGTCAACTTTGCCAACTTCTTCACAAAGGCCGGGTTGGCTGCCTCCATGGCTATCTCCTCTGCCGCCCGTTCCATCAGATCCTCGAAGGAAAGGGGGGTCTTCCGGGTCAAGCTCATCTTGAAGAACCCTTCGCGCAACCCCACCGTGAATGCCATCTGGAGGGCATACCCTGGCACCTCCTGGATGTCAAGGACCTCCTCCTGGAACCTGTCAACGTAGTGGGCCAGCGACTCCTCGGCCCTTTGCTTTATCAGGAAGAGGGACTCAGGACCCTTCTTCCTCTTCTTGGAGGTGGAGAAGCGAAGCTGAAAGCTCCGGCTCAAGTCTTCGAACCCGAAGATGGACCTTGGAGGGAGTTGATGGAACCAGTCTCTCGCCTTCTCTTTCAAGGTGATCGCAAACAGGCGGCACTTGAAGGCATCCGTCATTGGCAGGATGGAGACGGCATCCTCGAACCACTACAAGTGCTGGATGGGGTCATCCTTCCCGGTGTAGTATGTCTTGTCAAGTTCCCTGAACCCCTCAGGAACGGGAGCTGAGAGGATCAACTCGCTGAAGGGTGACCCCCTGAGGGGTGGTCTTGCGGTTTCTGCTGGCGCGACCTGACCGCCTAAGGGGCGAGCACCCGACGGGCTGGGGAACAGCTCCCGGACGGGGAGGTCTCGCTCGACCCCCTCTCCCATCCTCTCCTTCCCAGGTCGCCTCCCTGGGGCACTTCCCTCTCCCCCTGCTGGGGTGATCTCGCTTAGATCCCTGGGAGGCAGCTCACTGAGGTCCCCGGGAGCCGGTCCCTGGGGGGTGGGGGCTGAGCTGCCAGCTCGAGGGGCAATGCTTCGCAACATCTCCATGATGCCAGAGATGGAAACCATGAACTCTTCCCTTCCTACGAAGGGTCCTGGGTTGGGGAGACCACCGAGGTCATCACTACCTCCCTGATCTCCAGCCATGACACTCTCCCGAGATCTTCTGTGCTGGTCACTCTCCACGCTCACCGCACCAAAATGTTGAAGCCAAAAATGACCTCTGTGGAGTTCGACCCTAGGGGAAGGGGTGACCTCACACCTATTACACTCGGAAGAACGTCACGGACCAAAGACTTGGGAAACTAGGAATAGACCCTCGGCTCTAGCGTGGAGGTCCCACCACACACCCAGAAGGTCGCTAGAACACTTCCCCTCCCTCACCAAAGGGCTAGGCTGGGCGCCTTGGAGAGCTCTCTCTACTCAACCAAGATGAAGCTAAGGGAGGAGGAGGTAAGGAAAATTCATCCTCTCCAAAGGCACCCAAGGGGGTCTATTTATAGTTTTTCCAAGTCATAGGGGGAAAATGACAAAAAGACCCTTAGGACAAATAAGCCTCCAACCAATAGGAAAACTCCACATCGGGGGGTAAAGAGGTAATCCCCCCTCGAGGGCACAACGGTAAAAACAGGTCGGGTGAGCTGGCGGGAGGGCCCTGGCGAGAGGGCCCTGGCGAGAGGTACCAGGAGAGAGGTACCAGGAGAGAGGTACCAGGAGAGACGGCCTGTCTGACGAGACGGCCTGCCTGACGAGACGGCCTGCCTGACGAGACGGCCTGCCTGACGAGACGGCCTGCCTGACGAGACGGCCTGCCTGACGAGACGGCCTGCCTGACGAGACGGCCTGCCTGACGAGAGGTCCTGCCTGACGAGAGGTCCTGCCTGACGAGACGGCCTGCCTGACGAGACGGCCTGCCTGACGAGACGGCCTGCCTGACGAGACGGCCTGCCTGACGAGACGGCCTGCCTGACGAGACGGCCTGCCTGACGAGACGGCCTGCCTGACGAGACGGCCTGCCTGACGAGACGGCCTGCCTGACGAGACGGCCTGCCTGACGAGACGGCCTGCCTGACGAGACGGCCTGCCTGACGAGACGGCCTGCCTGACGAGACGGCCTGCCTGACGAGACGGCCTGCCTGACGAGACGGCCTGCCTGACGAGACGGCCTGCCTGACGAGACGGCCTGCCTGACGAGACGGCCTGCCTGACGAGACGGCCTGCCTGACGAGACGGCCTGCCTGACGAGACGGCCTGCCTGACGAGACGGGCTGCGTGCGGCTGGGGCCTTGGTGACTCTTCAAGGGGGGCCTGGGGAGATAAATATTTCCTCCCTCTACTAGTATATCCTCAAGGTCAAGCCAAAATTGGCCCCTTAGAGTGCAAAACAGCTAAAAAGCTTAAAACCTATAAGCAGGCCTTATGCCGTGCTTGGGATCCTCGCTCCGCGAATACGGGGTTGTACAAAGTAGTTGATGTCCGGCGGTTGAATCAACTAACTGATCTATCCTGGGAAGTGGAAAACTGTCTTTAGGGCAAGCTTGATTGAGGTTTGTGTAATCTATGCACATCCTCCACTTTCCCGAAGATTTCTTTACTAGGACAACATTAGCCACCCAAGTGGGGTAGCCAACTTCTCGAATGAATTGGGCGCGAAGGAGTTTTTCAACCTCCTCTTCGATTGCTTGGAGCCTTTCTGGGGCGAAATTCCTCTTCTTTTAGATGACGGGCTTACATGCGGGGTTAATGTTGAGGGAGTGATGGATGATCTGAGGGTCGATCCCAGGCATATCTTCCAGGGACCAGGCGAAGATATCCTTATTCTTCCGGAGGTAGGCTACTAACTCTTCCCTCTCACGCTCCTGTAAGAGGGAACCGAGCTGGACGGTGCGATCTGGTTCTGTCGGAGAGAGGGGGACTTCAACTAGGCCTTCGATGGGTGCCCCCCTCTGCAGAACTGCTTCATCTCTGAGGTCGAAGTCATCGATGTTCAGTGTAGTAGGCTCGGTGGGCTGTGCTTGTTTAGAATAACAACTCCTTGCGGTTTCCTAATTTCCGCGCACTATTCCAATTCCTCCTGGAGTAGGGAACTTCATTGCTAGATGGGGAATAGATGGGATAGCTTTGAAGATGGTCTGAACAGGCCTTCCAAAGATAGCGTTGTATGCTGAGTTTGAGTTTACTACCACGAACGGGGCTTCATGCGTGATCTGTCTTGGAAATTCTCCCAACCTTACCGGTAGGGTGACTGTTTCGATGACTTGGACCTGATGGTTGTCGAAACCGTATATCGGGCCAGCTGCCGGAGTTAGCTGCTGCCGGGATATATTCATATTCTGCAGAGTGGTGGAGAAAAGGACGTCAACTGAACTGCCATTATCGACGAGAATTCGCTTGACATTGTAGCAGGGGTTTCCGATGCCAGCACTAATTACAAGCGGGTCTTGATGCGGGATTCGGATGCCGATGAGGTCTTCATCCCCAAATGATATGGTGGTGTCTTGCTTGCTTCTTTTATCTTCATGGGCCTCCTTTCCGAAGTGAACTGATAGTACTTGTGTAGTCAGAATAGGTGATCCGGCAATGGTTTTGATGTTTCCTACCACTTGCCTTCCTCCTCCGGGTGCCGGCGGGGCATTCTGCTGGTCCCTGGGATGCCTAGGCAGACCTTGCTGTTCCTGGACCCTTCCTTGCAGAAATCTACCGAGCAGTCCTAGGCGGACTAAGCGCTCGATCTCCTCCTTTAGGCGAGCGCAATCTTCGGTGGTGTGACCGGTCGTCCGATGATATTCACAATACTTCGATTGATCGTTCTTAGGATTTGGAGGCGGTTGCCTTGGTCGCTGCAATGCTGGTTCATTCTGAGGCATACAAAACGTTGGTGCGAGAAGTGTTGATAGGGGTATAATATCTAGGAGGATCTCTCTGCGAGTCACGCCTGCGCTGCCCGGCTCGACGCTCCTCGGGGAATCTTCCTTCTTGGCGCTGAGGGGTCGGCTCTTTATCTCTCTGCCTTTTTTGTACTCTATCGAACTGTCGTCGATGAGCTTCAATAGCTTCGTCCGCGGCTATTTGTGCCTCGATTCTGTGCACCAGATCTAGATAGTTGGGAATGGTCTCTCTCATAAGCGCTGAGTAGAAACCGCTGGGACGAAGACCTCCTAGGAATACTCCACGCAGGAGTTCGGGGTCGACTCCTGGGATCTGGCAGGCTTCTGCAGTGAAACATCGGAAGAATTCTTTGAGGGTTTCCCCCTCATTTTGGCGGATTCCAGAGAGATGAGATGGATCACGAACAATCCTTCGATTAGCGATGAATTGGTCGGAAAACTGCCTGGTCAGCTCGGTAAAACTAGTAATGGTACCGGGCCTCAAGGAGTGGAACCATGTTCGAGCTTGCCCTTTGAGGGTAGTTGGGAATACTTGACATAACAATTGATCAGTGGGATGGAAGATCCTCATAATAGTGGTGAAATGATTGACATGCTCGAGGGGATCGTCAGTTCCATCGAATGTTTCGATGTTTGGGAGTTTGAATCCTTGTGGAATTGGATGATCGAGGATCTGCGGGGTCAAGGGGGAGCCTTGATAAAGCGGTCGCTGAGGGTGGAAATCTCTCCTTGTAGTTTGTCGGCATTCTTCCGCAACAACCTCCCTAATTTCCTGACGAGTGAGGAGAGGGTGGATGGGAGCATTGTTAACTAGATTGCGGGGGTGATCTGCCCCTGTTCTTCTTAGGTGGGGGTGAGCCGCACTAGCGGCGTTTGAATGGTCTTCAGACTCGTCTCGCTCTACAGGGTCTTCCTGGTTCCTTGGCGGATTGAGCGGTGGAGGATGGTTAGCTGGCGGAGGAGCTGGAGGTGCTCCCAGGTTCCGAAGCAGTGCGAGCATCTCTGTTTGCTGCTCTTCCATTTGACGGACACGCCCTTCCAAGGCGGTGACGGGGGCGATAGCTGCTTCAGCGGTCAGTGGTACGTCTACGAGAGGGTGAGACCGTGCTGGTTCAGTGTGTCCGCCAAGTGCGGATCCTTCAGCAGTGCGGACACTTCTCTTTGTTATTGCGGTAATAGGGATGATAAACTTGTTCTGCGAAGGATACTGGGAATGTTTTCCCACAGATGACGCCAAACTGTTGCGGCCAAACTCGGCGCTCCGGTCGATCCGTACTAGCTTGGACCGCCTTAGCTCACGGAGCGGTCGAGCGCGCACACAGTCAGTTGAAAAGGGGAAATGTACACAAGGAGTTTTAACGTGGAAAACCCTTCAACCGGGTGAAAAACCACGTGACCGGTTCGCTGCCAGTCAAAATCCACTAGATCTGGGTGATTACAGTATGCTGAGTGAGTCGGGGAGACAGGCCGCTCCCGTTACAACTGGTGGGGAGAGAGGATGGCTATAACTGCAGGAGGGCAACAGACTGCCCCGCCAAAGTGACTTAAATGGTGAAGTGCGCGAGATGCTTCTGACGCGTGCGCCTGGGGGCGGCGTGCTTGCGGGCTTCAACTGTCTCCTTCGCTCGGCTTCCTCTGACTTTGGGCGCCTCCTTGCTAACTATGTGTTGGTGGGGTGCCAATAACCGATGGCGGGTGCTGAAGGCAGCTGGTGGCCGCAGGAGGTCACTGGTGGCCGCCGGTGGCTGTCGGTGGCCGCTGGTGGTTGGCGGCGAGCGGAGCCCGATCCGGTGGAGGAGGCGGGAGCTTTCTCACCTGAGGAAGAAGAAGGAGAAGTGTAGGGGGAGAGAAAATTAGATCCCAAATAAGAGACCCCTGGAGGTCCTTTTATAGCCTCCAGGGGTTGGTTATGGCGGGCCCCGCCACTAAAGTGGTGGGGAAATGGGTGGTTACCCCCTTGATCGGACGGCAGGGAGGGTGCCCCCCTTGATCGGACAGCCGGGGCTTTCCAAGATGGCGGGCCGACGTGACGGTGGCGATGACCGGGCGGCCGACGAGGGAGGCCGGCCTAGGCCGCGGCCGGTCACGGTTATGGCCAGCCATGGCCGGGGCGGCCATGGCCGGGATCGGCCATGGCCCTGGCGGCCATGGCCCGGGCGGCCATGGCCGGATTGACCATGGCCGGGGCGGCCATGGCCCTGGCGGCCATGGCCGGGGCGGCCATGGCCGGGGCGGCTGAAAGTGAAGGGATAGATACTACTCTAGAGGGGGGGTGAATAGAGTAATCAAATTTTGCACAATACAAAACTTAACTGTCTACCCAACTCCCTTGGAGTGAAGTGCGGAATGAAGAGATTATAGATATTGGTTTAACCTTAAAGCCTAACACAAGTGTTGTGTACAAACACAAGCTAACTGTAATTACAGTTAAGCTTGGAAAAACCTAAACAGCAACTAGCAGCCTAGTTATATCTATTCACAGCCACAGTACAAGAAAAATAATAAACAAGCCAGACGACACAAGGAATTTTATAGTGGTTCCCCAAACAACTTGGGTACGTCCACTCTTCTACCCAAACGGTAGGAATCCACTACAGGTTTTGATCAGGTGCCCTGCCACCAACAGGATCTTCTTCAGGTAGATCCAGAGACCCTTTAGACTTTTGATCAGGTGTCTAAAAACCAAGCACAGGTTTTGATCAGGTGCCCTGCCACCAAGGGATACTTTTGAAGGGAGTAATAACCCTGTACAGGAGGGGAAGAAGGTTAAGATGTCTTCTCTATTTTACAATAGATTAGAGAAGCACAAAAAGCTTGCACTGAGCTAGAATGCTCTAAAGAATCAAGGCTCCCCCTGGCTCAAAGATGTCCAGGTGAAGTCTTGCTTCAGTGCAGAAACTCTTCAGAAAATTCTGAAGGAAAGAGCTACAGGAAGAAAATAAATAACAAAAAGAAATCTCTTCAAGCAGCTATTCTTCTTCTTCTTCTTCTTCAAAGAAACTCTGAGTTGAACTTCCTGAAAGCAGGAGAACTCAGGTGAAGAAGAGATGAAGATCTTAACACTTCTCAGTTAGATGGAGTTTGCTGAGAGCAGTAAGCTTGAGCTTGATGAAGGCTTGAGTGCTTTTGAATATGTGTGTAACAGCTAGCTTCAATCCTTCTGCAAAGGGTTCTTTTTATATCATCATCAAGCAACGGCTCTCTTCCATTTGATTTGTTTGTCTTCTTCTAAGCCTTGAGACCTGGGCTGTAAATATCAAGAAGACAGAAGTATTTCTGCAGCAAAACATTCCATAAAAAGGAATAAACCTCTTTCTAAGAAGCTGCAGGCTTAAATCAAATAAACAGATAGACTAAATAAAGTCACATCAGAAACTATCTCTTTATAGCAAAAGAAGACTTTTCAGTCTAACGGCTATAAAGGGGCTGTCAGCAGATAAAGTAAATTAAAATGACAGCTAATAAGACAAACAACTTTATCTTAAAAGATTTGAACTCAGGCAATAAGAATAGAGCAAATAATGCCTGGAAACTTTATCATACAGCTTAAAATACTGTGCCAGAAAATGTATTAAATAATTAAATATAATAAATAAATACAAAATCCAAAGGCAGACAGAAAACGTCGAACGACCTTCGAAGATCGTCGAACGACGCCAGGAGATCGTCGAACTATCGGGCAGATAGTCGAACGATCCGAATAGCCGAGCTATCAAATAGATAGTCGAGCTACCGCAGCAGATAGTCGAACTATCAGGACAGATAGTCGAACTATCAGATAGTCGATCTATCTAGGACAGATAGTCGAGCTATCAAGCGCACAGAGATAGTCGAACTATCAAGCAGATAGTCGACCTACCTCAGAAAACAGATAGTCGATCTATCAAAAGATAGTCGAACTATCAAAACAAACTAGATAGTCGAACTATCAACTGATAGTCGAACTACCAGCGCAGAACAGATAGTCGACCTATCAACCGATAGTCGAACTATCAGCGCAGAACAGATAGTCGAACTATCAACAGATAGTCGAACTATCAGCGCAGAACAGATAGTCAAACTATCAACAGATAGTCGAACTATCAGCGCAGACAAAGCGTCGACCAACTGATAGACGATCGTCGATCAGTCGATAGACGATAGTCGAACGGCGTTCGACTATAGTCGAACGAAAAACCTACTTAACCAAATTCTCAATTTGGAAAAGCGAGGACTCTACAGCTAGACTCCTAACCATTGACCATAGATATTTCTTGGGTCAAAGGGGCACAAAGGAGAGGACTAAACTCAAATCAAACTAGGGTACCAACAGCGGCCATGGCCGGGGCGGCCATGGCCGGGGCGGCCATGGCCGGGGCGGCCATGGCCGGGGCGGCCATGGCCGGGGCGGCCATGGCCGGGGCGGCCATGGCCCGGGCGGCCATGGCCCGGGCGGCCATGGCCGGGATCGGCCATGGCGCCGGGATCGGCCATGGCGCCGTGATCGGCCATGGCCGGGCGGCCATGGCCGGGATCGGCCATGGCCGGGGAGGCCATGGCCGGGATCGGCCATGGCCGGGGAGGCCATGGCCGGGATCGGCCATGGCCGGGCGGCCATGGCCGGGACGGCCATGGACGGGCGGCCATGGCCGGGACGGCCATGGACGGGATCGGCCATGGCTCGGGCGGCCATGGCCAGACCGACCATGGCCGAGCAGCCATGGCCGCTCCCGGCCGTGGCCGAGGTCGGGCGCGGGAGGGCCGGCCGCCGGTGGCGGTTCGGCCTTAACCGGCGGCGGTTCGGCCTTAACCGGCGGCGGTTCGGCCTTAAGCGGCGGCGGTTCGGCCTTAACCGGCGGCGGTTCGGCCTTAACCGGCGGCGGTTCGGCCTTAACCGGCGGCGGTTCCTCCACGAAGTGGGGGAGTGGGTCCCGCCCCCATCATCCCCATGAGAGATCATGGGGGGTGGGGCCCACCCATGATTTTCCCTCATGAAGCTCATGGGGGAGCTCCTTTTTCCTTATAAAATGAGGGAGGATCCCATCACTTAGCCATATAAAATTGGGGTTCGTCTTCATTATTTGAACATGAACTGCCTAGAGAGTATTAGAAAAAAAATTAATTTGAGGATATTAATTGCGGATCAAAGCTGGGAATTCGTAATGATTTAAAATTCCAATAAAAGTCGGCCGAGAATAGGATTTTTTTTTATAATTTTTAGCTTAGTGTTCGGCTTTAGATTCATCATAAATCTTCAAATAATGAAGCCTGCAGTTGGCCCCAATCTTAGAAAAATACCTCGGTGAAGCGGTGTAGTAGATTTATCCACGTACTAGGATAAATTTCTAGTAGGATAAACTTACAGTTTAGCGATAGACAATCAAATCTAACACGCCCATTCTCTAATTTGATTATTGATGGGTTCTCTTTCAATTTTCTAAGTCAAATCGGTATGACTCCGACCGAGAATGTTCAAGCAGTGCGACCCAGCCGTGCAAGTCGCGCACGCACAAGCCATGCCAACTTAAAGGGTCCGAAATCACCCCGAAAGGAGAACGGGACCAAGCATGCAAGGAGGCCGCATAAAGCCAGCACGCACGCAAGCGCCACCGCCATCGGGCACCCTTCTCGGGTTTCCCGAACCGCCCGCGGGGCATTTCCGTCATTTCCTTATAATCGGTGACCTAGGTGATTGTAACGGAGCGACTCCATTTGTCAACACAAAATCTGCCTGATGCAATAACCGGCAAGCCCCTCCAGAAAAATATAAATAGGCCCTAGGGCTTCATTTGAAGACAAGCAACTCTAGAGGCTAGAGAGAGCTTTGGCGCTTTCCGACGAAGACGTGGGACCTAGATTTCTACTCCACTCGGAATTCGCTCCGCTCCCTCTCTAGGTCATCAAGCGTTCCACGCTCATGCTGCAAGGAGTTAAATCATTTTTTCGGAAAAACACTCTCATCCAAGCCCCGAAGACTTAGTGAACTCTCAGTTCCATTGGACGTTCCTGTCAAAGTATCGTGAACTTAGTTTATTTTTTGTTATTCTTGTATTCAAAGCTTTGTAACAAAGATGTAGTCTGTCACCCTACGAGGAGACTTTGATTCTGATAAACTCAACAAAATAGTGGAATTTGGCCCGATACAGTTCCAGCTACGTGGTTTTTCACCATTTTCGGAATTTTCACGTAAAAAAATCTCGTCATTTGCTACTGTTTTTCAATGACTCAGCGGCGGATTTAGAGGGAGGCCAAGGGGATACTGGCACCCCCATTTTTTTTGTTAATTGTTATTAGCATTCCAAAATTTAGGTATTCAAAAAAATCATTCTTCCCAGACCAAAATCATACATGTGCACCCCCCAAATAACTTTGACCCGCGACCCGGCTCATTCGCAAATCCCGATTTCTATTTCGTGAAAACCTCGTGGCCCCTCATTTGGGAGAAATTTTTTAGGTCATGACTCGAAGCATCCCGTGTGGTGGTCAAAGTGGAACTACCTCCATGTTGCCCCTAACTTAGGTTTATATAGAAAACCTTAGGGTTAATACGGGTATCAGATATCCGTATATCTGAACCAACCCGTTAAGTCTCTGAACCTGTTATATGACCAAATATACATTAACAATCTTCTCATATATTTGTGGCATATAACGTTTACGTTTTGGAGTGCTGCAAAGTAAAGATCATCAAAGTTTTTGACTTTACACATTATTCACATATGTTTTCACAATTAAACCATAATAGGAGTTTTCATAATTAAAACAAAGCATCCAAACATAAAGTGCAACTCAGAAATAAAAAAGTATGAAAACATAAGACAAATGGATTAAACGTGTAATAATTCTATTCAGAGAGTAGATCATCATCATCCAGATCAAAATCTACTCTCTCTCCTTCATCTCCGCTAGTGCCTACAAGGAATTTCATGAGTTAAACTCTATAAATTCATAAACATATACAGTAACGTTTAAAGTAAACTAGCTCTACCTAAATGAGCTTAGTACTTGTAACAGTGGTGAAGCAACACTGTCAGCATCTCTATCCAGTCTAACTAGAACCAGTCAAGTTTTGATTTTAATAAACCAAATATTATTATTTTACTCATTAATAATTACTATGTACCTCATCAAATGATTTGACATAACATCATTTACAACATTATCAAGTGTGGAATAATATGTTATGATCATTAATGTTTAGATTAACTTTTACAATGACTTTCTATTCCCAGTTGAATAATCTTCGAATCAACTTACAATGAGAGAGATATTAAGTCATCAAATATGGAATGACTAGCATCTAACCATCTTGGGTAATCATCAAGAAATTATTTGGAATTTTCAGTCTGTTATTAGATACTTGAATGTTGTGACTATAAATTCTTACTATCAAAACATAAACATAGAAGGAAAATTGCATATTTCTATGAATTTTAATCTCATCATCTCCGATGTTTTGATTGTGAGAGCTCTAAGTAAGCCTTTTGTCAAAGCATCTGCAACATTCTCCTTTCACTCGCATCAATTAGGGTACGTCATAATCCCTTGACTTGTGAGGGAGATCAACCAGGCTTGTTTCATCCTAAGTTGTCTTCTTTTGCTATTGAACATTGCGTTCGTAGCATTCATTTTAGTAGCCTGATTGTCACAGTAAACTACAACAGAACTCAATTCCAGGCTCGTTAGTGGAATGATCATCACTAAATCTCTTATCCACTCTCCTGCTGAAGCTAGAGCATAGAGTACGGATTTCAAAGATAAGAGTGCAATACATGATTATCTCTTGGACTTCCAGGCTACAGCTGCTCTGATAGAATTAATTTCAAGATAACTCAAAAACTTAGAGGAGGGGGGGTGAATAGGTTCTTTTTCTTTTTTACTTAAGGCAGGATATTTTTCCAGATCTTAAAATAGAATCTAACTATTCTACAGCAATAACAGCACAGAAATCACAATCACACACACATCACAGATTGCACATAGGTTTATAGTGATTCACCAAGGTCTGGGTACATCCACTTTCCCCCTTCACCTATCTAGCAGTGTGCTAGATTCGGCCTAACTTCTTCCTTCTTCTCAGATCAACAGATCTTACAACTCAGAACCCTGAAAGATTCCTACAACTCAGAACCATATAAGGTTCCTACAACTCAGGCTAACAGCCCTACCTTAACCTTGTCACAAGGCCTACAACTCAGAGAAAAATTTCTCCTACACTCAGGCTCAAAAGCCCTACCACTCAGAGATCTATATCTCCTACACTCAGCCTTTATAATATAGGCTTACAACTCAGATCTATGAAAAGATCCTACAAAATTTGATGAGTGTTTAGATGGACTCTTACCCTAGTTGAGAGAGAAGGGATAAGAGGTTTCTTGATCAGCTTTTTGATAAAACTGATGGCTGAAATCAACTTGTTCTTAGCTTTCTTCAAATCTTCTTGAATCTGAACTCAGTATGGTTGATCTCCTTTGAAGTCGACTAACTTCCAGCATTCTCCTTAGAATCCAGAAATAACTCTGAATCCTTCTTAGCAGATTGGTTCAAGATCTTCTTCTTAGGAGACTTGTAAATGTCTCCTCCTTTACTTCAACAGCTGAAAATCTCTCTCACCCTTGAAAACTTATGAAGTTTCTTCAGAATTCTTGCTTGAATTCGTCTTAGATCTTCTCACGAAAATCTTCTTCAGTGTGACGTGCACTTTCTTTATCAATGATCAATACTTCAATAGTTGTGCCTGATGTTGTTATTCATCCTTTGACTTGATAGAATCCATCTATACATATAGACTTCATCCATGGTAACCGGCTGATCCGGTTCTTAACTAACTTCAGACAAGTCTGACAGCTTCAGTAAACTTGTTGGAATGCACAGCTGTCACGTCTCCAGTCAGTTCTTGAACCTTTGTCTTTGTCAGCAAAGCGTCGAGACTGATTGTCATTATGTGTCGACACAAGTAGATAAAGTGTCGACACAAGCTTTGGTGATGTCGACATAACTCCTTTGGTGTCGACACAGCTTCTTGACACTGCATCTGTAGAATGTGTCGACACTGCCTCTTTGTGTCGACATAGACACTTCTTCACTACACAGTAATCAACATTGTTGAAACTTTGTTGAGTGTCGACACAAGTCATGTGTGTCGACACTGTTGATATAGTCTCAGAATTTGTGTGTCGACACTGCCTCCAAGTGTCGACACAGTTGATGTCGACTAATACTCATGTGTGTCGACACTGCCTCCCGGTGTCGACACAGTTGATGTCGACTAATATTTCTGTGTGTCGACACTGCCTCCCGGTGTCGACACAGTCGATGTCGACAAATAAATTCTGTCTGTCGACACAGTTGCTTCAGGTATCGACACAGCTTTTCCAAGTGTCGACAAAGACTTAAGTGTCGACACATGGACTTAGAAACTTTTTCTGCATTTTAGTCAATATTTAACCTGCACATATAAACTCAAAATAACATCAAATACACCTTGATGTATATCATTGAGCTAAGTGAGGCTTCTCCAAATCAGGTACACATTTTCCAATGTACCCAACAATCTCCTCCTATTTGGAGAAGTCATAACCCTTTAGTCAATGATATACACCACTTATAATAAACAAACATTATGATGTATATAAGCATTATATGACAGGGCAACTTATAAACAAAATATATATTAAAATCACATCACAAAATAAGAATGCAACTTGAATGAACATGAAACATTGTTTTGTTTATATTAACAAAACGTTTCTTAACAACTGATTACATAGATTTCTTTTAAAAACTAAAAGTTACATTGTTCTTGCAAAATTTAATAAATCTATTCTAAGGCTGATCAGGCTCCCTAATGACTATGCCTTTTCCTGGATTAATCTAAGCTTGCACAGGAGGTTCTGCATCATCAATAGGATTTTTTACTTTCAACTCTGCCTTTTTTCTGAACTTCAGCCTTAATCCTTTGCCTTTCAAAATAATGAAAAGGCTTAGGAAAGTACTTGCTAGGCTCCTGAGCATTAGGAGATAGCTTCTCAATCTTAGCTTTTCTTCTTTGCTGCACCATGGCTTCCTTTCTTGTCTCATACTTCTGTCATTCCTGTTCATTATACAACTTGCCCCTTTCATGAACTTGATCTTTCACAGCTTTTTAGGCAGTCAAAATTATATTTCTTGAAGTGGGGCTCCACTGCTCAAAATCAGGCTTTAACTCAGCCTGTTCTCTGAATATTTTCTTTGAAAGTTGAGCTTCCTGCTGAGCTTTCAAGGCAGCTTCTGGCATATCAACTTTCTCTATAATGACATTTTCAACTTCCTGTGGAGAACTGTACATTGTCTGAACCTGTTGTTGAATCATATCAAAATCTGCTGGAGGGTAAATGATCTAAGCAACTTCAGGTTGATCACCTCTAGCATAAGCAGGTTGCACACCAGATTCTGCAATATTGTCATCATCACAAAGGGGTGGATATCCCAGAGTGGCTCTGATGCTATTTGATATCCATTTTGCATGATCTGAGCCAGCATTAACTAACACTCTCTCCCCCTTTATGGCTTCTCTTATAATGTGATCTCTTAAGTCATCTTTTTGAAATTTTATTTGACCATCAAGAAAATTGACACCATCTTTAAAAAATGATTTTAACTTTAGAAGCTGATCAGAAATTGTTTTCTGAGAAGTAGTAATAGCTATTTTAAAGGAATCCAAGGCTTCCTGTTGCTTCTGATCAAATTCTTCTTTCTCCTTAGCCCTTGCTTCAGTCATTGCAATAACTGTTTTCTTTACTTCAGTGACTATCTCATTGTGAGATTCAGTCAGATTGTCATTCATTCTAATCTGATTTTCAAGGACATAGCCTTGTTTGACAGCAATATCATCCACTTGTTTCTTAACTTCTGCTTGTTGGTTAGCCAAAAATACTACAGCATTGCCCCCCTTGTGGAAACAATCTGTCATCACTTTCTTATGAATATTAACTTCAAATTTGATGGATTTGATATCCTAAGCCAGTTCAGATTGAAGTGACTTATGGCTTTCATCCACATACTTTTCAAGAGCCATTCTCTGCTCATCCAATTTAACTTGCAAAGCTACCATTAATGAGCTGTAATCAGTCTCTGGGGCTGGTTGGGAAGTAGTAGCTTGCAAAGCCTTCTTATAGCTCTGGCTTCTCCTCTTGAAAACCATCAGTTTTCTTTTCTTAATACTTTCAATCTCATCATCCTCTGAAGCAGAAGTACTGGCAATATTAACTCTTTCTTTAGGACTGGGAGGCAGCTCATTTTCAGTCCTATGCTGCACCCCCTCAATGTTAACCTGCTCTCCCTCAACTGCTGCTCCCTCTATGTCAGGAAACAATTCTTCCAGAGTGAACTCTTGTTGAGTGTGAACTTGTGATACAGCTGTCTCAGGAGCATCAGCAACTACAGATGTATCCTCCATGATCACATATAGTGCTGGATTGTTGACATGAGGTGTCTCAAGAATAGATTGTGAATCCATTTTACTTGCCAAGTGAATACTCTCTTCCCCTTGAACCTATGCAGTAACTGTCTCCCCCTGTACTTATGCATTCTCAGTCAGGTCCTGTACTTGTAGCTCTCCCTGCACTTGTGCACTAATTGTTTCCTTCTGCACTTGTGCAGTCTCAGTAAGGTCCTATTAAGGAGATTTCTCAGCAACTTCCTGTCTTTCTAAATCTGGTAAGTCCTTTGTTAGGACTCTATCCAATCTTGAGATGATCCTGATGTCCATTCTTCTCATATGATTGATTTTAGAACAAGGAATCTGGTTCATTACTTCTGGAATGACTCTAGCCAAGTATAGACTCATTATTCTAGCCAAATTAGGCTTCATGATGCTTTCCTTAATCTTCTCAAGAAGTACTATAGACCAATCTGTGTTGATTGTGAAGATTATCCTTGTCATGAGGCTGAACATGTAGGCTGAAATCCCATCATATCCCCCTGGCTTACACAGAACCACTTTTCCAACCACTTCAGATAGAAATTTACCTTGTAGATTCATCCATTTCTTATTTATTGCTGATCCAACCTTCATGGTGGGATCCAATCCACACCATTGTAGTGTCTCCCTTGTTCTTGATATTGGTACCTCTTCTTCATCCTGAGTTCTTGGAAGATGAGGAATTTTTCTTAAACTTTTCAAGGATAGTTTGACTCTTGCTCCATGAACTGTTGACTTAATCTTAAATCCAGTCGAGTCTACTATTGCTGCTGTATAGAACTCAAAAACCTCCTTCTTCCAAATCTTGGTAGGTTCGGATATCAGAAACTTTAATCCACTTTCAGCAAACAGTGTAATGACTCCTTTAATCTCTGATTCCGCATCATTAAAGGCATGACAAACCACCTCATACCCTTCGTTAACATTATCTTCAATCTTTGGCGCCATTAGAATGGAGAGAAAACTTGAATTGAGAGAAGAGAGTTTGTCGACACAAGGGTTTAGTCTCGAAAATTTGGATAGCGTGTCGACAGAATATGTTCTTGACCTATTTATACCCTTCTAACCAAAGAAGGTTAAAAGGCAGGCAAAAATTATCTAAAAGTGTTGACACTGATGAAATGTGTCGACACATACTTCTATTATCTTGACAACGGCGTTGACTACTATGTGTCGACACCAATTGATGATATGTCGACACTAGACATACTTAGTAGTTCATCAGAAAATTCAGTGTCGACACTTATTGCAAGTGTCGACACAATTTCTGGAAGTGTCGACACCATTACGCTTGTTGTGTCGACACCACTAACTGAAGTGTCGACACCACTTCTCTGGATGTGTCGACACAGATTTACTGATGTGTCGACAACACTTCTCTGAATGTGTCGACATAGATGTACTTAGCCAAATTTGTTAAACTAGTCTATGTTCAACATTCCTAATTCAATTTTAAATTTATTGAATTTAGTTTCATCTAAAGGCTTGGTAAATACATCTGCAATTTGATAATCTGTTTTGACAAATTCTAGTGAGATGCCCTCTTTCTCTACATATTCTCTAAGAAAATGGTATCTTATTTCTATATGCTTAGTCCTACTATGTGAAACAGGATTATTAGCAATAAAAATAGCACTAGTAGAATCACAAAACAAAGGTGTTCTACTTACCCTAATACCATAGTCTTCTAGCTGGTGTTGAATCCACAACAGCTGTGCACAACAACTTCCTGCTGTCATATATTCAGACTCAGCTGTGGAAATTGCCACACTAGTCTGCTTCTTACTACTTCAAGACACCAATCTTCCTCCTAGAAATTGACAGGTACCTGTTGTGTTTTTTTTATCTTCTTTACAACCTGCAAAGTCTGCATCTGAATAGCCTGTCAGTAGAAAATCTCCATTCCTAGGGTACCAAAGGCCTAGATTAGGTGTGCCCTTTAGGTATCTCAAAATCCTTTTTACTGTAGTGTAATGAGATTCTTTAGGGCATGATTGGTACCTAGCACAGACACATATACATACATAATGTCTGTTCTACTAGCAGTTAGATATAGAAGATAACCAATTATTCCTCTATACACAGACTCGTCTACAGGTTTACCTGCATAATCTTTGCATATAGGAATACTTGTTCCCATAGGAGTTCTCATGGTAGAGGATGATTCCATACCATACGTCTTAATTAACACCTTGGTGAACTTAGACTGGGATATGGACAAGACATCATCAGTCTGTCTTACTTGAAGGCCCAAGAAGAATTTAAGTTCCCCCATTCTGCTCATCTCAAACTTCCCTTGCATAAGTTTAGCAAACTTCTTGCAAAGGTTGTTTTCTGTAGACCCAAATATTATGTCATCTACATAAATCTGGACTAAGATTATCTTACCTTTGGATTCCCTTAGGAATAGAGTTTTGTCTATTTTCCCCCTTGAGAATTTGTTCTCAATAAGGAAAGTAGACAGGGTTTCATACCAAGCTCTTGGGGCTTGCTTTAACCCATATAAATCTTTCCTAAGTCTATAAACATAATCAAGTTTAAGAGAATCAAAAAAACCTGAGGGCTGCTCTACATAGACTTCTTCTTTTAGATTTCCATTTAAGAATGCTGATTTCACATCCATTTGAAATACCTTGAATCCTTGATATGCTGCATAGGCAAGAAACATCCTGATTGCTTCCAGTCTTGCTACTGGGGCAAAAGTTTGATCAAAGTCAATACCCTCTTCCTGTCGGTATCCTTTTGCTATAAGTCTTGCTTTGTTCTTCACAATGATTCCATTCTCATCTAGTTTGTTCCTAAAGATCCACTTTGTTCCAATGATGTTGTGGTCTTTTGGTTTAGGAACTAACTCCTAGACCTTGCACCTTCTGAACTGATTCAGCTCCTCTTGCATGGCATCAATCCAATATGGGTCTAGAATATCTTCTTCAAATTTCTTTGGCTCCAGTTGAGATAGGAAGCTTGAGCAAAGCACTGTGTTCAAGTTCGTGGTTCTGGTTTGCACTCCATGTCTTAGATCACCAATTATCTGATTTGCTGGATGATCCTTTAAGTGTCTAACTGCTGGAGGTAGACTATCTTCTGGTTGAACACCTCTAGTCTCTTCAATATAATGCACCTCTTGGTGTACATCTGCATCTAGAGAGTCATGTACTCCCCCTGGACAGTAGCCACCATTTTCCACTTCCTGCTCTTCAGTTGTTTCTTTTGTAATGGTAAGCTTGTCCATTTTCTCATTAATACCTGTAGAATTGCATGAGTTATAAGAAAACGCATTGTTAATCAGTCTTGTTTCATCAAAGACAACATGTACAGACTCTTCTACAACTTGAGTAATCAAGTTGTAGACTCTATAAGCCTTATTATTGTTGTTGTACCCAACAAATATCCCATCTTGGGATTTGGCAGCAAACTTAGTTAGATAAGACTTATCATTGTTAAGGATATAGCACTTGCAACCAAAGATCCTAAAATAGGATAAATTTTGTTTTCTACCCTTCATGATCTCATAGGGAGTCTTTTTGTGGCTTTTGGTGATAGATGCCCTATGGATCACATGACATGCAGTGTTTACTGCCTTAGCCCAAAAATACTCTGGGAGAGAAGTATCACTCAATAGAGTTCTACCAGCCTCAATCAATGTTCTATTTTTTCTTTCAGCAATACCATTTTACTATGGTGTTCTAAGGGAGGAGAATTCTTGAAAAATCCCAAATTCTTCACACAGTCTTGTCATACTTTCAGATTGAAATTCAGTGTCATGGTCACTTCTGATTTTGACCACTGTACTGTCAAGTTCATTCTGAATTTGCTTGACAAAACTATATAAAATACTTGAGGTTTCTCATTTTTGTCTCAGAAAGAATACCCAGGAATATCTAAAATAGTCATCTACCACCACAAAAGTGTAGACCTTCCTACCTAGACTATGAACTGGCATAGGACCAAAAAGATCCATATGTAAGAGGTATAGACACCTCACTGAATCCTTGTTTTTAAGGCTATAAAAGGAGGATTTTATCTGCTTACCTTTTTGACAAGCTGAGCATATCCCATCCTTTATACACTTAACTTTTGGACCATTCCCTACTAGCTCTTTGCTAAAGAGTTGGCCAATTGTTTTGTAGTTAAGATGGGTCAGCCTCTTGTTCCATTTGACACAATGAGAGACTCTCTCATCAGCTACAAGAAAAATAGGAGAACCTTTGTTCTCACACTCAAAATTAAGACAATACACATTCCTTTTCCTATATCCTGTCAAAATGATCTTTTGATCACTTGATCTTTTGATATGACATCCATTCTTAACAAATGAAATGTCATATCCTAAATCACTCAGCTGACTTATGCTTATTAGGTTGTTTTTCAAACCCTTCACATAGGTCACTTGAGTGATAGTAATCTGGTTACAAGAAATATTACCAAATCCATTGATGATTCCTTTTTCAGAACCACCAAAGATTACTTTAGGCCCATTTAAGATAGGTAAATACTCCTTCAGCAATCCCTTTATTCCAGTCATGTGCCTGGAACATCAACTGTCCAAGTACCATATAGGGGCATGGTAACTTGCACTCACCTGCAATAAAGAATTACCTTCCCTTAGAACCCACGTAAGTCTTGGGTCATTGGTTCAAGTAAGCTTCATACTTAACAAATCTGCCTGCAGCTCTTCTAACAGGTAGACTGTTGTTCTTCCTGACACTAGTGTTGTGCCAGCAATCTATGGCATAATGACATGTCTTAGCACAGCACCAGCATTCATACTTGTTATATCTATTTTTAGATACATTCTTGACAGTCTGGTTGACAGCAAATCTATGGCCACTTTTTGAATCTGAACTCAGTAGGGTTGATCTCCTTTGAAGTCGACTGACTGCCACCTTCTCCTTAGAATCCAGAAATAACTCTGAATCCTTCTTAGCAGATTGGTTCAAGATTTGCTTCTTAGGAGACTTATAAATGTCTCCTCCTTTACTTCAACAGCTGAAGATCTCTCTCACCCTTCAGAACTTATGAAGTTTCTTCAGAATTCTTGCTTGAATTCTCCTTAGATCTTCTCACGAAAATCTTCTTCAGTGTGACGTGCACTTTCTTAATCAATGATCAATACTTCAATAGTTGTGCCTGATGTTGTTGTTCATCCTTTGACTTGACAGAATCCATCTATATATATAGACTTCATCCATGGTAATCGGCTGATCCAGTTCTTAACTAACTTCAGACAAGTCTGACAGCTTCAGTAAACTTGTTGGAATGCACAGCTGTCAGGTCTCCAGTCAGTTCTTGAACCTTTGTCTTTGTCAGCAAAGCGTCGAGACTGATTGCCATTATGTGTCGACACAAGTAGATAAAGTGTCGACACAAGCTTTGGTGATGTCGACATAACTCCTTTGGTGTCGACATAGCTCCTTGACACTGCATCTGTAGAATATGTCGACACTGCCTCTTTGTGTCGGCATAGACACTTCTTCACTACACAGCAATCAACATTGTTGAAACTCTGCTGAGTGTCGACACAAGTCATGTGTGTCGACACAGTTGATATAGTCTCAGAATTTGTGTGTCGACACTGCCTCCAGGTGTCGACACAGTTGATGTCAACTAATACTCATGTGTGTCGACACTGCCTCCCGGTGTCGACACAGTTGATGTCGACTAATATTTCTGTGTGTCGACACTGCCTCCCGGTGTCGACACATTCGATGTCGACAAATAAATTCTGTGCGTCGACATAGTTGCTTCAGGTGTCGACACAGCTTTTCCAAGTGTCGACACAGACTTACTTAAGTGTCGACACATGGACTTAGAAACTTTTTTATGCATTTTAGCCAATACTTAACCTGCACATGTAAACTCAAAATAACATCAAATACACCTTGATGTATATCATTGAGCTAAGTGAGGCTTCTCCAAATCAGATACACATTTTCCAATGTACCCAACATGCTCCTCCTAGTGTGAATATAAATCCACTAGTGGACTTGCTATCATTTATTTCTAAGCACCATGATGCATCAGAATATCCTTCCAGGACTAGAGGATGACCATTGTAACATAGAGCATACTTTTGGGTGTGCTTTAAGTATCTCATTAGCCTATCAAGGGCATTCCAATGGTCTTGGCCAGGATTACTAGTGAATTTGCTTAACATGATGACCGTAAAGGCTATGTCAGGTTTGGTACAGACCATATCATACACGAGACTACCAATCAGTTTAGAGTAATCTAACTATTGAACTGTAGCTCCTTCATTGGGCTTTAAGCGGTTAGTGTAATTGTATGGTGTCTCTAATGGTTTACTTTCATTGTATCCCCACGTATCTAACATGGATTTTATGTAGTGGTTTTGACTTATGGAAATGTTATTTTTTTCCAAAGCTCACTTGCATGCCTAGTAAAGTTTCAACTACACCTAGGTCTTTAATATTATATTCTTTTATCAGATCTAACTTTACGTCATCCACTTTGAATTGATCAGATACTAGAATTAGCATATCATCTGCATACAAGCATATTATAGCGATTTTATTTGATCTATGATGTATGCAAAGACATTTATCAGAGATACTCGACATGAATCTCATGTCCTTTACACTATAGTCAAATTTCTCATGTCATAATTTTGGTGCTTATTTTAGTCAGTATAGTGACTTGATTAACTTACAGACATTGCTTTCATGATCTTCTACTATGAAACCTTCAGGTTGACTCATGTAGATCTCTTCGGTCAGATCTCCATTTAAAAACGCAGTCTTAACATCTATTTGATGAACAATAAAGTTCTCAATTAATGTAATAGTAAGGAGGATCATAATAGTTTCTAGATAACACACGGGTGAGTAAACATCAAAATAAGCTACTCTGCATACTTGTGTGGAAGCTTTAGCCACTAGGTGTGCTTTATACTTAGCTATGCTATCATCAGGATTTAATTTCTTTTGCATAACCCACTTACACTCTATAGTTTAAGCCCATTTTGGCTTATCAACCAACATTCAGGTGTTGTTTTGAAGTAGAGATTTCATCTATTCATCAATGGATTCTTTCCATAGTAGTGAATCCCTTGATCGTATCGCTTTCTTATATGTAGATATATCAGTCTCGACGTGGTAAGTGACAAAATCACTACCGAAGGTTCTGGGAGTTCTCTCTCTCACTAAAGTCCTTCTAAACTCTAGGCCACTATTATCTACTGGAACTAAATAGGAGGTGCTCGGTATAGATTCAGGATCTTCCTCAGTAATAATTGTTTGCATGCCTGAGAGTGATAGGTTTTTGTCTTTAAGAAATTTATCTTCAAAGAACACAGCATTCCTAAATTTTATAATGATGTTATTAGAAATATCTAAGAATCTATCTACAGCACTATCCTCAGCACAGCCTAGGTATACACATGTGTTGGTCCTAGGTCCAAGCTCAGACCTTCTAGGGTCGGAAACCCTAACATAGGCTATACAACCCAAGGTCTTAAGTCTAGTTATGGTTAGGGGTCTCTTAAATCAAAGCTCGTAGGGTGTAACATCTAACTTAGCATGAGGAACCTTATTCAAAATATGATTTGCAGTTAAAACTACTTCTCCCCAATAAGCAGTAGGCATGCCAAAAGTCAAGAGCATAGAGTTTAATATTTCTGTTAACGTTATATTCTTTAACTCGGCTATGCCATTCGATTGAGGTGAGTAAGGAGTAGTGATTTCTACTATGATTTCTTGGGAGGCAAGGAAATACTTGAACTCACTGGATATGTATTTTTCTCCTATATCACTTCTAAATCATTTTACCTTCATGTCTAGTTGGTTTTCTACACTAGTTTTGAAAAGATAGTGAAAGTCCACCTAGTGCCAACTACCTTCACCTATGGGGGGGGGAATAGGTGTCTTGCAGCGTTTTTGCGGAATTAAAATTCTACCTGTACAAGAAAACAAAACAACACAGCACAAACAAACACTAGCAGTTATAGTGGTTCCCCGATTTGGATACGTCCACTTTCCCCCTTCGACCTATCTCCCAACAAGGGACGACTCGGTCTCTTCACCAACCGGATTGAAATCCAATCCTAACACTAGCGGAAGGAACCCTTCCAAACGAAGGAGTCACCACTCCTCCACCACGGTTTGCACCCAACCCTTATAACGAGGAACCTACGTTCCTTTATAACAAAAATTAAAATGGAATGTATAAAATATACAAACTACTTATGGAGTGCTAGGTGTCCCTCTTCATTAGATGACGCGTTCTTGACGAAGACGAAGAGTCCACGACCTTAGCTCTCACTTAGAGTGAATCTCCACGAAACCGGCGGCGGCTTGGCTTTGGATATCCAACCTTCGTAGCTATGCTGGCAAGGTCTACCAACGGTCTTCCTTGGATCAATTTTCTTGATCGATTCGGAAAGGGAAGGTATTCCCGATCTACAAACCAAGAGATAAAGGATCTCAAGAAGGACACGTAAGACGCGTTGCCTGGCAAAGCTTCTGTCGCTGGAAGATCAGGAGGTATCCACGATCAACGGCGGTGACTAACTTCCTGAGCGGCGATGGCGGCGACGGAAGTGAATTCCGCGATCTAGGTCATGTCGGCGGCTCGGTTTTTGTCTTATGTATTCGTCGTTTTCACTGTTCAAGATGCCGAAGTATTTATACGGTAGGTCATACAATATGATCTTTGTGGGCCCCACTAAAAGAAACCCTAGCTCTGGTTTCAAAACAGCGCCTGGAACTTGGTCCGGTCCAACGAGCACAAGAATTTCGCCCAAGGCAAAATCGGCGAGAATCAAAGGTGATTCTTGACGGATCGGCGAGAATCACTTATGATTCTCGCTGAATTCTACTTGGCAGAATTCTGGCTGAAGATATAGCCAATCGGAGAGAATCAGCTAGAATCCATAATCATTCTCGACGGATCGGCGAGAATGCACAGTCATTCTCGTCGATTCGGCGAGAATCAACTGGTGATTCTCGAAGATTCTGCCTTAAGCAGAAATCAAGACGGCGTTGAGACAGCCGGCTGCAATCGACAAGAATCAGTGAGTGATTCTCGACGATTCGGCGAGAATCACTAGTGATTCTCGTCGAATCGGCGAGAATCACTTAGTGATTCTCGACGATTTCTACTTAGATGATTTTTCGTCTTTCCACCCGTGAGCTGCTCTTTGGCCCATCCTTGCTCCTTGTCTGCTCTTGATCTTTCTCAGCCCTGTACTTGAAAGTAAGTACACTCCAATAGAGAGAGTACACGTAGGCCAACACACATTTCTGCTCAACGAGGGATTACGTTGCGCAGACCCGTGTATATTGACCCACTGTACCCTGACATTGGTGTGTACTAAGCGTGGAATAACTGCAAGCACAACTTGAAAACAAATGATCAAATACAATGTCAATTCACCTTAACTGGTCCAGGGTTTCTTCAAATCAAGGTACATTGTGGATACAATATCCAACAGATAGAACTTTTCAAACTCTTCATATTTAATTTTAAGAAGGTAAGTGTGACAAAACCTAGAGCTGTCATCTATAAAGATGATCATATACTTCTTTACTCCTCTAGTGACAAAATATTTAAAGTCATAGATATTGAAATGTATTAGCTCTAGGGGTGTTGTGCTCCTAGTAACTGCACAAAAAGATTTTCTAGTGATCTTAGTCTGAGCACACACTTCACATTTCTCAAGTTGGTTTTTAGTATCTAATGTGATCTGGTGAGTTCTAGCTATTTGAAACATTTTCCTATAGTTCACGTGTCCTAGTCTCTCATGTAGAGTCTTAGGACTAACTAAGTTTGATTGTACTTGTTGAACTATTTTGATTGCTAGACTTAGATAGTATATTTTATTTTGGACCTAAGCACAATCAAAATAGTGTGAGTTAACTTGCAATGTTACTCTACCGCTATAAAAATTAAGGCATACCCGCATCACACAGTAAACTAATATACACTAAATTAGCAGCTAGTGCAAAAAATAAATTTAATATTTTCCAAAATTAAATTTTTTTACTTGAGGGCAAGATCAAGGTAGCATTCCCAGTATGGGTCACCTCGGTCTATCCTCTATTGCATTTTTCCACCGTTTCCATAACTATTGTTACCTTAGTTAGAGGATTATTGCCATTAAACACATGATAGGTAGCAACGTTATCCAGTCACCACTCAGAAGGCCAGCATGTTGTCGTATTCCGTGGGACTTCCTCTTTCTTTTCAAGTCTATTCATTTCATACTTGAATGTGAGATGGCTGGCTTAAGATTAATGAAAGGCAAGGATTCAAGGAATTCAGAAGGTAATCCATGCAAAAACTTTCGTCTTTGCTCCACTGACATTTGTCCACATCCTCTCGAATAGTGGCAAATCATTGAGCACTGTGTGGTAAATCTCTTATTTTTCAAGTCAAGTTGAACGTGGAGTTTCCACCCATGAAAACAGTGGAACTAAAAGACTGCAATTTTACTTTATCATAGGTGCTATGTTTTGACATAATTCAAGAGCAAAGTCACCTGATCCGCGCGGAGACGACAAGTCTTTGAATCCAATCCAGAAAATTTTGTTTGCCTTCCAAGTGGCGTAGAGAAGTGAACTCTTCTTGTCCGATTGAGAATAAATGCCGAACACTAGATCTGATCAACCAACTACTTCCACGATCAATAGAGATCCAAAGACCTCACTCCAAAGAAAAAAAAAATCAAAATTGAGTAAAAGATCTGCAGAGATCAGACAAACAAGTGGATCTCGATCTAGGAGTGGCAATGATCTCAAATCAGCACTAAATCAGTTACAGTGCACTAATTCGATCTTAACATCTTTGAGATCAGCAGCGAGGAGCATCGATTCACTTAGATCTTCTCCTAGATCTGCAGGGAGATCCACGGGTGACTGGATTGGCTAGCAAGCATCAAGAGGCGAGTTCCTCAAAGGAAATTTGGGTGAGTTCTCAAAACTCATCTTCCTCCCTTTCCTCTCTGGCCGCCTCCATGAAAACGTTTCTAATGTAGTCCACGCGGCCGCCGACAAAGACAATGTTAACTCTTTTCAATCCAGCAAAATTTTCCTCAAAGAATCTCGATCAATGATTTGATCAAAACATAGATATGAATCTATGGATCAAAAATAATCGTCGGCAGAAGCACAGTAGCAGTGCTCGGGAACTTGCTTCACGATCCAGCACCGAAGAAATCCTTCTTAGTCTTGATTGACAGAGACGACGATGATGCGATGAGGAGCGGGCTGCTCTATAAAATTGCAAATTGGTAGTGGGCTTTCTCTACCCATTGCGATCGATCCTCCATTGAGAAGAACAACAAGGTTGGCTTTCTTCCTTACGATCGAAGTCGCGGAAACACCTCGGCCCAAAAATAGCAAAAACACTAGCAGCACACAAGGCTTCTTCCTTCTCGATCGAGCGCCGGACCGGGGTTTTACGAGAGTGTGGTGGCAGGATTTTATAATCTTGCTCTTTCAGGCGGCGGGACAGGAGACTGTCATAGCAGTAGGAATGATTTCTCCTCTTCCCGATCAGAGCAGGCGGCGACCATAAATTTTCTTCTGATTGCAGCGGCGGAAAGGTTCCAGATGGCCAAAAAATTGGCGTCGACGACACAATTCCTTCTTCACGATCGAACAGAAAAAGAGACATGCGATGATTTCCTTCTCGCAGCGGGGTTATTTCTCACTGAATAATTTTCTCCTTTTGGATCGAATGCTGACAGCCAAGTTCTAGAAAAACGAGAGTGACCGGGATTCAAGCGGATAGGGTTTCACTTCGAGAATGTTAGGTAGCTCGAAGCATCCCAGATGGTGGTCAAAGTGGAACTACCACACAGGTTCCCCTAGCTTAGGTTTATATAGAAAACCTTAAGGTTAATACGGGTATCAGATATCTGTGTATCCGAACCGACCCGTTAAGCCTCCAAACCCGTTATATACCCAAATATACATTAACAAAATTAGAGCAGACCGATCCTCCTCACTTGTGAGTTGTGATTTCTATTTCGTGAAAACTTCCTATATTCCACACCTCGGCCCTCCGACATCTTCCTAATTCTGGCTGTTTGGCAGTCGGCGCTCACGGCTCATTGGCACAGTTGCGGCGAAGCTCAGCATCTTCCTGGTTTAGCAGTCCACACTCAGCACTCGCTAACTCGCAGTCGCAGTCATAGTCACGGTTAAAGTATCGGACATCTTCCTGCCATGGTATCATTTCAATCTCTGATCTCTATCGATTTCCTCCTACCATTTGTATGATTCTAGCGAGCAGTGGAAATGTGGAATTGTGGATGTTTAAACTCCTGCATCTTCTAGTTTGTGGTTTTTGTTTGGATGGTTAAACTCTAGCATCTTATGGTTTCTAGTGAGAGTCATCATTCAAAGATTGCAATGGGCCATTCAAAGATTCTAGTGAGAGTCACCATTTGTATGATTCTTGTGAGATACACTAATATGCATAGGAAATTTCTCGGATTGTTAATGGAATTCAAACTGGCAAGCTGTGTATTGTGTTCATTCTTTAGATTGTAAAACACATTTTCTGTGACAAAGTGACGACGAAAGAAGAAAACAGGCATTTTTCTCTGGCTACAGATTGTGGACAAAGTTTTGCTCTTTTATTCCCTATAACATTTCAGTTCATGTATTTTTATTTTTAGAGGTGTTTTGAGGTATACTCTGTAGTATCGGTCGGTAGAGGGTCAAGCGGAATTATGTCAAGAACAGATTACGCAATAGTTTGGGCGATCAAATGTTGAATGATTGTCTAGTTACCTTCATTAAAAGAGACGTATTTTTGAAAATGTCCGATGATAAAGTGATTGATTGTTTTCAAAAAATGAAAACTCGTCGTGCACAGTTTTAATTTCTTTTGATATTTGATAATTTTCAATTATATCATTTATATGTAATGGTGTATGATTTTATATTGTCAAATATTTTTCATTTTATGTACTATATTATTTTTTTGTGTGCACTCACATTCCTAAATTCCTGAATCCGGCACTGTATTACCGGATAAAAACCAATGACCGGTGACAATTATCTCACATGTTCCAATGATTCTGTCATTACCCTTTGTTTAAACTTAAATTTTTCATTCATTTACTTTCGTGAAAAAATCCGAACACGTGGCGTGTTGAGACAAAGGCCCCACAAACTAGCCGTAGCCGGTGATAAAAAAAAGCTGAAAGCACAGTGTCTCACCCGTGAAAAATAATATAATATATAGATATAGAAGAATATAAATCAAGGATAAAGTGCTGCACCGGATCACTTTTTAAAATCCTGCATTGGCTGCATGGGCCCATCTGGTTTTGGAATTTGCATATCCCTCGCCTGATTGGCCAAAAGAAGAATCTAGCCGAAAATTCCTCTGTTGAGTCCATGTTCATTGGCGACTGGGCGGGCGTCAGCCACCACTCTCAAGTTTTTTCATAATTCCTTTTTAAACAAAGGGAAACAGATGAAACTGGTGGGTGGAAAGCTCTCCTGATCCCCATAAAAACTTTCATTGTCAAAAGAACCAGTAAATGATGAGGAGAAGAGCATTGTTAGTAGTACATCTAATTCACATATTAGCACACCTAAAATGAAAATATTTTACTTTTTGGTTTCCCTCCTACGCTCACAACCCCTCTCCCCATTTCGCTGCAGTCTCGTTTCTCGTTGAAGCCAAATCATGTGAAACCCAAAACCCCATCCCCCTCCTCCCAGCCTCGCCGGCGTTGCCTTCTGTTATGAAAATCGATCGGGCCGAGTGCAGATGTAGAATCATGTTCTAAATAAATTTTCTAACGATCAATTGCGGTTACGAATAATAATTAACGCATAAAATAAAATAAAATAAAGAAAATGAACAAGCACCACAAACAAAAGACAGATCAGATTTTAAAGTGGTTCCCCGAAAAGAATTATGGGTACGTCCACTATGCAGACAGAGATCAATAATACTAATGATTTCTCAAACATACAATACTGCTAAAATGGAGGAATAAAATTGAACCGAGAAAAAGATGAAAAATCTCGAACCCTCCAAGATCCGACCGTAGACGTTGCAACGAGAAATCAAGACGGCGAATGGAAGAAGAGCTCTGAATCAACGACCGACATGAAGAAGAACACCGAAGAGGAAGACCAGCGGGCAAGCACCAGGCTGTGCCGAAAGAACTCTGTCGAGAAGAAACTGCTGCACTGCACTACTTGGATGGTCGGCCACACCACTATATATAGGTGGTGGAAGAAAATCCAAAATAGGTACGACGGACACCATGGAAGGAGATCAATCCCTTCCAAAAAAATCTTCCATCATCACCGAAATAATGAGGATGCCAAATTTGGAGCTGTCTCCAAAACGGGTTGACGACAACAATGGAAGCTGATCAAAGATTCCTTCAAAGAAATCCTCAATTAATATCAGAATAATGAAGATTACATAATTGGAGTGAATTTCAAAAGAGAGGGGCCGACCAGGAGGAGAATCCGGCGTGAAATTATGGGAGGGGGAGGCAAATATGCAACAATCTTCACCTTGACGCATCTCTCATGACAAGCTCCACCTGGCTTAGATAACTCCAAGATGGCCCAGCAGTCACCAAGATCCAAAAGACCAAAGAAACTGACAGAATGAACTTCGGTCGGTAATAGTATATAAGAAAACTCTTCTGATTCTGAGTAGCACACCAACTGGACTAACGTGACTGACTCGAAAAAATGCTCGTCCTGGAGCTAAAATACCAACTGCTCCACCTCCAGCGATGGTCTCCCATAGTAAAACTAAACCTGTCAAGACTTCTGACCATTGATGTACGCGCGAAAGATAAATTGATAAATGCAGACACACCAAGAAAGAATGCATATAAACTAACCTCAGCATGGAAAGATGAACCCCTATGAGAACTGGTAAAAATGGTTTGATTAGTCACACTCTAAGCTCATAAATGAGGAGTAATAAGGAAAGAGCTTAAGTAATAGGAGAAAAATGCATTCAACAATGAAGTTCTTGACCAAGAAAATAACTCCCAAAAAATAAGAGTTGAAAAAAACACAAGCATAAAGGTAACATGACTAGGAAAAATATAGGAGAAAAAGTTGGTGAACAAATGAAGGGATAGAAACAAAATAACAGAAAAATAATGCAAGAAAAAACACAAAAACAAGGGAAAAAGATAGGTGAAAAAGTACTATAGCACGTCCTTATTGACATCCTCAAGGTATAGGGATGCGACATACTTTTCCTTATCATCACAAGAGGGTTTTCCTTTCTCCTTGTTCTGAAGCTTCCAGCAGTCCTTGATTCTGTGATCCTTCTTTTTGCAGTAGTTACAATGGCTATCTGAACTTTTCTTAGACTTGCCTCCTCTGACTGAACTAGATTGACCCCGAGAGAACAAAGCTGAACTTTCGGCAACACCTAAGCCGGACGACTTCTTTAGGATGTCATTTGAGAGTAAGGCTGCAGTGACCTCCTCCATATCCAAAATATCTTTATTGTTGGTGAGGGTAGTGACCAAGCCCTCGTAGGATTTTGGAAGAGAGTTCAGAAAAATAATTGTCTTGTCTTCTTCCTCTACCTGAATATCTATACTGAGACACTCAGATAACAGTTTATTGAAATTGTTCAGGTGGTCATGTAGAGAGGAACGCTCCTTCATGTTTAACTTGTAAAACTGCTGCTTGAGGTAGATGCGGTTGGGGAGAGACTTTGTCATATAGGTATTCTCTAGCTTTGCCCAAAGACAGATGTAGTCGTCTCTGAAAGAACTCCATACAACACATCATCATGTAGGCAAACTTGTATGGTGGACATAGCTTTGAGATCCAAATCCTCCCACATGTGATCGGTAACCTCAACATCCTTATGGGCCTTTCTCAATAAGACACGGTATAAACCTTTCTTAATGAGTAGTGCTTTGACCTTCACCTGCCATAAGCCAAAATTGTGCTTCACATCGAACTTCGCAACTTCAAACTTCGCACTGGGTGTAGAAGATGCCATAGAAATAGAACTAGAGAAATCTGCAGTGAGACCAAGGTGATCGAAGAAATTTGCGGATCAAGATTAGGAAGATAGGGAGCGAACCGATGTCGTCGCCTACCATTGACCAAACTCGAAACGGAACGTCTAAATAGTCTCCGATCGAAACTCGCTCAGATACCATTTGTTACGAAAATCGATCGGTCTGAGTGCAGATGTAGAATCATGTTCCAAATAAAATTTCTAACGACCAATTGCGGTCACAAAGAATAATTAGCGCACAAAATAAAATAAAATAAAGAAAATGAATAAGCTTCACAAACAAAAGGCACACCAGATTTTAAAGTGGTTCCCTGAAAAAGAATTATGGGTACATCAACTATGCAGACAGAGATCAATAATACTAATGATTTCTCAAACATACAATGCAGCTAAAATGAAGGAATAAAATTCAACCGAGAAAAAGATGAAAAATCTCGAACCCTCCAAGATCCGGCCGTAAACGTTGCGACGAGAAATCAAGACGGCGACTGGAAGAAGAGCTCTGAACCAATGGCTGGCGTGAAGAACTCTGAAGAGGAAGACCAGCTGTTAAGCACTAGGCTGTGCCAAAAGAACTCTGTCGAGAAGAAGCTGTTGCACTACACTACTTGGATTGCCGACCACACAACTATATATAGGTGGTGGAAGAAAATCCAAAATAGGTATGGCGGCCACCATAGAAGGAGATCAATCCCTTCCAAAAAAAAATCCTCCATCATCACCGGAATAATGGAGATGCCAAATTTGGAGCGGTCTCCAAAACGGGCTGACTGAAATAATGAAAGGTGATCAAATATCTCTTCAAAGAAATCCTCCATTAATATCAGAATAATGAAGATTACCTAATTAGGGTGGATTCCAAAAGAGAGGGGGCCGGCCAAGAGGAGAATCCGACGAAAAATTATGGGAGGGGGCGACAAATTTGGAACAGCCTTCCTCCCATTCCACCGCCGCCGACCTCAGTTCCATTGCTTGGTGTCGCATACCTCCCATCCCCTGCGCTGAATCTCGATTACCTGATTGGAGTTTTTCCATGGTCAAGCTTGTAAATTGCCCATTCCACTGCTGATTCCCGACTTCCAAAGCTCAAGATTTGTTGGTCTCGACAGCTCCAGATTTCTTCTTCTTCTTCTTCTTCCACAATTTAGGGTATTACTTCCCGTCTCACCATCTCTCTTCCTTTAAGAGCATGATTTACATTTCTTCCAGATTTTGATTTACGATCTTATTTAGCTCCAGGCTTCCGTCGAACTTGATTTAGGATCTTCGTAGCAAAGCATCAAAATCACTCTAGTATATTTCTGATAGGTATATCACTGATTCCTGCTTACGATCATGTTTTTCATTCAACCATGCAATGTGGCATAACTTACCCACATTTTGGGGATATTTTTGTCTTGTAAAATGATGAGCTAGGGATATATCATGTCATTTATGTTTTCGTTGTTTTATATTGTGCTTGTTTTATGCTCATCATCAAAAAAAAATTTTCATCATCAAAATTTTTTTTTTGCAAAAATTTAAAGTAGGTGTGCTTATAAAAAAATAGGTTGTAAATAAAATTTTAGGGTGTACCAATATCAAAGATGTGCTCATATCCGAAATAAGTGTGCTCATAACAATGATCAGAGACAAAATGACGAAATAGACTATATTGTCCCGTACAAAACGCTGCCCCCATTTTTGTTGTTTGTTGGGGCTGTGATCGGTATTATTCAACCTCTTACTAGAGAACCAGCAAAGCTCTTAAAGGGAATCAAAGGGATTATCAACTAGGATTTAGGCTCTGTTTGAGACAACTTATGATGATGAATAAGCCGCTAATTGAAAATTGATGTTTGCATAGAGATTTTATAAAATCAATGATAAATAAGCAGTCGACTGTTTGGATAGTTTGGTCATAAGTGCTTATCTAAATTTCTCATTTATTCATAAAGGTTTGTTTGTTTGGACGTGTTTTTTTTCGTCCGTGCACGATTTTTTGCTTGGAGGCAATTTTTTGCTCGGGCGTGTTTTTTCGCCCGTCACGATTTTTTTCGTCCGGTCAAGATTATTTTCGCCCAAGCTCAATTTTTTTCACCAAGACGTGATTGTTTTCGTTCGGGCGTGATTTTTTCACCAGGTCGCGTTTTTTCGCTCGATCACGTTTTTTTCGCCCGCCCGATTTTTTTCAACCGGGCGCGATTTTTTCGCACAACCGCGATTTATTCGCCCGGGCTTGTTTTTTTTCGCTCGAGCGTGTTTTTTTCCGTCTGATCGCGGTTTTTTTTCGCTCGGTCGCAGTTTTTTTTCGCCGGGGCGCGATTTTTTTGACCGACCGCGTTTTTGTACCGAGCGCAATTTTTTCTCACAGGCGCGATATTTTCCCCAACACAATTTTTTCACTCTGATGTATTTTTTTTCGCCTGAACAAAAAAGAAAAAAACTTCCGAATGAAAAAATCACGCCCGGACAAAAAATACGCGTCCAAGCGAAAATATCACTTCTCGCCGCGCCTGGGCGAAAAAATCGCTTTCGGGCAAAAAAATCGCTTCTGGGCAAAAAAATTGCTTCTGGGCAAAAAAATCGCTTCCGAGCGAAAAAAACAGTTCCGGGCGAAAAAATCGCGTCCTGGCGAAAAAATCGCGTCGGGGAGGAAAAAACGGGCCCGGGCGAAAAAAATGAGTCAGGGCGAAAAAATCGCACCCGGGCGAAAAAATTGCGCCCAGGCGAAAAAAATGCTTCCGGGCGAAAAAATCGCGCCCGGGCGCAAAAATCGCGCCCGGGCGAAAAAAACGCGCCCGGGCGAAAAAACGCGCTCTGGCGAAAAAAACGGGCCCTAGCGAAAAAATCGCGCCCGCGCGAAAAAACGCGCTCGGGCGAAAAAAACCGCGCCCGAGCGAAAAAAAATCGCTTCCGGGCGATGAAAACACTTCCGGGCGAAAAAATCGCGTCGGGGAGGAAAAGACATGTACGGGCGAAAAAAATGAGTCAGGGCAAAAAATCGCACCCGGGCGAAAAAAATCGCGCCCAGGCGAAAAAAATGCTTCCGGGCGAAAAAATCGCGCCCGGGCGCAAAAATCGCGCCCAGGCGAAAAAAACGCGCCCTGGCGAAAAAATCGGGCCCTGGCGAAAAAATCGCGCCCGGACGAAAAAATCGCGCTCAGGCGAAAAAATCGCGCCCGAGCGAAAAAATCCCGCATGGGTGAATATTGCGCCCGAGCGAAAAATATTGTGCATGAGCGAAAAAAACTCTTCTGGGTGAAAAAAACGTGTCATAGCGAAAAAATCGCGTCAGGAAGAAAAGATCGCGTCCGGGCGAAAAGATCATGCCCGTGCGAAAAGATCGCGTCCGGGCGAAAAGATCGCGCCCGGGCGAAAAGTTCGCGCCCGGGTGAAAAAATCGCGCCTTGGTGAAAAAAGTCATATCTGGACAAAAAATCACTCATACGACTTTTTTAAGAGATAAGCGCTTATGAGAAGCCATAAGTTGGACCCGGATTGCTTTTTAAAAATCAACTTATAATCTATTTTAAAATAAGTGATTTTATATAAGCTGCACAAACAAACAACTATAAAACTGTTTTTGCGTTTTAAATAGAGATTATTGATTAGCATAAGTTGTCCCAAACAGAGCCTTAGCCGTTGCCCCATATTTTGGTAAGCAGCCCAATTAAAATCGTGCTAATGATAGTGCCCCATTGTAAAGTGCATTTTCGATGTACGAATTATACGAGTCGTTGCAAAATAATATATACGTAGATGTATTTATCTGCAATTCTATAAGGAATCAAAATCATTATCCATAATTATTTTTTTGTTATCTGTACATCAATGAAAAAAATCAATACCGAAATAAAAACAAAAGATATTCATTCGTCCAATTACATGACATTCTGTCTTCGCAAAAGTAATATTAGATTTTCTTAATTCAATAAATGAGTGCATATATTTACTCAAAAACTCTAGGAAAAAAGACAGAACATTATATACATGCGTAAAACATTAAATAAATTCAGTGATTTCAATAAGAACTCAATCTGAATTCCTATAAGGGTCCGTTTATTTCAACGACATTGATATTAAAGTATTGGATTTGAGAAAATGAAAGTCATTTCTGTTGTTCGTATAAATAATTGTAGAGTCGAATTGGCTTTCTGGTGGAAAGTCGTCGATATTCACAAAAAAACTAAAAACTCATTGGTTCAATGTCTATCTCCAAGTGTGTATATTGAGATTGTCAACATCGGTTTTTCAAAAGAAGAGTATTTTTTCTACATGAATGTGATTTTTTCGCACCAGACACGATTTTTTCACCCAGACGAGTCTTTTTTGGACCGACGCGATTTTTTGGACATGACGCGATTTTTTCGCCCAGGCGCGCATGTTTTCGCCCGGGCGCGCATGTTTTCGCCCGGGCGCGCATGTTTTCGCCCGGGCGCGCATGTTTTCGCCCGGGCGCGCATGTTTTCACCCGGGCGCGCATTTTCTCGCCCGGGGGCGCATTTTCTCACCCGGGCGCACATTTTCTCGCCCGGGCGCGCATTTTCTCGCCCGGGCGCGCATTTTCTCGCCCGGGGGCGCATTTTCTCGCCCGGGGGCGCATTTTCTCGCCCGGGGGCGCATTTTCTCGCCCGGGCGCGCATTTTCTCGCCCGGGCGCGCATTTTCTCGCCCGGGCGCGCATTTTCTCGCCCGGGCGCGCATTTTCTCGCCCGGGCGCGCATTTTCTCGACGGGTCGCGCATTTTCTCGCCCGGGCGCGCATTTTCTCGCCCGGGCACGCATTTTTTCGCCAGGGCGCGATTTATACTCCCTATGTGTTTTTTCGCCCTGGACACGCTTTTTTCGCCCTGCTGCGATTTTTTCTCCCGTGCGAGCTATTTTAGCACGGGCGTGTTTTTTTCGTACGAACGAGATTTTTTGCCGGGGCGCGCTTTTTTCGACCGGGCGCGCTTTTTCGCCCGGGCACGCTTTTTTCGCCCGGACACGCTTTTTTCTCCCCGATGCAATTTTTTTACCCCGACTCGTTTTTTTCGCCAGGGCTCAAATTTTTTCAACTGGACACAATTTTTTCGCCCCTACACGATTTTTTCAGCCCGACGCTTTTTTTTCGCTCGTGGGCGTTTCTTCGCCCGGACGCGATTTTTTTCGCATGGGCGCGATATTTTCAGCTGGACGCGAATTTTTCGGCCGGACGCGAATTTTTCGGACGGACACAATTTTTTCGCTCCGACGTGAATTTTTTGCGGCCAAGTGATTTTTTCACCCGGACGCGATTTATTCGCCCGGACGCGTTTTTTTTGCCTGGATATGACTTTTTCGCCTGTACGCGATTTTTTTTCGCCCGGATTAAATTTTTTTGCCCAGACACATTTTTTTTCGCCTGGACAATTTTTTCACGTAGGGGCGAAAAAATCCCATCGGGGTGAAATATCGCGACAGGGTGAAAAAATCGCGTCCGGGCCAAAAAATAGCGTCCGGGCGAAAAACTCTCGTCCGGGTGAAAAACTCGCGTCCGAGCGAAAAACTCGCGTTTGGGCGAATAACTCGCGTCCGGGCGAAAAAATGCACCCGAGCGAAAAATTCGCTCCCAGGCGAAAAATCGCACCCGGACGAAGTAAATGCCCACTGGTGAAAAAACGCGCCAGGGCGAAAAAATCACGTCCGGGCGAACAAAGTCATGTCCGGGCGAAAAAATCGCGTCCGGGATTAAAAGTCGCGTCTGTGCGAAAAAATACCGTCCGAGTGAAAAAATTGCGTCCGGGTGGAAAAATCGCGTCCGTGCGAAAAAATTACGTCTTGGCAAAAAAATCGCATTCAGACGAAAAATTTCACTTTCGGGTCGAAAAATTTTAGTCCGGGCAAAAACATCGCTTCATGATGAAAAAATCGAGTATGGACACGATAAAATTGATGTCGGGCGAAAAATCCGCGTATGTTATTTTTAATTGAGAGCATTGACCAATGTCAATTCCTATGATTGAAAATCTTTCTGCAAACCAACAATAAAAAGTGATTAATGTCAATTCCTATGACAGAAAGTCATCATGCGACCGAACAAAATAATTGGATTTAAACTCAATGTCATGCCCCATGTGTATTGATATTGGATTGAAAGCCAATACTTCAACAATATCAATGTCATTGAAATGAACAGACCTCAATAGAAAATTGCAACAGAAAAAGTAATTGAAAACTCCAGCCACTTGTAATTCTTTGAATTATTGAATAGATATTTTGTTTGCAAATTGAAGAATAGTTAATTCAAATAAATTATTAGATATTTGATTTACTGATAAATATTTTACTCAATGTAACAATTTACTAAAATAAAATACAAGATCTTCTAAAAGAACAAGTAGCTAAGAAAGGAACCAATATATATTTTCCAAGACTCATGTCATTTCTCAAAATTTTTGCTCCAAAATGACATGTAGTACAACTTCAAATCAATAATGAAGAATGACAGCTTGTGTAATGTTTTTGAATTTTTTAATAATTAATTTAATTGCTTAAATTGCATAATAATGACATAAGGGCGTTGCATTAATACAAGAGTTATGATGTGTCGGTGATTTCCTCCCAAGTATCAAACTGTGTCTATAAATATGTAATGTTTTATTTATTTATTTAAATCCTCATCCTCCCCTAAAAAGCAGACCACTTCTTAGAAATCGGGTTTTTTTGTGACTTTTCTTCCGTTCCGCCAAGCCAGTTCGCGCGAGAGAGAGGCGAAGGAGTCGTCCTTTTGGGAAGCTGTCCGTCCACTGCCGCCGGAGCTCGGGTGCAGGAGATCGTCGTTGGAGTAGAGATTTGGACTGCTCTTTTCGAGGTCTTCGTGTGTGCGGTGAATTCTTTTGTTTTCGGGGAGTTTTGAAATTGGAGCGAGTAGCCCTAACCCTCATTTTTGCCCCAAATCTTTCAGAATTTACTTGTTAGGAGTTCCTCTCTGCCGATCTGTGGCGTGGAGTGCTAAAGAGGCCAGAAACCAAGTGATTTGAGGCAAGTGGCGGTATACCCCTCTTGTTTTGTTGTCATTGTTTTTTCTTTTATTTCCTTATAAGTTCTAAAAGATAGTGTTTTTGCCTCCACGGTGTTCGAGTTGCTGATTTGGAGTTATAAAAATCATGCCATATGTCAATTCGTCGAGTTTGTGCCGAATTTGTCGAGAGGTCAGGGAGTTTGTCGAGTGTTTTCACCGAATTCGTCAAGAGGTTAAGTGGATTCATCGAGTGTTCTCGTGGAATTCATCGAGTGTTGGCGTGGAATTCATCGAGTGTTCTCGTGGAGTTCGTCGAGTGTTTGCGTCGAATTCGCCGAGAGGTTTAAGTGGATTCGTCGAGTGTTCTCGTGGAGTTTGTCGAGTGCTTGCACTGAATTCATCGAGAGGTCAGGGAGTTGTTCGAGTAAACTTAGAAATTCGTCGAGTGAAGCTGTTTGTACTTAAAACTTCTGGATCTTTCTCTCTTGCGTCTTCGTGGAAACCAGATGCTATTTCTTAGGTTTTTTTCGGTTTAGTACTGTATATAAACTATTATTTTGGACTTTCAGTTGGCTGTGGATAAAAGACCTCCACCTTAGTCCATGTTGTTAATCATTACGCCTGATGACTTTATTATTTTGGAATTTTGGTGGGCAGTGGATACAGGACCCCCACTTTAGTGCCTGCTTCTTTGGATTTGTTGGTCTGATTGTTTGTGTTGGAAAGATAGCTACCGTCTCAATACCATTTTAAGTCCGGGGTTGATGATTCACTCTTCAAGTTACTAAAAGCTACTACAACGACTATATATATACATATACCTTGGACATCAATTAGAGTCCTTTTTCGCACTTAGTGCAAGTCTTTCTTCATATATGGCCGTTTTGTGCCAAGCTAATAGCTCTCTTTACTCATGTGATTTTGATTTCTATGATTTGCAGTTTTCTTTCCAGTTGGCTTGGTAACCCTCTTATCTTATAACCCTTTGATTTATGTCTGAGCCGCCTTTTGCGCTCTTTGTGCCAAGACATTCTTTTCTTTTGAATGACTCAGGTTCAAGCCAGTAGCAGGTAGAGTTGACCGGGGTTATTTGGCCAGCCCTCCGCAGCGGTTTCTCCTCCCTCTTTCAGTTGAAGAGTGGTTGGTGTTTCTTTTCTAGATTTCTTAACTTCAGACTTTTGTTGCAAGTGTTATGGGCGTTAGATCTTACGACGCCCTTAATGGGGGGGGGGAGGTGAATAATGGTTTTATGGAATTTTAATTCTTAAGTTAAAATATCAGAGTTAATTAATGAAGTTATGGAATATTTAATAGAAAATTTTATTTTTTAAATTTAAACAAAAATATTTTATTAAAGATTACTTTTTAGGAAATTGCGGAATTCAATATTACTTTACTACTATTAGCGATATCACTATCACTCGACGCTAGATACAAATATTGAATTCTAAGAGTGTATTCTAAAAAGCAATTTGCAATTTATTTTACTTTAATTCTATTGATAGAGAAAGTAATATTTAAAATGTTTTATGATATGAAAATAAAATCAAGATAATGAGACAATAAATGCAATGATTTTATTTCATAAGAAATTAATTATAAAATATTTGATTTCTATAATGCCAGAAATCAAGGTGAATATAAAAATCCTTTTGATGCTTCACATGTCCTTCTCCCAAGGATCGGCTGGTTATAGCGCATCTCTCCCTAGGTCTTGCTACTAGCCTCCCCTAGATCTCACCATGACCTAGTCGCTTTACATAAGGCGACAAATTTATCCTAAGCCACACAAGGACCTAGATGCCACACACAAGGCGGCGATTTTGTCCTAAGCCACATGCAGACCTAGACGCCACGTATAAGACAGCGATTTCCTCCTAAGATAAACACAGACCTAGACGCCACACACAAGACAACGATTTTCTCCTAAGCCACACACAGACCTATACGCCACACATAAGGCCGCAATTTCTGTACTGATTACAAAGATGATAAGATAAGTTATAAAATAAAAATTCAGAATAAAAACTCCCTCAAAATGAAGCTCTGAAGACGACGTTGAATCCTTGCAAAGATTGCCTGAGATGCTACGCACGAACTGCCTCTTCTTCGCTCTTGAATGTTCTTGGGAAAGTGGGAGTTTTCTGAAGGCTGGAGCTCTCTGGATGGAATGCACAGGAAATAATACTCTAGATAATGAAATTCATGATCTCCATAGAAAAATGAGCCAAATTTATACTTTGGAGCTATCATCGACGATAACAGCTATCGCCTGCCAGTGATATCATATCCGTCTACCATGTGTCCCATGATTCTGAGGATTATGCGGGATGATTCGATCGTGGGGCTATTACCTGGCAATACCTCTAAATAGTGCACTTGGTGGCTAGATTGTGTTGAGCATGGCCTTCATCATGTTGACTGATAAGTAAAGTTTGTTTTAAAGAAGATAGATTTGGTTTTATATAATTTTTTACGTATATAAGTCTATCTCTTTTTTTTACTTACTTATATCATGTGGATTAAGACAAGAGTACCTATCGCATAGGAGTATAGTATTTTGTAGAAAATATCAAGGTCGTATTTTTCCTAGGATCGGTGTTAATTATTCTACTTTTTAGAACAGACTATTATTTTATCGAATGAACAGAGTGGAGTTTATATTTAAAAACAAAAGATAGAAAAATATATAGACGTGATTTTATTAAGATAGGGACTTAGAAGGTAGTCCTCGATTTTAGAATTACTTTGAGAGAACATTAATTCAGCTATTCAAGAACAACATTATTTCTTTATTACCTAACTTAACGAGAGGGTCCCTTTGGTAGCATCACTGACTCGAAAATACGACTGAGGAGGCTTGCGTTTAAAATGGGTTAACGTAAACATAGTGTCTCTTCACCTGGTATATGATCAATTAACAGAAAACCTTAGTTAGGATAACTATAAAGTAGAGTTGAAATAGTTGAAAATAATATCCAGCCCAGAGCTCATCTTGACCAAGTGCTAAGGGTTCTTAGCCTCTTCTCAGGATGGGGGCGGTATAAGGTACAAAAAATAATATCTACCTATCTATCTCAATCCAGGATTTAAGCTTTCGCTTCACCTTTGTTTTTGGGATAGGGTAGTAAAATTTTGTAGAGCTTCCACACTATATTAATCCAGGTCATAGGCTTTCGCCTCGCCCTTCATTCAGGATAGTATGAAATAATAAGGGTTTGAAAATAATTTTTAAAGTAGTTTCACACTATCTTAATCTAGGACATAAGCAGAGCTTCGCCTTTCATTCGGGATAGTATAAAAAAAAGAAAGTAAAACTGAAAATAAAGCAGTAAAGTACTCAGAATTAAAATTGAAAGAGTCTATTTTATAAAGTTTGAAAAATTATTACAACTTTCTAAAAAGCTGAAAAGAAAGTTAAAATATTACAACTTACAGAACTTTAGAATACTTGAAAGCTACTACCAGTTCCTTGTCAGAGAGCTGGGGAGTCCTAACAGTTCTTAAGGAAGCTGCTGGTGTTCGAATCATTCTACTCAGCACTGCTCTCTATTTATAGAAAAAAATTGCTTTTAGAAAAGCACTTTTGGAAAAGTTGCCAAACAGCTTATGGAAAAGCTGCCAAACAGCTTTTGAAAAAAACTGAAAATCAGCTTGTGGGACAGCTGGCTATTGGACAGCTTGACATGTGGCAGTTTTTGATGAGCTGGCAGCTGATTTGGTGGCTGGATAAGGATGGCGGGTCGGGCTGGCAGCTGGCGGGTTGGGCTACCAGCTGGCGGGTTGGCGGGTCCTGGCGGGTTGCGGGCTGCAGGTTGAGTAGCGGGTCAAGCTGGCAGCTGGCGGGTCGGGCTGGCAGCTGGCGGGTTGCGGGTCCTGGCGAGTTGCAGGTTGCAGGGTTGGGATTAAATTGGCGCAAAAATATAGCAGCCGAATTCGAACTCGCAACCTCCTGAATCTCAACATATCTCCCACTCCACTTGGCCACTTGGACTTGATTACTTATATCCTGAATATATTATATATAATATATACCAAACAGATTTAACATACTAAAATTCTTATAATGTTATACCATCTAAAATATAATTATAGTATTTATAATATAATAAAAAAAATATTCTTAAAATATTACTTTATATTATATATTCTTAATAGAAAATTATTTTATTAAACAATAATATACATAATATTACTATTATAATAATACTTAAATATTAATAATTTATAATAATACTACTTATTAAAATAATACTTTAAAACTAATACTTAACATATTATACTATTTATTATAATTTATAAGTAGATTGTAATTAATTTATGTACATTATATTAACTCTTTTTATTTACATTATTATTATTATAATTATATATAGATTATTAGATCCTATATATATTTGTGAAAATAACATGATGGTTCAGCTCCGCTCAGGTTGTCCAAACCGTTCGGACCGTAAATATTGTCACAAAACATAATATAGTAGATTAAAGTGATGGTTAAAAAATGAAAAATAAACTACTTGGAGAATAAAACTAAAAACAAACCATTTATTTAAGTTTTGACATAAAGTATTACAACCTTGAATTAGAAATGATATTAAAACAATGTATAAATAACCACTCATCAAATACCCCAATACTTATGTTTTGCTATTCCAGAGCAAAAGTAGGAGTTGCGTAAATGAACAATTTATCAAAATTTCTATTTACTATGAATTTAATTCTTCAAGATAAAACGGGTATAAAAATCCGGTGAATAAAGAGTTAAATGCTATCAGATAAATATCATTAATACAAGAGTTAGAATTTATAGCCATCAAAAGTTTTGGTAAACAAATAGTAAACACATTAAAATCAGATATAACAAGGATAGATTGGCTTTATGACTACTATATCTTGCATGAGATATGTTGAAAAATTACAACCTATTAATTATGCTCTCTCAAAATTTTAAGCAAAATTAATTCAATTTGTAGTGGTTTTACGGGATATAAACTTGGTGATTTTACCCATACAGAGGCTTGAATGTAGGAGGTGATGAATTTTATCCTCTCACCCTTTTTTTTTCATATTCATGCATTGTTACAACTATTGTAGGAAAATATTTTCCAAAATAACAAAAAAACACTTTACAGAAGTGAACTTTGAATTAATCCAAGGCATATGTTTAGGAGCACATACTCTATTTCATATGGTCTTTTAAAATTTATTGGATGCCTATGTTTACGGAATTTGTTTTATTCCCATGGACATAAGATCTTTTCTTTTCTAAGAGCACATACTCCTAGATGCTTGCGTGCGTAAAGAAACATGCCAAGCGAAATAGTAGGTAGGGTTGTAAAAATAATTTTGATAAAAGATTTTGAGAGCAATGGTAATAGCTTGATATTTTCTATATTGTAACAAGATTGAAGTAATGATAATTACAGTCTACAATTGTTTGGTGAACATAATATGTTTTGCTTCCATTGTATATATATGTATTTTTGATATGTTAAAGAAGGCTTGCTAAAAAACTAATTCTGATTGTAATGAAATTTTACAAGGTAGGATTTACAAGTTTATTCCAGATATTTATATCTATCTAGTTATGAGAAGGAGTAGTAAATTTGAAAATTGAATAATTTGCATTTTTTGATCAACTCAGATTTTTGGAATATATTTACATAGTATGGTTTTGAAAATTTTGACTTGTTTTGGATGAGTACTAAAATAAACAATACTTTTATTTAAAACATAAGATATATCATAAAAGTGAAAAAAAATTGCAGCTAAAAGTACCCCCATACTTATGTTAGGCATATGTATGAAGTGAAAAATATGTACAGAATATACAAAAGCATAAAAGATGGAAATATACAAAGAAATTTATATTTCGAGGTTATGAAGTAGTGTTAGGGTTTCAGGTTCTTTTTGAAAATGGTCCCCAGTAAAATATAGTTTTAAACGGTGCCCGTTTACTTTGAAAGTTCCTAGTTCAGGGTGAGAAATAAGAACCGTCCCATATGGCCAGGTTTGTTTAATAGTATAGGGTCCGGTCCATCGGGATTTTAATTTTCCTGGAAATAATTTAAGGCGTGAGTTATATAGTAGGACAAGATCACCTGGTGAAAAAGATTTTGGAAATTTAATTTTCCTATCATGATAAAACTTAGATCGCTCTTTATAAAATTTATTATTTTTATAGGCGTTTGCACGCCATTCCTCAAGTTCATTGAGTTGAAATTTACGTTGTTCGGTGGCTAAGTTTGTATTTAAGTTAAGAAATTTTAGAGCCCAGTATGTGCGATGTTCTAATTCTACAGGTAGGTGACATGCTTTTCCATATACTAAATGATAAGGTGTACAACCGATCGCAGTTTTGAATGCTGTACGGTAGGCCCAAAGTGCATCATCTAATTTGAGGGACCAATCTTTTCGATTGGTATCTACAGTCTTTTCTACTATGCGCTTTAGTTCTCTATTGACTACCTCCACTTGGCCGCTTGTTTGGGGGTGATAAGCTAATATCTTTATGAGTAACTCCATATTTGGCTAACACTTTAGCCATCTGGGATTTACAAAAATGAGTACCTCGGTCACTAACTATAGCCCTAGGCATGCCAAAACGTGAAAATAAGGTTTTCAGAAATTTAACGACGTCTCTCGAGTCAGCGGTGGGCAAAGCTTGCGCTTCAGCCCATCGTGAAACGTAATCGACCGCTACTAAGATATAACGATTTTTAAAAGAATGAGGTAAAGGGACTACAAAATCTATGCCCCACAGATCAGAAATTTCACATTCTAAGTAAAAGTTTTGGGGCATTTCGTCCCGACGGGAAATGTTACCTGACTGTTGGTAGCGGTTGCAAACGCTTACGAATTTTTGAGCGTCCTTGAATAAAGTAGGCCAAAAGAATCCTGCTTCAAGGGCTTTACGTGCAGTCCGGTTGGATTGATAATGTCCGCCGGTTGGTCCTTCGTGGCAGTGCCGTAGTATTTTTAGTCCTTCCTCGTTCGAAATACATCTTCGAATTACTTGGTCGGCACAGACTCGGAATAAATACGGGTCTTCCCAAAAGTAGTTTTCAAGTCAGAAAAGAATTTCTTCTTTTCTTGAAATGTAAAAGCTTTTGGAAGGACTCAGGCTACTAAATAGTTAGCCAAGTCTGCGAACCAAGGAGTAGAAGAGTTTGTTACCTTTTCGAGGGCGAGGAGACTTTCTTCAGGGAATTTATCTTCGATGTCGGCTTCCACGAGTGTATCTGTTGCAGCATTCTCTAGTCGAGAAAGATGATCAGCTGCTAAATTCTCTGCGCCTTTCTTATCTCGAATCTCTAAATCAAATTCTTGTAATAAGAGAATCCAACATAATAAACGGGGTTTTGCATCTACCTTTGTTAGTAAATATTTTAAAGCAGAATGATCCGTAAAAACTATAACTTTCGATAGTGTAATATAAGATCTAAACTTATCAAATGCAAATACAATCGCCAGTAGTTCCTTTTCCGTGGTCGTGTAATTGGTTTGTGTAGATGTGAGTTTTACTTGCATAATAAATAGGATGAAAATATTTGTCTACTCGTTGTCCTAAGACAGCTCCTACCGCATAATCACTCTGGGACCAGTCTGGGGCTACTAAAATAGGAGAGTTGATAAGTTTATCTTTAATAATATTGAATGCTACTAAGCATTCATTATCGAATATAAATGGGGCTTCTTTTTCTAATAAATGAGTTAACGGTTTTGTTATTTTAGAGAAATTTTGAATGAACCGTCTATAGAAACCTGCATGGCCTAAGAAACTTCGAATAGATTTTATATTTGTTGGAGGAGGAAGTTTTTCAATTATTTCTATTTTGGCCTTATCGACCTCGATTCCCTGGGAAGAAATTTTATGACCGAGAACTAAACCTTCACGAACCATAAAGTGGCATTTCTCCCAGTTTAACACTAAATTCGTGTCTTCACAGCGTTGAAGAACACGAGCGAGGTTATCTAAACACGTATGGAATGAGTCTCCAAAAACGGAGAAATCATCCATAAATACTTCCATAACGTCCTCTAATAACTTACCGAAAATAGCTAGCATACATCTTTGAAATGTAGCTGGCGCATTACAAAGTCCAAACGACATTCGCCTATAGGCGAAAGTACCAAAGGGGCAAGTGAACGTAGTTTTCTCTTGGTCTTCAGGGGCTATAGGAATTTGTAAATACCCCGAATAACCATCGAGAAAACAATAATATGAGTGACCCGAGAGTCGCTCTAATATTTGATCTATAAATGGTAGTGGAAAGTGATCTTTACGGGTGGCATCATTTAATTTTCGATAGTCGATGCACATCCTCCAACCCGTAACAGTTGTAACGTCCCAATTCGCGCTAGGCCCCTCACACGAGTTTTGAGTCAAGAGACTTGACTCGGGCTCGGGGCGCACTGGCAAAAGGTGTCAAATGCGTTGGATGGAGTGTAGGGTTGAGTGATATCCAATGGATCGAAAGGGAATGGCCTAAGGGAACATCGTCGAGAATGCCTAGTGATTCTCGCCGATCGTCGAGTATCGATGAGAATACTCAACGCTCTCAATGCCAGATTTCCGATAAGTATGGCCCAAGGGAAAATCATCGAGAATGCCAGGTGATTCTCGCCGATCGTCGGGTATCGATGAGAATACTCAACGCTCTCAACGCCAGATTTCCGATAAGTATGGCCCAAGGGAAAATCGTCGAGAATGCCTGGTGGTTCTCGCCGATCGTCGAGTATCGATGAGAATACTCAACGCTCTCAACGCCAGATTTCCGATAAGTATGGCCCAAGGGAAAATCGTCGAGAATGCCTGGTGATTCTCGCCGATCGTCGAGTATCGATGAGAATACTCAACGCTCTCAACGTCAGATTTCCGATAAGTATGGCCCAAGGGAAAATCGTCGAGAATGCCTGGTGATTCTCGCCGATCGTCGAGTATCGATGAGAATACTCAACACACTCAACGCCAGATTTCCGATAAGTTAGGCTAAGGGAAAATCGCCGGGTATCATTGTTGATACCCGACGAATTCGTCGAGAATGCCTGACGATTCTCGCCGATCATCGAGAATGACAGATGATTTCCGCCGAATTTGACTTGTGCGTTTTCTTCGCCCAGGCAGATTCGCCGGCTTGTACAGGCGGACCGAACCAGATTTCGGTATTCGTGCTGGATGGTTCCTTGGACCGGGTCACTTCAATATGACCCATTATGGGCGGTCCAATGAGGCATTGACACGTGGCATAAGATGTAACCTAATACATCGGCTTATAAAAAGGGAGTTAAAACCGAACCCTAGCTTTTGCGCCGATTGACCCTTGCCGTCATCGTGGATCTCGCGAAACCGATGGAGCCGGCGGAAGCAGGCAGAGCTCTTGGAGGCGGACTTCTTTCTCTCTCCCTCTCCTTCCTTTGCCGTGAAGAACAACCGAACCAAGCAAGAGATGCCGCAAAGGAGAATGACTAGATCCATGGCCGGGAATGGTGGTACCGTTGGAAACGATGTGAGCTTCCTCCCCTCTCCCTTGGTGCTAGATCTGTAGATATATTCTAGGAGAGATATCGACTCCATAGAGTCTTGATGGTGAGGAGGAGATTTCCAAGGAAGGCCATGCCTAGGTTAGTTTTCTAGGCTTTAGCCCCCTCCAACCTCTTCATCCTTCAAAGTGAAGATGAGAGAAGAATTCGTGGAGAAATATGGCTTCGTGAGGGTGAATAAGGGTGGACAATTTTCTGGAGGAGATTTTGGGAGTTTGGTGCAAGGAGGAAGATGAACGGATGCCGTTCATCTCGCCTTAAGATGCGTGCAAAAATCTGTTTTCTGCATGCAACGACCTTCGTGGCCAATTTCGGGGGTGTTCTGGTCATATCTGGGTTTTAGACTAAACACGAAAGTCGTATCCCTCGAAATTATCTTTCCAACGAGTGGTTGCAAGTTCCCAGGAGATACTTGTAGCCACGGGAAAGTCTGTTCGAATCTGCTGCGGTTGGGGGAAATTCCACCCAGGAAATCTGTACCTGTACGCAGCAGGCTTTGAGTGGATTTCTGGTGTGATGCGATCAAATCTGGGCTTTCGACTAAACACGAAAGTTGTAGCCTCTGGAATCCTTGGTCGAAGTGGCTGCCCGGATTAAGGCTGCACCTAAATTCCGGGCTTGTGTAATGTGGAATGCGATGTGGTGGAATTTAATGTTGCGATCCAACTCGAGGCTTGGGTGGACTCTTTTGACATAATCATCATAGTGACGTGATAAGTTGAGGTTATGAATCTAAATTCATATAACGAGTTGTGGACAAGTTTAATTGAAGGAAAGAACCCGATATAATTGGGTAGATATAATAGGATAAATGTATAAAGGATTTAACTATGGCCATGATACTGTTGGGTGGATAAAAGGGAATTAGTAATCCAATTCTTAGAGTGTCGTCTCCTTACGGGTAGCATTATGGAAGTAACAAGTGCGGTGTTGACTGTCACTAGTTGGAATGAGATTGAGATGAGTAAAGTTGGACAGTTGGGCTTGGCCCTCGATGTTCATGTCCCGAGGCTCCTTCCGCATTTGATGGATGGTTGGGCTTGGTCCTCGGTGTTCACGTCCCGAGGCTCCTTCTATGCCACGATATTATGAAATTGCATGTGGTGTGAGTCGACACACGGTGTCGTAATCCCGGGTTAAGGATAGCGTGGCAGGTCTACGGGCTCGCCAATCGTCACACCGATGGGAGTCGACAGCTAGACCTTGGACGGTTGGGCTTGGTCCTCGGTGTTCATGTCTCGAGGCTCCTTCCGTGCCAAGTGAACGGTTGGGCTTAGTCCTCGTGTTCATTCCTGAGGCTCCTTTCGTGTCACGCATAGGCCAGTTCGGGGCTAGGATCTTGGTGCTCACTTACCCAAGAGAACTCGCTGAGCCGTAGTACGCATGTGAGCTCCGCTGTTGTGTCCTTAGTGTTGAGGCATACGGAGGCCTAGGCCAGGTAGTGTGGAGACCAGCCTAGTAGTGGAGATGCCCGCTCTACTATCACCGTTTGGCCACGACGGTTGACGCCTGAGAGGTTAGCTACCTGCTCGAATAGTGGGAACTATAAGTCTGTGTCGACATAGCGATTGCATGTGCTTGATCATGGGTGTGTCATTGCATTGCATTCATAGCATTACACTTCATTTCATACTTAAGACCCTCATCGTATAAGTTTGTATGGGCACTCCTATACGATGAGTTACTTATTGCTGAACGACCCTCAACTTATATGCTTGTATGGGCATTCATATAAGTTGAGTTACTTACTGTTGTAGCTATATACTCTCTGTAGGATCTTGTGGCACCCTTAGAGGGGGGGGGGGGTGAATAAGGGTTCTTTAAAATTTTAACAAACTATTTATAAAATACGAAATTAGATGTAAAGTTTGAGACACACCAATGAAATGAAAATCAAGATTTTATTTCTCCAAAATATATATGTAAAATGATTCCAATAAAGCTTGAAATCAAGGCTTACAACGATAATAGTTTTTAGCTTTTTCACCGGTCCTTCTCCCAAGGACCGGTAGGCTATAGTCAATATCTCCCTAGATATGACTACTAGCCTCCCCCTAAATCAAACCTATGATCTAGACGCTGCACACAATGCGGCGATTTACTCCTAAGCCTCACAAGGACCTAGACACCACACACAAGGCAGTGATTTTGCCCCTAAGCCACACACGGACTTAGACACCACACACAAGGTGGTGATTTTCCCTTCCCAATTACAAAGATAAAAAGTGAAAATGAAAGTACAATAGTAAAACTTTAAAAACAAACTCCCTCAAAATCACGAGCTCTGAAGATGATGATGGACCGATGAGAAGATCTCCAATCTTGAACGCATGGTCGTATCTCCTTCGCTCTTGAGATTTTCAACGGACCAAGGGAGTTCTTCTGGAAACGGAGATGAAGGCTCTGAAAATTCTCTGGGAAAACTAAGCTCTGTACACTCAATTAATTCCCTGAAATTTGGCCGTATATATATCTTTATGTTATCGCCGGCGTTAGTGTTAACGCCCCGCGATAGTGATAACTCTCCGTTGCTTGACACGTGGCACACGTCGCGCGGACTTTCAGATCTGAGTGGAGAACGTGACGATCGTGGGCTATCGCTCGGCGATATCGGTATCGCCTCGCGATATCGTTCAACCGTGACATCGTGTGCGGCATCATGTGGTTCAAGGCTGACGTCATGCGTAACTGTCCATGTTATCGCCCGCGGTAGCGTTATCGCCAGCGATAGCGTGACTTTCCATTTCTTCAATGCTATGCTCAGCCATTCCTTAGTACTTAACAAACCTGTTATCCCTGCACATTTAAAACACATACCAAGATCAAATACATCCGGAATTTGTTATTCTCAAACTAAGAAGTGCGGAATGCATGCTCCAACAATCTCCCCCTTTTGATAATAACAAATCCCCTGAGAAAGAAATTGTGTGAGACCTGTAGAATGTGAAACAATTCAGATAATCATTATGAATCAAAGTGCACAAATAGTTATAATAAACTCCCCCTATAATACACACGAGTTTCTCCCCCTATAATCTCCCCCTATTTAGAAGATCTCCTCCTAAATGTTTTACTCAATTTATTTCGTACTTAATCTCCCCCTTTTGGTATTAGCAAAAATCGGTGGAGACAAAAATCGGTGGAGACAAAAAAATAGCGAGTTGCAAAATGCGGAAGCTTAAAGAAATGAGAGTAGAATTTGGTTATATGAGGAGTATGAGAACAACATTAACAGCCATGGAATAGTATTACCATAAAATTTGGAATTTTATCACAAAAATTGTTTGTTGTGTAGAAAATTAATTTAAGAGTTGAATTTAAACATTGAAAATTTGTCAGGCCAAGATATCAAAAGCATTAGAAACGATGAAATAGAAGAGAAAGACTATGTCCGGTCCAATTCTCATGAGAAGAAATTTTATAAATGATAATGATGTGTACATATGAAGAGTGATTTAGTATACATATTCCTTAAGAAATAATGTTACATGAAGGTTTGCAATATACTAATACATGAAGCTAATATCTTTACATAAATAACTTCATATCATAAAGATTTTAAAAAATTGGCCAAGTTTGTTTGCACAAGACACTTTACAATCCTTTTCAAGGTGCTCAACCTCACAATGCTCATTAAGACTTATCAGGAGGGTGAGTAGAGCTTGATTGGAGTATCCTAGTCAGTTTTATTTTTTTTTATTCATTTTTGTTTGTTTAGAAACTTTGACTTAGGACTCCGAATTCACTTGTATTGCAAACATAAAAAATGTTTTTCTCAGAATGGCCATCAGTTTTGAAAACCAATATGAATGAAGCATAAATTAAAGTTATAGCGTTGTATTCGAATCGTTGAAACAAACCAAGAACATGTAATAAGAACCTTAAGTATGTGTAACTATCACCCCGTGTCAGTGGAAGAACATTATCAAACATAAAATGTTACTCATACTTAGAGGCATGCGGAAACAAGTCTATGCAAGTTCTAGTCATCAAAGGTATAGAAAGATATCGAGTGCAAGACAAATTAAAAAAATGTTTAAAGTACTGATAAATGAAATATAACACATGTATTAGTTTTTGTATCCTGATAATCATCCAAAAATTTTCAGTAACACTAGAAGAAAGGGTGTTACAAAGGTGTCAGAATATTAGGGAAATGGGGCTTAAAAATGCACTATCGCCAGCGGTAGCGATAACGCACGGCGGTAGCGTTTTTTGTTATAAAAGTCGTAAAATCGGATAGGACCGACACCTTTATTCATTTGACCGAGCCTGGACCTTTTTTGCTTCGTCTTCCTCAGCGGAAACCCTCAAAAACTTCAAAAAGGAAGGTGAGATCTCTCTTTAAGGTTGTGTTTTTCAAAACAAAAACTATAGATCTGGATTATAGATGATGAAAGATGATAGATCTAGCAAAAATTTTTAGTTTTGGTCATATATTTTATTTGGAAAGAATTTTGAAAAAAAGATTTCATTGTGATGCAAACTCCTTACAAAAGATGAGGTATATGTGGTTTTTTTTCAGATTTATGTAATTCTATGAACATTACTGATTTTGGTAGAGGAGATCTATACGAATTTTCCAAAACAAATAGTTTTTGCGCTACCGCCCGGCGATAGCACTGTCGCCGGCGAAAGGGAGGATTTCTGGTAAAAATTAATTTTTGTGTTAACATGATTTTGTCATAAATTTTTTCAGGAGAAGGCTTCATCATCCCGTGCACAAAAAGTACCAGCCGCAACCCACATGCATCATATCACACATACCCGGGAATTGAGAATGCGTCGGTTGGTGTTGCGAAACTTTTGGACGAAACATTGCCTCCGTATATCTATGAACTTCTTGTGGAGTCAGGTATAATGTCTCTCATTATACCCAATCTTTTTAGCTCCATGTTTGTAAGGGATTTCTATAACAATTTAGAAGATCCTAAATATACGGGCTTGAATGGAGGAGTAAGGTCTCGTATCCAAGGAGTTGAAATGGATATTACGCATGCTGATCTAAGACGAGAATATAATCTTGCCACTTGTGAGGAAAATTTTATGGATATAGTGGAGAATTACCGAAAGGATCGTGATTGGAGTCTATTGAATCAAGTCCTGCACGGAAAGGAAAGTAGGAATTTGATTCAAGACATCTCATCACTCTCTCGTGACGCATTCGTGATTCAAGATATATTAAGAAACACGGTTATGTTGAAGGCCGGGGACACAAGGAAGATCACGGCTCAATTGAGCTTAGTGACTTACTATGTATTAGAGAGAGTTAAGTTTGATGTGGCGGATTTTGTGTTATCCATCATACGATATACGTATAAAATGAAGCATCCCCTTAGGAGGAAGCTGAATACACTTCCTTTAGGAAGTGTTATTCAAAGAGTAGTATATCAGAAGTATGCTTGGATAGATCAAGAGTTCTATATTGACGATTGTATCCCGGCGATACATACGGTAGAGCCTGCTAGAGGTCCATCTCCAAGGGCTGCCTCGTCATCAAGACAACCACTCCAAAGAGGAGGGTCTTTGTGTGAGTCTATTGACGATCTAAGAGAGACAGTGGAGGAGATGAAAGAGGAACAAAAGCGTAGCCATTCCGGTTTTCGAAAATTCATGAAGTTTCTGGTAAAGGGACTGAAGTTAAAGCCAACTCCGGAAGAAGAATGAGAATGGGGGAGTCCAGTCGAGGATCCTCCACGACATTCGATAAGGCGGACGCGAAGGCCTAGAGAACCAACTCCAACTTCCAGTGAGGATGTTAATGTTTCTACAGAAGAGAACATGGATGAATGATTTTGTATTTTTAGTGATGTAATATTTTGATGTTGACTAATTCTGGGATATCGCCGGCATTAGTTCTGTCGCTTGGCGATAGTGAAGACTCTTTTAATTTGTGTGTTTGATGTTTGTATTTCCTTTTTAAGTGTTATCCTATGCGCTGTGCAACTTTTTGTTATATTTTGTTGGTTTTAATTAACTAAATTATATTTATATATGATTTCTAATCGTAGGCCTATTTTACAGAACTAAAATCTCGTTATTGGTACAATTTAGACTTATAATTCTAAGATTCCAAGTTCTAATCTTAACCTTAAAAAGCGTGAATCATTAAGCGGTTTTGTGAAAATATCTGCTATTTGAGAATCTGTTCCAATAAAATTTACTTTAATATGTCCTTTCTTTAGGTGATCTCTAATAAAATGATGACGAACATCTATATGTTTGGATCTAGAATGTAACACAGAATTGTTCGTTAAATCGATAGCACTTTTGCTATCACATTTTAATTCAACATTATTTTGGTGTATGCCAAAATCTTCTAGTGTTTGTGTCATCCAAAGTGCTTGAGCACAACAACTACCAAGTGCAATATATTCGGCCTCAGTAGTGGAGAGGGCAACAGAATTCTGTTTCCTACTCGACCAAGAAATAAGTGTTGGGCCGATGAAATGACAAGTGCCACTTGTGCTCTTTCGATCTAATGAACACCCCGCATAATCAGAATCAGAATATCCATGTAAGATAAAAGAGTCATTATGAGGATACCATAAGCCTAGTGTAGATGTTCCTATGAGATATCTAAAAATACGTTTCACTGCTTTTAAATGTGATTCTTTTGGATTTGCTTGAAATCTTGCACATAAACAAACGACAAACATAATATCAGGCCTAGAAGAAGTTAAATATAATAAAGACCCAATCATACTTCTATAAAGGGTTTGGTCAATTGAAATACCACTTTCATCTTTTCCCAATTTCAATGAAGCACTCATAGGAGTATTGGCATGTTTAAGGTTTTCAAATCCAAATCTTCTCAACATATCATGAATATATTTAGATTGATTAATAAAAATGCCATCATTTCTTTGTGTAATTTGAAATCCTAAGAAAAAAGAAAGTTCTCCTACCATGCTCATTTCAAATTCATTTTTCATAATTTGAACTACTTCATTACATAACTCTTCATTAGTGGCTCCAAAAATAATATCATCAACATAAATTTGCAAAATAACTAATTCATGATCAATTTGCTTAATGAAGAGTGTAGAGTCGGCACTTCCCATTTTATAATCGTGCTTTAATAAGTATTGAGTTAATCGATCATACCAAGCATGAGGCGCTTGTTTTAACCCATAAAGTGCTTTATCTAATTTATAAACATAATTTGGATATTTTTCATTTATAAAGCCAGGGGGTTGTTCTACATAAACCTCTTCTTTTATATACCCGTTTAAAAATGCAGTTTTAACATCCATTTGATATAATTTAAATCTTTTAAAATAGGCAAATGCAAGAAATATCCTAACCGCTTCTAGTCTAGCAACGGGTGCAAAAGTTTCATCATAGTCTACCCCTTCTATTTGTGCATAACCTTTTGCAACTAATCTGGCTTTATTTCTAACAATTCTAGAGTCACTATCCAATTTATTTTTAAAAATCCACTTTACTCCAACTACAGGATGATTTTTGGGTCGTTCTACAAGATTCCAAACCTTATTACGTTCAAATTGATTAAGTTCTTCATTCATAGCTAAAAACCAAAATTCATCATTTAAAGCGGTGGAAACATCTTTTGGTTCTATTTCAGAGACAAAACATAAATTTGAAAACAAAACATGTAAAGAAGAACGTGTACTGACCCCTTTTTGTGGATCTCCAATAATAAGCTCCTTTGGATGATCCTTTGTAAATATCAATTCACTTGGAGGCACATATTCTTCTCTTTCTTCTTCTTTTTCTTCTTCTTTTTCTTCTTTTTCTTCTTCATACCCTCCATGTTCTTCATCATCATTTTCCACTAAAGGAAGAGGTTTATCTTCTTTTCCTGTAGTTTTCTTATCTACACATGGAACAAACTCATCAAACCTAACATGAATAGATTCTTCAACTATTTTTGTTCATTTATTAAAAACTCTATAAGCTTTACTGGTTGAAGAATACCCAATAAAAATTCCATCATCACACTTTTCATCAAATTTTCCTAAGGAATCTTTAGAATTTAAAATAAAACATTTACAACCAAAAACTTTAAAATAAGAAACATTTGGTTTTTTATTGAAAATTAATTCATACGGAGTTAATTTTAAAATAGGGCGAAGCATTATTCTATTAATTACATAACATGCAGTACTCACCGCTTCAGCCCAAAAAGATTTTGGTAGTGTAAATTCAGATAACATTATACAGGCTAGCTCTTGAAGAGTCCTATTTTTCCTTTCCACTACACCATTTTGCTGTGGTGTGCATGGAGTGGAAAACTCATGTTTAATTCCTAACTCCGTACAAAAAGAAATAAATTTTTCATTTTCAAATTCCCCTCCATGATCCGAACGTATGCGTGTAATTTTTAACTCAAATTCATTTTGAATACGCAAACATAATTTAGAAAATTTGGAATACGCATCAGATTTAGAAGTTAGAAATAAAGTCCAACAAAAACGTGAATAATCATCAACCAATACAAATGTATATTTTCTACCACCTAAGCTAGAAATATTAATTGGCCCAAATAAATCCATATGAATTAATTGGAGTGGTCTAGTTGTAGAAATAATATTTTTACTCTTGAAAGATGATTTTGAAAATTTTCCTTTTTGACAAGGCTCACATAAAGAAGATAAATTTCCATTTAGCAATGGTAAACCTTTTATTAATTTATCTTTTGAAAGTTTTTTAATTAACTTGGCACTAGAATGTCCAAGTCGCCTATGCCACAATTCTAACTCATCATTTTTCGATAAAAAACATTTTAAGGTAGAATTTGAAAAATCATGAAATTTAATCATATATACATTATGACACCTGGGTGCGGTAAAAATAATTTCATTTGTTTTGGAATCAATAATTTTGCATAAGTTTGTGGAAGATTCAAATAAAACATTTAAACCCTTATCACATAATTGGCTAATAGAAATCAAATTATGTTTTAAACCTTCTACGAACAAAACATTTGAAATTGAAAAACTTGTGTTACCTACAACACCGATGCCGATGATTTTTCCTTTTCCATTATCTCCAAATGTTACAACTCCACCTTTCTTCATCTCCAGGCTAAGGAACTTCTCTTTATTGCCTGTCATGTGCTTTGAACAACCCGAGTCCAAGTACTACACGTCTTCTTTGTCCTTCGCCTGCCAACACACCTAGAAAGAGGATGTGAGTAAAGATCTGGCTACCCAAGTGGTTCCACCCATAGTGTAGGTAGAAGCCTTAGGCATCCAGATTTGCTTAATTTTACTTTTTCCTTTCTTCCAGCACGAGTCCGTGGTGTGACCAAATCTATTGCATTTGGCACATGTAATGTAAGGAGAAGAATATAACTTCTCTGGACTTTTACTGTAAGAATACGTAGCATCATTTAACTTATTATTATCAGAAATTTTAAAATTCATTTTTCTGGACTTTTCGCTATCGCCGGCGGTAGTGGTTATCGCCGGGCGATAGTTTCCAGTCGTGTATCCGAATCCAAATCTTCCAGATCCGTGACATTGGTAACCTAAGATCATATCCAGTGATCTATGGCCCAATCCAAACTTTTTCATGGCTAGTGTTAAGTCATGAATCTGGTTCCTCATTTCAGTATTCTCGGATACTAGATTTACACATCTACGTTCAAAAGCTTTCTTTCCTTCATGGACTTTGGAAATAGAAGTTTTCAGATCTCTCTCTAAAATCTCATTCTTTTTTGTGAGAATTTTTATTTTTGAATGAGATTTGGAAAGAGATTCTTCAAGCTCTTTTATTCTTCCCATAGAGTGATCACACTCTTGGCAAGAGACTTTCTCTTTTCCAATAGTCTTAATTTCATTTAACAATTTTTTATTTTCTTTAATTAAAACTTTATTTTCAGTTTTAAGAAGATCATTATCTTTTAAACTTTTTTCAAAACATTTGCAAGTCTTTAAAAATTCAGAAAATAATTCATCATAAGTTGGAGGAGTTACCTCAGTGTTGCTTTGGACACTGCACTCGTCATCAGATATGATGCTCTTTCCCATTAGGCACATATTGGCCTCCTCTTCCTCGCTTGAGCTTGAACTGCTTGCATCCTCAGAAGTAGTATCATCCCATGTTTTAGCTTTCAGGACCTTCTTCTTCCCTTTGTGCTTCTTTTCTTTAAGTTCTTTCAAGTACTTTGGACACTTGCTTCGAATGTGTCCTAACTTCCTGCAGTGATAGCACTCCGGTGGGGGTCTCTCTTCCTCCTCATCATCATCCTTTTGTTTTTTCTTTCTAACCGTCTCCTTCTTAAAATATTTTTTAAAAGTGTTTCTTCTTTCCAGATTTCTCATAAATTTTTTAAACTTTTTAACAAAAAGACTTTCCTCATCCTCTTCTTCCTCCTCAGAGTTACTATCTTCCTCTTTCTTAGATCTTAGAGCCAACACCTTCTTCTTTGGCTCCATATACTCTTGTTGTTGAATTTTTAATTCAACTTCATGAGTTTTTAAGTTCCCAATCAGGCTTTCAATATTAAGAGACTTAAGATCGTGAGATTCAGAAATAGCCGTCACTTTGGGATTAAATTTAGGGGGAAGAGATCTAAGAAGTTTTCTCACCAAGTCACCATTTGAGAAATTTTTTCCAAGCACTTTTGAGTCATTTACTATCTTGGTGAATCTGGTGTACATTGAATCTATGTCCTCATCCACTTCCATCCTAAACTTTTCAAATTCCGACTCTAGGTGAAACAGCTTCGAGTCCTTCACCTGCGAGGTACCTTCATGAGTAACTTCAAGTAAATTCCAAATTTCATAAGCATTATTGCAAGCACAAGTTCTATTAAATTCAGTTCTATCTAATGCACAAAATAACGCATTCATGGCTTTAGCATTATTTTTGCACCTTTGCTTATCCTGATCATCCCATTTATCTTTTGGTTTTTCCATTTCTACATCTCCTACTGTATAAGTGGGATGAGCATAATTAGTCTCTACCATATTCCAAACTTCAATGTCAAGAGAAATAAGAAAACATTTCATCCTAGTTTTCCAGTAATTATAGTCAGATCCAGTAAATAGCGGAGGTCTACTAATTCCTTGCCCCTTAGAGAAAGCATGGTCATGCTACGCCATAATTCCTGGTGGTGAAACCGTATTAGGAATAACCGAGCTCTGATACCACTTGTAGGATCTTGTGGCGCCCTTAGAGGGGGGGGGGGGTGAATAAGGGCTCTTTAAAATTTTAACAAACTATTTATAAAATACGAAATTAGATGTAAAGTTTGAGACACACCAATGAAATAAAAATCAAGATTTTATTTCTCCAAAATATATATGTAAAATGATTCCAATAAAGCTTGAAATCAAGGCTTACAACGATAATAGTTTTTAGCTTTTTCACCGGTCCTTCTCCCAAGGACCGGTAGGCTATAGTCAATATCTCCCTAGATATGACTACTAGCCTCCCCCTAAATCAAACCTATGATCTAGACGCTGCACACAATGCGGCGATTTACTCCTAAGCCTCACAAGGACCTAGACACCACACACAAGGTGGTGATTTGCCCCTAAGCCACACACGGACTTAGACACCACACACAAGGTGGTGATTTTCCCTTCCCAATTACAAAGATAAAAAGTGAAAATGAAAGTACAATAGTAAAACTTTAAAAACAAACTCCCTCAAAATCACGAGCTCTGAAGATGATGATGGACCGATGAGAAGATCTCCAATCTTGAACGCACGGTCGTATCTCCTTCGCTCTTGAGATTTTCAACGGACCAAGGGAGTTCTTCTGGAAACGGAGATGAAGGCTCTGAAAATTCTCTGGGAAAACTAAGCTCTGTACACTCAATTAATTACCTGAAATTTGGCCGTATATATATCTTTATGCTATCGCCGGCGTTAGCATTAATGCCCCGCGATAGTGATAACTCTCCGTTGCTTGAAACGTGGCACACGTCGCGCAGACTTTCAGATCTGAGTGGAGAACGTGACGATCATGGGCTATCGCTCGGCGATATCGGTATCGCCTCGCGATATCGTTCAACCGTGACATCGTGTGCGACATCATGTGGTTCAAGGCTGACGTCATGAGTAACTGTCCATGTTATCGCCCGCGGTAGCGTTATCGCCAGCGATAGTGTGACTTTCCATTTCTTCAATGCTATGCTCAGCCATTCCTTAGTACTTAACAAACCTGTTATCCCTGCACATTTAAAACACATACCAAGATCAAATACATCCGGAATTTGTTATTCTCAAACTAAGAAGTGCGGAACGCATGCTCCAACACTCTCTTGCTGCTGTAGATAGTAAATTTGTAAAATAAGAGCCTATTTATTATACACTGCTGCTGTCGCTGCTTATGATATGTATACTCACTTCACCTGTTGTACTACTGTTATTTATATATTGTACCTGTTCCTTTCTCTGCCCGGTGCCGAGGAGTCGCCGAGGGAGCGGATGTGAAGCCACTTAGTCTTTATGACTAACGGTTGATACGTCTTCCTTTTTAGGAGGAAACCCCGCAGGTGGAGCAGCAGGCTATGTAGCTGGACAGCCAGGCCAGGACGACAGGGCCTGACGGGACAGTACCGTCGCTACCATCGGTTACAGATGTGAGTGAGAGAGATTTTGTTGTAGCCCTTCGAGGCAAATATATTCATGTACTCTGATTATGTAGAAGCTTGTTAGCTTCTCTTTTGTTATGCTTATGGATATATGCTTAGTGTGGATTGACTTTCTTATATTATTATGGTTGGGTTGGAAATTATGTGTTGATATTGGTTGTTGCCGGCAGAATAGGCGTCTTGTGGTACAGGCTAGCCCGAGTCCTAGTGTTACCGCAAGGCGGTTGCTCTGGGCATAAGACCCCTCTCGTGCCGTGTCTTGTGTTCCAGGAGGGGGGTCTTACAACAGCACGTGTTGGAATTAGTTCATTATTAGCGTTTGGAACTACCGTTATACCGCCCTTTTTAGGGACGACTTGTACAGGACTAACCCATGTGCTATCTAAGATTGGATAGATAATTCCTGCGTCTAATAGTTTCATTACTTCAGCTTTTACGACATCCTTCATATTAGGATTTAAACGTCGTTGGGGCTGGATAGATTTACGAGGGTTATCTTCCAAAAATATTTTATGCGTACAAAAAGATGGGTTGAGTCCTTGGATATCAGAAATTTGCCATGCTAATGCATGGCGATGTTGTTTTAACACTTCTATTAATTTATACGTTTTCTTATCATTTAATTCGGCAGAAATGATAACGGGGAGTTTAGATTCGGCTTCAAGGAAAACGTATTTTAAATGTGCAGGAAGTGTTTTCAGCTCGAGGGTTGGTGGTTTTTCATATAAAGTTGGAGTTTTTAGAGTTGTAGAAGTTAAAGATATAAATAGTTCTAAAGGATCATCGGTAGGCATTTCTTGTGAAAGGGGTAAGTCTACCAAGTCCGATTCTTCTACAGTTATTAAAAGTAAATCAGAATAGGGAAAACCATTTTCCTCAAAAGAGGCTTCCACAAGATAGCAGGAATCGTCGTTTATTAAAGAATTTTTCATAGAGGGATCTATATCGATAGTAACCTCGTCATCTCCTACTCGTAAGAGAAGTCTACCGTAACTTACGTCTATTATCGCGCGAGAGGTTGCGAGAAAAGGACGACCGAGAATTATGGGAACATCGGCTTCTTCCTCTATGTCAAGTATAACAAAGTCTACCAGGAAGATAAACTTGTCTATTTTGACCAGAACATCCTCTACTATCCCTATTGGATATTTAATAGAACGATCTGCTAATTGGATGCTCATTTTAGTTGGGCTGGGGTTAACTAATCCTAGTTTCTGAAAGAGCGAGTAGGGAATTAAATTTATGCTAGCACCTAAATCTGCTAACGCATCTTTTATTAATAGATTATCGAAGAGACACGAGATGGAAAATCGTCCCGGATCGTTTAATTTTGGGGGTAATTTATGTAATAAAATGGCTGAACATTCAGCGTTAAGGAAAACTCTTGAAATATCTTCGTGTTTCTTTTTATTAGAAAATAACGCTTTTAAATATTTTGCGTATTTAGGCATCTGTGCAATTGCCTCGAGAAAGGTATATTGATTTGAATTTGTTTTAGCATTTTTAGAAAATTTTTATATTGTTCATCTTCTCGCTCATCTTTTAATTTAGATGGATAAGGTAAAACAACATGTGGGGAAGGAATTCGCGGGGGTTGAGGAGGCAGAGACGTAACGGGAAGTGGTGTAGGAAGGCTAACCTTAACTTCTTTTTCTACCCTAACGGGTGGTGATAGCTCCCTGCCACTTCGTAGTTTGACGGCTTGTCAACTTGATGGGTTACTGGAATGGCCAGTATCCCGCAGATTTGGTTCCATATTTCCTGGCAAATTACCAGGTTGGCGTTCCGATAGTATTTTTGAAATTTGTCCAATTTGTGTTTATAAGTTTTTAATTGATCCGGTCTGGTTCTGGATATTGGACTCATTGATACTGGCATATTTCGTGAATATGTCTTCTATCTGGGTTGGCCTAAATTGGTGCGGTTGTGGTGGTGGTGTCTATGGTTGTGGGGGTTGCGGTGCAAATCCACTTGGATTTGCAATCGGAGGGCGTTGAGCATTATTGGGGTTGCTCCATGAAAAATTAGGATGGTTCCTATATCCTGGATTATAAGAATTATTAAATGAGTTAATATTAGGATTATAGGAAGGTCTATAAGAGTTCCCCATATAATCGATTTCTTCAATTATATTATTATTCGGATTCCAAGTAGTTGTGGCGGAGGAAGCAGATATTCCACCCAATTGTTTAGTTAAATTTTCTACTTGGAGTGCTAAAGTAGAAGAAGTGTCGAGCTCATAAATTCCAGCATGTTTAGGGCGTGACCTTGGCACATTCCACTGGTACGCGTTCATGGCCATTTCCTCAAAGAGGGTTTGAGCAGCCTCGGGGGTTTTGTTATTGAGCGTGCCCCCAGTGGCAGCATCAATGGCTTATCTGGTTTGAATATTCAAACCATTATAAAATATTTATACCTGGAGCCAAGTTGGCAGTGAATGATGTGGACACCGACGTAGATATTCCTTAAAACGTTCCCAAGTCTCATAAAGAGACTCAGACTCGCCTTGCATAAAGGAAGAAATATCCGCACGCAGACGTGCGGTTTTTGCAGGTGGAAAATACTTTGTAAGGAATTTTTCGGTCATTTCAGCCCAACTGGTAATAGATCCTCTGGGGAGAGAACCTAGCCACAGTTTGACTTTCATTCGTAACGAAAAAGGAAATAAGCGAAGACGGATGACATCATCAGTGATGCCATTTATCTTAAATGTGTCGCATATTTCTAAGAAGTTTGACAAATGCGTGTTTGGATCTTCGTCGGGCAGTCCATCGAATTGAATAGAATTTTGAATCATTTGGATTATACTCGATTTAATCTCGAAGTTATTTTTAGCAATTGGTGGATGAACGATACTAGACCCGGTGTCATCTAAATTAGGTCGTGCATAATAAGACATGGTCCTTTGGGGGACCACCTCTGGCATTTGTTGTTGCTTTTCTGCCATTTCTTGTACGTGTGCGGTGCCTATGGACTCTTCTAGATTTAAGACAAGCTCTTGATTCAGAGATCGGAGGCGCCTGCGAAAGGTGCGATCGATTTAAGGATCAAGTTCAAGAGTTAAATCAGATGGAGTTCTGCGGGTCATACACTAAACAAAAGACTTTTTGTATAAAAAAATAGGGAAAAAAACTAAGTTAATAATAAATACAAACACACGGAAAGACGTAAAACGGAAAATAACTAAAAACAGGTTTTTTATATAAAACAAGTTTTCTATAAAAGAAGTTTTATAATAAAAGCAGGTTTTTTATTATAAACTACTTTTTATTTTTTCAAGTTTTATATAAAATACGTTAAAATAGTAGGTTAGGTTTTTTTGTTTTTTTTATTAGTAGTTAATAAACTTGTTAATAAAAAGTTAGGTTTTATAAAAATAAAGTTTTTAATTCAGGGAATTTTATGTTTGTTTTATAAAAATAAAAGTAGGTTTTTATAAAAACTAATGTTTTTAAATAATAAGAAAAAGAAAAGATAAAATTAATAGCGTTCGTTTATTTTCAAATATTAACACATATAAACTAATCCCCGACAACGACGCCAAAAAGCTTGATAAGTAAAGTTTGTTTTAAAGAAGATAGATTTGGTTTTATATTATCTTTTACGTATATAAGTCTATCTTTTTTTTACTTACTTATATCCTATGGATTAAGGCAAGAGTACCTATCGCATAGGAGTATAGTATTTTGTAGAAAATATCAAGGTAGTATTTTTCCTGGGATCGGTGTTAATTATTCTACTTTTTAGAACAGACTATTATTTTATCGAACGAACAGAGTGGAGTTTATATTTAAAAACAAAATATAGAAAAATATATAGACGTGATTTTATTAAGATAGGGACTTAGAAGGTAGTCCTCGATTTTAGAATTACTTTGAGAGAATATTAATTCAGCTATTAAAGAACAACTTTATTTCTTTATTACCTAACTTAACGAGAGGGTCCCTTTGGTAGCATCACTGACTTGAAAGTACGACCGGGGAGGCTTGCGTTTAAAACAGGTTAACATAAACGTAGTGTCTCTTCACCTGGTATATGGTCAATTAACAGAAAACCCTAGTTAGGATAACTAGAAAGTAGAGTTGAAATAATTGAAAATAATATCCAGCCCAGAGCTCATCTTAACCAAGTGCTAAGGGTTCTTATCCTCTTCTCAGGATGGGGGCGGTATAAGGTATAGAAAATAATATCTACCTATCTATCTCAATCTAGGATTTAAGCTTTCACTTCACCTTTGTTTTTGGGATAGGGTAGTAAAATTTTGCAGAGCTTCCGCACTATCTTAATCCAGGTCATAGGCTTTCGCCTCGCCCTTCATTCAGGATAGTATGAAATAATAAGGGTTTTAAAATAATTTTTAAAGCAGTTTCACACTATCTTAATCCAGGACATAAGCAGAGCTTCGCCTTTTATTCGGGATAGTATAAAAAAAAGAAAGTAAAAACTGAAAATAAAGTAGTAAAGTACTCAGAATTAAAATTGAAAGAGTCTATTTTATAAAGTCTGAAAAATTATTACAACTTTCTAAAAAGCTGAAAAGAAAGTTAAAATATTATAACTTACAGAACTTTAGAATACTTGAAAGCTACTACCAGTTCCTTGTCAGAGGGCTGGGGAGTCCTAACAGTTCTTAAGGAAGCTTCTGGTGTTCGAATCATTCTACTCAGCTCTGCTCTCTATTTATAGAAAAAATTGCTTTTGGAAAAGCACTTTTGGAAAAGTTGCCAAACAGCTTATGGAAAAGCTGCCAAACAACTTTTGGAAAAGCTGAAAATCAGCTTGTGGGACAGCTGGATATTGGACAGCTTGACATGCGGTAGTTTTTGATGAGCTGGCAGCTGATTTGGTGGCTGGATAAGGATGGCAAGTCGGGCTGGCAGCTGGCGAGTTGGGCTGGCAGCTTGCGGGTTGGCGGGTTGCGGGCTGCAGGTTGAGTAGCGGTCGAGCTGGCAGCTGGCGGGTGGGGCTGGCAGCTGGCGGGTTGCGGGTCCTGGCGGGTTGCAGGTTGCAGGGTTGGGATTAAATTGGTGCAAAAATATAGCAGCCGGATTCGAACTCGCAACCTCCTGAATCTTAACATATCTCCCACTCCACTTGGCCACTTGGACTTGATTACTTATATCCTGAATACATTATATATAATATATACCAAACAGATTTAACATACTAAAATTCTTATAATGTTATACCATCTAAAATATAATTATAGTATTTATAATATAATAAAAAAACATTCTTAAAATATTTCTTTATATTATATATTCTTAATAGAAAATTATTTTATTAAACAATAATATACATAATATTACTATTATAATAATACTTAAATATTAATAATTTATAATAATACTACTTATTAAAATAATACTTTAAAACTAATACTTAACACATTATACTATTTATTATAATTTATAAGTAGATTGTAATTAATTTATGTACATTATATTAACTCTTTTTATTTACATTATTATTATTATTGTAATTATATATAGATTATTAGATCCTATATATATTTGTGAAAATAACATGATGGTTCAGCTCCGCTCAGGTTGTCCAAACCATTCGGACCGTGAACATTGTCACAAAACATAATATAGTAGATTAAAGTGATGGTTAAAAAATGAAAAATAAACTACTTGGAGAATAAAACTAAAAACAAACCATTTATTTAAGTTTTGACATAAAGTATTACAACCTTGAATTAGAAATGATATTAAAACATAGAGCAAAACATGTATAAATAACCACTCATCATTGACATCATTTTCGCTATCACCTAGCTATAGTGGCTATCTCCTTTTCACTTTTTTCCATCCGAACCTTTTCCAGATTGTAGATAACTTCATTGTAATTCTGGAATGGGGTGGCACGTTCCGTAACTCTTCTTGGATTGAAAGTTATGGTCATTTGAAGTTCAGCACGCAAAACTCATTCTTTTGCTTTTTCTAAAGTATACAAACCCTTGGATCATGCTCATGACCGAGGACTTATCTCCTCATTTAATCTGTACAACCTGCACACTATAAACACACAAAAGACTAGATCAAATACATCATGGTATTTATTATTCTCAAACCAAGAGACGTGGAATGCATGCTCAAACAATCTCTTCCTTTTGATAATAACAAATATCTATATGAGAAATTAGTGAGTTTAAGAACAATTGTATTATAGGTAAGTACCACAAAATATATACATGAATATCAAGTTTATAGCATGATAGATTTAAAAAACAAGTGCATACTTTTCGTATATGAAGGCCCCCCTACATAAGTGTTCCCTATATATTTTACTCCCCTTAAATATCTATTCCACTAAATTTCTCAGTTTATTCTCCCCCTATTGTTATTAGCAAAAGTGGGTTGGGATGAGCATACAACTTTTAAGATTGATTAGGGATAACTTATAGGAAGAATAATCATGATCGAGCAATAAATGAAGTATGCACCTCCTATATGATTACTCCCCTTACATAGATGCTTCCTATGAATTTTTAATATACTTCCCCTAAATAATTAGATTTATGCAATTCATTCTCCTCTTTAGTAGTATCATAGAGGGTATTAGGTGAGTATATGCAATAAGAATTAATATGCTATATGTTAGAAATTTTTTTAATATATAGCTTATTAAATACCACTTATTAAAAATAAGCATGATGTAGTATAATGTAGTAAGCAACATAGATGAAATGATAGAGTAAATATTTTTATTTCAAGATACCACTTGTTGAAAAAAACATGAATATGTACAAGTAATAATCACATCAGAAAGTATAATAAGCATTCTTAAAAATAAACATCTTTTTAGAAAGTAAGAACATATAAAGGATAATGAGTTTTAAAACTAAAAAGTTGATGTTTGAGTTAAAGTTCCAAGCGATGCTATTCTATTGAGATATAATTGCAAGAATGATTTGAAAATATCAAGAAAAGATATAAAGCTACAATATAATAAAATTTGTATTTCAAGTAAACAAAAACATTGAAGTGATCATGCTTTTCTATTCAGTGCATTTACTTAAGTTTGTAGAGAATTATGTAGATATGTATTAGGATCCAATTCTCATGAGTAGACGTTTTATATATGATAATAATGTGTACAAAAGTGATGTGATAAAGTATACAAATGTATTATTCAAAATGAATGACATATATAATGAAATAACACAATATTAAAATACACAAATAAATTTCCTTTATGATATTTCAATGCACATACATAAAAAGTACAACTACCAAGGTGCTTGGCACACACAATGCTCATTAAGACTTATCTAGGAGTGAAGTAGTGCTTGGGGGATCACTTTTATTTTTTTTAACTTTATTTTTATTTTTATTTTTGTGATCCAGTGTACTAAGAGAAGTGATGAATACTTTTGTTTGTTCCAAGACACTTTACAATCTTTTTCAAGGTGCTCAACCTCATAATGCTCATTCAGACTTATCAAGAGGGTGAGTAGTGCTTGGTGGAGTTTTCCTTGTCATTTATTTTATGTTTTTTATGCTTGTGACTAAGGACTCCGAATTCACTTATTTTGCAAACAATATCATTTAAATTTTTTTAAACCACTTTTCTCTAATGAATAAGTGCATGAAAAACAAAGAATTAAAATAAACAATTCAATGTAGTGTAGGTAATCTATTTATGCATTTAATTATTATGTTATTACACTACAAAACCATGCAAGTATAAGATTAAAAACATAAGTAGGTTATCAAAATAAGTAAGTGTGAAAAGTCATTATCAAATACAAAACATTACTCATACTCAGAGGCATGCTAAACAATTCTACACATGTTTTCTACAATCAATTTCATTGCACAAAATAAGATAATATTCAAGACATGACATAATCAAAACAATGTTTTAAGAAACGTGAAAACTAAATTAAATATTATATTTAATTTTTAATTGATATAATTATCATCCTTGACAATGACAATGAATAACAAGCAGTTTTTATAATTTATGTTTTTTAAATAAAATACAAAATAATAAACAAAGAAAGTAATAATGAAAACATATTTTTGTTCTTTTGGATTCATTTTGTACATTTGTATTTAATTTTCAATTATTTTAAAACAAATAGTTGTATAGAAAAAATAGAAGTATATTAATAACGCATCAGTAAAATGACTTTTTATGCCAGAGAAAATGTAAAAAGAAAGACTAAATAATAATTTTATGCTACCGCCAGCATTAGTACTAACGTATGCGCTAGCCACAGAAATATGTTATATTGTATAGAAAACATGATTTTTAATAAATTTTCATTCTAATTTATCTTGATTCATATTTTATAATATGAGTGACACCAAGTACCACAAAGAATTTTGAATAATAATGAAAATATTGTGGATACAATTTTTGGCCTATGATGTAAAAAAATTATTTTTCAAAATACTTATGTTTTTCAAAATCATGAATACCCAAATTGTATATAATATGGAAAAACATAAGATGATATGTTCGAACAAAAGATATAAAATGCATAACATAAATAATAATAGATTTTATAATAATGTTCATGTAGTGATAGTGATTCAGTATGTCTGAGATTAAAAATACCGAAACTATATGTCTACACCCTAGCCCCATACTAAGTGACCGATGGATATAAGGAACTGCACGCATGTTGTAGGTTGGAGTGTTGATCCCATATACATACAAAATACGACTCTCAACCTAGCACTCTTCCCCCTAGTTCCTCGCAAGGCCGCACTGAAACCCTCCCCAGTTAAGGACAAGACATGACTTAGTGGTTAGGTCTCTAATGCACACAATCTTATGCCCTCGCTAATGTGAAACACAAACTAGGTGTAAATAATCATGGATATACTCGACGTTTAAGTGTAAGGAAGAATTCATAAACTATGTGCTTATTTGATGTTTAAAATTATAGTTGATTTTAAAATCATATAGTTATTTTTAATTTAATTTTTAATCTTTCAACTTTTATTTTATTTTATCATGACAATATAAAATAACTAGCAAGCTTAATAATATTCATTATGTGTGGATAATAATATTCATTATGTGATAATGCTAGAATTTTGATTTCAATGTTATGTCATAATATTAATAAATGATTATGTTGTATGTATTCAAAAATAGAGTTTCAATCATAATAAACCTAAACTTAAGTAATTATATTTTTTATTTTATTCCGTGGTCTACAAAAAAATGTGATACATGCAAACATAATACATTCACAAAATAATATTTATGTCAATTGAATTGATCATTGATTTTTAAATACTTTAAGATTTTTTTAAAAAATATAACTATAATTAAAATATATAATCTTTTGCTTCATCACAAACATATAGATACCATAATATGATAATGTCTAATATATATAATTTGGTTTGCATGTATTCAACAAAGGGTTTTGATTTTTCATAAATTTTGAATTAAATCATTAAAATTTTAATTTTTTTAATATGATTGATTCTAAGGTCTAGATATAAGTAAGATACATGCAAATAATAGTGTAACATATCAATATACCAAATATAATACCAATATCCAATCGTACGATTCATAATTCCTAAGTGTGGTAGAATATAAGTTTAATTATAAAAGATCATTCTGGTGTATGTGATATTCAAATTTATCCTTTTAATTTATTATAATGAATTCTTTAAATATGAACATATCTTGGTGTTATTTGAATTATTTTGCAAATTTTTGATTTTGTTTTATTTTTAGAAATTACCCAAAACATATATAAAATATCTGATAGTAGAAGACAACGATACTTAATCATATTAAAGTAATTTTTCAAAAATTATAACTTATAATTATTATATTTTCAATGAATAAAATGTTTAATATATAATTGTTTTTTACTCAATTAAATTCATTTTTTAAAATGATTTAATTAATCTTGAAAATATCACTTATGAGATTCAATGTTTAATTTATAATGATATTATAAGACAATAATATGCAATGAATTTAATAAGTATGGATGTAAGAAAATAAGATAGATAGGTCACTTAAAAATAATATGACTTGTTAATTAATTTCATTCAATTTGATTTATTAAAGAATTTAGACTTAATGTGTGTAAGTCATATTGCAAAATATATAAAGTTATCATAGTTCATGTTGGCTCAAAGAAAAATCCAAAATAAATTAAAACAAAAAAAATGAAAAAATAAATAGATATTAAGCAAATCATAAAGTAGAATTTTATTTATTTAATTTTGATTTATTTATACTTCACACATTTAATTAGATACTAATAAATAAGAGATTTTGGAATCCAAAGGGGACCAAGTGTGAAGGTTCCTTTGGATACCCAAGTGTAGCATGTTGGCTTACGGGGAGAAAGAAATGAATGGGCTTTTTCAAGAGAAGTTAATGTATCATTTTTAATTTTGGGTCTCCATTCATACTTTAGCTGAACTTGTTTCAAATTTCCATAGCCATGAAAATGTTGTTTATAATTGTAGTGATTTTTAAAAGTATTATTAATAGGAAATTTGTGAACATTTGATTTAGCGTTGAGAGAAAACTGATTTTGTGAAAGATAGTGATAGTTGTTTGAAAAATAATGAATTGAAGATTTATGAGTTTTGAAATTATTTTTCAAACTATAATTGAGTTGCTTTCGATTTTCACTCTTCTTTTTATTCATACTTTTACTTAAACTTTTAGTAGAAGCTTTACATAATTTTGAAGATAAACTAGAAATAAAGGATTTTTTATTTCTTGAAAATTTTTCCACAAACAATTTTAATGATTCTAGTTTATTCATTATAGCATTGTTTTCTTTTATCAATTTTTCATTATGCTCTTTTGTAATTAAAAGCTCTTTTTCAAATTTCTTAAATCTTTCTTTAAGATCATTGCAATCATAACAAGGTTAGAAATCTCAACTATAAAGCATGAAAGAGAATTTGATACATCAATATGAGATTCTACTTTAGAGTTTACTTTTAAACTTATATTTTCTAAATGTAATTTTGAATTTGCATTTTTCAATTTCTTAATTCTACGTTTAGAAATTTCAATCATGTTATATGTAAAAATAGAATTTGTAATAAAAAGAGAAGAATTATGTTTTCTTACAATACTTTTGGATGAGGCATGATTTAAACATATAGTTCTTTTAACATCTTCATCATCCTCTTCCATAAATGAGATTTCATTTCCTCTTTCACACGATGTGTTTTCTTCTTCCAATCCATTTGATGTGCACTCCATGGATTCATCAAAGGAGGAACTTCTTGAATACATATGCAAACATGCATATTTTTTATGTATTATACTTGTTATGTTTCTATAGATGGAGAATCATAAGTTTCTTCAATAGATTTCCAAATTTCAAAACTAGTTGGAAACATATATATTTGTTTAAAAATATTTTAGTCTAGTGCACAAAATAAGTTATTTAAGGATTTAACATGTAAAACCATTTCATTTCTATTTAACATATTGGGGGGTTTTTTAATAGTAATATTCCAAACTTTTTTATCTAAAGATTTAAGAAAATTTTCTATTAGGATTTTCCACCCTTTATAATTTTCACCCATAAATAATGGTGGTGCTAAATATTTTTCATTTAATAAAATTTCACCCCATCTAGTGGTTGCGAGAGATCATGAAGCGCCATTGTTTCTATTTGTGAAGCCATTTTGGAATAACCTGCTCTGATACCATATGTTGGATCTTACGACGCCCTTAAAGGGGGGGGGGTGAATAAGGGCTTTATGGAATTTTAATTATTAAATTAAAATATCAGAGTTAATTAATGAAGTTATGAAATATTTTATAGGAAATTATATTTTTTATATTTAAACAAAAATATTATATTAAAGATTACTTTTTAGGAAATTGCGGAATTCAATATTACTTTACTACTGTTAGCGATATCACTATCGCTTGACGCTAGATACAAATATTGAATTCCAAGAGTGTATTCTAAAAAGCAATTTCCAATTTATTTTAATTTAATGCTATTGATAGAGAAAATAATATTTATAACATTTTATGATATGAAAATAAAATCAAGATAATGAGATAATAAATGCCATGATTTTATTTCATAATAAATTGATTAAAAAATATTTGATTTCTATACAGCTAGAAATCAAGGCGAATATAAAAAATCCTTTTTGATGCTTCACCGGTCCTCCCAAGGACCGGCTGGTTATAGCGTATCTCTCCCTAGATCTTGTTACTAGCCTCCCCCTAGATCTCACCACGACCTAGCTATTGCACACAAGATGGTGAATTTCTCCTAAGCCACACAAGCTAGATGCCATGCACAAGGCGACGATTTCCTCCTAAGCCACACACGGACCTAGACGCCACGCACAAGACAATAATTTCTATACCGATTGCAAAGATCATAAGATAAGTTACAAAATAGAAATTAAGAATTAAAACTCCCTTAAAATTATGCTCTGAAGATGACGTTGAATCCTTACAAAGATTGCCTGAGATGCTGCACACGAACCGTCTCTTCTGCGCTCTTGAACTTTCTTGGGAAAGTGAGAGTTTTCTGAAGGCTGGAGCTTCTGGATGGAATGCACAGGAAATAATACTCCAGGTAATGAAATTCGTGATCTCCACAGAAAAATGAGCCAAATTTATACTTTGGAGCTATAGCCGGCGATACTGACTATCGCCTGCCAGTGATATCATATCTGACTGCCATGTGTCCCATGATTATGAGAATTATGTGGGATGATTCGATCATGGGGCTATTGTTGGCAATATACAATATCTCCTGGCAATACCTCAAAATAGCGTGCTTGGTGGCTGGATTGTGTGGAACATGGCCTTTGTCACGCTGGTGTCATTTTCGCTATCGCCTAGTGATAGTGGCTATCACCAGCAATATCTCCTTTTCACTTTTGTCATTCTAACCATTTCCAAATAATAGATAACTTTGTTCTTATTCCAGAATGGGGTGGTACGTTTCGTAACTCTTCCTGGATTGAATGTTATGGTCATTTGAAGTTCAGCACGCAAAACTCATTCTTTTTCTTTTTATGAAGTGTACACACCCTTGGATCATGCTCATGACCGAGGACTTGTATCCTTATTTAATCTATACAACCTGGACACTATAAACACACAAAAGACTAGATCAAATACATCATAGTATTTGTTATTCTCAAACCAGGAGATGCGGAACGGATGCTCCAATAGTGGGTTCTTATCAGATTGTTGGCGCCCACATTACAGTTTCTTGTGTATTAAACTATTGTTCTTCTATCTCTGCTACTACTACATTTTCACTATTGAAGTGTTTCTCTCTCTAGGAGCGTTTTATATTAAGTTGCATATTAGTTATTTTTACAACTAAATAAATCTGCATTTTAGCTTAGATTCATTGTATCTCTTTCAACTTAATATCAACCTACTTTAACGAATATAAAACTCTTTTCCTTTACTTATACTAAATTTAGAGACAACATATCATTAACATGTTTTTTTTGTTTTTGTATTCATGTAGGATAAATGAATGTAGTAAATCAAAGGTTTTCTACTGCGAACTATATTTTCCTATTTTGTGGACTAGTTGAGCCACTAAACTGAGACATGGTCTTTAACTTTAAACTCAATCCACGTTTTCAATCATAAAAATGTATGTCTTTTATGAAAATGATTAGAAGTTTGTTCTTATCTGAGCATTTGCAGTTGTCCCCTACATGACGTGACATCACGACACATATTTTCTCTTACTCTAATAATGCTTTAAACCTTAAGAAAAATACGGGTTGTGGTAGTTGGTATCAAAGGTAGGTTTGGTTTGTTTGGCAGGTTAGCTGAACGACCATTTTCTTTAAGTAAAAGTATTGGTTATTTCATTTCATTGCATACACACCGTTGTGTCATCAGTATGTCTAGGAAGAAGCTTGAATAATACACTCATAAGCATGACAGAAGTATACATGACATATTATATAGTTTGATACGCATAATATGTGTTTGTATTTGGATTCTCATAAGCATAGTAACATGAGACTATTAAGTTGAAATGGACGACTTAATATTATCGCATGGATGCTCATTAGATTTTTTTCATTACATGCAATATTATGTAGTATGTGATGCATAATATTTCATATGTACGCCGCTCATAACATGCATTAAGGCCTTTATTAGAACGCATAGTATGACATGCATAACATAACATAGCATAAGAACACGTGCTAAGTTAGATTTACATGATGAAACTTGTACACACATGATTTGAAAAGATGATTTCAGCATTTATGCATTTGTATTATATGCACAAGAGTCGAGGGGATGATGGTGTATCATCTTAAGTTAAAACATAACATCATTCATAAAAAATCCCAGAGGAAGATAGTAGCAAAAGTAGATGTTTGTGTATTTTTAGTCTATTTTAAGATGAGTAACTCTGGCATTTAGCTATGTATTGATGAGACATTTGTTTGTATTTATAGAAGATGGTCCCAAAGCATCATACGCTAAGATTGGCTCTCCAGTCCTAGGGTGAGTCTTTAGGAGCATATAGTGAAGTAAGATAGAGGAGCTGCATCTGAGTAATGAGACTTTGTTGAGACAGATGGTTGCAATGCAAGCGTAGATGCAGGCATTGTTGACTGCCACCTTAGGCCAGTAGCTTGGTGCACAAACCCCTGTGGTGGATCAGGCTATGCATGTGCCTCCTATTCCCCTAGTGCCTCCCATTATGTTTCCACCTGAGAAGAATTTCAACTTGTATTTCTAGCGCTTAGGACCCCCAACCTATGCTGGGAGGGCTGATTTCATGGCGTTAGATGACTGGATCATTTCTATTGAGGAGTTTTTTCCTATTCGGGAATTTCAGAGGACCAAAAGGTCATGGTCGCTGCTTATCAACTAAAGGGCCTTGCTAAATGCTACTAGATCAGAGAAAAGGAAAACATTGTAGATTGATGCTCATGAGAAAGATTTAAGGGGATGTTATTGAAGAAATTCTTGCCAACGGTGGAGCGAGATATGTTGAAGAACCATTTTCTACATCTGAAGCAGAGGAAACTCACGGTTGGTGAGTTTGAGATCGCGTTTAGCAAGTTGAGCAGGTTTTCTCTAGAGATAGTAGCTACTGAGGAAGGTAGAGTTAAGCATTTTCTGGGTGTTCTTCAGAGCGACATCCAACAGTTAGCCAGCGCTTACCGATCTGAAAGTTATACGGAAGCAGTGGAGGCCGCGCTGAAGGTCGAGGCTATCAAAAATGATAAGAACCGTGGCTTGTTGCAGAGGAAAGAAAAGAGAAAGGTTGAGTATAGTGAAAGAAATTGGGCATCTGGTCCTACTCCAAAGAATGGAGGCAAAGAAGCATGCAATTTTTTTGGTCGTTCGAGCCACCTCGTCGAGAAGTGTTTCAAAAGGTTGGATGCTCAGAGGCAACCTCAGGTTCTTGAAATTTAGAGCGTACCCAAGGGAGAGCTTACCTACAATTTGTGTAAATAGAAGGGGCATGATGTCGCCTGTTATTGGTTAAAGGATAATACCTCCTATTAGTGTGTATTGAAGGGACATATGAAGTATAGATGCTCGCAGTCCCAGCCCACATTGCAACCAATTCCTCTTCAAGCTCTACCGCCGTCGCACCAGTAGTTGGATGTGGGAAAGGGTAAACTGAACGTGGCGAGCAAGGAAGAAGCTCAGTCTGCAACCCAAGTGATTTCAAGTTTGATATCGACCTAGTTGCTAGCTGGTGTTTGTAGATTTTATGGCGGTCATATTAGTTATGTGTATGATTTTATAGGCCATTTTAAGGTAAAGAATCTTTGGGTGCACATTATTTTCGACTTAGGAGATACTCATTCCTTCGTGGCTAAGAATTCTATAGACCAACATCATTTGATTATCGATAAGGCTTGCGATTCACTTCATGTTAAGTTTCCATTCGGTGATTCGGTAGTTTCTAATCAAGCTATCCCGAATTATCTTATTCTCTTAAGTGGATTTCTAGCATTTGCCGATCTGAAGGTGCTAGATATGGAAGACTTTAAAGTGATTTTGGGTATGGATTGGTTGTCCAGATATGATGCGGTCATCCAATGCAAAGTTAAGCATTTGGATTTTAGGATGGATAGTGGCCAACCCATGAGTGTGTTTGTTTTCCGCGTCAGGGCTCCTCAATCATATCTGCGGTGTGTACTAAGAAACTTTTAGAATCCAATTGTATTTGAAAGTCTTTGTTCAAGAGTAGCTACACACCTAGAGGGCGGGGGAGGGGGGGGGGGGAATAAGTATGTTTTAAATCTTTTAAGCTTAGGTCAAGTTGTGTGTTAGATTTAGTTATTTAGCTTTCAAGAGTCACCACAACACACAAGAATTTATAGTGGTTCTCCTATCTGGGATACATCCATTTTCCCCCTTCACCTATTTAGCAGTGAGCTAGAATCAGCTAACTTGAAAGTGAGGGATAGATCTACTTTACACTAGAGGGGGGTGAATAATGTATTTTAAAAATTTTAATTTATTTTTATAACGGATTTAAAGTTGGTGATATATATATATATATATATATATATATATAATGGAAAAATCACAACACACAAATAAAATGAATAACAATCACAGACGATACAAGGAAATTTATAGTGGTTCCCCAATAAATCTAGGTACGTCCATTCTTCTATCACCTTGGTAGGAATCCACTACAAGTTTTTGATCAGGTGCCCTGCCACCACAAGATCTATTTTCTAAGGGAGATCTAACAACCCTTTGAGCTTTTGACCAGGTGACCAAAAACCAACTTAAGTCTTTTGATCAGGTGACTTAGAAACCAAGAGGTAAACTTTTGAAGGGAGTTATAACCCTGTACAAAGTTTAGAAAGGTAAATTAAAAGAAAATTATGTTGTTGTCTTCGCTTTCAACAGTCTCTGAGAAGACTAAGTGGATGATGCAAAATGCTCTCCCTGATTTGTGTTGAGATTGTGATCAGGAGAGGGAGACATTTCTTCAGGGTGTAGGTCTTCAATAGCAATATTTCTCTCCAGTAGCAATTTCAGACCGATGTAAAATTTGATTATCTTTTGGAGAGAAGAAAGCTTGTTACAAAAACTCTGTGTCTTTCTATGTTAATATATCTATCTGTCTGAATCTGTAAGCAGTAATTTTTCTGAATATATTCTCTGAGAAGATTTCAAGCATTTAAACATTCCTTGAATAGATCTGGAGATTCTCTAAGAATTTGTAACGGTTGTATTCAAATATTTAGAATAAAAACATTCCTTAACTGCCTTGCTGATTAAGTAAAATATTAACTCTGTGATCAATCCATATTTTAATGCTGCCAGGAATGGCTATATTCTTTAAGAATATTTAACATTAAATACCATAACATAATTGACTGAAATTAAGCTGTTAAAAATATTCTACTTCTGAAAATTAAATCGTCTGAATACTATAGAGAATTAGTCGAACTGAACAAAACTTTCGTCGATCTGAGCTTGGAGTTCATCAAACTAAATATGTTATTCGTCAAACTGAGCTTGGCTATCGTCGAGCTGAGTCTACAAAGCTAAGATCAGAGTTCATCGAATGGAGCTCAGCTTTCATTGAGCAAAACCCAGAGAAAGAACTCTGAGTTCGTCGATCTGAGCTCAACGATCGTCGAACTGCCCTCAGCTTACGTCGAACTTATTTCTGCATTCGTTGAACTGCTTTTCTCTGTAGTTCTTCTGAAGTAGTAATCCTGAAAAGAATAACCTATGACCCTAGGCTATACATATTGGGTCAATCTAATCATCCTAACCAAGTGATAGTGATCCTAACCCAAATCAGTAATAGGGTTCCAATAATCTCCCCTATTTGGGTGAGGATACTATCTACAAAACAACACAAAGTAGAAAAAAATATCTAGTAGAAAAGATTTTTCAGCAGATATATGGTAAAGAGCTTTGAGATTTCACAAACAATAAACATAGTTTAGATAATATAAAATAATCAAAGACTAAGAGTCTTTTTTAGAATCTTCAGAGGATGATTTAGTGAAGACCAGCTTCCTGTTGGGATTTGTAGCTTCCAGTTGTCTCATCTTCAGATCTTGAGAGCTAATAATTTTCAAAGATGTAGTCTTAGGCACTACTGCCTCTGAATGTAAGCCCAAGTATTTGTCCAAATTGAATAAGTTTTTCTTAGCATACCTATCAAGCTCTTTTTGTCTGTAAGAATACATAGTTGAAAACTGAGAAGTGTCCTTTCCTTTTGCTTTAGGTTTATTAATTTGAGATAGAGGAATAAGCTCATTTAACCTTGCCATTCTAAAGTTTGGGTCGAACTCTGAATCATAAGCTGGGGAAGGAGGCTTCTCTGGGCTTGGCTGCTGCTGTTGCTGTATTCTTTGACTTGGATGCTGTTGGTTGCTGCTATGAGATTCTTTCCTTGAAGGTCTGTCTTGGCTGTCCTGAAAAGCTTTTGGATAATGAGAAGAAGGCTTTTGAGAAGGAGGAACACTACCTACTGCTCCTGCTGCTGGAGGAGGAGGTCCTCTCCTAATCCTTGGAGGTGAATTATATCTCTTCATTTTCTTCCTCCTTTTCTGCTCATTTTTGAAATATCTCATCCAATGTGGATGATCTAGAGTGAGAGTAATCCCATGCAGAATATAGTAGGGGATATCAACAGTAGATGAAGGTTTAGGATCAACCTTTGCTTGAGCCTTCTTCTTCAATTTTCTCTTTTTAGAACTTAAGTCCTCTGACTCATCAGATTCTGCATCATCATCAGAATCTTACTCTAGATGATCATATAAATCATCTGACTATTTAAGCAAATCGATCTTATCATGAACTTGTACTTCTGGTTGTATATGCACAATATCTGTATCAGCTTGTATCTGTACACTATCATCTTGTTCCATGTCATAAAAAAGAATATCATCTAAATTAGGCATTGGGGATTCATCCCATGCATAAGTTGGAGGGGAAAAAACTTGCTCTATAATATCTATATTCTCAATAGCTGCTACAATCTTAAGGATTGGATTATAATTGGGAGAAACAACTAAAAAACTGGTCCTTAGTTATTCCAGAACTGAAGAACTAATAGGAGTTGTATAACATACTATAGCTTTAGAAAGTTCATGCATAAAAACTGGAAAACCATTGTGTAGAGTATAAAAATAAGATAATAAAGACTACAAGTTAACTATGGGATGAATAAATACATCACCAACAGTAACAACTTCTGCTTCTGCTGAACTTATCATCTCTATATCTAAATCAAAAACTATTTCTGCTGCTTGGACTAGAACTGTAGAATTGTTTGGAGCTTCTTCATAAAGAATCTCCCCCTGCCTAGATCTAAGGAGACCTGAATCTAGCCCCCTAGAGGAAGGGACAAAGGAGGAAGAAGATAGCTGAGAGGATAGAGCAGAGATCGAAATAGCAAGAGGAGCTATAGCTTCATTTATCAGCTTTTTGAGTGTGGGGGTAATAAATTCAATAATGTTAGCAGAAATAGAACAAAAATCAACATACATAAACTCATTAGGATTCTTAGTAAATGTTGAAGGTTGATTGGAAGTAGAGGGAATGAAGGAAGAAGGGATGGAGCTGTTAGCACAATTGGAGCAGAGATATAATGCTTGAGGAATGGATGATGAAGGAATGACAGTAGGAGTGTCATCAGGAATGATTTTATGGATTGGTGAGTGTTGTGGAGATATTTGTTATTGAGTTGAATGTTGTGGAGATGAATTTAGCAGAGAGAAGTGAGGAGGAGATGAGAGTAGTGGAGATGTAGGTAGAGATAGATGAATTGGTGATTCTAGATGAATTGAAGTGGATGGAATATCTTCAGATATAATAGGTGGTAGAGGTGACTGAGGAAGAGGGTCATCAACAGGTGGAGTTGATGATGGAAGTTGTTCAAATATAGAAGGTAGTGGAGAATGTTGTGGTGATGGTTGAGGAGAAGAAATAAGAGGAGCAGAAAATTCTGCTGGGGTTCGGTGAGAGGTTGTAACAGCCCTTGTGCTCTCAAAAGCTGTCCTAAGTGATTCAGCCCTGGATGGCTTTTGGATCACTCTATCCCACCTTCAAAACAAGACAAAAGTAAGCCTCTTAAATGCATTGATGTGTACATATTGAGAAATCAGAACTTTTGGACATTTAGTTTGGAGGAAAATGCCACTACAACAAAGTCGCTATATGGTGACGTTTTTTATAACTTTTATGACGCTTTTAAAACGTCACGATAGTTTTTGTGACGTTTATAAAAACGTCACTAAACCGTCACGATTGTGGGCGTCACCGTAGCTCATTGTGACGATTTCAAAAAAAAACGTCGTGATTGGAATGTACTATATCGTGACGTTTTTTCCCCAAAAAACGTCATGCTTGGCAATTGCTCTATAGTGACATTTTTCCCAAAAAAAACGTCATAATTGACAGTTGTTCTATTGCGACACTTTTTCAAAAAAATGTCATGATTGATTGCTCTATCGTGACACTTTCAAAAAACATCAAAAATAATAATTCAACCACGATTTCTTTTTTACAAAACGATGACGCAATTAAAAATCTATTATAACATTTTTAAAATTTTAAGGAAAGATATTTAAAAAAATAGAAATTTATGATAATTTAAACTCTAAAAATTAATTTAGCATCTAAAATGTTAATTAAAATTATAAATATTATTTTTAATATATTATTTTTTATATTTTAAATATTTTGAGAGTAATACTAAGATATATTGAGAGAGATTTGCAACATGTTGTCCAAATAATGGGAGTTTGAGTTCTACAAAACTAAATAATTAGAATACCTACATATTACATCATCATTAAGATTGAATTGTATAAACATGCAAAAGATCATATTAATGATAAAAAACTTGTTCCAAGTAGCATAACTTGCAAAAAAACATAATCATTCAATATATACATTGTTTTCAATACAAAAAAAACAACTGCAACAAAACTTTAAGCAATGAGTCTTCAAAATTTTCTTCATCATTAGCTTCATTGACATTGAAACAAGCATGATGAGCATTCAACTTCATTTGTACACCATCTCCCACATCATCTTTTCAAACTTTAAGCATAACAAATATAATTGATCAATTGCCTGCATAACAAACAAAATTGAAACACAATATTAAATATTTATTCTAATTACATGAAAGATTAACATAAATAACTTGAAAAAACAGTATAATAATATGAAGAAGAAAATATAAAGAGCCCACAATATGTATCCATAAAATGCTGACAGCAATTTTAACCAAATTGGTGGCAACAGCGCCAGCAGTTTGCGCCAAATTGGGCACAAACTACTAGCCGCAGTTTTGCGCAAACTGCTGGCCGCAGTTTTGCGCAAACTGCTGGCCGCAGTTTTGCGCAAACTGCTGGCCGCAGTTTTGCGCAAACTGCTGCCCGCAGTTTGGGCAAACTGCTGCCAGCAGTTTTGCGCCAAACTGCTGGTCTAGTAGTTTGCATGCAGTTTGCGCCAAACTGCTGGTCCAACAATTTGCGCCAAACCAGCGCACCGCGCCAAACTGTTTGTCCAGCAGTTTATGCCAGCAGTTTGCACAAACTGCTGCCAGCAATTTGCACAAACTGCTAGTCCAGCAGTTTGCACAAACTGCTGGTCCAGCACTTTGCACAAACTGCTGCCAGCAGTTTGCACAAACTGTTGCCAGCAGTTTGCACAAACTGCTGCCAGCAGTTTGCACAAACTGCTGGTCCAGCAGTTTGCACAAACTGCTGGTCCAGCAGTTTGTGCCAGCAAGCCAAATTGCTCCATTTCAATGTAAGTTGGACTTGAAATTGTGATTGCTAGTAAGCTACTAAGAGCATGCATAAGATTACATCATTAAATTAAGATTGCTTTAATTGAATGTTCGATGAATATGACTTTCAAGTGGAATAAAATATTGGGTAAAATTTTACGAATTCAGATAAACAGTTTTTTGACTATTCTTTATGGATGATCAACTGGCAAGAATCGACGATGAGCCTGATAAACAGTTTTTTGACTATTCTTTAGCCAGCATGATTGAGTGTCCAACCTGCATGATGGACATCCAAGTTTGGAATGTGTGTTCCATCCCGATAGATTACCAAGCGCGGGAAAATCGCTAATAGTCCATAATAGTGCTGCGTGTAGTGTAAATTTTTTCCCATCTAAAACATCAAGCACTTCTACCCCCACTTCCCATAACTCATTCAACTCTTTTATTAATGGTTGTAGATACACATCGATGTTATTCCCTGACATCTTTGGCCCGGGTATCAAACCCGACATGATAATAGATCTTTTCTTCATGCACTCCCAAGGTAGCACATTGTATATCACTAGCATAATTGGTCACGTACTATGTGTGCTGCTAAGATCATCAAATGGATTGAATCCATCAGTAGCAAGTCCTAAATGTATATTTCGAGGATCATTTGAGAACTCTATGTGGCGTTGATCAAATTCTTTCCATGCCAAGCCATCTCTAGGGTGATGCATTAAACTGTCATGATTAAGATCTTTGGCATGCCACTGCATCATCTCGGCAGTTTCCTTGCAAAGAAATAGTCGCTCCAAATGTTCTTTCAATGGAAAATATCGAAAATCTTTTTTGGGTGTCTTCCTTACATTGATCACATCTTGTTGCTTACGTTTTCTCGATCGGTGAGTCAATTGATCGTCTTGTACATCAACCCATCGTGATTGTCCACATATATGACAAGAATTGTCATTTTTGTGTATGTCCCAAAATAATGAACAATCATTTTCACATGCATCAATCTTAATATATTTGTGGCCCAATTTAGATGTGACTTTCTTGGCCTCACGATAGTTAGTCGGCACTGATTTATATCCATCTGGCACTGCACCTTGTAGAACTTTCAACAACATATCAAAATGTACATTACTCCAATTTCCAAGTGTCTTAATATGCAGGAGATTCAATAAGAAGGATAATTTTGTATATTCTTGACATCCTTCCCACAATGGCTTATTTTCCTCTAAAAGAGTCGTGTATAGATTATCCGCAATAGGAGCTTGAGGATTCTCAAAATTTGTGTTTATGCCAATATCATCATAAAGTAATTCTTGTTCATACAAACTTTCATTGTTTGTCAGATTAGGAATAGCAGCATGCAGAAGTTCATTCATCGGATCACTAAAGTTGTTAGTATGGTTCAAAGATCCTATAATTAAAGGACGATTATTATTTTGTAAGACTCCATTATTAATTAAACGTCCATCATGGTATATCCATTCTGTGTAGTTCTCCATAATACCATTCCATACAAGATGCCCCTCTACCACATCTCTATCCCACTTCTTTAGATTTACACACTTTTTACAAGGACATGGACACTTCTCACTAATTGGTGTATATGAATAGTATGAATCTAGCAAATATTTTACGCCATCTAAATAAGTCTTCGAATGTCGTAACTCTCTCATCCATCTTCTGTCCATTGTTAATAATAAATCGGATTGACACCTATATAAAAAAAATAACACAATTAATAAAGATTATAAATCAGACATGGAGATTGTGTTTTACAAAATTGAATGATTCACTCTACTACTTACAAAGGAAAATTGTTGGTCATACCTAAATTAAAAAATGATAATAGAAAAATGAATATAAAATGAAAATGAAAAATACAACATAAAACAAAAAAGCTGCTTGAGGGACTGGTTGGTGATAATAAATGTGTTATTTCAGCTACTGCTAGCGACAATCTTCTTGGCAAGGGTAGAAAGAAAAATATTAAAAGTTTGAAATCTGATGGTGCTTCCGATATAGTGCCAAAAATATAGGCCTTGTAGAGCCTGAAAGGGAGATTAAATTTCAGCCACTTTTGAGGGATAGGTTGGTGATAGTACATGTGTTATTTCAGCTTCCACTAGTAAGGATCTTTCCGGTACCCTCCTTTCTAAAAGGGACAAATCTACTAAATCACAGCTTAGTGCAAAGATAAGCACACCACAAAAAATGGCTCTGTCTTCAGGTAAGAAAAGAAAGTTTGAAAACACTCCAATGGAGAATGAACACTCACTTGCTATAGTTTCAGAACATAAGGTGGATCATTGTGCTGTTAGTAATTTTGACAAGAAACCCTCACTTGACTCTGCTAAAAAATCACTCGAAGACAATGCAACTGCTAATGTTTCTACAACTGTGGTTAGTGACGGAATGTCTTTGAAAGAAGAACAAAAGGAGCCTGTAAAGAATGTGACCGAGGGTATTAGTTTTTGAAAGCAATGGAAGTCCAATATCAAGCAGCGAATGTTTAAAGATGTTAGGGGGAATATATCTGTAGAACCATGTTTGAAGGTACCTAGTTGATTTAAATTACTGCAGGGTGCTCAAGTTCCTAAAATTCCTTTCATATGCAGAAATCTTACTCATGTTGTATTATCATGCACTTATTTTTCTTTCTCCAATTCTCCATTTGTTTCCTGCGAGCTATATTTGGACATCTAGACATGCTCATTTCATATTAGGTAATTTCTACTTATTTCTACAGATACAACTAATTCCACCTAAAGTGCACAAAATCTCCGTTAGCGAAGCAACATATTCTCAAAAAATTGTGATTATAGATATTTCTGCTTTTGACTTTCGTAAACATACAACATCTTATTAGAATTGTGGGTGCTTTGGAGCATATGTTTTCAATTAAATTCCCTAAAGTAAGGAAATAGATTACCAAAAAAGATTTAGTAAATACAGGAGGCACTCACTTGACATTGATAGCAAGGTAAATTGTTCAATTCAGGAGTGAATTAGTATCATATTTGAACACAACTCCCTTGATTATGAAAATATTTATACAGAAGCATATTTACAACACATAAATAGATAACAAAGTTTTCTAACCATCAGAGCAATCTCGATGAAATCCAAGCACATTTACACTCAACTTTTGGATTGCTAGGTAATCTTATAGGCACAAAATAAAAAATGCAAAGTAATCCGGGTTTAGAGTTTACCCTATAGCCGGTGAAAGGAGAAAGAATCCCAGAGAAGAAAACTAGAAGCTGGACCACCTCGATGAAATCCAAGCATCAAAGCAACGAGAACACCTCGATTCACACTTACGGTAGAGGACGGCGGAAGGATCACATACGATTAGGGCAACGAGAGCAGTTGGCAGACAGATCAGCTTACCGCCGGGAGCAGCTTACCGCCGGGAGCAGCTTACCACCGGGGGCAGCTGGCCGACGGGGAGAAATTTTAGGCGGGATGGGCGGGCGACGGGAGGGAGACGGGAGGGCAACGGGAGGGCGACGGGGAGAAATTTGAAGTTGTAAAATTTTTTAGGTCGGGTGGCAACTGAAGAGGTGGAGTGAACCAATGGAAATAAATTTTGGGGATGTGTACGAATTACAAGAGGCTGGGAGAAAAAAATAACATTTGAGGGGGAAATTTATAGTTTTCCCTCCATTTATTTTGAGGGGGGGGGGGAGATTAATTATCAACAAATGTTAAATACATGATTGATTTTCACTTCATATAAGTATTATACCTAGCTAAATTTGTTCCTAATTGACAACAAATTATAGTGTCTTATTAATTTTCGTTCGTAAATGATATTTTTGTTGTAGTGGTAGCGACATTGTAGATCTTGAAAATATGCCCGACCTTTTTACCATCCCATCGCATGATTGAGCCAGGCAATGAATTTTTTTAGGTTGACACGGGACGGAGAGTGAACTTTATAAAAGTTGCTTGTGTTTTTTTCGTGGATAGACATGATTGATTTTCACTTCTAATCATGTAGATGATATTGAAAGTTCGTCCCAAAACTGATTTTGTTTCGGGGGCGTTGCCCCCGAGCCCCCACCGGGGACGCTGCCCCCTGGACCCCTGCCCGCTGTCCGGTCAGCGGGACCACCGCCGGGGGCTGCCACCCCCGGACCCCCGCTGTCGTCGGCGTAGGATATGTCGGAGGGATTCACACTTCGATTCATCTAAGCACAGGTGGGCGAACTCGATGTGAGAAACAAGAGGACCGAAAGTGTTCCACAACTCCAACACGGACGCTTCGCACGGGCTTCGCTCAACGATTAAAATTTCTTGAGATTAGTTGTCTAATTCACAGATTTAGTTGTCTTTCTACTAAACATGTATTGAATAAAATTTCTTGAGATTATTTATCTAAAAGTAAATATGATGTCATGTATGCACTTCATGCTCAGTTAGTAAATGACATGATTGTAAGGAAAATATTTTAAATTTTTTTATAACAGTTTTTTTTACAAAAATCCTATGTTTTGATGACGTTTTAAAAAAATCGTCACAAAAACTGAACATTTATATTGACGTTTTTTCATGAAAACGTGGATAAATACTATTTTTGCAGTAGCGACATTTTTTTATAAAAAGCGTCGCTAGATAGAAATTAAACGGCGACGTTTTTCAAAACGTCGCAAAAAAAAAAACGTCACTGTAAAGTGCATATCTTGTAGTGTGCCCAGAATTCTACCATAATTGACATCCTTCTTATTGATCTTCTTCTTAATTGAGTCAAATAAAACTGTTCCCCAATTCATAGATTTCTGATTAACCAAACCACTCATCAACATAAACTGGTGCCTGGTGATATAGTCATGTGCAGAGTGTTTTCCTAACAGAACTTTTCCAACAATGTTGGCTAAGAATTTGTGTTCAATAAAAATGTTCCTTTTTAGGAGGTGGTTAGGGTTTCCCTGGTTATGAGCCATTCTATCTAGCATTTCATCAAATTCACTACCAGATATTTCTATGTCATCTTCACCATTGACAAAACCAAAAATTTCAGATAAGATATCAGGTGTTAGAGAAACCTGATTTCTCGCGACTGATCCAGTAACAGTTGTGGGGTCTTGAATCCTTGCAGTATAGACCAATTCCTTGATTTCCAAGATGGGGAGTTTGATTCTTATAAACAAAATTCTGCAGATGTTGTGCCTCAAACAGTTGCAATATATCCTTGAAAATCAGATCTGAATGATTGAAGGATTCCATGTCTATGTAAAAACCTGTGTCAAATTTCATTCCATAGAGAATCGCCTGCGACACCGCCATTTTCCTGCAAAACCGACAAGATCAAGCGCAAGAGACGGGAAATGGAGAAAGCGGGGGATAGAGTTCGATGAAAACCTAATTATAAGTTTTCAGAAGTTGAAAAAACAAACTCTGTCCGACGAAAAAAACACACATCAAACTCTTGTTTGACGAAAATTCTCAAGAGAAATGCATTTCGTCGATCTCCGGTCGACGAAAGTTTTACGAAAGAAATATATTTTGTCAAGCTCTATTCGAGGAAAAGTACTTGAAACTAATTCGTCGAACTCCGTTCGACGAAAGTTTCTAAAATAAGGTTCGCCGATCTCCAATCAACGAACGATTCACAAAAAGAATACAGTTCGTCGAGCTCCATTTGACGAAAGGTGTGCAATTCATCGATCTCAGAAACAAAAATCAAATTAATGAATCTCCATTTATCATGCCTAGCTGATTTAGGAAGAAAAGGTGTTTCTTTTCATCTAAAGGTTTAGTGAAAATATCTTCCCTTTGTAAATCAGTAGAAATGAAGACACGATTAATTTTATTTTTGTCTACAGTATCTCTAAGAAAATGATGTCTTATTTCTATATGCTTAGTCTTACTATGATGGACTGGATTTTTTGTAATTGATATTGCACTTGTATTTTCACAAAATATTGTTGAATTATTTAAGTTATATCTATAATCTAGTAGCTGATGTTGAATCCAAAAAATCTGTGAACAACAACTATCAGCTGCAATGTATTCAACTTTAGCAGTTGAAGTAGACACAAAAGTTTGCTTCTTGCAAAACTATGTCACAAGCCTATCACCAAGAAACTGACAAGTTCTTGATGTGCTTTTTCTGTCAATTCTGCATCCAGCATGTGGGTTACCTAGTTTTGATTTGGGCCATATCATCTCATTTAGGCTTAATTGACCCAAGAATTATTTATGGTCAATTGTTAGACTAAAGGATAGTCTACCCTTGAGTTAGGTTAGTTGAGATTGGATTGAAATGAAAATTGGTTAAGTAGAGTTACGCTCGACGATAGTCGAATATCGCTCGACGATCTTCGATTGATGATCGACGATCTCAGAGTTATATTAACTCTGAAGTGGGATTGACGATCTTCTTATTCAGATCGACGATCATGTAGTCTTGGTCGATGATTTTTGTGAAGATAGTTTTCCTTCAGGTAAACGATCTGCTTGTTCAGATCGACGATCTTTGATCTGTGGTCGACGACTTTTGTCTGCTGTTATCAATATTCATTTCATTTGAATCATTGTTTTGTTTCCTCTTGTTTAAGGCATATTTTATTCAGAATATTCTACTTAATTTAATGCTTATATTATTTTGCTTATTTGCAATATTCCTTATGTATTAATTAAGAGATTTGGCAGAATAAAGTCATTTGTTTTATTAGAGGAAATCGTGCTTTTCTACAGCTATAATATAGCCGTTAGGCTTTGTTTCCTATGCCAATTTGTAAAGTCAAATTAATAGGATATTTTTAATATCCTTAATTCCTTTTTGGGAATGAAAGAAAAGATTGTAGGTGCAGTTTCTTTATTTGTTTTTGTTTTATTATTTGGAAAGTTTTCAATGCAGGGCTCGAGGCTTTTTCAAAGGAAGAGAAGTTTTTATATTATCAGAGCAGTTGGCTGAAGACATATATATACACATATACATTCATTCACAGCAGACACGGAACCAGAAATCTCAAGAGAAAGAAAAGTTCTTCTTCTTCCTGAGTTCATCCCGTCTTCAGGAAAATCGATACTCAGAGTTCAAGTTTTCAAGAAGAAGAACCTCCCAAATTGCTGAACATTCATTGTTGCAAACTCTCCCAGATTGTAAAAGCTGCTGAAGAAGAATATTCATTCAAAATCTAGAGTCTTCTTCAAGGCTGCATCAGAAAGTCATCTCAAGCAATTTGGAGATCCTACACCTTGAAGCAAAGCTTCTTCCTGGACATTCTCTAAGCCAGGGGAGCTTTGATATATTCAGAGTTATCCACTAGCTTCTCTGAACACAGAGAAGACATCTTTAATTCTCTCTTTTAACATCCTGTAAAAGGGTTATTACTCCCTTCAAAAGTGAACTATTGGTGGCAGGGCACCTGATCAAAAACCTATGTGTTTGGTTTTTTAGGCACCTGATCAAAAGCCTGAAGGGTCTTTAGATCTACCTGAAGCAGATCTACTGGGTGCAGGGCACCTGATCAAAAACCTATAGTGGATTCCTACCAGGGTGGTAGAAGAGTGGATGTACCCAATTGGGGAACCACTATAAAGCTCTTGTGTTGTCTGGTTGCTTATTTTAATTAATGCACTGTGGCTGTGATAGTTTTAACTAGGTTGCTAGTTGCTGTGTTAGGAAATAAGCTAAATTGAAACTTCAGTTTGCTTCTTCTTTTATTCACTACACTCAGTTAGGCTTTATGTTTAAAGCTTTTATTTTATATTCCGCAAATAGCTCTAAGAGAAGTGTTTAGAGTCTCTTCTTTTTGAATACTCTATTCACCCCCCCTCTAGAGTAGTAAGTATCTTATCCCCTCACTTTCATAGCATAGTCAGCATCTGAGAATCCAATTAATTGAAATTATGACTCTATTGGATACCAGAGTCCTAGATTAGGGAAACCCTTTATATATCTCAAAATCCTTTTAGCTAAAATTAGATGAGATTCTTTGGGATTTACTTGAAACCTAGCACAAAAATATGTAGCAAATATTATGTCTGGTCTACTAGCTATTAAGTATAATAAGGACCCAATGGTAGTCCTATATATTTTTTGATAAACAAGTTTTCCCTGTTCATCATTATCAACAACAACATTAGAAGGCATGGGTGTTTTCATAGCTGAGGCATCTGACATCCCAAATCTTTTAATTAGCACTTTAGCCTATTTTGATTGGGATATAAAAATACCATCAGGAGTTTGCTTCACTTGTAAAGCAAGGAAGTAGGATAACTCACCCATGTTATTCATTTCAAACTTAGAATGCATTAGGTTAGAAAACTTTTTTCATAGTTTGGAATCAGTAGGACCAAATATTATGTCATCTACATATATTTGAACTAATAAAATTTCAGATTTATGATGTCTAAATAATAATGTTCTATCTACTATGCCCCTACTAAATTTATTTTCTAGAAGAAAACAAGCAAGAGTCTCATACCAAGCTCTTGGAGCTTGTTTAAGACCATAAAGAGCTTTTTTAAGTCTAAAAACACAATAAGAGTGAGTTGGAGACATAAAACCTTGTGGTTGTTCAACATAAACTTCTTCTTTGAGCTCTCCATTTAGAGAGGCACTTTTCACATCCATCTAATATACTATGAATTTCTTGAATGCTGCATATGCAAGAAAGATCCTGATAGCCTCCAATATAGTAATAGGAGCAAATGTCTGGTCATAGTCTATGCCTTCCTCCTGTGAATATCCTTGAGCTACCAATCTTGATTTATTTCTTACTATGATTTGTTGAGCATCCAACTTATTTATAAAGACCCACTTGGTTCTAATGATTGGATTGTCTTTGGGTCTTGGAACTAAGTCCCAAACTCTATATCTCTCAAACTGAGTGAGTTCCTCATAACAATAATGTAGTGGGGATCTTATTCTGCATCTTTGATGGATTGAGATTCAATCTGAGAGATAAAACAAGCATGCATCCGATCTTGATTCAATTGATGCCTTGTTTGAACACCAGTTGATATGTGTCCAATCACTTGAGATCTAGGGTGATCCCTAAGTGTGACAAGATCAACAGGTAGAGTTGGTTCTTCAACTGTTTGTGGTGCTAATTCCTTTGTTGGAATTTCATTTGCCACAATTTTTTCAGCATAAATCTCATGATTTTCTTCATCACTATTGTAACGCCCCCGAATTTTCGATGATTTATTTTAAATCCTTTTTCGGCGTTATGTTGACGTTTTCCGTCTCGAGCCGTTGTTAGAGTACCTCGTTAGGTGTTCTTAGAGGTTTAGCCTGTTTGCGGGTTTCCCCAGCTAGCCGGTGTCTGTTTTGGAGACCCGGTTGAGCCTTTCAGGGAATTCTCGTGTTTGGCTTCGGGCAAGGTTAGCTCGAGTTTTGTTCGTCGGAAGTCGTTTTTGACTTCGCCGTTGTTCTCGTAGCCCGGGTATTTAGCTACGGTGCGATTTTGGTCAAAAACCGAGGACGTCGCGTTTTCGCGTCGTTTTGGCGGTAGTTAGTTTGTGCGAGTCGTCATTTTTCTATGACGGCATGTCTCTTGGCGCATGTGTCGCGTGGCGCGCGACTCGTGCGAGCCGGTGCGGTTATTGTTCGGTGTGCGTGTTGTACGGGTGAGGTTATTTTATTTGTGCGTGCTCGTGCGCGTCAAAGCTTTTAATAAATTGTGTATGCGCGCTTGCGTTTATAAGTGTATTAGTATATGTATTGATGTAGTTGTTATGAGGTTAGTATTAGAGTTAGATTAGTTATTAGGTTATGAGTTGGTTAGTGTTTTTAAGTTATTAATAATTTGGATTATTAGATTTAAGTTATTAAGTTTTTATTAATTGAACCCCTCCCCCTTAATAAAATCTATACAGCCGGCTCCCCTCCCCCCTTACTTAAAGCCTAAACCGCCGGTCTCCCATTTAATAAAAACCAAAGCTGCAGCCTCCCGACCCCGTGCCCTTCCTGTGCGAAACCCCGAGCCGACGGCAGAAGCCCTAGCCGGCCTCCTTCCGCCGCCCGCCGCCGGCAGCCCCGACCCCTTCCTTCCGATCCGAGCCCGGATCCGCACTCCCCTCGCCGAGAGCTTCGAGCCGAGGTAATCTATTCGTCATTTCCTCCATGTTTTCATTTGGATTCGTTTTGGAATTTGTCCGTTGCTTTGGATATCCTTGCTCTTTTGTTTAATTAGAATGCAATCTTAGGTTATATTGGAGGTTTTGGGTGGTTGTTGGAGCCTTCGTGCTCTTGGAAATCCGCCATAGCGCCGTTGTGCCGGCGAAATTTTTGGTGATCCGTGCGAGGCAAGTGCTTCCCCTCTTTTCGCCGTTTGGCCTCTCGTTTGTTCAATTCCTTGTAATTTCATATATTGTTGCAATTAAAATTTGTTGATTTAACTTTCCCTGAACCTAATCCCTGTTGGAACGCGTTAGAAAATTAGGATTATATTCCTCCCGCTAGTAGCCTCCGATTTAGGACGGCGTCGCGGTAGGTGTGTAGCGTAGATATGGGTTAGCGTCGGGTTGAGTTTATGATAGGCCTAGGTGTAGGTCTAGGGTTTGGGGTTTTTGCCTAGTTTGCCTATTTGAGGTGTTTAGGTGTAATTGTGCACGCACGGCCTATGGTCGTGCGTCTTTTAAATCGTGCGACCCAATGTCGGTGCTCGTACGCTAGGCTTAGGATCGAGTGAGTGTACTCACTCGCAGCGGCGTTGCGTAATCGCAACGACTAATCCCTTAGCGTTGATTTCTCCCCGAGTGTTTTGCTCGTGTATCGAGAGTCCCTTGTCGGCTGTTACTTTTCGAAGGCCGAATCGTGGGTTGTGGTCAGTAGTGGTGGTGGATGGCTCTTTTAGGGGTTGTGTGGCGTGATGTAGCCTTGACCACACTCTTTACCTTGACCCGAGTAGTTTTCTGGGCAAGTGAGTGATGGGTCTTTTGTGCCTTCACGTGTCAACCCTTGAGCAATTTGTTGACTTGGAATTAGTGGTTGGGCGATTTGGAACGCCTTCAACCTGATTCCAAGTTTCTTGTTTTTGCTACTGCCGCCTCTCACAGTTTAGGATGTTAGGCGTTTCTTCCGTAGGTGTTGCAGCATTTTTGGCATCATGGCCATGTTGACTCTGCAGGTTTTTAGGCAGGGTAGTTGCTGTTTACCCGCACTTGGTGCAGGTTTGCTTTTCGCCCTTCCTTGGGCATTGTTGTTTTTACTCTAGTTGTACTCTCTTTACTTTACATTACCTATTTTACCTTGCTCCTTTTTAGCACTTGCATTCCTTTTTCCTTGCTCTGAGGTGTTCTACTTTTCTGAATGCCTCAGGTCCAGGACAGTAGCCAGTAGGTGGCTTTGCTGTGGTGCTGTTGGAGGTTTCCTTTCTGTTGACTGTTGAGACTCTCTTGAGTCATTGTGAGGTAGTTTTACTGTTTTTCTTACGGACATGTGTACTTGCCAGTGGGTTATTGTTGTATGTGACGCCCCTGGTAGTTTTTACCTTTGCACTAGATATGTTTACTTTTACTGCTACCCTGTCTTTGGGGACTTAGTTTACTTGCTCTGGGAAGTTTTATGCTAGGATGCTAGTTATTTTAAAACTATAAAACCTCAACTATATTATGTATATAAAGCATGATCAGCATGATTTCTAAAAAAAAACTCACTTAGCGTACTTTCTTAATTACGTATAACAAATGATTTTTTCTATATATGTATAAATTAAAACTAGAGTTTTGGTTCAGCGTAAGGGTCCTTCGGGATCACTTATGCGCTCATTTAGGATGATGTCATAAATGAAGTATTTTCCGCTGCGTATAAAAAAAATCAGTTTTGAAACCGTGGACTCTTTGGTCCACTGAGCCGAGGGATACGGCCCATAAATAAATCAAGTTTTTATAATCAATAAAGTCATGATTTGAAAGGATTTGGAGTGTCGCCTGAACGTCGGCAGTTATCCCCTGCTCGACGTGGCATCACAGCGCGTAGATTTTCTCTTACTCTGATTTAATAAATAGTGAGAAAAATGCGGGTTGTGACAGTTGGTATCAGAGGGAGGTTGCTTGACAATTGGTCGGGCAACCTTCCTTTGTTTGTGTTAGATGTTTAGAGTCATATCATACACACACCGACATGTCATCGGCACGTTTTGGCTGAAGCACGAACACTGCACTACACGCATAAGCATAACATGAAGTATACGGGGCATATTATGTATTTTACGATACATAATATGTGGTTGTATATGGATCCACCATAGGGGCAACATGCGAGGGTTATGTATTATGGGGTGCATAACCTCACCGCATGGATGCGACTAGCACGTTTTTTTTTAGTTGCATGAGAATGTTATGTATTATGGGATGCATAACATTTTCATGTGTACTCCGCCATGGCATGCACTAGGGCCTTTTTAGAATGCATAGCATAACCATGCATAGCATAACATCGTATAAGCACAACGCGCCAAGCTAAAGACGTGCAGGATGACATGTGTACACACATAATTTTTTTTGAGTCAAAATAATATAAATTCATGCATTCCCGATCTAGGCACAAGAGTTAGTGTGATGGTGGTGAACCATCTTAGGCTAAGCATATCATTTCCTTTGTAAATAAATAAAATAAAATCCCAGAGCAAATATAGCAGTAGAAGATCATATTTATGTACATATTGTCTGTACGTGTCTGTTGTTCGTTCTAGTAGTTAAAGTGCGTTCTAATAATTGTGATGTTTGTTTCTTTTAGCATGCCGCCGAAGCGTAGAGTGACGAGGTCGACTCCCCAGTCTGAGGGTGAGTCCTCCGGTGCTCAAAGTGATGCGTTGGTGGAAAGCCTGAGGCAGAGTAACGAGGCCTTATCAAGGCAGGTGGTGGAGTTGCAGGCCCAGATGCAGTCCTTTTTATCCGGAGCGGCGGGTCAGACTCCGGGAGTTCAGGACCCCGCCGTGGGTACAGCTGTTCTAGCCCCTCCTGCCCCCCCTGCTCCTCTCGTGCCTCCAGTGGTGGTGCCCCCCGGGATGGCTTTCATCTCCCAGTTTCAGCGGCTGCGACCTCCTACCTACGATGGTAAGGCGGACTATATGGTACTGGATGACTGGATGATCACCATGGAGGAGATGTTCCATTACTCTGGGGTGACTGAGGACCAGAAGGTGATGTTAGCCGCCTATCAGCTGAAGGGGCTAGCGAAGAGCTGGTGGATGCGAGAGAAGGAAGGCATGGTGGGAGGATGTACTTGGGCATCCTTCAAAGAGATCCTGATGAGGAAGTTTCTACCGTCAGTAGAGCGAGACAGGCTGATGAATGACTTTATTCATCTGAAGCAGAGGCAGCTCTCCGTCAGCGATTACGAGATTGAGTTTAGCAAACTCAGTCGCTTTGGTCCTAGCTTGGTGAGCTCCGAGGAGGACAGGGTGAAGCGGTTTCTTGGTGGCCTGAGGAGCGACGTTCAGCAGCTAGCGGTCGCCCACGGAGCGGTGACTTATGCAGGGGCAGTTGAGGCCGCTTTGAAGGTAGAGGCTATCGAGAACGCGAAGCAGCGTGGACAGCAGGCGAGAAACGAGAAGAGGAGGTCAGTTGAGGAAAAGGGTCCCCAGGTTCTTGGTGCTGCTTCTGAGAAGAAGAGCAAGGTAGTGTGCAGTTTCTGTGGCCATCCGGGCCACCCAGCTGAGAGGTGCTTCAAGAGGGCAAGGGTCCAGAAGAAGGAGCATGTGCATGCTATCCAGGGTGCTCCTAGGAGGGATGTTCCTTGTCCTGTCTGCAAGCGACCCGGTCACGATGCTGCTCAGTGCTGGTCCAAGGATCGTGTTTGCTACCAGTGTGGCCAGAAGGGCCATATTAAGTCGAGGTGCCCTCAGGTTCAGTCCGCTCTTCATGCTGTTCCGCTTCAGGCTTTACCTCCGCCTCAGCCGGTGGACAAGGGTAAAGGGAAGCTGAATGTGGTATCTTCAGCGGAGGCTGAGACTTCGGCGCAGGTCATTTCAGGTAACCCCCCCCCCTCGCTTGACTTTCTCTTTTGTAGCAGTTTTAGTGTTGCTTTTGTTTTGTTAATTGCTTGTGCGTTTAATATTTTGTTTGTGTATAGGGAAATTTAAGGTAAGGAACCGCTGGGCCCGCGTTCTGTTTGACTCAGGTGCTACCCACTCCTTTGTGGCTAGGGCCTTTGTCGAGCGGTGCCAGTGGGTTCTTGATCGTGTTGGTGGTGCCTTTAGCGTCAAGTTCCCCTCGGGTGAATCCGTGATATCAGATCAGGGCATTCTGGACTGCCCTATTTGGTTGGGGGATTTTCTGGCCAAGGCTGATCTGAAGGTTATAGACCTGGAGGATTTCGATGTCATCCTGGGTATGGACTGGCTGTCCCGATATGATGCAGTGATTCAGTGCAGGGGAAAGCGCTTGGATTTCAGGAAGGACAGCGGTCAGCCTGGGAGTGTTTTCGGTGATTCGCGTCGGGACTCTCCGGCGATTTCTGCGGTATGTGCTCAGAGGGTTTTTCCTGCTAGCTGTTTTGCTTGTTTAGTCTCAGTGTTGGGGACTGTTAGCAGTGTGCCGCTTTTGGATGAGATTCCGGTTGCGCGAGAGTTTCCTGACGTGTTCCCTAGCAATCTTCCCGGTCTTCCTCCAGACAGGGATGTGGAGTTCGTGATTGATTTGGAGCCTGGTACGCGTCCGATTGCCAAGGCGCCGTATCGAATGGCCCCGCGAGAGCTGGAGGAGCTTCGTACTCAGCTTGATGAGTTATTGGAGAAGGGCTTCATAAGGCAAAGCTCGTCGCCCTGGGGTGCTCCGGTTCTCTTTGTGAAGAAGAAGGATGGTTCGATGCGCCTTTGTATCGACTATAGAGAGTTGAACAAAGTCACCATCAAGAACAGATATCCACTGCCCAGAATCGACGACTTATTTGATCAGTTGCGTGGCAGTTCAGTTTTTTCGAAGATAGACCTCCGTTCGGGTTACCATCAGCTTAGGATCCGAGAGTCGGATGTTCCACGGACGGCTTTCCGATCGAGGCATGGTCATTTCGAGTTCCTGGTCATGTCTTTTGGGCTGACCAATGCGCCTTCAGCATTTATGGACATGATGAACCGGGTGTTCAAGGACTTTCTGGACAAGTTTGTCGTCGTGTTCATTGACGACGTTCTGATTTATTCTCGGAATGCGGCGGAGCATGATCAGCATTTGCGGTTGGTGTTATCCGCCTTGAGGGATCATCAGTTGTATGCCAAGCTGAGCAAGTGCGAGTTCTGGTTGCCTCAGGTTTCCTTCCTGGGTCATGTGGTGAACAAAGATGGTATTTCAGTGGACCCGGAGAAGATCTCAGCAGTGATGGATTGGAGTAGGCCGAGCACACCCAAGGAGATCAGGAGCTTCTTGGGGTTGGCCGGCTATTATAGGAGATTCGTCGAGGGCTTTTCTACCTTGGCAGCGCCCTTGACAAAGCTGACGCAGAAGCATGCGGCGTTCGTTTGGAGCGATAAGTGCGAGGAGGCCTTTCTGGAGCTAAAGAGCCGGTTATGTTCTGCCGCTGTGTTGACCTTACCGGCGGAGGGACAGGACTATGACGTTTATGTGGATGCCTCGCACGTTGGACTCGGTGGCGTGTTGATGCAGGAGGGGAAGGTGATCGCTTATGGGTCTCGTCAGTTGAAGATTCATGAGCGGAACTATCCTACGCACGACCTCGAGTTCGCAGCGGTGATTTTTGCCTTGAAGCTGTGGAGACACTTACTTTATGGGGCCCAGTGCAGGATCTTTACCGATCATAAGAGCCTGAAGTACGTGTTCACTCAGAAGGAGCTGAATTTGCGCCAGCGGCGGTGGCTTGAGTATGTTGCTGATTATGATGTTGAGATTCAGTACCATCCGGGCAAGGCCAATGTGGTGGCCGACGCCTTGAGCCGGAAGACGGGGAAGGTCTTCAATCTCACCGCGGATCGTTTAGTGGAGGAGTTTCTATTGATGGATATCACCGCAGGACGCTGTGAGTTGCAGAGCAGTTTGGTAGTGGCAGAGCCGTCATGGATTTCTCTCACCAGATTGCATCAGAAAGAGGATCCGGATTTGTTGCACTTGTACCTCAGAGCTGAGAGGGGAGAGTTGCCAGATTTCTCCATCGACGAGGCGGGTACTCTGAAGTACCGCGGCAGGTTTTGCATCCCCGCAGTTGGAGACATCAGAGTTATGGTATGCAAAGAGGCTCACGGATCCAGCGTTTCCTACCACCCGGGATCCACGAAGATGTACCATGATCTGAAGCAGATCGCCTGGTGGTATGGGATGAAGGGTGATATAGCTCGTTTTGTCTCGGAGTGTTACACTTGCAGGCGGGTGAAGGCCGACCATGGGAGGCCTGGTGGCAAGCTGGCACCTTTGGAGATCCCGACTTGGAAGTGGGAAAGCATCTCGATGGATTTCATTACAGGCTTACCGAGATCTCCGAGGGGGTTTGATTCTGTTTGGGTGATCGTGGACCGATTGACGAAGTGTGCGCACTTCGTACCTTATAAGATCGATTACTCGATGAAGAAGATTGCTGAGTTGTACTTGGATGAGGTCGTCAGATTGCATGGCGTTCCTGTTAGCATCGTTTCAGATCGAGACTCTCGGTTTACATCTCGTTTCTGGAGGAGTTTACAGGAGGGTTTGGGCACTGATTTGAGGTATTCCACAGCTTACCATCCGCAGACCAACGGGCAGACCGAGCGTGTGAATCAGATTGTGGAGGATATGATCCGGTGCTATATTCTTGATCATGGAGGTGCTTGGGATGAGCGTTTGCGGCTCATGGAATTTGCCTACAACAACAGCTACCAAGAGAGTCTACAGATGGCTCCCTTCGAGGCGTTGTATGGGAGGCGCTGCAGAACCCCTTTGTTTTGGGCCGAGGCCGGTGAGAGGCCTGTTTTGGGTCCTGATGCACTCGAAGAGATGGAGGTTTCCGTGAAGCTCATTCGGGAGAAGCTTCGAGTTGCTCAGGAGAGGTATGAGAAGAACGCCAATCGGCGTAGGTCCGATTTAGAGTTTTCAGTGGATGATTTGGTCTTCTTGAAGGTATCTCCGATGGTAGGAGTGAAGAGGTTCGGCAAGAATCGGAAGTTGGATCCGAGATTTGTGGGCCCATTCAGGATTGTGGAGCGTTTTGGTGTGGCTGCTTATAGGCTGGATCTGCCAGCTAGCTTCCCGGGGGTTCATAATGTCTTTCATGTGAGCCAATTGCGGAAGTGTGTGCGGAGCAGTGGGCAAGTCTTGGACGCTGTGCCCCAGTTGGAGCCAAATCTCTCGTATGTCGAGGTGCCGGTCCGCATTTTGGAAGCTCAAGCTCGAGTGTTGCGGACGAAGTCTATTCCTATGGTGAAGGTTCTTTGGAAGAATCAGGATTTGGAGAGCGCGACTTGGGAGCTAGAGTCGGCTATGAGGGAGGCTCACCCTCATTTGTTCCCCTGAGTTTTCGGGTACGTTCCCTTTTTGGTAGTTTGTTTCTTTCCTTCTGTTGTAGGAGTAGTTTTCGCAAAGTTTCGGGTCGAAACTATTTGTTAGGGGGAGTGACTGTAACGCCCCCGAATTTTCGATGATTTATTTTAAATCCTTTTTCGGCGTTACGTTGACGTTTTCCGTCTCGAGCCGTTGTTAGAGTACCTCGTTAGGTGTTCTTAGAGGTTTAGCCTGTTTGCGGGTTTCCCCAGCTAGCCGGTGTCTGTTTTGGAGACCCGGTTGAGCCTTTCAGGGAATTCTCGTGTTTGGCTTCGGGCAAGGTTAGCTCGAGTTTTGTTCGTCGGAAGTCGTTTTTGACTTCGCCGTTGTTCTCGTAGCCCGGGTATTTAGCTACGGTGCGATTTTGGTCAAAAACCGAGGACGTCGCGTTTTCGCGTCGTTTTGGCGGTAGTTAGTTTGTGCGAGTCGTCATTTTTCTATGACGGCATGTCTCTTGGCGCATGTGTAGCGTGGCGCGCGACTCGTGCGAGCCGGTGCGGTTATTGTTCGGTGTGCGTGTTGTACGGGTGAGGTTATTTTATTTGTGCGTGCTCGTGCGCGTCAAAGCTTTTAATAAATTGTGTATGCGCGCTTGCGTTTATAAGTGTATTAGTATATGTATTGATGTAGTTGTTATGAGGTTAGTATTAGAGTTAGATTAGTTATTAGGTTATGAGTTGGTTAGTGTTTTTAAGTTATTAATAATTTGGATTATTAGATTTAAGTTATTAAGTTTTTATTAATTGAACCCCTCCCCCTTAATAAAATCTATACAGCCGGCTCCCCTCCCCCCTTACTTAAAGCCTAAACCGCCGGTCTCCCATTTAATAAAAACCAAAGCTGCAGCCTCCCGACCCCGTGCCCTTCCTGTGCGAAACCCCGAGCCGACGGCAGAAGCCCTAGCCGGCCTCCTTCCGCCGCCCGCCGCCGGCAGCCCCGACCCCTTCCTTCCGATCCGAGCCCGGATCCGCACTCCCCTCGCCGAGAGCTTCGAGCCGAGGTAATCTATTCGTCATTTCCTCCATGTTTTCATTTGGATTCGTTTTGGAATTTGTCCGTTGCTTTGGATATCCTTGCTCTTTTGTTTAATTAGAATGCAATCTTAGGTTATATTGGAGGTTTTGGGTGGTTGTTGGAGCCTTCGTGCTCTTGGAAATCCGCCATAGCGCCGTTGTGCCGGCGAAATTTTTGGTGATCCGTGCGAGGCAAGTGCTTCCCCTCTTTTCGCCGTTTGGCCTCTCGTTTGTTCAATTCCTTGTAATTTCATATATTGTTGCAATTAAAATTTGTTGATTTAACTTTCCCTGAACCTAATCCCTGTTGGAACGCGTTAGAAAATTAGGATTATATTCCTCCCGCTAGTAGCCTCCGATTTAGGACGGCGTCGCGGTAGGTGTGTAGCGTAGATATGGGTTAGCGTCGGGTTGAGTTTATGATAGGCCTAGGTGTAGGTCTAGGGTTTGGGGTTTTTGCCTAGTTTGCCTATTTGAGGTGTTTAGGTGTAATTGTGCACGCACGGCCTATGGTCGTGCGTCTTTTAAATCGTGCGACCCAATGTCGGTGCTCGTACGCTAGGCTTAGGATCGAGTGAGTGTACTCACTCGCAGCGGCGTTGCGTAATCGCAACGACTAATCCCTTAGCGTTGATTTCTCCCCGAGTGTTTTGCTCGTGTATCGAGAGTCCCTTGTCGGCTGTTACTTTTCGAAGGCCGAATCGTGGGTTGTGGTCAGTAGTGGTGGTGGATGGCTCTTTTAGGGGTTGTGTGGCGTGATGTAGCCTTGACCACACTCTTTACCTTGACCCGAGTAGTTTTCTGGGCAAGTGAGTGATGGGTCTTTTGTGCCTTCACGTGTCAACCCTTGAGCAATTTGTTGACTTGGAATTAGTGGTTGGGCGATTTGGAACGCCTTCAACCTGATTCCAAGTTTCTTGTTTTTGCTACTGCCGCCTCTCACAGTTTAGGATGTTAGGCGTTTCTTCCGTAGGTGTTGCAGCATTTTTGGCATCATGGCCATGTTGACTCTGCAGGTTTTTAGGCAGGGTAGTTGCTGTTTACCCGCACTTGGTGCAGGTTTGCTTTTCACCCTTCCTTGGGCATTGTTGTTTTTACTCTAGTTGTACTCTCTTTACTTTACATTACCTATTTTACCTTGCTCCTTTTTAGCACTTGCATTCCTTTTTCCTTGCTCTGAGGTGTTCTACTTTTCTGAATGCCTCAGGTCCAGGACAGTAGCCAGTAGGTGGCTTTGCTGTGGTGCTGTTGGAGGTTTCCTTTCTGTTGACTGTTGAGACTCTCTTGAGTCATTGTGAGGTAGTTTTACTGTTTTTCTTACGGACATGTGTACTTGCCAGTGGGTTATTGTCGTATGTGACGCCCCTGGTAGTTTTTACCTTTGCACTAGATATGTTTACTTTTACTGCTACCCTGTCTTTGGGGACTTAGTTTACTTGCTCTGGGAAGTTTTATGCTAGGATGCTAGTTATTTTAAAACTATAAAACCTCAACTATATTATGTATATAAAGCATGATCAGCATGATTTCTAAAAAAAAACTCACTTAGCGTACTTTCTTAATTACGTATAACAAATGATTTTTTCTATATATGTATAAATTAAAACTAGAGTTTTGGTTCAGCGTAAGGGTCCTTCGGGATCACTTATGCGCTCATTTAGGATGATGTCATAAATGAAGTATTTTCCGCTGCGTATAAAAAAAATCAGTTTTGAAACCGTGGACTCTTTGGTCCACTGAGCCGAGGGATACGGCCCATAAATAAATCAAGTTTTTATAATCAATAAAGTCATGATTTGAAAGGATTTGGAGTGTCGCCTGAACGTCGGCAGTTATCCCCTGCTCGACGTGGCATCACAGCGCGTAGATTTTCTCTTACTCTGATTTAATAAATAGTGAGAAAAATGCGGGTTGTGACAACTATCATCATCAGCAATCTGTTGAGAAGGATATACTGTATCCTCTTGTGTTAGGATTAAATCATCCATTTTCTCACACAGATTTGGTACCTGAAAAGATTCTATGATAGAGACATTTCTCTCCTTGTAAAACATATTAGTCTCATCAAAAGTTACATGTACAAATTCTTCCATTTTAAGAGTAGATTTATTAAAAACCCTATAAGCCTTACTGACTTGAGAATATCTAAGGAAAAATCCCTCTGCAGCTTTGGTTTAAAAATTTCTTAAATGTTTCTTATTATTGTTATGAATATAATATTTACAACCAAAAACTTTAAAATAATTTACTTTAGGTTTCTTAGATTTAAGTAATTTATAAGGAGTTTTACTCTTAAGTTTATGTATTTGACTTCTGTTAAGGACATAGTTTGTTGTGCTTACTGCCTCTGCCCAAAAGGATTTGGGAAAGTGAGCATCTGCAAGTAATCTACCAGCAGATTCAATTAGGGTTATGTTTTCCTTTCAGCTACTCCATTTTGTTGAGGAGTTCTAGGAGCAGAAAAACAATGCATGATACCTTCCTTCTCACAGAATTATTGCATCAGAAGAGATTTAAAAACAATGCTATGATCACTTCTGATCAATGCAATCTGAGTAGAGTACTCAATCTTGACGCTCTTAAGAAAATCTGTAAGAACTTTAAAGTTATCTGACTTATTTCTCAGAAAGAATACCCAAGTAAATATAGAGAAATCATCTACAATAACTAAGGTATATAACTTTCCTTCCAAACTCTGTACTGCAATAGGTCCAAAAAGGTCCATATGTAGCAAATATAAAATCCTGGGTGAATAACTTTTAGAAATAGATTTAAAACTATATTTAGTTTACTTGCCTAATTGACAAGCACTGCAGAGTTCTTCCTTCTTATAAGAACTAGAAGATAGTCCTCTAATAAGGTTGTCCTTAGATAGTTTAGCAATAGTCCTAATGTTTACATGTCTTAACCTTTTATGCCATAAATCATTTATTTATTAATTTGATTAAACAGACAAATTTTTGAATTAGTAGAATTAAAATTAAATAAGTAAATGTTACCTTGTCTAATTTCAGTTAAAACAGTTTTGTTTTTATCTGAAGTAATATAACATGATTACTAATTAAAAGATACCTAATAATCTTCATCACATAACTGACTTATGGAGATGAGGTTATGCTTGAGACCATTCATATAAGCTACCTTCCTGAAGGTAACTACTCCAACTTTGACATTTCCATAGCCTTTTGTCTGGCCACAGCTGGAGTCTCCAAAGAGTACTTTAGGTCCAAGCTTAGCTTTAAAATATTTTAGATTTTATTTGCATTCTGTCATATGTTTTGAGCAAACACTATCCAGATACCACTATTCCTCTGTAGTAGGATAGTTCTTTCCCTGCATGAAACAAATTAGATTTTTTTGACCCAGGTTATCTTGGGTCCTACTTTCTTGATATAATCATTAGAGATAAAAGAATATTAAGGTTAGTCTTTATAGCCTAGTTGATGATATCTTCTAGGTGGAATTATAAACTGAGTAAACGGATTCTTAAAATTCTGTGTTTGATTATATTGTTAAAAAGTAACAAAATTTCATTTATGAAAATTTGGGTTCGACGAATTAGAATTATTTCGTCGAGCTTTGTTCGACGAATAGTACTGATTTCGTCGAGCTCGGTTCACAGAATGATAGTATTCATTTTCTGCGTTCCACATTCGTCGATCTCCGTTCGATGAATTATATTGATTTCATCGAGCACCAACTGTTGAGTAGTTATACCCAAATTCTGGGTTCAGAGTTTGGCGATCGCCGTTCGACGAATAATACTGATTTCGTCGATCCTTGTTCAATGAATTTTGTTGAACATAATTTTTATGAAAATTTTTAGTTTGTTTAGGCTTGTTCTTTTGTGAAACCTCAGTAGCTTATTCTAAATCTTCTAATTTCTCTTTTCCTTTTTCCAGAAATAAATTTAATAGGTGTGGTTAAAATATTTTTCTACACAAGATAAGGTTGACTTGATGAAGCTCCCAAGCCTAGTTTGCCATTTAGCCTGTCATTGACTGTGCTTGTGATATTTATCAGTTTGATGCTTCTCCTATTAAGGGATTCTTCAAACTTATTTGTCTCAGATAATTTATTTTTTAATAAAACTATTTGTTCCTTAAGAATTTTTAAGTCTTCCTTAAGTTTAGTATTTTCAGAAGACAAGTTGTTCATTTCAATTAGTTTGTCTCTGAGAAGTTTTATTTACTTCTCACATTTTATTAATTCATTACATAATAATTTAAAATCTATTTTAAATTGATCTGAAGTAAAATTAAATGAGGAGATTACCTGATCTTCTTCAGATTCCGATTCAGACTTAGAATTGCTGCATGATGCATTGATTGCCATCAAGCAGACTTCCTTAGCCTTTACTTCTTCTTCATCTTCACTTGTGCTAGATGAAGATTTAGATTCTGTATCACTCCAATTTTCAGCAATAAATCCTCTCTCCTTCTTCTTGTGTTTACTGGAAGAAGGTTTGTTAAAGTGCTTCTTAGAGTCTTTTTCTTTCTTATTGTCCTTCTTTTAGTTATCAGGACACTCTGGAAGAATGTGTCCTGGCTTCCTGCAACTATAACACGCAATTTCTTTAGTTGGTGTCCTATTATACCTTGGTTTGTCTTCATTTCTAGAAGATCTTCTCCTGAAGTCTTTCCTTTCCATTTTATAGAATCTCTTAGCCAAGAGACCTATAAGATCTTCATTCCCTAGAGAATTTTCTTCCTCCTCAGTAGCTTCGAAAGCAAATACTTTTCTCTTTACTTACTGGGGGTGAATACTTCTATTCAGCTTCTCTAGTTCTGATGAGCTGCTCATAAGATTTGAGCTTGCCCAACAGGGTCTTTGTTGTATCTCATTTAAACTTCTGGCTTCTTTGATTGGCCAGATCCTTGATTCCCATGTGCTAGGGAAACACATGAGGATCTTATCATTGGCTTCTATCAATGTGATGTCCTTCTCTAAGGTTTTCGGCTCATTGATAATGAGACTGAGTCTTGTGTACATCTCAGAAACTGATTCAGATTATCCCTTCTTGAAATTCTCATATTGAGAGATCAAGTGGGATCTTCTGTCCTTTCTCTCATCAGCAGATCCATCAACCATTGTGTTAAGGGAGTTCCAGATGTCCCTTGCTGAAGAGCATTCAACAAACTTCTGGAAAATGCCATTTGACATATTTGAGCTAAGATGTTAATAGCTTTGGCATCAATAATCTTTACTCTCTTCTATGCTTCTGTCCATTCTAGAGGTGGTACATCACTTGCACTTATTGTTGCCACTGGTAGAGATGGACCTATCAGGATGGAGTTGTAGATATCTTCATCAATAGAGTGCATATAAAGTCTAATCTTGGTCTTCCATAGTGCAAACTTATTTAGATTGCACACAGGAGGTCTAATGCTTGAATATTCCTTATTCTATGCCATGATAAATTTCTAGGTAAAAATAAAATATATCAGATCTTATGGTTCAGGTGTTAGCCTGTAAAACCAAAGAACAACCCTCTAATACCAATTGAAAGTTTGGAATAGATCTACTCTACACTAGAGGGGGGGTGAATAGTGTATTTTAAAAACTTTAATTTATTTTTATAGCGGATTTAAAGTAGGTGATATACATATAAAGGAAAAATCACAGCACACAAATAAAATGAATAACAATCATAGACAACACAAGGAAATTTATAGTCGTTCCCCAATAAATCTGGTTACGTCCACTCTTCTACCACCATAGTAGGAATCCATTACATGTTTTTGATCAGGTGCCCTGCCACCACAAGATCTATTTTCTAAGGGAGATCTAGCAACCCTTTGAGCTTTTGACTAGGTGCCCAAAAACCAACTTAAGTCTTTTGATCAGGTGACTTAGAAACCGAGAGGTCAACTTTTAAAGGGAGCTATAACCCTATACACAATTTAGAAAGGTAAATTAAAAGAAAATGATGATGTTGTCTTCTCTTTCAACAGTCTCTGAGAAGACTAAGTGGATGATGCAAAAGGCTCCCCCTGATTTGTTTAGAGATTGTGATCAGGAGAGGGTGACTTTTCTTTAGGACGTAGATCTTCAAGAGCAATATTTCTCTCCAGTAGAAATTTCAGACTGATATAAAATTTGATTGTCTCTTAGAGAGTATAAAGCTTGTTACAAAAACGCTGTGTCTGTCTATGTTAATATGTCTATCTGTCTAAATCTGTAAGCAGTAATTTTTCTGAATATATTCTCTGAGAAGATTTCAAGCATTTGAATTTTGAAAACATTCCTTGAATAGATATGGAGATTCTCTGAGAATTTGTAACGGTTGTATTCAAATATTTAAAATAAAAACATTCCTTAACTACCTTGCTGATTAAGTAAAATATTAACTCTGTGATCAAACCGTATTTTAATGCTGCCAGGAATGGCTATATTCTTTAAGAATATTTAGCATTAAATACTAGAGCATAATTGACTGAAATTAAGCTGTTAAAAATATTCTACTTCTGAAAATAAAATCGTCTGAATACTACAGAGAATTAGTTTAACTTATCAAAACTTTCGTTGATCTGAGCTTGGAGTTCGTCGAACTGAATCTGTTATTCTTTAAACTGAGCTTGGCTATCATCGAGCTAAATCTGCAAAGCTGAGATCAGAGTTCATCGAATGGAGCTCAGCTTTCTTCGAGCTAAACCCAAAGGAAGAGCTCTGAGTTTGTCGAGCTGAGCTCGACGATCGTCGAATTGCGCTCAGCTTTCTTCGAACTGATTTCTGCATTTGTTGAACTGCTTTTCTCTGGATTTCTTCTGAAGTAGCAACTCTGAAAAGAATAACATATGACCTTAGGCTATACATGTTGGGTCAAACTAATCATTTTAACCAAGTGATAGTGATCCTAGCCCAAATCAGTAATAGGATTCCAACATAACTCCACCTTTAACTCAGCTCCTTAAGCTTACACCTAAGATCCCTCAGGACCCTACACCTTAGAGTGAAACTCACTCTTATAACTCAGAGTATAACAACTCCTACCTCAGGCTTAGAAACCATACACTCAGAGATTAACAGATCTCCTACCTCAGATCTATATAGAGATCCTACCATAGGTACAAGGATTATATTAGATCCTAAATAGGATCTTATAACTCAGAGGCACAACTCCTACACTCAGCCTTTATAACACAGGCTTATAACTTAGATCAAACTATGATCCTATAGATTGAGTAATGATTTTGTAATATTTGACTCTAGATAAATGGTCCTCTGAGTAAGCTTCCTGAACTTATTAAACCTAGTCCTAAATCTTTACAACAATGAGATTATAGATCTTCAGAGTAGTTTTTCTTATGCTGAGAAGAACTAATGTAGAGATCTGTTTCTTCAAGCTTTAATATATCAGTGTTGAAAGTAGAAGCCTTGAAGATGAACAACTTTTTAGAGTGCTCTGGTACTCCACCTTTTATAGAAAATTAGGTTTTTTGTTCTTGCTGAAGACGACTTAGATATTTTCGATTCACATCACTTCAATCAGCAAGCAACTTTCTGTCTTCTGTAACTCTTCTGAAAATCCGAGAGTGATGAGTTCAACAACTTGAAGAACTAACCCTTCTTCTTAATTTCTCCATAAGCTCTTTTTATATCCCGCCATCCAACGTCTCTTTAATCTATATGGGCAAGCCGGAATAGTAGTTGTAAAGTTACTTTAGCTTTAACTACTATTCAGAAAGTATTTAGCGCTATTTGGCTTCTAGTGCATAAATCTCACTTAATTTGAATTTGGATGATGTCAGTATGACTCAGCGCTTGTGGACTTAGCAATTTTCAGAATCAATCTGCACAAGCGTTGAGTGATGCTTTGTGACTCAACGCAAAAACACTTAGTAGAAACTCTGCTTCTTGAGGCGTTGAGTAATCGTTCATCTCTCAACGCTTTTGTCTCATATAGATAAACTGATAAGGCATTGAGTGAACCTTCATCATTCAACGCATTTTTACTTGGCAGAATTCTTCTGGTTGAAGGCATTGAGTGAAGCTACTTTACTCAATGCTTTTGTACTTGGCAGTTATCCTAACTAAAGGCGTTGAGTGAGCCATCTACACTCAATGCTTCTGGACTTATACCGAATTTCTGAATGAAGGTGTTGAGTGAAGCTTTGTGACTCAATGCTTCTGGTCTTTGCTGAATTATTGATAAGGCATTGAGTGAGCCTTCTTCACTCACCGCTTTTGTACTTAGACATATTTCCTTTTGAGTAGGCGTTGAGTGAATAGACTTAACTCAACGATTCTGGACTTAACCAGATTTGAGTCCAGCACCTCTGAGGCTTTGAATGCTTGATCTTTTGCCAACATTTTTAGCCTTTTGGTGTTGAGTGAAGTGAACTCACTAAATGCTTCTGGACTTAGCCAGATTTCTACTTTTCCAGCATCCTGTCTTGAGTCCAAATGGTATTCTGACCCCGACAACCTATCTATTCATGGAAAAGTAGACAACCTATATATATTGAACTTGAACAGATATCAAATACAATGATGTGTATACTATTGACTTGTGGGCCTTCTTCAATTTCGAGACATTATGATCAATGGACCCAACAATATCCCCCTATTTGAAGAAGTCAGAACCCAAGTGAATGATATACACTACCCTATAGAAGACATAAATTTCACAATACACATGAGAAATAAAGACCACATAATCAAGATATGATTAACACATAGTGTGATAATTATAAACAAAATGTGTGCTCAGAATAAAGTTCATATTCCTAAGGCCCTAAGGAACCTAATACACAAAAAAATTTAGGTTTCTGGTTCCTTAATGACTATGCCCCTGCTTGGCCTCTTAGCAGCTTTTTCATTAGCTTCAATCTTCTTTTACCTTTGTCTTTCAAAATAGCTGTAAGGCTTTTGAAAATACTTGCCAGGCTTTGGGGCATCAGATGGCACTGCACTTATTTTCTTATCCCTTCTGAACTTTCTCCATAATTCTTCATTCCTTTCAAGTTTGTCCCATTCTAGGGAGCTGTATAGATTTGCTCTATCAATTTTGTTCTCTTTGACTTGGTCCCAGGCTGAAAAAATGATAGTCCTAGATTGAGGACTCCATCTCTCAAAGTCAGGCCTGGATACTAATTCTTCTATATATCTCTTCTTACTTTATCTAATCTCTTCATCTTCTTTAGCAATAGTCTTACCATTCATCCTTGACATCTGTTCAGTGGTGGGGCTTAAGGAGGAACATCAGCTACAGAGAGTTTAGCCCCATCAACATCAGTCTGTCCTTCAGGAGCAGGAGCATTAACATATATATTAATCTAGACCCAATGATCCCCTAATAATATTTGTGGTCCAGATAGTAATATATGTATCTGCCTTAATCATTGATTTCTACCCCTTTACGACTTCTTCATAGATGACAGTAGTCAGGGAGTCCTTGGTAAAGGAGATTCTATCAGCCAAATAGTTTACCCCTTTGTTAACTTGATTTTTGACTTCAAGCATATGATCATCTAATATCTTTGTACATCCATCCATCCTACACTCTAGAGTGATCTTATTTGTTTCCATGAGTTGCTTTTGCACATTATGCACCATTTTCATATTGCTTGAGATGATGTTTTGATTCTCTCTTATGTCATTCTATTTTTATTTGATCTCCTCAAGTTTTGCTTCAGTGTAAGTCACAACAGGAGCAGCTTTTTTATAGAATGCCACAATATTGGACTTTAGCATATTTACCTCAAATCTGATTGACTTGATCTCAAAAGATAGATCTTGTCACAGTTCCTTTATAGAATCATCTACATAGTTCTCTATCAATCTCTTCTAGTCATCTAGAAGTCCTTTCAGTTGAGCCAGGAAAGTAGTAGACATAACATCAGCTTGATGAGATGCCCCTTAGAAGAAGACATTCTCATCCTCCTTCCTTATATCTCCCCTGGTTTCTGAGTCAGCCCTTATGAACTCAGAGGAATAATCATCAACTTTAGCAACTATGTTGAGCACATCTTATTCTACTGAAAATGGAATTTTCTCCCCCTCAGCTTGAGTATTGGAGGGAAGTAACTGAGATTCATTTGGAATCTGATCTACCCTTCTCTACAGATTATCTAAGGTGTCAATATGGTCCTGTAAATATTGAACTTGCTCCCCCTTAGTAGGAGCATCCAACGTGAGAGTCTCCCCCAATCTTTGTACAGATTCTGTCCACCACATTTCCAGCGAGTTTTTTAGTTGTTTCTGCTGGAATGTCTTTAAACTGAGAAACATTACTTGGCAGAGTCTTTGCTGTAGGTTCTGATGACATAAACACATGAGCACTCATATTTATTCAAGTGTCAGCAAAAGATTCATACAACTGTAGGTCATAAGGATCTTCACCTCTGCTCTCAGAAGAGCTACTTTCAGAACTTTTTTCGGTGATGGTGACTGTTTTCCTTTTCTTTTTATCAACTGCCTATTGGTATAGGAGCAATACTCTATGTCACAACCCGCATTTTTCACTACCAATCAAGAAGTACCAGAGTAAGGGATAAATGCACGTCATGATGCCACGTCAGCAGGGGATAACTGCGGATGCTCTGGCAAAACACCTACTTAATCAAGAAGAAAGATTCTTTAAGTTATTTAAAAGTAAAAATCAGTTTAAGTGCAGTAGTTAGCCGTATCCCTCGGCTTAGTGGCTCATCTAGTCCACACGAAAAGTAATTAAACGCTGTGGAAAGTACTTCTTTTATCAGATTAGGCATCCTACAAGAGCTTAGAGGTTCCCAAAGGACACCTCAAGGCATGCAAGTTCTAAATTTATAGTAGAAGTAAAAGTAGATTTTTTTTACGGTCGTAAAATATAGTGAGTTAACATTTTAAGTTATGCAATGCATGCGGTAATAATAGTAATTTTTATACCTGAAAATAACTATCATGCAATCCTAATATAAAACATTCCAGAGAGCAAGTAATCCACATCCACAGAAATTAAGCTAAGCAGCTAGCAAGTATCCAAAAATAACAATCCTGTGGGCATCAACAAACTGACACAAACCCATATACAGTAAAGTATGTCTGAACCAGTAAAACAAAATAAATAATAATCTACCTTGCTTAGATGAGGCAACAACCACGGCCAACACTGCCGCTCAAGCTCTCCAAAAACCAGCACCGAACTCAGCTATAGCTCTGAACCTGAGGCATTCCAAATATAGAACACCTCAATAAGAAAGTACAAGTGAGGGCCAAAAGAAAGCCATAAGTACAAAAGTCAAAGGGTACCAAGCCAAGACCAAAGAAAAGGTACATAAACAAGTACAGTAGCATGGTACAAAGGTACAAAGAGAAATACTTATGTGAAGCGTCACGTAACCACAGCACCCCAAATGCACAAGACTATAAGGGGAAAAGGTCAAGATTAAACCATCAGGAGAGAGAAAAACTCCTATTAGCCATTTGTGGTCAACTCCACTAAAACCAAAACAACAAGGGCGAGGTGGTCAACTCATCCGGACACAACCCCAAAGGCAATTTATCTGTCTAATTGCGGGGGAGGTTGGATACTCCACGATTCACCACAAATGCCCAAAAACCCGGCAGAGCCCCACAAAGTACTAATAGGGAGATCAAACGTTGCGGCGGTGGGTTCATACACTAATAACACCCGTAACAAAGAAAAATAAACCCGGAAGGAAAGCCCGGTAATGATTCAGGTTTAGAGCTATGAGGCACACCACAACCCAATCAGGGCCTGGTGGCTTGTCTCTCCCCACAGCAACGCCACGAAGTAAAACAATGATAGACATCTCAAGTCAGCAATGACACATCAGATTCTACTAGACAATTCTAGATTAAAAGTGGTTGATCAACCTTTAGGAAGAATTAATAATCCTAAACAATCTCTAACGCATTTCTACAAGAGAGTTACGAACCGTAATAAAAGTGGAACTTAATCACATCATCAAAAGATATAACCTTTAACAGGCTAGATAGCGAAATCAAGAACATGATGACTATAATTGTAATTAGTCAAGAGATCATATCAGCAAGATACATCAGTAAATTAATTCAATAATCATGAATACAAGTAGTTAGAAATTCCAGCAAAAATCTGGGTAAAGGAGGGAAGTGAAAAAGGAAGCCATCACTTGCCTTGACTTTTTTTTTTACCGGAAATATTCTCTGAATCACTCCTTGCCGTAGATCGGGGCTAAAGAAGACGAGAGAAGTCGAAATCTAAGAAGTGCGACCAAAAACAGGAGTTAGGGCCGAAAACCCTACCGAGAAAATTTCAAGGAAAGGGGAAGATTTTACCACGATGGCGTAGCTCTCGACGAGAGCTTTTCGGATCTATATTCAGTTGAAGATTTCGAGCACTTGAGCACCGTCGGCGGCCACCAAAAGATTCACAAACGGGAGGGAGTCACCGCTCTGGTTTCGGTCCAGTCGATCGTAAGGAAGAAGATGACGTTTTCTTTTCTAAATACCCATATATATATATATATATATATATATATATATATATATATATATATATATATATATATACATACGGGTATTTATAAAATGTTTTGTCTAAACAGGAATTTAAAACGAATGATTTATATGCGGGTGCGCGGAAAACAAAAATAGATGTTTAGAATGACTTTAAATCGAAAAGTGCTCAACATGAAAGTTGTAGATCTCGTCAAGATGAACAGATTTCATGTTAACCATTTTTCTGCACGATACCATTTTGACCCTCAAAACAGCACCCGAACTCAGACTAGAACGAAATTCTTGAGATGAATAGAAGACTACTCGAGAACTAAAATAGGATTACTCGAAAAGTAGAAAACAGGTACTCGAGAACTAAAAATTCTGCACTCGAGAACAAGGAAACGGCAGTACAAGAGTACTAAAGTATTACTTGAGTACTAAAATACGTTACTCGAGAACCAGAAGCAACTTACCCGAGAACTATAGTAAAACTACTCCAGTACAACACCCAGCCACCCGAGAGAAAGATCTCGATCAATTCTGATCCGATTCTTTTTCTATTGATTCTTTTCCGATCGAGATGTATGGATCCATGGATCTATGTGTCTATATAGATCCTGTTCATGGATTAACGACTATACAATTCGAACTATATATGGAGTCTTAGGCATAAAAATTTTGATATTTGTAAACCAAGAATAAAAAAATAATAATGGACCTTTTTTATCTTGCCATTCTGCTTAGCGATAGAAAATTTTAGAAACTACTTTTTTATTTATTCTTTTTTTTGTTAATATAAAAAAAAAACAATTCTAATTCTATAAGGTTGAATAAAAATTTGATTTACACTTTATTTATATTTAGTAGAATTGTTATGCTTAGTGTGTGACTCGTTAATTTTTTCTTAAAACTTTATAGTATAGAATAGAGATTAAAAAAAAAGGCTGACCCCACTATAAACTTAATAACTATGAAAAAGTTTCAGAACAACTAGAAAGAGAATCTCCTAATTGTTCCAGAACAACTAGAAAGAGATTCTTTAACCAGAAAGAATTCAGTTCAGATGTAGGATACCTATCCAGAAGTTTTCGAAATTCCATCATGTATGATGGAATCATCAAAGATTTGATCTTTTCTAACTCTGTCTGTAACTCACTAGAGGCTCGAGAAACAAAGAGAAGATGTATACGAACGAGATATCCAGCAACAAGAAGAAGGAAAAAGATTGAATAGAGGAACTCCCGAGCATTTTTTGATCTCATATGTGCCCATATCAATGGAATGGGTGACTCATTCTTTCGATGAATCATTTCTTCGGACAGAAGAAGATTCTGTAAAAGCAGGCCAAGCTAGACTTACTATATCCATGTGAATGATGTCCCCTATCTCTATGAAATGAAAAGATTATTCCATTATTGATTCATAATCACAGTCGAATCAATGGTGCAAAGTAAAAATAGGATTCTTACTTATGGCTATTGATGAAAAAATCCACTCATAAAAAGTATTACAATATACAATAAAAATAAAGAAACAAATAAAGAATTACAATAAAAAGTAAATATAAAAGTATGAACAGTTGATTTTTGTCCCGGTGAATAGTGGTTTTTTCAAATATATCCAAAAATCAAACTATAGAGATGAATAGAAAAAGACATTTTTGAATAGTGCTTTAATATTAAAATAATCATCGTTATATAATTTTGTATAAGGAAATAAAAGTTTAAAACGAAGGCCCAAACGCACGCTGAATTAAACGAAACTCACACCGTAAGCGAACACTAACTCTATGAACCCAACAACAAAGTCAAAAGTAAAATACGACGATCCGTTCTTGAGATATATATTTTCAAAGTCTACGGCGAACATAAATTCCACAAAGTTTCAGAAAATCGCCGAGGCTCGAATATCGCTCGGATCGCGACGAAACTTGACGAGGAAGTCCAAAATTATTTAACTTAATTTTCAAATTAATTTTTTTTAAATTACAACAAGAATTCGAGAATTTGGCCGACTCGACCGAACGGAGGCAAAAATTCCTTAACGGCGCCGCGCCGTCCACTCGACATTAAAACTAACGCCATGACGTCATAGATATGATGATATCATTTCAAATAAAATCATCAAACAAAATTGAGGGCGTTACAGTCACTCTCCCTAAAAAGAAGTTTAGTCCCGAAACTGAACACAACTCCAAAACCAACTTAAATACGAGAAAATCCAACACCACCAAAGACATAGAGACATACCAGGACTAAGAGAAGAGGTGCGGATGAGATTCCCTCATTGCCGACTCCAATTCCCACGTCGCACTCTCGACATCTTGATTTCGCCAGAGAACCTTAACCATAGGGATGATCTTCCTTCGCAACACTCGATCTTGAGAATCTAGAATACGAACAGGTTCTTCCACATACGTAAGGTTGGGCTGAATCTGGGGCACCGAGTCGAGGACTTGACGATCATTACGAATACACTTCTATAACTGGCTCACATGGAACACATCATGGACACTAGGGAAGGTAACAGGCAACTCCAGCCTATACGCTGAAACTCCGACGCGTTCAAGAATTTGAAAAGGTCCCACATACTGGGGGTCTAACTTGTGGTTCCTTCCAAACCTTTAAACGCCAGACATCGGAGAAACCTTCAGAAAAACCAAGTCTCTAACGACAAACTCCAGATCGACCCTTCGTCGATTAACATACTTCTCATAACGCTCTTGAGCTACACAGAGCTTCTCTCGAATATGAGTTACAACACAATTCATCTCTTCAAGGGCTTCTGGAGCAAGCAACGGTCTCTCACCAACCTCAGCCCAAAACAAGGGAGTTTTACATTGCCTCCCATATAAGGCCTCAAACGGGGCCATCTGCATACTCTCTTGATAACTATTATTGTAAGCAAACTCCATGAGCCTGAGACACTCGTCCCAAGCGCCACCATGATCTAAAATATAACACCTGATCATATCTTCAATGATCTGATTTACTTTTTCCGTTTGACCATTTGTCTGCGGATGATAGGCGGTGGAATACCTTAAATTGGTACCCAACCCCTCTTGTAAGCTCTTCCAAAAATGAGACGTAAATATAGAGTCTCAATCTGATACAATGCTAACTGGCACTCCATGTAATCTGATAACTTCATCAAGGTATAACTCAGCTATCTTTTTCATATAATACCCAATCTTAAAGGGAACGAAGTGAGCACACTTTGTCAATCTATCGACTATCAACCAAATAGAGTCCTGCCCACGGGGAGATTTCGGTAGATCGGTAATAGAATCCATCGAAATACTCTCCCACTTCCAATTGGGGATATAAAGAGGGGTCAACTTACCTCCAGGCCTTCTATGGTCGGCCTTAACACGCTGACACGTAAAACATTCTGACACAAACTTTGCGATATCATTCTTCATCCCTTACTACCAAGCAATCTGCTTTAGATCCTTATACATTTTAGTGGAACCAAGATGGTAGGCTACACTAGAACCATGAGCTTCAGCACAGATCTTAGCCCTAATGTAGCCAAAGGCGGGGACACAAAATCTACCCTGATACTTCAAGGCATCCAACTCATTCAAGGAGAAATCAGGTAGCTCTCCCTTCACAGTTCTATTACAGAGGTGTAATAAATCCGGATCATCCTTCTAATGTGATCGAGTAAGGGATATCCAAGAGGGCTCTTCTGCTTCTAAACTAACAGGAATAATAGTAACCCCAACCTCAATGTCCATCAATAGGAATTCTTCCATCAAGGACTGTACAGTCAAATTAAAAATTTTGGCAGTCTTTTTACTCAAAGCATCAGCTACTACATTAGCCTTTCCTGGATGATAAAGAATTTCCACTTAATAATCAGCCATATATTCTAACCACCGACGCTGGCGCAGATTTAGTTCCTTTTGAGTGAAGACGTACTTCAAACTCTTATGGTCCGTATAGATCTTGCACAACACGCCATACAATAAGTGTCACCAAAGCTTCAACGCGTAAATTATGGCAGCAAACTCCAAATCGTGCGTAGGATAGTTTCTTTCATAAATCTTTAATTGACGTGATCCATACGCGATCACCTTACCATCTTGCATCAAAACACAACCAAGTATGATGTGTGATGCATCCACATATACATCATACCCAACTCCTTCAGTATGTAGAGTTAAAACTGGTGCAGTACATAACCTCTTCTTCAGTTCTTGGAAAGCCTCTTCACACTTATCACTCCAAATGAATGTAGTATTCTTCTGAGTAAGTCTAGTTAGAGGGGCTAACAATATTGAAAATCCTACCACGAATCTTCTATAATAGCCGGCCAGGACTAAGAAGCTCCTAATCTCTTTAGGTGTAGAAGGTCTCTCCCATTCCATCACAGCAGAAATCTTGGTCGGGTCCACGTAAACACCGTCCTTGCTTACAACATGACCCAGAAAGGACACCTGAGATAGCCAGAACTCGTACTTGCTTAACTTTGCATATAACTTATGCTCCCTCAGGGTCGACAAAACCAGACGCAGATTCTGAGTATGCTCTTCAACACTGCGGGAATACACCAAGACATCATCTATAAACAAAATAACAAATCGGTCTAAGAAATCCTTAAACACCCTATTCATCAAATCCATGAAAGCAGAGGGTGCATTGGTCAAACCGAAAGACATCACCAAAAACTCATAATGTCCATACCGCGAACGGAATGCGGTTCATGGAATATTATCCTCACGAATTTTCAACTGGTGGTAGCTTGAACGAAGATCGATCTTTTAAAATACCAAACTACCACGCAATTGATCGAACAGATCATCGAACCTTGGCAAGGGATATTTATTTTTAATGGTCATCTTGTTCAATTCTCTATAATCGATGCAAAGCCTCATCGATCCATCTTTCTTCTTTACAAACAAAACAGCAGCACCCCACAGAGAAGAACTTTGTCTAATAAAACCACACCACAGCAACTCATCGAGTTGAGTAAGCAACTCATCCAACTCACGCAGAGCCATACGATATGGTGCTTTGGCAATAGGACGAGTACCTGGCTCGAGGTCTATCACAAACTCTATCTCCCTCACCAGAGGAAGTCCTGGAAGATAGTCAGGAAAAATATCTGGAAACTGTTGTACCACCGAGATATCCTCAAGATGTGGCGTAACAAAAGCTATTTCCAGAGCAGAAATAGAAAAAAAATGCCTCGCAACCAGACCCTATAGCACGACAAGCACGTACCGAAAAAATGAGAGGGGAAACCCTGTCCTGAAATCCATAGATGCTCATAGGTTGGCCATTGTCTATCCTGAAGTCCAGTCACTATGCCTTGCACTGGATGACCGCATCATACCTTGACAGCCAGTCCATGCCCAATATTACATCAAAGTCTGCCAGATCCAACACCATCAGATCTACAAAAACTAGGAAATCGCCAAAGTATATAGGGCATCTCAGAACTACTTGATTAGGTATCACCGAATCACCGGAGGGAAGCTTGACGTTGAAGGAGTCTCCTAATTGTTCCACATCCAGACGATGTTTTTCTACAAACCTCCGGGACACAAAGGAATGGGTGTCATCCGAATGGAAAAGAATGCTCGCCCACCTATTCCACACCTTAAACTCCCCTAAAACCATTGCATACATAACTAAACGAACGATAACTAGGGCAATAACGAGAAATAATAAAGATAAATTAAACTGGGGCTAACATGTTATAACTTGCATAGAGGTTTGAGCTTCCTCTCTTGTCACCACATTCAACTTTCCTTTTCCTTTATCCAGGTTTAGTGGCGGCTGCAGAGCCTGAAGCAGAGCAGGCTGAAGTGCAGTATGAGCTTGGGGCATGAAGTCTTCAGGTGCTCCTTCTGCCTACACTAGAAAATGACTTTGTCCTTCCTCCAGTAATGACTCACATCTTGCCCCTTCCTAGCACAATATATGCACACCAGATCTCCTTTAGGTGCGCCTTGGATGGCGAGCAACTGCTGCTGCTTCAGGGTGGCAGTCCTCTTGAAGTACCTTTTGAAAGGGTGGCCGGATCGACCACAGAAGCTATATACTTCCTTACTTTTCTTCTTTGAAGAAGGGTCAGATGCCCTGGAGCTTCTATCCTCCTCACCTTTTCTCTTCTCCTTTCTTACCGTAGCACCTTGATTCTTGGTGTTCTCGATCACCTCGACCTTCAAAGCGGCTTCCACTACTTCACCATAGATTTCAGCTCGATAAGCGCATGCCCATTGCTGGATATCACTTCTTAATCCTTCGAGTAAACGCTTCACTCTTACGGCCTCCGAGGCTACCAAATAATGAGCAAATCTGCTCAGCTTACTAAACTCAATCTCATATTTGCTCACAGTAAGCTATCTCTGCTTCAAATACAAGAAATTATTCATCAATCGGTCCTGCTCGACCGAGAGTAAGAACTTCTTCAGTAGCATCTTCTTGAAGGCTCACAAGAACATCCTTCTGCCAAACTTTCCTTTTCTCGAATCCACCAGGTCTTTGCCAGGCCTTTTAGCTGGTAGTTCGTAAGCATGACCTTCTGGTATTCAATAATCCATGAATACATAAACATCTCATCCATAGTGATAATCCAGTCATCCAAAACCATGAAATCGGCACTCCCGTCATAAGTGGGAGGTCTCAATCGCTGGAAATGCGATATAAGGTTCATCTCTAGCAGTAGCGTCACCGGGGGCACCAGAGGAGTAGGATCAGCAGGTACGGCCTGACTTGCGGCAGAATCTTGCACTACTGGTTGCTACGCGGGAGCGGCAGACAACAACGACTAAATCTGCGACTGCATCAAAATTAACTGCCTTTACAGAGCTTCATTGCTCTGACGCAAACTCTCGATCAATGCCTCACTCTGCGCACGCGACGACTCACCCTTTAACTGGGGAGTCGACCTCGTCGCAGGACGCTTAAGTGGCATTCTAAAAGGCAACAAATAACTCATCAAAACCCTAGCTTACAACTAAGCCACTCGACTAGTTCAGACCATACTTAAAGACACTTGCTTGTGCTGCAACTTGCTCTGGGATTTTATAATGGTGCTATGTCCTACTTAGGATGACATCCTCTCATCCTATTTACTCATGTGCCTATGATATGAATGCATGAATTCTTCATTCTTCTTTAAAATCATGTGTGTATATGTGTCATCATGTAAACCTTAACTTAGCACACGTGCTTATGCGATGGTATGCTATGTATGAAGTACTACGCATTCTAAAAAGGCCTTAATGCATACATGAGCAGCGTACACATGAAATGTTATGCATCCTATACTACATAATATTGCATGCAATGAGAAAACAAAAAGGTGCTAATGACCACCCATGTGATGATGGTTATGCATCTCATACTACAAAACCGTCACATGTTGCCTCCTATGGTGGATCTATATACAAACACATATTATGCATCCTATACTATATAATATGCCCCGTATACTTCTTATCATTCTATCAGTGTAGTGACTATGCTTCAGTTAAGATGTACTGATGACACATCGGTGTGTGTATGCAAGTGAAAGAAGAAAACAAACTAAATGAGATTGGCCGGTTCGACCAACTTGTCAAACCAACCTCCCTCTGATACCAACTATCACAACCTGCATTTTTCACTGCCAATAAATGAGTATCAGAGTAAGGGAAAAATGTGCATCATGATGCCACATCAGCAGGGGATAACTGCGGGCGCTCAGGCAAAACACCAACTTAATCAATAAGAAAGATTCTTTAAGTTATTTAAAGGTAAAAATCAGTTTAAGTGCAGTAGTTAGCCGTATCCCTCGGCTTAGTGGCTCATCTAGTCCATAAGAAAAGTAATTAAACGCTGTGGAAAGTACTTCTTTTATCAGATTTGGCATCCTATAAGAGCTTAGAGATTCCCAAAGGAAACCTTAAGGCATGCAAGTTCTAAATTTATAGTAGAAGTAAAAGTAGATTTTTTTACGGTCGTTAAATATAGTGAGTTAACATTTTAAGTTATGCAATGCATGCGGTAATAATAGTAATTTTTATACCTGAAAATAACTATCATGCAATCCTAGCATAAAACATCCTAGAGAGCAAGTAATCCACATCCACAGAAAAAAACTAAGCAGCTAGCAAGTATCCAAAAATAATAATCCTATGGGCGTTAACAAACTGACACGAACCCACATACAGTAAAGTATGTCTGAACCAGTAAAACAAAATAAACAACAATCTACCTCGCTAAGATGAGGCAACAACCACGACTAACACTGCGCTCAAGCTCTCCAAAAACCAGCACCGAACTCAGCTATAGATCTGAAACTGAGGCATTCCAAAGATAGAACTCCTTAGCAAGAAAGTACAAGTGATGGCAAAAAGAAAGCCAAAAGTACAAAAGTAAAGGGGTATCAACCCAAGACCAAAGAAAAGGTACATAAACAAGTACAATAGCAAGGTATAAAGGTAAAAAGAGAAATACTTACGTGAAGCGTCACGTAACCACATCACCCTAAATGCACAAGAATATAAGGGGAAAAGGTCAAGATTAAACCATCATGAGAGAGACAAACCCCTATTAGCCACCTGTGGTCAACTCCACCAAAACCAAAACAACACGGGCAAGTTAATTAACTCATCCAGACACAACCCCAAAGACAATTTATCCGTATAATTGCAGGGGAGGTTGTATACTCCACCATTCACCGCAAATGCCCAAAAACCCGGTATAGCCCCATAAAGTACTAATAGCGAGATCAAACATTGCGGCGGTGGGTTAACATACTAATAACACCCGTAACAAAGAAAAAAATCCGGAAGAAAGACCCGTAATGATCCGGGTTTAGAGCTCAGAGGCACACCATAACCCAATCGTGGCTTAGTGGCTTGCCACGCCCCACGACAATGCCACAAAGAAAAACCATGATAGACATCTCAAGTCAGCAACGACATATCAAATTCTACTAGACAATTCTAGAATAAAAACGGTTGATCAACCTTTAGGAAGAATTAATAATCCTAAACAAACTCTAACGTGTTTCTATAAGAGAGTTACAGACCGTAATAAAAGTGGAACTTAATCACATCATTAAAAGGTATAACCTTTAACAGGCTAGATAGCGAAATAACGAACATGCTGACTATAATTGCAATTAGTCAAGAGATCATATCAGCAAGATATATCAGTAAATTAATTCAATAATCATGAATACAAGCAGGTAGAAATTCCTGCAAAAATCCGGGTAAAGAAGGGAAGTGAAAAAGGAAACCATCACTTGCATTGTTTTTTTTACCGGAAATATTCTCTGAATCACTCCTTGACATAGATTGGGGCTAAAGAAGACGAGGGAAGTCGAAAACTAAGAAGAACGGCAAAAAACAGGAGTAAGGGCCGAAAATCCTAGCGAGAAAATTTCAAGAAAAGGGGAAGATTTTACCACGATGGCGTAGCTCTCGACGAAAGCTTTCCGTATCTATATATATACATGTATATATATATATATATATATATATATATATATATATATATGTATATATATATATATATATATATATATATATATATATATATATATACGAGTGCCCGACACGGGGCTCCGCCCCTATGGCCACGCGCCACAGTACGGCCGGCGACGGCGGGCTTCGTCCACCCTCCTACAACAGTACCTCCGACATCACTCCCTGGCCTTCGCCCGCCTCCACCCATATGGCCAAACGCGACAGTACCCATCTGGCGACGGCGTGCTTCGCCCCCCAATAAATAACTAAATTTAAATTTTAAATGCATGACAGGTTAAGTAAACATACAATTTTTAATCAAAAAGAATTTAAAAAGTAACTAAATTATATCAATTTAATGATAATTTACTCTTGCGTTTAGTATAGGTATTTACTTTATTATTTAATTTACCCCTCCCCTGAACCAGCACTGTGATCCAGCACTGTGATCCACCACCATATCCGCGCCAAGGTATGATTTGTCCCACATCGCCAGATTTGTTTTTGTTTTGGAGTATAAATAATAGGATGGCTTTGATTTTTTGAAATTAGTGTATTAACAACAATAGTAGCAGTGGTATGTATAGCAGACAACGAAATTTAGAGAGGTCGAATATCTGCTTTGACCGGCCCATGCCTGTTTTTCGTGTCCGTTGTTTTAACTTTTTCCTAATTTGAAGGTACAATGGTAATTTCTTATGGTAGGAAGTAGTCCTATCAAAATATAGGTTTAGAACTCCCTACTCCCCTAAGTTTAGGATATCTATAAAAAAGTGGAGAGAGAGGGTGTGGTTTGATCGTAAGGTGGATACAATATCATGTCAAATTCAACGACTGCAATCACTCCAATGAATTTAAAATTCATGCATTTCATACTTCTATTATAGTGGTTTAGATATATATATATATATATACATATATATATATATATATATATACGGGTATTTATAAACAGTTTTGTGTAAACAAGAATTTAAAATGAATGATTTATATGCGGGCGTGCGGAAAATGAAAATAGAGGTTTAGGATGGCTTCAAATTGAAAAGTGCTCAACATGAAAGTTGTAGATCTCATTGAGACAAACATATTTCATTTTAACTATTTTCTACACGACACCATTTTGACCCTCAAAATGGCGCCCGAACGTAGATTGGAACCAAATTCTCGAGATAAATAGAAGACTACTCGAGAACTAAAATAAGATTACTCGAGAAGTAGAAAACAGGTACTCGAGAACTAAAAATTCAGCACTCGAGAACAAGAAAATGACAGTACTCGAGTACTAAAGCATTACTCAAGTACTAAAATACGTTACTCGAGAACCAGAAGCAACTTACCCGAGAACTACAGTAGAACTACTCGAGTACAACACCCAGCCACCCGAGAACAAAGTAAGCATGAACAATTTATTTTTGTCTTGGTGAATACTTGTTTTTACAAATATATCAAAAAATCAAACTATAGAGATGATTAGGAAAAGACATTTTTGAATACTTCTTTAATATTAAAATAATCATCTTTATATTATTTTGAACAAGAGAACAAAAGTTCAAAACGAAGGACCAAACATGCGTCGAATTAAACGAAACTCACACCGTAGGCGAACACTGATACAACAAACCCAACGACGAAGTCAAAACCAAAATCCGACGAGCCATTCTTGAGATATAAATTTTCAAAGTCTACGACGAACATAAATTCTACAAAACTTCGGAAAATTGCCGAGGCTCGAATATTTCTCGGATCGCGACGAAACTTGACGAGCAAGTCCAAAATTATTTAACTTGATTTTGAAATGAAAAATTTTCCAATTACAACAAGAATTCTAGAATTTGTCCGACTCGACCGAATGGACGCGAAAATTCTTTAACGACGCTACGCCGACATCTCGACATTAAAAGTAACGCCATGGCGTCATAAATATGACGATATCATATCAAATAAAATCATCGAATAAAATCGAGGGCTTTATAGTTTGTATCAGAGCCAGGTTTAGGGTGCCTTTTTAATGTAGCCCGCACACCCCAACGCCTTCACTGTGCCTTTTTAAATCCACACAGTAGGTTGTTGGCGCAAGATTTCGAACCCACAACCCTTTAATAGCCTCGCCTTACAGCAGCTATCACCAGCTGAGCTGCACTGTGTGGATTTAAAAAGGCATAATGGTGGCGTTGGGGTGTGCGGGCTGCAGCCCTGTAGCGGCACTTGGTCTAAAGGGCCGGGCCGTTATACTCTATCCCGCCTATCAAACAACTTGGAGTCCATCTATCTCATGTGATGTTTCTTTGTTCCTAGCCTCACATTGAGGATCCATGGAATAGAACTTTGCAAGTATAAGGACAGTATTCTCCTTAAGTTGGGTTCTAGAACATATTCCACTATTCTTTCAAAAAGAATCCTTCCCCAGTCAATCCTTTTGGATAGAATTACTCTTATTATTTTCTCAAACATCTTCCTAGAAATTTTATCATAAGACCATGTTTTGCAGATCAAGGAATTTCCTATTAAATACCCTAAGAACTTCCCCTTCAGATCCATTTCTTTCCTCAGTATAGAACCATTAGTGTAATTTGAAAGGCCACACAATTTGAGAGCTGACTTCACATCCTCAGAAAAAGTTCATCTTCCTTATCTCTCGTCCAATCTTAGTTAGGTTTAGGGCATTGCTCAGTCACCTTGAGGTAATTTTAATCTTGTGTCCACTGATTGATGTCTTGATCATGTTGAAAGAGGAGTCAATTTTGGCATTTGAGTAAAGTTATAATACTTCTCGTTTCCATATAAAACTCGATTCTGACAGCAAAAAGTCTAGGTCGGTGACCTACAATAGGTGAAGAACCAGCTAAACTTCTTCAGGTGCATCCTTCAATCCATTCCTAATAAGTTCAGATCCTTCGAATAGGAAATCCACTCCTTTAGGCGCCATTGGAACTTTGAATTTCAGGAGAGTTGAAGAGCTTGCTCAAGAAAACTTCGCAGGGATGCAGACAGTCAAATAGGGCTATTATCTATGTAATTTATTTTAAGCACACATTTCTATTTATAGTTACCCATATTCGAGAATTTGGATAGCCGCGTACCTATCATGATCAACACGATTCAATAACGACTGAGATTAATCCTGAGAGATAGCCGTAATCGGAATTGCTAAAGTAAATTTGTTAAGCGAACTCGACGTACTCGACACACTCGATGCTGTTGATGCTTGGAGTTATCTTAATGCACTCGACGCCTACACAGTTAGTCCATATCTTTCTTGATTACCTGCAAAAGGTTAATCCTGCCTAATGCATGCAAAGTCAATGAAGCTACACTAAGTTCAATATACCCAACTAGAATTTGAAGGTGTTGAACTTTGCTTCATCTAGTGGCTTAGTGAAGATATCAACCACTTGTTTATCTGTGGGGGCAAACTCAAGACAAATGTCTCCCCTTTTTAAATACTCTATAATGAAATAATATCTAATCTCTATGTGCTTAGTCCTATTATAAGACATAGGATTCCTAGTAATAGAGATAGTACTAGAAGAATCACAGTACATGAGAGTTTTAATTAGCTGAAGATTGTAATCTTGGAGTTGATGTTGAATCCATAGTAGCTATGCACAACAAATTCTAGCTGAAATATATTCTGATTCTTTAGTGGAGATGGCTACACTAGTCTGCTTCTTGCTGCTCCATGATACCAGTCTTCTCCCTAGAAACTGATAGGTGCCAGATGTGCTTTTCCTATCTTCTTTATAACCTATAAAATCTACATCTGAATATCCAATTAGTTCAAAATCATTATTCTTAGGGTACCATAAACCAAGATCAGGTGTGTCATTGAGATATCTTAGAATTCTTTTAGCAGTAGAATAATGAGACTCTTTAGGGCATGACTGGTACCTAGCACAAACACATGTAGCATACATGATGTCTAGCCTAAGAAGTCAACTAGAGAGGGAGCCAATTATGCCTCTATACAAGGATTCATCAACAGGTTTCCCAGTCTCATCCTTGTCTATTGACACACTTAACCCAACATGAGTTTTCATTATAGAGGCACTCTCTATTACAAACTTTTTGATTAACTCCTTAGTGAACTTAGACTGAGAGATGAATAAATCATACTCTGATTGTCTAACTTAGATTCCCAAGAAATACTTGATTTCACCCATACTGCTCATTTCAAACTACTCTTGTATAAGTTTAGCAAACGTCTTACAAAGGCCATCATCTGTAGACCCAAAAATTATGTCATCTACATAAATTTGGACTAGAATAATCATACCCATGACATCCCTAAGGAATAATATTTTATCTATCCCCCCTTGAGAATTTGTTCTCAATGAGGAAGCTAGATAGGGTTTCATACCATGCCATAGGGGCTTGTTTCAACCCATACAAAACTTTTCTTAGTTGAAACACATATTCAGGCAAGTTAGGATTAACAAAACCCGAGGGTTGCTCAATATAGGCCTCCTCTTTTAGGTCACCATTAAGGAAAGCTGACTTAACATCCATTTGGTAGACCTTAAATCCCTTGTATGTAGCTATATAAGGAATAATCTGATTGCCTTAAGTCTAGAAACTAGTGCAATAGTTTGATCAAAATTAACACCTTCCTCTTCTCTATATCCTCTCAGCTATCCCATTTTGCTGGGGTATTATTGGAGAAGAAAACTCATGAAAAATACCTTGCTCTCCACAGAACTTTGTCACGCCTTCAGACTGAAATTCAGCACTGTGGTCACTTTTGATTTTGACCACAGAACTGTCCTTTTCATTCTAAACTTGCCTAACAAAGATCACAAAGATGTCAAGGGTTTCAGAATTTTTATTAATAAAGAATACCAAAGAAAATCTTGAATAGTCATTAACTATTACAAGTGTGTAAACTTTCCTACATAGACTATGAATTGGCATGGGACCAAACAAGTCCATATATAAGAGGTATAAACATTTCTCAGAATCCTTGACCCCAATGCTCTTAAAGGAGGCCTTTGTCCATTTTCCCTTTTGGCATGCAGAGTAGATGCCATCTTTGGTGCATCTAGAATTGGGTCTATTTCTGACCAGCCCTTCATTGAAGAGCTTGTTATTGCCTTATAATTCAAGTGAGCAAGTCTCTTGTACCCTTGCACATAATATGATACTTTCTAATTTGCAACAAGACACACATATGAGTCTGTACTTACACATAAGAAATTTAAATAGTAAATATTTTCACTCCTAATGCTTGTCAAACTGACCTATTGGTCACTTGACCTTTTGATCAGACACTTATCCTTATGGAAGACAATGACATAACCAATATCACATAGTTGGCTTATACTGATCAGATTATTTTGCAATCCTTTCACATATGCTACTTTTGTAATGGAGATTATGCCATTGGTAATCATACCATAACCTTTGGTAACTCCTTTATCTGAACCACCAAAGATGACTTTAGATCCATTCCACACTAGAGTATAATCCTTTAGATGGCTCCTTGTTCTAGTCATATGTTTAGAACATTCACTATCCAAGTACTATATTGGCATTTTGTGGGTACTTGGACTATCCTGCAATCAAAGATTAATTTACCTTAGGAACCCAAAAGGGTTTGGGTCCTTAGTTAATGTTAGCTTGAGAATGACTATGTCTACCTGCTACAACCTTGACAAGAAGACTCACCCTTGCCCTTGACACACTTAGGTTGTGCCAACAGTCTATGACAAAGTAACCTACCTTGCCACATCACCAACACTCATGGATATTGTATCTCCTTTTTTGAATAGCCTTTAAAGTATGCAAGCTATATGTTTTTATCTATTTAGAGGGGAGAGCAGCGGCCTATTTATTTCAACAAGTATTTGACTAAAAGTAAGTCTGTCAATAAGTACACTAGGTTTATTCTAAATTACACTAACAAATGTCTTCTTTGCAACTGATATAGTGTTGATGGCATCAGAAATGGGCAAGTGAGGCTTACTAACTGACTTTCTCATAGTCATGCTATTTGCTGATGGAACATGAGGATTGACCATAACCATGCCCTTAAGAGTAGGAGCTAGAGCACCAAACACAAATGGTCCATGATGGGCCATTTAGATTTCCTCATGGGGAGCCTTCAGTGCACTCAATCCCATGCACTTTCTTCTTCCATTATAAGATACACTTGTATCCTTACAAGAATAACAACTATTCTTCCAATGACCATGCATAATGTCATGATCATACCTGTTAGAAGGGAGAATTACCTTCTGAAAGGTGGTCTGAGGCACAATTAGAGCCTTGCTTTTCCCTTTGAATTGGATAGCTTGAAAGTATCTAGTGTCGACTAAGTCCAACTATGGGGGGGGGGAATAGGTGTCGTGCAGTCTTTTGCGGAATAAAATTTACCTGCACAAATAAACAAACACAGTACAGAAAACACACAAGAAATTATAGTGGTTCCCCTTTTTGGGTACGTCCACTTTCCCCCTTCGACCTATCTCCTACCAAGGGACGACTCGGTCACTTCACCAAACGGATTGAAATCCAATCCTCACACTACGGAAGGAACCCTTCCAACCAAAGGAGTCACTACTCCTCCACCACGGGTTGCACCCAACCCTTACAACTAGGAATCAAAATTCCTTTACAATAAAACCAAAAATAGAATGTATTAGAAAATACAAACAACGTTTTTGGAGATCCCGATGTCCTTCTTCGTTCTTTGAAGCTTGCTTGAAGATAACGAAGAATCCATAACTTGACTTCTCTCTTGGAGAGTATCTTGTCAAGATCAGCGGCGGCAAGTGATTGCGGCGGCGATACTTTGTAGATCCAAACTTCTTGATGAAGCAAGCAAGGTCTACGAACGATCTCAGTCGGATCAGTCGTCTCAATCGATTCGGAATGAAGAACAAACCTCGTTCAACGAATCGAGAGACAAGAGATCTAAAGAGAGATGCGTGAGACACACTGCTAGCCTCGGTACTGTCGTGGAAAGATTAAAAAACCTCTGAGATCAACGACGGAGACTAACTTGCGAGCGGCGACAGCGATCGGCGACGTTCCGCGATCTGCTAGGGCACGCATCGGCTACTTCAGTTTTTTCGTCAATAAGTTACTGTTCATGTTCAAAATACGCGACTATATATACCAGGGCCAACCCTAATGACCATTGTGGGGCCCACAAGGAAAAACCCTAGCAACGGCCAAAATAGCGCACGGCAAGGCGGTTTGGTCCAGCGAGCGAAAAAAATATCCTAAGGCAAAATCGGCGAGAATCGTTGGTGATTCCCGTCAAAGTCGGCGAGAATCACTCACGATTCCCGTCAATTCTTCCTTGGCCAATTTCCAGTTGTAAATCTTGTCAGCCTGTGGGAATCGGTGGGAATGCAACCTGATTCTCATCGAATCGGCGGGAATTAGAACGATTCCCGTCGAAGTCGGCGAGAATCACTTGGTGATTCTCGTCGATTCTGCCTTAGCAGAATTCCTATAGGAAAATAGTCATCCGGAAGAGGTCGGCGGGAATGCAGATTAATTCTCAACAAATTGGCGGGAATCACTAACGATTCTCGTCGAAGTCGGCGAGAATCACTTAGTGATTCCGGTCGATTTTTTACTTAGAAGAATTTTCTCTTCCTTCCTTTGATGACTTGGTCTTTGACCCATCTTTGCTCCTTCTTCTGCTCATGATCCGCCTTAATCCTGTACTTGAAAATAAGTACACTCCAATAGAGAGAGCACACGTGAGTCAACACACTGATCTGCTCAACGAGGGATTACGTTGTGTAGACCCGTGTATATTGACCCACTGTACCCTGACATTGGTGTGTACTTAGCATGGAATAGCTGCAAGCACAGCTTAATAGAAGATTGTCAAATACATTGTGAATCCATCTTAGCTTGACTGGAGGCTTCTTCAAATCAAGGTAATTGTGGATACAATACCCAACAATCTCCCCCTATTTGAACAAGCCAAAATCCTACTAGCTAAGATGAATTACACCAACCAGAAAGATATACATAACAAGTGTGCAAGACAAGAATTCAAAATAATAAAATTTCACGCATTCAGAACAATAAATGAATCAGCATGTGATCATATATATATATATATATATCCAAAGGTTGTTCATTTAATTACAAGAAAAGATATACACACATATAGAAAATAAAAACAAATCTAGATTCCAAGTCTATCCCACCTTTGCCTGAGCATCTCTTAGTTATTCAGCCATGTACTTCTTGCTTTGCCTTTCAAAGAATTCCTTAGGCTTCGGGTAGTATCAGGGGGGGGGGAGCTTTATGTTCCACAGTGTTAGTCCTGAAGAATATGTTTCTTTTGGCCTCATACTCTTTGTGCATCTCCCACTCATATTGACTATATACTTCATTTCTATTAATCTCTCCCCACTATTGTAGCATGAATGTATCCAGTATGATGCTCCTAGACGTGGGACTCCATCGTTCATTCTTAACTTCAATTTCCTTCAATCTTAATTTCCTCTCAGCTGGAGTTTCTTTGGAAGTTCCTTCTTGAAGTTTTCTTTTCCCTTTTGCAATGGCCTCTTGATCAAACATAGCCCTATTAGCAGCTTTGGAAGTGGCCCTAGCAGCCTTTCTAGCATCCGCTTCACTCAAGGGAACCTCCTCAGCACTTGCAACCTCATCAGCAGCAGTAGCAACCTCATCTGTAGGAGGAACCAGAATTTGTATACATGATGCTTGCTAAACTAGCCAGTGACAGCTTTCAAAAACATACTCATTTGACTGCTTGAAGTTGTCGACCATGATTTTTTGTAATCCTGCCATCTTAGCTGTATATTCCTCCTCCCACTTTTTGGCTTCTTGAGCAATTGAGTTTGCATAAGAATGTAGTGACTCATCTATATGCTTGACATTCCGAGTAAAATCGTCCAGCAGGGATTTCTGATTCGTGTTAAGTGTGACCATGTTGTCATCAAACAATTTGATGTTGTTGGCCACAACATGTGCATTTTGATTTATTACTGCCAGATCAGCTGTGTTTTTCTGTAGCCCTTGCATCAAAAGATTGACGACAGTGCCGGCCTCAGCATACTTAGCGCCAAATCTTTGTTCCATCATATCCAGCTTATGATTTATCTCCACAACATTCTGTAGCATCAGATCCTCGGATTGCTTAATTCGTTTAAGTACCTTGTTGTGAGATCGTTCAAAGGAGGCCTTCAGTTCATCCACTATACCTTGAATGATATATACTGTGTGATTTGCCAGGCTAGGTCCTAGCGAATGATTCTGATGAATGGCCTAGTCATGCTCTGGGGGAATAGGACTCAGTGAGTCAGGATCCTCTTCTTAAGATACACTGGTGGAGCTTGATAGATTCACGGTCTCCTGGGGGGGGGGGGGATGGAGGCAGCATCTGCCAAGTTTCCATGTATACTCATCACCCCCTTCAGCAAGGTATCAGGTTGTTCCCGAGGCCGGAAGGGCTCCCCCTCAGCTGTTACATCAGTCACATCAGGAACCCTTGCCTGAATTTGTTCCATAGAATGGGGTTGAACATCAATCTCCCTCATGGCCATTTCATTTCCAGCTTTCTCATTATTAAGGTCATTAGCGACGGCATGCTCCACATCATCATCATCATCAGCAGCATTCTCCATATCCTCATCTACCTCCTCGTCAGTTTGATCAGTCGCGAGAGTCTCCACAGCCTCCTTAGCGATGAGGTAAATATCAGTGATAGCATCTACTTGATCTGAGACTGTTTCATCCATCCCGATGTCAGCAGAAATACTGGGTAAAGACTCCCCCTCAGTTCCTGCATGCAGCAGATCAGGAACTTCACTGGGCTCATCCGAGGGATTTCTGAACTCTGGTGCTCTGTCTTATTCATCAACCTGTGTTCCAGCCGCACCCCCTTGGGAAATTCATCTTTCCCACCTGTTAAATATGCTGGAGTCCATCTTCTTCAGGTATTGAAGGGGAAATCCCTTAGTCATATCAAATCTGTCTCTGTCCATCTGATTCAGATATAGACTGATGATTCTCCCAAAGTTGGGGGTACGTAAGGTATCCTTTATCTTCTCAAATAACATAGCTCCCCAGTTGAATTTCTTTCTGCACACTATAGCCATCAGGAACTTAAACATGTCACCTGATATATGATCATGGGAGCAAGGTTTGCATATCCGAAGTTTCCCTATGATATCTGAGAGGAGCTTTCCTTCTTTGTTCATGTCCTTGCGTTTGATGGCCTTGGTCCCTCGAGCTAATCCACAGAACAGTAGTGTCCTCGCACGATCATTTTCATCTAGGTAGTCCTCTTGTACAGAGCTGGTGAGCTGAAGATGATTGATAGTTTTGTAGCAGTCATATTGATCCTTAGTCTAACTATCTTACTCTTTATTAGGGTGTCCTCGTGACGTAGCTTGGCGGTTGCGTAGAACTCCAGAACTTCCTTGTCTAGGACCTTGCACGAGTTCTCGAGAATAAAGGAGAGCCCGGCTGCTCTAGCATCAAGATGATGTTCCTGAATTCATCAGAAGCATGGGCAAAGCCAGTCCTAACCAACTCACTTCCAGTGAGGAGCCCGACCGTTGTTCGAGGAGCCATTATAAACCTAAACAAGTTACACTCAAGGAACTTAACTCTATCTAAATCTATAGTTTGTAGGAGCTAAACTAGTAGGAACTAGACATGTTACAAACTAGTAGGAACGGTCGTTACCTATTACTCGGAGGGGGAAAGGTAGAAAACTCTAGGCAGGCAGTGAGCGGAGAGAGGCCCTAGTCCGATGAGGGGCTTGCGTTGGGACGGAATGCTGGCGGTCAATCGGCGATGCACTTGCATCGAGCAGATGCCGGAGACGGGAACACTGAGCCGACGGGGAGAGGACAGTGGGCGGACTGCACTTCGACGGGAGCGACGGGAGCGACGTGAGTCGACGAGAGGCAAAGACAATTTCGCAGGTTCTACGGGAAAGCTGTTTCTGCAGAGTCGATGGGAATGCGAAGGCTGGGGAGGAGAGTTTCCGCTATTTATTTCCGAATTTTCCCGCTGTTTCCGATATTTCTGCTGGTTGTGGAGGTTTCCGATATTTCTGTTATAGATTTTTCCTTTATTTCTGCACGATTATTATAATCGACAGGAATCCTGTTTATTTCACCTAGATTTCCTTTTTCCTCTAAACCAAGGATATAGAGTTTTCATGTTATGATAGCTAAGTTGAGTTCAAGGAAGGCTAACACTAGAAATAAACCCAGTTTATCCTTGTTGGATTCAAAATGTAATATTGTAGTTTCAACTATTGGTACAAGTCCCTTGAGAGTCATATGACCATTTGACAGTTTATCAGTTTCCATAATATGGATCATACGGATATTAGCTTCCGTGTCCATCCATCAGGTGTGCGTATAGATATATATATTTATATCTTGAAAGGGAATCTACACATGTGTTTGGATATATATATATACATCTATGTAATGCGATTCAATTTTCGAAACTGAATGCGCGTACCTTGGATCATTAGGTTGATCATTCAGATCCACTATTTGAAGTACAACGGGTATCAAGTTCAAGTAGGACACTATAGTTAGCATTATCTCCTGTCTCATATACTTGTTCCATAGCGAGCCTGGAATATCCCTTGTCTAGGTCCCATCAGGTTCATGGGTGCCTAGACTATCCTGCAAGAAAGAATAACCTTACCTTAGGAACCCAATAGGTATTGGGTCCTAGGTTCTTGTCAGCATAAAATACAATATGCCTTCCTACAGGATTTCTGTCAGGAAGGCTATCTCTTGCCAAAGGAGGTGGACATACCCTTACCCTTGGCACAGAAGGATTGTGCCAACAATCTATGGCAAAGTGACCCACTTCGCCACAACACCAACACTCATGAATATTGTATCTCCTTTTCTGACCAGGTCTATTAACGGAGTTAGTCATGACCCTAGGTTTGAAGGAGGAAAAGTTGGAACTGCTCTCAGATTTACCCTTTTCACCGAGACTCGAGGGGGGTCTCATGGTGAACAGGTGGTGAGTATCATGAGGCCTGGGGGATGGTGCTTTCTTTTCAGCCAGCACACATCCGGGGGCCCCATTGATGCTTGCTACATGTTTCCCAACTCCCTTTCCCTTTGTCCTAGGGTGGGAAGACGTTCTGTGAGAGCTGGTTCCTGCAATATCATGAAGTAGGGGAGCTGAGGCCATAATTACAAACGGTTCATGATGAGCCATGTGTATTTTCTCATGGGTAGCCATAACAGCACTTGCACTATGGGTGTTTCCACATAAGGGCCGATCATTCTTGCAGTGACCATAGTTGTTGTTATGGTCATACCTGAAGGAATGATGTGTTCCCTTCCTACTCGGTGTGGGGGGTCTGAAAACAGTTTCCCAATTTCTCCATGATTTTATAATTCGTGAGATCCACCCATTTTCTCCCTTTCTCTTAATAGCATCTATCTTGGAAAAGTTAGATACTATTCTCTTCTCGGTCTCTAGAGAAAACTCGAGATCCGAGATCTTTCAGTCCTTCACCTTGATGGATTCCAATTGGAGATCCATCATGGTCCTCAACTGAGCAATTTCCATAGCTTATTTCTCAACAAGCAAGTTGCTCTTCTGAAGGGCACTACGAAGGGAATCAAGAGTTTTAATCTTCTGATTGAAACTGTATATTTCCCTAGCATCAAAAGATGGACAAACCCTTGAACTTCTCCTGTCTTCAATAGATACAAGAGAAAGGGAGCAAGAAGAGGAAGATACCTGATCCTGATTGTGCTGATCAGGATTAGAGTTATTGTCTGCAGAGACTGAGGTTTCAGCTTCATCACAACTACATTCCTCAATCTCTTCTTCAGTCTCAGATAAAGACACTGGAGCCCTGATCTTGAGAAGTTGTTCTTGACTTTCATCATCAGAGACGAGGACCCCCATATATGCTTCATCCTCTTACTGGAATTCAGTCCCGACAGTCTTCTTTCCCTCCATGAGGTCCGAGATTGTTTCCCACATGGACTTGGCAGTCTTGCACTTATCCAATCTTGTATGAGAAGAGCCTGACCAAATATCAGAGATGATCTGTCGTACCAGCTTGTCCAAGTTGAATAGTGAGAGCTCAGTTTAAGACATCTCTGCGGGACTCTTAGGGATTTGGAGATCTTCTCCAGAGTCAGAAGCCTTCATGGGAATGAAGGGACCCTCTTCCACAATGAATAAAGCACGGAGGTCAATGGCTTCCAGATGAAACTGAACTCTCATTTTCTAGATGGGAAAATATTCTTTTGTGTATACAGGCAGTCTCAGGGGAGAGACATCTGGGTATAGCTCCATGCTTGAATCTTGTTTTCTTCTTGACACTAGATGCGGGATCTTACTCAAGGTGTTAACCTTATTGATGAGTAACCTCCCTCCGATACAACTTGAAAGTATCTAGTGTCGACTAAGTCCACCTATGGGGGGGGGGAATAGGTGTCGTGCAGTCTTTTGCGGAATTAAATTTACCTGCACAAATAAACAAACACAGCACAGAAAACACACAAGAAATTATAGTGGTTCCCCGATTTGGGTACGCCCACTTTCCCCCTTCGACCTATCTCCCATCAAGGGATGACTCGGTCACATCACCAAACGGATTGAAATCCAATCCTCACACTACGGAAGGAACCCTTCCCACCAAAGGAGTCACTACTCCACCACGGGTTGCACCCAACCCTTAAAACTAGGAATCAAAATTCCTTTACAATAAAACCAAAAATAGCATGTATTAGAAAATACAAACAATGTTTTTGGAGATCCCGATGTCCTTCTTCGTTCTTTGAAGCTTGCTTGAAGATAACGAAGAATCCACAACCAGACTTCTCTCTTGGAGATGATCTTGTCAAGATCGGCGGTGGCAAGTGATTGCGGCGGCGATACTTTGTAGATCCAAACTTCTTGACGAAGCAAGCAAGGTCTACGAACGATCTCAGTCGGATCAGTCGTCTCAATCGATTTGGAATGAAGAACAAACCTCGTTCAATGAATCAAGAGACAAGAGATCTCAAGAGAGATGCTTGATACACACTGCTAGCCTCAGTATTGTTGTCGGAAGATCAAAGAACCTCTGAGATCAACGGAGGCGACTAACTTGCGAGCGGCGACAGCGATCGGCGATGTTCCGCGATCTGCTAGGGCACGCATCAGCTACTTGAGATTTTTCGTCAATAAGTTACTGTTCATGTTCAAAATACGCGACTATATATACCAGGGCCAACCCTAATGACCGTTGTGGGGCCCATAAGGAAAAACCCTAGCCCCGGCCAAAACAGCGCACGGCAAGGCGGTTTGGTCCAGCGAGCGAGAAAAATTGCCTTAGGCAAAATCGATGAGAATCGTTGGTCATTCCCGTCGAAGTCGGCGGGAATCACTCACGATTCCAGGCGATTCTGCCTTGGCCAATTTCCAGTTGTAAATCTTGTCAGCCTGTGGGAATCAGCGGGAATGCAACTTTATTCTCGTCGAATCGGCGGGAATCAGAACGATTCCCGTCGAAGTCAGCTAGAATCACTTGGTGATTCCTATCGATTCTGCCTAAGCAGAATTCCTGTAGGAAAATAGTCATCCGGAAGAGGTCGGCGGGAATGCAGATTGATTCTCGCCAAATCGGTGGGAATCACTAACGATTCTCGTCGAAGTCGGCGAGAATCACTTAGTGATTCCCGTCGATTTTGACTTAGAAGAATTTTCTCTTCCTTCCTTTGATGACTTGGTCTTTGACCCATCTTTGCTCCTTCTTCTGCTCATGATCTGCCTTAATCCTGTACTTGAAAATAAGTACACTCCAATAGAGAGAGCACACGTAAGTCAACACACTGATCTGCTTAACGAGGGATTACGTTGCGCAGACCCATGTATATTGACCCACTATACCCTGACATTGGTGTGTACTTAGCATGGAATAGCTGCAACCATAACTTAATAGAAGATTGTCAAATACATTGTGAATCCATCTTAGCTTGACTGGAGGCTTCTTCAAATCCAGGTAATTGTGGATACAATACCCAACACAGCTATAGTATTCTACTTGAACCCCAAACCTTTCTTATCCTTTTGAGAGGTGAAGGAGTCAGTCAATGACAATACAGTTTTGGGCTTAGAAAACTTAGCCACTAGCATCCTCTCATTGAGGAACTTCTCTTCAAATCCTTGATGATCTCGTTCTTTTGGATAATGGTGCCAATTTGGATGACTGAGATTGTCTTCAGCTGACTGACTTCTCTCCTCATCTGAGCTAGCAAATGAGATGACTCAAGTTTTTGTGAAGTGGCTTTCAAAAGAGAGGTAATATCCTCATCTTGTCTTTTGACAAGCTTCTTGCTCTTCTTAAGAGCATCCAGAATAGCACCATACTTGTCAATCAATTGATTGACATCATCATCAGATTTTGATCCATCATACCCATTGGATGAAGTGGATGCTTCAGAGTCTGATCCAGTCTCATAGACAGAAGGAAAGTTCAGGAGAGAGTGCACCTCATTAGGAATAGAGTTATCCTGATTGTCTTTAGTTAGGGCCATGAGGCTGAACTCATCATCTTCTTCAAAGTCACTGTCATTAGAGGATAGTGGACCTATTATGATAGTTGAGGTAGCTAGATGATCAGCATCCACTTCAATAGAAATGAGACTAATGTAGACCTCTTCTTCCTCTGATTCTGAAGACTCAGAATCACTATATGACAAGCTGATTTTCTTCTTGGCCAAGAAGCACTTTTCATCCTTCTTGTCCTTATAAGGCTTCTTGTCATCAGATCTCTTGTGCTCCTTCCTCTTGATTGGATAGTCAGCAATGACATGTCCACTTTTGTTGCAATAATAGTAAACAACATTAGTCTTAATATGTTTGTTCTACTTAGAATAATACCTTTCCACAGAGGGGTATTTTTTGGACTTCTCCATGCTGGGATAAGGCTTTCTTGGGGTGGAGCTTGAAGATCCCTTGTTCTTCTACTATCTTCTCCTGCTCAACATTTTCTTGAACTATTTAGAGAATTGGGTCAGTTATCCATCTGACAGTTTGTTGCCTGAGGAGCTGGGATCTGAGAACTCAGACTCTACAGCTCTCCTTGTTGGAGAAGGGATCTTTTCTATGCTCCTCTTAGTTACTTTAGCTCTGATGGCCACAACATTCTCTTTGTTGAGAGTTCTGGTAGCATCTTCTTTAGCCCTTCTGCAGTTCAGCTGCATCTCATGGGACAACAACTTCCCAAATAGGTTTTGAGGCATAGTATTGGCCAAGTTTCCAACCTCTCTAATGGCATAAATCTTGATTTCCCATTCTTTTTTGAGAGATCTCAAGAACTTGTCATTCAGCGTATAATTTAAGAACTGTCTTCCATAAGTGATCAGACTACTCACTATCATGAAGAAATTTTCATAATATTTAGCTATAGAATCTTTCTTGCCTTGCTTGAAGGCCTCATACTGTTGATTCAGGAGGGATTTCCTGTCATCCCTCCCCTCCTCTGTCCCTTCCATATATACTATCAGAGAATTCCACATCTCTTTTGTTGTTCTATAGTGGACCAAGTTATGGAATACATAGTCATCTATGACACTAACAATAATGTTTTGAGCCCTTTTGTCCATAGTTGCCAGAATGACTTCATCCTTTGTCATTTCAGTATATTTCTTGGGTGTCTGGATATTGGCATCTATAATAGAGACCTTCATGGGAATGAAAGGTACCTCTTGAACTATAATGAATTTCCTAGGGCCTGAGGCTTCTATAAATAGCCTTACTCTTTCCTTCCAGATCCCAAAATTTTCCTTCCTACATATAGAAAGTTTCATAGAGCTCAAATCCATTTTGTTCTCACCTGAACCCAAGGAGATAATCTTCTGCTACACTTGGAGATCTGTTCAGACTATTAAGTCCTTTTTTGAACAACCTCCCTCTAATACCACTTGGAAGTCTTTGTTCAAGAGTAGCTATACACCCAGGGGGTAAATATGTAAGTTTTAAATCTATTTGAATTTTTTAAGCATATGTCAAGTTTTTTGTTAGATTTAGTTGTTTAGCTTTTAAGGGTCACCATAGCACAATAGAATTTATAGTGGTCCCACTATCTATGGTACATCCGCTTTCCCCCTTCACCTATCAAGCAGTGATCTAGATTCAGCTAACTCCACCTTTTACTCGGCTCCTTAAGCTTATACCTCATATTCCTTAGGACCCTACACCTCAGAGTGAAACTCACACCTACAACTCAGAGTATAGTAACTCCTACCTCAAGCTTAGCAGCCCCACACTCAGATATTAATAGATCTCTTACCTCAAATCTATAAAAAGATCCTACCTCAGACACAAGCCTTACCTCAGATCTTAAACAAGATCTTATAACTCAGAGATACTACTCCTACACCCAGCCTTTATAACACAGGCTTACAACTCAGATATGATCCTACAGATTGAGTAATGATTTTGTGAAGTTTGACTCCAGAGAAATGGTCCTATGAGTCACCTTCCTAAAATGAGTAAACCCAGTCCTAACTCCTCATAGCAATAAGATTATAGATCTTTAGAGTAGTTTTGCTTGTGCTGAGAAGAACTAATGTAGAGCTCTGTTTCTTCAAGCTTTAATATATCAGTGTTAAAAGAAGAAGCCTTGAAGATGAACAATAAATTTCTTGAGTTCTCTGCTACTCCACCTATTACAGAATATTAGGTTTTCTGTTCTTGCTGAAGACGACTTTGAGATTTTCAATTCGTATCACTTCAATCTGAAAGTTAGGTGATAAGATCTAACAGCCTCTAGAGGGGGGGGGGGGGTGAATAGAGTAAGTTCAAATAAATTGATATATTTAAAACCTTTAGATTTACTTAGTGTAGGTAGTGAGTGATGCAAACAGATAAATATATTTAAAGTAAAATCACACAGCACACAAGCAAGAAGAAAAGCAATCCACAGAAGACACAAGGAAATTTATAGTGGTTCCCCAAACTTGGGTAGTCCACTCTTCTATCACCCCTTGATAGGAATCCACTGCAGGATGCTTGATCAGGTGTCCTGGGCACCACCAGATTTTTTGATAAGGTGTCTTGCCACCACTGATTTTGACAAGGTCTCAGCTAACCAAAAGGTAACTTTTGAAGGGAGTTAAAACCCTGTACAGAAGAGGTAAGGTAAGAAGGGTTGAGTTTGCTTCTCTGTCAACAATCAGAGAGAAGCTAGTGGATGTAGATGTTGTCAAAGCTCCCCCTGAGATATAGAAGTTCAGGTAGAAAAAGCTTTGCACAAGGGTGACAGGCTCTTCACTGCTTGTCCTTCTTCAGCAATAGATGACTCAGAAACTGAGTGTTTGATGTCTGAAGGTAGAAAGCAAATTGAGAAGAGTTGAATGCAGAGGCAGAAGAGGTTTCAGAGAATGTTGATCAAGATGTTTCTCTGAGTGTAGTTCTTCTCTGTAAATTCTCTGCAGACCGATTTCTTGAGCGAGAGATGAAGATAGATGTTCTCTGTGTTATCAGAATGAATATTCTTCCTGTTCTCCTTGTCTCTCTTGAATAGATCTCTGAGTAAAGGGATTATTACTTCTTTTTGATTGATAGCCGTTGGCAGGGCATTTAATGTATTCCATAACTGTCCATGCCTAGAAGGAAAGCCTTAATTGATTTCCATTGAAAATTCCTTGAGATATGGAGCAATTAAGTCTTGAAACGGCCAGGGGATCTCTTGCAATAACTGCTTGAAGAATCTCTCATTTGAATTTCAAATGTTGACAGACGGGAGAACTTAAAACGTCGAACTCATCCTGAAGCGTCGATCTGAGCTCGACTGACCGTCGATTAGAGAGTAAAATTGAAGCAGAGAGATACACGCCAAAACGTCGAGCAGAACTCGACGTTACGTCGAACTGAGAACGACGCTGCGTCGAGCTGCGATCGACTGTGCGTCGAGCAGCGGTCGACTATGCGTCGAGCTGAGGACGACTCTACGTCGAGCTGGGGTCGACTCTCCGTCGAGCTGAGCAGAACTAAATCTCAAATAACCTAAGTTCTAAACTCACACTCAATGACCTATGCTATACAATTAGGTCAACATCCTTAGCATAGTTATCCTGACCCAAATATAAAAAGGGTGTTCCAACAATCTCCCCCTATTTGGATTAGGATTACTATTTACATGAATTTAAGGAAATTAAAAATGCATACAGACATTTGAAATACTGAAAATCAAGAACACAGATGGAAGCAGGAGCAGATAAGCAACTATCACAAATGTTTATGGCAGTAGCATAGAAGATGAGCCATCTTACATTTACTTCTTCTTAGGCTCTTCTTCAAGGCCTTTCTTGAATTTGATTTCCCTTTGAGGGTTGGCAATGTCTTTCTTTGATCTGTAATCTTCAGAAGTTCCCAATGAAGTTATGCTCTTTCCAGAGGGAGGAACAGCAGCAGGATGTAACTCCATGTATCTATCAGCATCAAAGAATTTGCTAGAATGATATTTGTCTAATTCCTGTCTTCTTTGGACTGACATTGTGCTTATGTTGGATGTGTCCAGTCCCCTTTCTTTGTTCTTCTTAATTAGGTCTAGGGCAGCAAGCTCAGTCATCCTAGCCTTCCATGCAGTAGGGTTGTTAACTGGATCATCATATGGAATAGGAGGCTCATACTTATTACTTTGATCTGAAGGAATAGGTTTCTGCCTTACACCCTCATTGAGCTTAAAGGGAAAGGGACCAGTGGTTGAAGCAATGGTCTTTCCTTCCCTTTGATAAGGTTGGGGTCTAGCTTGACCTCTAGCTTGATTACCTCTAGAAGATCCTTTGGATTGATTTCCTCTTGATTGATAACCTCTAGATTGGCCACCTCCTTGTCCTCTCCTTGACTGATAAGTCTTGCCTTGGAAGGAGGATGTTGGAGGTTTGCTTACTGGGTTAGCACTGCCTCCTGCACCTGGAGAAGGAGGAGGTGGAGGAGGAGGAAAGTCAAAAGACTTGGAATCTCCTTTCTTGAACTTCTTTTTCTTTCTCATTGCCTTGAGCTGATTTTTAGAGAACTGCATCCATGGCTCAGTAATCTTGCATTTGTGCTGTATGTAATAAGGGATGTCATGGTCAGTAGCCCTTTCCATTGGAACTCTCTTTAGAGCTTTGCTTCTAGCTTTCCTCTTTTTAGCAATAGTTGCAGAAGAGTCATCAGAGCTAGTTGCAAACTCATCAGAGGAGCTGCTTTGGATATGATCATAGGGATCATAATAATCATCTTTTGATGCACTTTCTGAAACAGAAGGAGGAGCATCTGCCAGTGTAGATGACTTATCTAGCACTGCAGGGAAAGAAATGGTTTCAGGAGCAGCAGGCACTGAATCAGCTAAGTCACTCAAGACTTCAGAGATCACAGCCTCAACAAAAATGGCTGGATAACTTTCACTAGCAGGAGCTGAGGCTACCACTGCATCAGAAACAGAAGAAACAAAAGAACTGGCAGGAGCAACAGCTACCACTGCCTCAGAAACAACAACTTCAGCAGGAGCAAGGGCTTCCACTGCATCAGAAGTGTTAAGAACCTTATCAACAGTCATGTTATCAACAGACTGATCATCATCAATAATATCAACAGAATCAGAACAAATATGAGCAACAGACTCATTTGTAGGAGCATCAGCTACCACTGCATCATCTTCAAGAATCATCTTATCACAACCAACAACAGCAGCAGCAAAGGGAATGATGGCCCTGGACAGATCTTCAGCAAGCAGTAACTTGTGAGAGCTGAAGGATCTTCTGAAAAATGATGCTGGTACTGTCACAATAGAATCTTCAACTGGAGGTGGACTGAATTCTCTATCTGCAATCTAAACATCTGAAACAAGCATCTCTTCACAATCAACAGAAGGCAGCTCTTCTTCTACCAAAATCTCCCCCTGCCTAGATTCAGTAGCAACTGATTCTAGGCCCCTAGAAGAAGGGCCAGCCACAGCAGGAGAGAGGGAAGAGAGCTTTGAAGAAATAGAGTCCAAAGATCTGATTATTGGAGCTAGGGAAGCATCCAATAAGGAGGACAACCTTGGAGCCAAGAGCTCATAGAGCTTATTAGCCAAGGGAAGCATATCTACTTGCTCAGACTGTTGAGCAGAGGTAGAGGGGAGAGAAACAGATGCAGCAGGAGAAGATGATGGTATAGAAGGAAGAGGAATGGAGGGTTCAATAATGGAGGACATGATGAGGTCTGAGAATGAGGGCTCAGCAATGTTATCATGTGAATCATCCAAGAAGGAATCATCTTGATTGATCTCAATGTCCATTGAAGGGAAGTAATGAAGAGGATCAAATACTTCAGAAGTGGTGGTAATGGATGGACGAAGAGAAGATGCAATAGTGTCAATGGATGATGTTTGCAAAGGGAATGAGAGCTGAGAAGTTGATGGAGTGAAGGTGGTTGGAAAGCTGAATGAAGGAGAGATGGTGATTGATGGCCTGGCTTCTTCTACTAGGTCAGTTGACTGAGGGTGAGTGGCCACAACAGCCCTTGTTTCAGTAGAGGATTTCATTGCTGCAGCAGCCTTGGGATTTACAATCTTCCTGTCCCATTTTCCAATCAGGGCACAGGTCAACCTCTTTGAAGCATTAATGTGCTTGGAGGTTACCAGAAGCTGTGGGCAGACATGATGAAACAACAATCCCAAAGTCCTTCCAAAATGAACATAGGTCTTATTGACCTTTTTCTTCACTAAATCAAACAGTAATTCTCCCCAATTTAGGTGCTTTTTATCTAGGAGGGCAGCCATGATGCAGAATTGTTGCCTGGTAATAGCATCATGTGCTGTACTCTTAGCACAGATGACCTTGCCTACCACATCAGCTAAAAGCCTAAATTCAATGGCAAGATCCACTTTCAGCAATTTGGAGGCATTCTCAGAAGAATGACCCATTCTGTCTAGCATTGCAGCATACTCCTCATTTGACAATTCCAAGCTGTCATTTCCATTCTCTAATTCAAAAGCTTCAGTAAAAGTAGCAGGAGATATTGATACCTGAGTTCCAGAAATAGAACCAGTAATAGTGCTCTCATCTGTATTAGCTGCTGTATATATCCACTCTTTAATTTCAGTCTCTGCCATGGGCATTCTTGTTGACATAAACTTCACTAGTTTCTGTTCTTTAAATAGCTCCAGGATATCCAGAAAATTCTGTGAGGAACCTTCAAAGGAATCCAAGTCGATGTCGAAACCATAATCGAACTTCATTGCCGTCAATATGTTTGCTGGAATCGCCATTATCTGCAGAATACCTCTCAAGAACAAGTGTAAAAGCTTTGGAGGGAGAATGTAGTTGCAGGAAATACGAAAGCGCAAATGACATCGACGCCGAGAAGATGATTTTATACTAGGGTTCGACGCAGAAAAGGAAATAACGTCGAGCTTAGTTCGACGCTAAGAGGCTCTAGGGGAAACGAAGAGACTCGATGGCGTTCAGCTGAGTTCGACGATCGACGTTTTGAAGATCGACGGTCGACGCTATTAGGGATGCTGAACGTCGAGCTCTGGTCGACGTCAATTAACGTCGTCGACCGAAACAGAAACTTAACAAACTCTAGACAGAGTCGATCTCTAGTCGACGCAAAAGATGAGGTCGACGGTCGACGCTATTTAGCGGTCGACGGTCAGTCGATCTCCGGTCGACGTTTTCAAGTGAAAAGCGTCGAGCGTCGAGCAGAGTTCAGACAGAACCTCTAGATCTAACAGCCTCTAGATCCTTAAGGAAGAGATACATTTGCCTAGATTTTGTTATTTTTATGGTTTCAAAATCTTGTAAATTAATTTATGCTATCTCCATCTATCATTCCCAACTGATTAAGGAAGAAGAAGTGTTTCTTTTCATCCAAAGGTTTGGTGAAAATATCTCCCCTTTGTAAATCAGTAGAAATATACTCTAGTGCTATTTTATTCTTTTCTACATTATCCCTTAAGAAATGATGTCTGATCTCTATGTGCTTTGTCCTACTATGGAGAACTGGATTTTGAGCAATACAAATTGCACTAGTATTATCACAAAGAATTTTTGACTTCTCTAAGTTGTAACCATAGTCTAGGAGCTGGTTTTGAATCCACAATATCTGTGAGCAGCAACTTCCTGCAGCCATGTATTCAGCTTCAGCAGTTGATGTAGACACAGATGTTTGCTTTTTGCAAAACCAGGAGACAAGTCTATCACCCAGGAATTGACAAGTTCCACTGGTGCTTTTCCTGTCTACTCTACATCCAGCATAATCAGCATCTGAAAATCCAGTGAGATCAAATCCTGAATCATGTGGATACCAGAGACCTAGATTTGGACAACTTTTTACATATCTAAGAATTCTCTTAACTAATGTGAGGTGTGACTCTCTAGGGCTCACTTGGAACCTAGCACATACACATGTAGCAAACATAATATCTGGTCTGCTAGCTGTAAGATATAAAAGAGAGCCAATGATTGCTCTAAAATTAGTCTGATCAACTAGTTTACCAGATTCATCAGCATCTAAGACAGCATTAGTAGGCATAGGTGTTTTCATAGAAGATGCATCTGACATACCAAATTTCTTAACCAATTCTTTTGCATACTTGGTTTGAGAGATGAATATGCCATCAGCATGTTGTTTGATTTGCAATCCTAAGAAAAAGGAAAGCTCACCCATGCTACTCATTTCAAACTTTGAGTGCATAAGTTGTGAGAACTTTTTGCATAAGCTTGTATCAGTAGACCCAAATATTATATCATCTACATATATTTGTACTAGTAGGATATGGGACTTATGGGTTCTAATAAAAAGAGTTTGGTCTACTCTACCCCTTTTAAAATCATTCTCAAGCAAAAAGGAGGCTAAGGTCTCATACCATGCTCTTGGAGCTTGCTTGAGGCCATATAAAGCCTTATGTAATTTGAAAACATGTTCAGGAAGGGTTGAAGAGATAAAACCTGGAGGTTGCTTGACATAGACTTCTTCCTTGATGTCTCCATTGAGAAATGCACTTTTAACATCCATTTGGAAAACTTTGAACTTCTTGTGTGCAGCATAAGCAAGGAAAATTCTTATGGCCTCCAACCTTGCAACTGGTGCAAAGGTTTGGTCATAATCAATCCCTTCTTCTTGACAATAGCCTTGAGCAACAAGCCTTGCCTTGTTTCTCACAATGATCCCTTGATCATCTAGCTTATTCCTGAAAACCCACTTAGTTCCAACAATTTGATGGTTTCTTGGTTTTGGAACCAATTCCCATACTTTGTTCCTTTCAAACTGGTTTAGTTCCTCTTGCATTGCAATGATCCAGTTTGGATCTTGCTCTGCATCTTGAATAGTTTGAGGCTCTATTTGGGAGAGAAAACAGGTGTGCATCAGATGTTGATTTATCTGATTTCTGGTTTGCACACCTTCTGAAATTTCTCCAATCACTTGGGAGATTGGATGATCTCTTATTGTTACTAAATCAACAGTGGGTGTTGATTGTTCACCAACCTGTGTTGTTGTTTCCTCTTGTGGAACAACAACTAGCTCTCCATTTGGTTCTGAAATTTGATCTGTATCTTCACTCTTATTGCTAGCAGCTTCTTGTTGAGTTGTTGAAGATAGATTTCCCTCATCCATGATGGTTAACTGATTAATATTTTCAGCTAATGATTGTACCTGTAAGTGATCTATGGTAGAAGAATTCTTCTCCTGATAACCAGCATCACAAAGTTGACTGATGCTGATTAAGTTGTGCTTCAGTCCTTCCACATAGGCTACCTTCTTGAAAGTGATTGAGCCTATTTTGACTTGACCATATCCCTTGGTTTGTCCAAAATTGGAGTCACCAAAGATTACTCTTGGTCCAAGCTTTGCTTTGAAGGATGAAAGATTGCTTTTGGTTCCTGTCATATGTTTGGAGCAACCACTATCCAGGTACCAATGCTGGTTCACCACTGGATAGCTCTTCATCTGCACATGTAACAGCTTAGTTGTTTTTCACCCAGTTCACCTTGGGTTGAGGTTGATAACCAATGAAATCAGAAATGAATGACATTTCAGGCTGACTCTTATAGCCTTCAGGATGATATCTCCTAGGAGGAATCACCCATTCAGCATAAGGGTTAGGCTGAGATGTAGGATACTTGATATTCAATTTAGATTTATCCTGTGCAGACAACCCAGAACTCTGAGCTCTGTTCGATGCACGTCGACCTAAGTTCGACGCTGAAGTTTCAGGACGTCGAGCTCCATTCGACGCTTGAACAGGCCTACTTTCAGGGACAACAGCAAGTCGACCTGAGTTCGACGTGTGTCGACCTGAGTTCGACGCTTCAGCAAGGTGTTGCTGATTCTTGTTAGAACGGCGTCGAGCTCTGGTCGAAGGACGTCGAGCTCTGTTCGACGTTTTCTGTTGAACTTGAAGTTGCTTAGGTAGATCAGAATTTTTTCTGGCTACTACCATAATTCCTTTACCCTTGTTACTGGTAAATTTTATGGGAGTTGTTAGCACTATAGGTTGGCTTGGAGAGGCACCCAAACCTAGTGAACCACTCATTCTTGAGTTCACTGTGCTTGTGATGTCTATTAGCTTGAGGCTCCTCCCATTGAGAGTTTCCTCTAGCTGTTTAGCCTTGGATAGCTCACTCTTTAGTGAAGCTATCTCCTCCCTACAGCACTCTAACTCATCAGAGAGCTTGAGATTATTTGCACTTAATGTGCTGTAATCAGACAGTTGACTTCTAAGAGAATCATTTGTCTTCTCTGCTGTCAGCAAGTCTATGCACATTGATTTAAATCTAAACTTGAAATCATCAGAAGAAAAATCAAATGAGTCAAGTACCTGATCTTCACTCAATTCCTGATCAGTCATATATTCAGATTCATGCTCTGAATCTGAGCTGCTTTGTGATGCATTGATTGCCATCATGCAGAATCCTTTTTCTGTGGCATCATCCTCATCATCACTTGTGCTGGATGATTCTTCAGAATCTTCAGTATCACTCCAAGTTTCTGCAACAAATCCTTTCCTTGTATTTTTGGTGTTGCTGGAAGAGGATTTCTCATAATATTTCTTTGAATCTTTCTCTCTTCTCTTGTCTTTTCTTTCTCTCTTATCTTTCTTGTCTTTGCCTTGATTCTCAGGACAGTTTGGTGCAGTGTGTCCTGGTTTCCTGCAGCCATAGCAAATAATTTCTTTATTATTAGATCTATCATACCTTGGCTTGTCTTGGTCCTTAGAAGACCATTTTCTGAAATTCTTCCTAGCCATCTTGTTGAATCTTTTGGCTAGTAGGCTTAGAAGTTCTTCATTGACTATCTCCTTCTCTTTAGGTACTTCCTCTGAAGCTTTGAGAGCTATTGTCTTCTCCACTTTGGGTGCAGGAGAAGATGTGTTTTGCTCCCCTTCTCTTGTCTTGACAAATTGCTCATAGGACTTGAGCTTGCCTAAGAGAGCTTCAGTGGATAGCTCAATTTGACTTCTGCCATCTTTGATTGGCCAGATTCTTGAATCCCAAGTGCTAGGTAGGCACATGAGAATTTTATCATTTATCTCAGTGAGAGATATATCCTTGTCCAGAGTTTTCAACTCACTGACAATGAGACTGAATCTGTTGTACATGTCAGCCACAGATTCAGCTGGAGCCATTTTGAAGTTCTCATACTGTGTTATCAGTTGAGCTCTTCTATCCTTTCTTTCATCAGCTGAACCTGAGACTATTTCAGTTAATTTGTCCCAGATTTCCTTGGCAGAATTGCATTCAGCAACTTTTTGGAATATGTCATCAGACATAGTTTGTGCCAATATGTTCATTGCTTTTGCATCAGCAACTTTCCACTTCTTTATATCAGTGTCTGTTCCTGCAGGAGGTGGAACAGCTGAGGTACTTGTTGAAGTAGGAGGTCTTGGACATTCTGTTAAGACACAATTAAAGATATCTTCATCAAAAGAATTCATGTAAAGTTTTATCCTTGCTTTCCAGAGTCCAAACTTGGAAAGATTGCACACTGGAGGTCTTGTGCTTGCATACTCCTTGTTTTGTGCCATGAGTTTTATAAAAACAATTTATAACAAAACGAAATAAAGTAACCACTCTATAGGGTTTGATCTTATCAAAGATCTTTGTGGTCCAGGTGTTAGCCTGAAGTAAAGACCAACCTCCCTCTGATACCAATTGAAAGTTAGGTGATAAGATCTAACATCCTCTAGAGGGGGGGTGAATAGAGTAAGTTCAAATAAATTGATATATTTAAAACCTTTAGATTTACTTAGTGTAGGTAGTGAGTGATGCAAACAGATAAATATATTTAAAGTAAAATCACACAGCACACAAGCAATCCACAGAAGACACAAGGAAATTTATAGTGGTTCCCCAAACTTGGGTAGTCCACTCTTCTATCACCCCTTGATAGGAATCCACTGCAGGATGCTTGATCAGGTGTCCTGGGCACCACCAGATTTTTTGATAAGGTGTCTTGCCACCACTGATTTTGACAAGGTCTCAGCTAACCAAAAGGTAACTTTTGAAGGGAGTTAAAACCCTGTACAGAAGAGGTAAGGTAAGAAGGGTTGAGTTTGCTTCTCTGTCAACAATCAGAGAGAAGCTAGTGGATGTAGATGTTGTCAAAGCTCCCCCTGAGATATAGAAGTTCAGGTAGAAAAAGCTTTGCACAAGGGTGACAGGCTCTTCACTGCTTGTCCTTCTTCAGCAATAGATGACTCAGAAACTGAGTGTTTGATGTCTGAAGGTAGAAAGCAAATTGAGAAGAGTTGAATGCAGAGGCAGAAGAGGTTTCAGAGAATGTTGATCAAGATGTTTCTCTGAGTGTAGTTCTTCTCTGTAAATTCTCTGCAGACCGATTTCTTGAGCGAGAGATGAAGATAGATGTTCTCTGTGTTATCAGAATGAATATTCTTCCTGTTCTCCTTGTCTCTCTTGAATAGATCTCTGAGTAAAGGGATTATTACTTCTTTTTGATTGATAGCCGTTGGCAGGGCATTTAATGTATTCCATAACTGTCCATGCCTAGAAGGAAAGCCTTAATTGATTTCCATTGAAAATTCCTTGAGATATGGAGCAATTAAGTCTTGAAACGGCCAGGGGATCTCTTGCAATAACTGCTTGAAGAATCTCTCATTTGAATTTCAAATGTCGACAGACGGGAGAACTTAAAATGTCGAACTCATCCTGAAGCGTCGATCTGAGCTCGACTGACCGTCGATCAGAGAGTAAAATTGAAGCAGAGAGATACACGCCAAAACGTCGAGCAGAACTCGACGTTACGTCGAACTGAGAACGACGCTGCGTCGAGCTGCGATCGACTGTGCATCGAGCAGCGGTCGACTATGCGTCGAGCTGAGGACGACTCTACGTCGAGCTGGGGTCGACTCTCCGTCGAGCTGAGCAGAACTAAATCTCAAATAACCTAAGTTCTAAACTCACACTCAATGACCTATGCTATACAATTAGGTCAACATCCTTAGCATAGTTATCCTGACCCAAATATAAAAAGGGTGTTCCAACACAATCAATAAGCAACTTTCTATCTTCTGTAACTCTTTTATAAATCCAAGAGTGATGAGTTCAAGAGCTTGAAGAATTAACCCTTATTCTTAATTTCTCTGTAAGGTTTTTTATATCCTGCCATCCAATGACTCTTTGATCTGTATGGGCAAGCTAGAATAGCAGCTGTAAAGTTACTTTAGCTTTAACTGCTATTAAGAAAGTATTCGACACTATTTGGATTCTAGTACGTAAATTCCGCTAAATTTGAATTTGGATGGAGTCAACATTACTCAACGCTTGTGGACTTAGAAGTTTTCACAGTCAATCTACTCAGGCATTGAGTGAAGATTTGTGACTCAACGCAAAAACACTTAGTAGAAAATCTGCTTCTTGAGGCGTTGAGTAATCCTTCATCTCTCAACACTTTTTTCTTAGAAAACCAAACTGATAAGGCATTGAGTGTACCTTCATCACTAAACACATTTATACTTGACAGAATTCTTCTGGTTGAAGGCATTGAGTGAAGCTACTTTACTCAACGCTTCTAGACTTGGCAGTTATCCTAACTGAAGGCATTGAGTGAGCCTTCTACACTCAATGCTTCTGGACTTGAACCAAATTTTTGAATGAAGGCGTTGAGTAAAGCTGTGTGACTCAATGTTTCTGAACTTTTCTAAATTATTGATAAGGCGTTGAGCGAGCCTTCTTCACTCAATGCTTCTGTACTTAGACAGATTTTCTATTGAATAGGAGTTGAGTGAACAGCCTTCACTCAACGCTTCTGGACTTAACCGACTTTGAGTCTAACACTACTGAGGCTTTGAATGCTTGATCTTCTGCCAATGCTTTTAGCCTTCTAGCATTGAGCGAAGTGAACTCACTCACCGCTTCTAGACTTAGCTAGATTTCTGCTTTTTCAGCATCCTGTCTTGAGTCCAAATGGCATTCTGACCCTAACAACCTATCTAATCATGGAACAATAGACAACTTACATATATTAAACTTGAACATATATAAAATACAATCATGTGTATATTATTGACTTGTGAGCCTTCTTAAAATCTGGGACATTGAGATCAATGGACCCAATGGTACTGTTTACCTTATTTCTATTTTGGAAGCTGCTCGTGACCCACAGTGTGTTGAGGACATTCCTATAGTATGAGAGTTTCCTGAGGGCTTGTTATTGTCGACTGTCCTATCAAAAGGAAAGAGAACAAGAATTTTGATGACAAGAAATATCATAAGGAGAAAAAGGCTGCTAAGAGCTTCTTAGATAAGAAGGACTCAAGCCTATCTGACAGTGATTCTGTGACTTCAAAAATCTGAAGAAGAAAATGCTTTCATTGGGTTGTTCTCCATAGAAGAAAATACAGATCACCCAGTAGCCAAGGTGGGCATAAGGGCACTAATGTGCTCTTCTGTCAGTGACTCTGAAGATGAAGAAGATTGCAATCTCATGGCCATGACTGAAGGAAATCAGGATAATTCCTATCCTGATAGGGTAATCATTTCTATCATGTCTTATTCAGACTCTGATTATGAAACTGGCCCAAATTATGAGGCTTCCCTTTTCATCTAATGAGGAGGATGGATCAGAACCTGAAGAGGATGTCAATCAATTGATTGACGAATATGGTGTTCTCTTGGAAGCTTTGAGGAAGAGCAAAAAGCTTGTCAAGTGGCAAGCTAAAGAGATTGTTTCTCTATAATAAGCCAAATCCATGCAATCTGAGTCAGCTTCCCATCTTGCTCAGATGAGCAAAGAAATAAGTCAGCTGGAAACAATCACTATCATCCAAGTTAGCATCATAAGCCAGAAGAGCAAGATTGATGCGTATAATTTAGGATAAATATATTTCTCAAATTCTAAGAACTATAAGCTAGAGCACCTATCGTTCATAGCATAGGATATTTACAAAAATGAAATACCAAGTGTCATTTTCTTCCGGGCCTGTTGCTTACTTCTACTCATGCAAATTAATATTATTTTATCAGAATATAAAAGTTGTTTGAAAATGGATAAAAGATAAAAGTGAAGAAAACATTTGATTGGGAATACTTTTTAAGTAATATAATTAGAAAAACTCAAATTCATAAAATTAGTTTTCGAACAATTCGACCCAAGAGGCTCCCAAATTATGTTAACGTCTCTCTCGAGAATACGCTAACGTCTAACCATAGGAAGAATGATTAAGACCCCTTGGTCAGTCGAGCCCTCTAAGCTTACTTTAGATGGTGAACCCAACTAATGTGTGTGACCCCAATATGGAAAATTTGGGATGTCCTCTTTGAGGATTGCATAACAACTCCTTTTATCTTTGAGTGATCTCCTCGTATCCATAACCTCTGGGTAAAATATAGGATACGGATCAAGGATCGAAAAATATATTAGCGATACATTTAAATGATCTTCTTGTATCCACAACCTTTCGGTAAAAACTAAGATACATATCTTGGATCAGACTCGCAACACTAGAATTCAAACATATAAGAATCAAAGATAAATCGTAATTTTTGCTAACAAAGATTATGAAAAAGAGATTACAAAATAAAATAATTAAGAATTCATCTGATTAAATGCCAAGAAATTAGCACGCATGATTATGAAAAAAATAATTTTATTTCTAGGAAAGAGGAAAGAGAAGTACAATTGCTTAAAAGAAAGATCTAAACTAATTGCAAACAAAATAAAGGTACAAAAAATAAAACTAACTCAAAAGAAATCCTGGAAATGAGCCACACAACCTTCTTCTCAACCCCAATGGTGGACTCATCCAATCACCTCTTTTCTTTTGGTTCACTCTCCAACGATGGCCTCCCGATCATGGCCATGAACTTAAAATTAATATTTGAAGCACAATTATACCTAAAATTAGAAAAGAAAGCAATTTAGACACATATTAATTAAAAATTAAATAAAAACTGATTATTTATTAAATAAAAACTCCAATAAAATAACTATAAATATTATTCTATCAAATACCCCTATACCCGTTTACTTAAGCTTTTGCTATTCTAGAGCAAAAATATGAGAAATATTTATAGGATATTAATGTAATTTTTAATTAAACTAAAAATTTATTAAATCAAAAGAAATCTAAAACTAAAATTTAGGAATTCAAAGATTAAGTCCTCAATTATGAAATAAAAATGAGAAGAGAGAAATATTTAGCAAAAATTTCTCAAATAAATTAACTAGCATTCAAAATTGAGTAATTAGCAAACAAAATTAGATTAAAATTATTAGCACCTTAACCAAAAAGAGACTTAAAGGAAAAATTCAAACTACTACTTATGCTCTATTAGTATTTTAATCTATGTATAAAGTAATTTTATTGGCAAATAGGATTTTGGGGAATAAGGAATATAAAGAGATTTTTGATTGGAGGTGATAAAATTTTTCCTCTCACCCCATATTTTTTTTCTTTTAATATTTGCATATGTTTACCAAGAAAATGATGAATTTTATCCTCCCATTTTCCATGGCAAATGATCAAATATTTTTCTCTCTCTTCATATAAAAACAAAAATAATTAGGAGTAATGAATTTTATCCTCTTACTCCATCTTTTATTTTAGGGGTTGCATATGTGTACCAAACAATTCTTAATTCCCATGACATATGATCTAACAGTAAAATGAAAAATGCATATGTTTACCAAGGGATAATGGATTTTATCCTCTTATCCCCACAACATATGATCTAATAAAAAAAACAAGGGAAAGACTAGACAATATTTAGATTAGAAAAAAACTTAGAGAGCAACTACAGTAGATTGAATTTTCTAACAATCTTAAAGCATAAAGTGATTATAATTGAAATCTAAAGATGTTAAACAAGGTACACCAAAATTGAAACTAATTAGAATAATAAGAGAAAAAGTGCTAAATAAAAAACTCTAAACAAATTGAATTCATAAGATATTTTTTATAATTAAATCACCTCAAAATTTAATCTAACTAATAATGATGAAATAAAAGACTAGCAAATCAAAAATTATAAAATCTTATAAATAAACTTAGACTAAATAAATGAAAATAACAAAGAAATTAAGCAAGGGTTTATCATTTTTTTGATTTTTCTCTAATTCTTTTTAAAATTATAATCCTATTTTTTGCTATTACTTGGACTTCTCAAGGACTAGCCAATGACGGATTCGCAAGGTACTAGGCGGTTTTGTAGGATGAAAGCCCAATATGGCCCTTTCCAAGAAATTTTAATTTTATATTTTATAATTTTTTTGTATTTTTGATTAAAATAAAAAGGAGAACAAATTAAAATTGAGAAACAAAGAAATTTTTTGTTTCAAAATGAAGAAAAGAAAAACAATTTTTGTATTTTTAAAAAGATTTTTCATCATTTTTTTGGATTTGTTTTTTTAAAAAACCAATAATACGAGATCCGACCACCATACTTAAGAATAAACATTGTCCTCAATGTTTATAAGCTAAGTAGAAGGGGGAAAATTTTTAAAAGAAAATGCATAGAAAAAGAAATGTAAGAAATTAAAAGATAAATGAGGAGTTTCTCCCAAAAGTGCTTTTCTTTTTCCCATCTGTACGTTTGACGGTTATGGTTAGGAAAAAGGAAAATAAAAATAAAGGTGCACAAGTAACTCCCTTAATACACGCTTAGGTGAATGTGCTAAAGTCGGTCAACCGGCTACTCCTACGCTTATTTGATGATTCTCCTTGTGGCGATCAGCTTGAAAATGTAAATCCAAATCACCTATACATACTTGAGGGGATTTGAATTTTTGTAGATGATTGGAAAATTGATCGTGGACGAATTTTGATTGCAACGACTCATCTTCTACATAATTATCATTAGGATAAGAAAAATAAAAAATAAACATGTCAGGAAAATTTTCCCAAGGAGGAGGCTCTTGTAAAACTATATGATCAAGTTCCCGTTACTATATGAAGCCAGTTCACTCAACGCCTCATCCAAAAGACATGCAAAGGCAGAAGCATTGAGTGAGGAAAGATCACTCAACGCTTTCATAAAGAAAGTTGCGGCTAAGTACAAAAGTGTTGAGTGAAGCCAGTTCACTCAACGCCTCAGTAAGACAGCAGACATTCTGAGAAGCAGCTAAGTCCAGGGGCATTGAGTGATGAAGGCTCACTCAACGCACTCAATGCCTGGAAAAATAGAAGAAATTGGCCAAGTCTAGAAGCGTTGAGTGATGAAGATTTACTCAATGCATTTAATGCCTAGCAGGGATGAATTTGGCTAAGTGAAGTTGGCGTTGGGTGATGAAGGCTCACTCAATACACTCAATGCCTAATCGGCAGAAAGATTATCTAAGGACAAAGCTTTAAGTGAAGGCTATTCACTCAACACACTTAATGCCTGGGATGAAACTGAGAATTTGGCTAAGTCCACAAATTCTGACGTCGGCATGAGTCCATAAAGTTTCAAATTATTACGGGAAAGCTATAGTAGACGACAAACGACACCACAGTTCTAAAGTATGACTTTTTTTTAGAAAAAGATAAGTTACAGTTGTCAACTATGCTGGGACCCACGGGTAAAATAGCTATTGGATGGCAGAAGATAAGAAGGACAGATCAGATAATAGTAAATTAACTTTTGAAAAAGCAAAAACTTCATCTTCTTTCTCTCGCCATTATTGCAGAGCCTGAAGGAGAAGTTCTAACTTATGATCTGAGAGCTCAACAAGGTAGCTGTTATGAGTTTCACCTGCAACAATAAGATCTGAGAAATCTCTGAGGAAGAAGAAGTGGCCAAGGCAAAACCCTAGCTGCAGCTGATATAGAAGTTAGAAGAAGCAAGCTGTTGCAATCAACACCATAAATAGTTAGTTCTGAAAAATCTCTGAGACAAAAGAAGAAGAAACAAGGCTTTACCCTAGCTGTAGTAACTGGAAGCAAACAGATGATAGTTGTTGTGATCAACACCTTCAACAGCAAGATCATAGAAAATCTCTGAGTAAGTTGAAGCTGTAAGGCAAGCCCTAGCTGCAGCACTTCACAACCCAAGCAGATCATTCCTGAAGAACACTTTCCGGGGCTGTGAAGAAGAAGTTTGGACTAAGTTTCCTTCTCAATTCAAGAGGAATAAGTTCACTACAAGATACTTCCATCATAAGCAATGGTTTCTTGAAGATCATCTTTATTGCTGTTGAGAAGAAGTTAGGACTGGGTATTTCTCAGTCCAGGAGGGCAGGCACATAGAAATTTTCTCTGGTGTCAAATCAACACCTACAAACACTCTTTTCCCTCTATAGGATCCATTCTTGGATCTGAGCTATATGATCCTTTTGGATATGAGTTGTAAGCCTAATTTATAAAGGATGAGTGTAGGATCATTTGTTAATCTGAGGTAGGATCCCTGTGAGGATCTGAGTGTAGGGCCTATATGCCTAAGGTAGGGACGTTTGCTTAAGCTATAGGAGAGTCATTCTCACTAAGTGTAGGGCCTTTGTTCCTGAGTTATAGGATCAAGCTTTGGATCTAAGGTAGGGCCTTGTGCCTGTGCTGTAAGAGAGTCATTCCCTCTGAGTGTATGGCCTTTGTGCCTGAGTTGTAGGATCCAACTTTGGATCTGAGGTAGGGCCTTGTGCCTGAGCTATTAGAGAGTCATTCTCTCTGAATGGTAGGTGATCTTTGGATTACTAATTTGTAGGAGAAAGCTTGCTTTAAGGTAGGGCCTTATGCCTGAGGTAGGTCTTGAAGAATACTGAGAGATCCTGAGGGATCTGTGTTGTAAGCTATTATGAGCTGAGAATCGGAGAGGTGTCATGTCTAACAAACTGTTAGAAAGGTGGGAGGGATAATGGACGTACCTATAATCTAGGGAACCACTATGAATCTTGTGTGTGGTGTGTGATTGTCTTGAAAGCAAGCCAACTAAGCTAACTCACACCACACTAAGCTAAAGATACTCATAAAAGACTAAGAAACCTTTTCATCCCCCTCTAGGTGTTAGCTATCCTTGAAACTAAAGACTTTCAAGTGGTATAAGAGGGAGGTTGCTCAAAAAGGACTTAATAGTCTGAGTAGATCTCAAAGGATAGCTAAAAGGTTTGTACTTATGGGTTCAGGAGTGAACTATAAGGAGACTGGGCTATTTGATACTATTGAAGCAGATGAAGACAATCCAGCTTCTTGGATAGGAATTAGAGCCCCACTGTCCTCTTTGTTTAGTGATAGTGATGATGATGATGTCAATCCAGATGCAAGGATATAGATCAGGGCCCCTCTATCACATTTAGATAGTGACAATGAGGAGGATGAAGATTATATCAGCTACTATGTGCAGATGACAATATCAGATGAAGAATCCTACCTGGATCAGCCTTGTCCAGACAAGGTATATTCCCTATCTAGCTCCTCTTCTGTGACTGGCTATGAGACTAGTCCCAATTTAAAAGCATCTTCATCTAGTGATGAAGATGACTATGAGTCTGAGGAATATGCAGATTAATTGATTGAAAAGTATGGTGCCTTTCTGGAGACTTTGAGAAGAAGCAAGAAGTTGGCGAAGAAGCAGGCTGAGGAGATTATCTCCCTACAACTAGCTGCTTCCCAGCAGTCTGACTCAGCATCTTTGCTGGAATATAAAATAAGGGAAGTCTGCCAACTAAAATCCATCTCAAGCACACAGATTGAGACCATAAGCCAAAAGGACAAGATCATCTTGGATCTTGAAGAGAAACTCCTAAAAGAGAAAAATATTGTGGCTAGTTTTTCAAAGCCCAAAACAGTGTTACCATTGATTGACTCCTTCACCTCTAAAAAAGATAAGAGGGGTTTATAGTTCAAGTGGAATTCTAGAGTTGCCCATTCCAAAGGGAAAGACAAAGCTCCTATAATGCCTCAGACCACTCTTCACAAGGTAAACCTCCCTTCCAACATGTATGGCCAAGACTGCATGTATGGTCACTATAAGAATGGGAATTCTCCTTGTAAGAGTGCAAGTGTATCTTGTAATGGAAGAAGGAAGGGCATGGGTTTGAGTGCACAGATAGCTCCCCAAGAAGAAGTCAAAATGGCCCATCATGGACCATTTGTATTTGGTTCTCTAGCCCCTACACTCAAGGAGAAGGCAGTGGCCTATTCTCAGGCTCTTCCAGCCAAAACCCAGACCAAGGTTAAGTCCGTCAGTAAGGCTGACTTGGCTATCTCTAAGGCCATTAATAGCATGCCAACTACAAAGATGACTGTTGTTGATGAAACTCAGAGTAAGCCAAGTACTTCTACTGGTAGACTCACCTTTAGTCAGATTTTTGTTGAGAGAAACCAGAAGAAGGGTACAACACTCCCCTCTGAATAGGCAACTAGTGATGGCTTGCACTCTTCAAAGACTATTTATAAGAGGATATATAACATCCATGAATGTTGGTGTTGTGGCAAAGTGGGTCACTTTGCCATAAATTGTTGGCACAACCCTAGTGTGCCCTGGGTAAGGGTAAGTCTTCTTGACAGGACTGCTGTAGGTAGACATGTGCATTTTTATACTAACCAGAACCTAGGATCCAATTCATTTTGGGGTCCTAAGGTATAATAATTTGTGGTTGCAGGATAGTCTAAGTGCCCATACCCCCATGTGGTACCTGGATAGAGTTGCTCCAGGAATAAGACTGGAATAACGAGCTATCTTAAGGATCATACTCCAGTGAGGAATGGACCTAAGATCTGTAGTTGGGAAGTTGGAGATGGATATAGACCATCAAGGATACTCCTTCTACCTAGGAGGAAAAGGATGTTGTGTGCATTCCTGAAGAAGGATAAAGTACACAAGTCCTTAGTAAAGACCTTCAAGTGGCATCTAACTGGATAATCAGACTAGCAAAATCTAGCCATTGAAGTTCTAAGATATCTGACTGGTGGGGCATAGTACTGCTGCCACCTCAGCGGAATTGTGAGGAGAAGAACAAGCAGGCTTTACTCATCATAGAGTAAAGAACAGTTTGTATCTCTACAAAGAGCCGTAAGAAAGAGGCACATGATCCTCAGCTGATGATATCCTCACCTAAAATGACTTTCAAGTGGTATCAACTATCTGAAGAAACAAGAAGAGAGATGCATGCTCAGGTTTTGGTATCATATGAACCTGCAACAAAGAATGTCCAAGTTAGTGGCTACCAATCAGAGAACAATCTAGCCTGACTGAGAAGCATTATCGATAAGATTTGTGTAAATATTAAGGGGGGAGACTGAGAAGCTAGATGCTCCTATTGAGGGGGAGACAGATAAGCTAGATGTTCCTGTTAAGGGGGAGCTAGTACAGTCTGGTATGCTAGACAAGCTTGAGTCTGACCTAGAGAATTGGTGTCAGGAAATCTCCAGCACCAAATAGATTAAGAAGAAGACTGCTGCTGATCAGACAGCTAGAGCCAAATGCAAATCTATTGCTGAAGAAGAGGAAAATATCTGGCTCAGCAAGAAGAGACTTTGTAGGGTGCAAGGAAGTTGCTGTGCACAGTTGCTGTTGATCCAGTATTAGCTCCAGGTCTGTAATATAAAGATAAATAAAACCCCATTGTATTGTGAGTCAACTAGTGCAATCTCCATCGCTAGGAATCCTATCTCTTATAATAGGACTAAGCATATTGAGATAAGATATCATTTTTTAGAGAGTAGGTGGAGAAGTAAGATATCAGTCTTAAATTTATCGGAACAGACAAATAAGTGGCTCACATCTCTACTAAGATACTATGAGGAGATAAATTCAATACCTTCAAATTTGAATTAGGAATGTTGAACTTAGTCCAGCTTTAGTAGCTCTCTATACTATATTTGTTCATTTTATTGCAGGTTAATATAATCCCTGCAGGACAGGATAGTCAAATTAGACTAAGTGTCGGGATTTAATCCCAGCCCAAAGTCTTGATCTCAAACAGGTACGCGACTCTCCACCTTCTAAAAGTAAAATCACTATAAATAGAAGGAGAGGTACATAAGATAAAATACACGATTCCTTGCCTCTCACTATTTGATTCCGCCGACTCGACGGAAATGCTTAGCAAAACTTAAGAAATTTCCAAGAGAAATTGCTCCAAAAGGTCAAAAATTTCTTCTTCGAAGGCTGCGAACTAGTTCGTAATGGCTTCAAAGATGCTCCAGAAGAAGTGCAGCTCATTCTACATTTTTTCTAGGTCTCAGACCTAGATTTTGTTTGGCGGAACCCTGCTTGCTCTGGAAGAGGGAAGTTCTGGAGTTACTCTCCAGTGCTAAGGTCGACACTTCTGCCAGCAAGATAAAGTCTGTTATCAGTGGCAACAAGATAAAGATAACTCCAAGGAGACTAAGCAAGGTGCTTTATGTCACAACCCGCATTTTCTCCAAATTTAGGAATTGTCAGAGTATGAGAAAACACGCATCATGATGCCACGTCGAGCAGGGGATAACTGCTGATGCTCAGGCAAAACCATCTACTTTACTTTATGAAAGAAATTCATGAGTTTAATGATTAGAAAATCAGTTATATTTTAGAGGCCGTATCCCTCGGCTCGGTGGATCACCTAGTCCACAGTTAAAAACTATACTTATACGCTGCGGAAAAATACTTTATTCAGGATTGACATCCTAAGGAGTGTATAAGTGTCCCAAGAGGACCACTTATGCTATGCAAGACTCTACATTTAATTTATATTATATATAATAAAATGATCTTCATACGTGGTTTGGAAAATAGTGATTGAGTTTTATAAAACATGCTGATCATGAGCTAAACTTATAATAATAATTGTAGTTTTAAAAATAACTAGCAACCTAGCATAAATCCTCCTCAGAGCAAGTAGACTATCTCCAGAAAATGGTAGCAGCAAAAGTAATATATCTAGTACAAAGGTAAAAACTACCAGTGGGCGCCAACAACCTGACACGAACCCACTGGCAAATATGTATGTCTGTAAGAAAAGTGCAGAAAATTACCTCACTAAACAAATCCAGAAGGATCTCCAAAGTCCAAGAGACCACCAGCAACACCACAGCAACCTAGCCACCAAACTGGCTACTACTCAGAACCTGAGGCATTCAAAGAAAAAAAGGAATACCTCAGCAAGCAAAACAAGGAAAAACTGCACGAAAGTGTCTACCAGATGATAAATGAAAGAGGAAAAACACAGCAGTAAAAGTCACAACTGCCCCAAGGCAAGACAAAAGGAAATGCACTAGGTGCGAGGAAACAACATCAACCCTGCCCAGAAACTACCTCCTGTAGAGTCTACTAAGCTACCAAGAGCCCAAAATGCTGCAATCTACCAAGGAAGAAACGTTTAACACCCTAAGCTGTGGGAGATGGTGGTAGCAAAATAATCAACATGGAATCGGGTTGAAGGCAAACTCAGTCCCCCAACCACCATTTCCAAGCCACCAAGCTCAAGGGTCTACATGTGAAAGCACTAGGGACCTTCCACCCCCTTGCCTAGCCCGTACCTGGAGCAAGATAGAAGAAAAAGGGTGGCCACGTCTAAATAACACAACACCTCCCCCATGAAGAGCTTCAAACCACCACTACTAACCACGACCCACGATTCGGCCTTTAGGAAAGAAAAAACATGGCCGACAAGGAAACTCAAAACATAAACAAGGAATTCACTCGGGAACGAAAATCGAGGTAGGGAAAAAGTGTTGAAATGACTCAATACGGCTTGGCATTTAGTGGGACCCACTCAACGCCTAACAAGACCTTGGCGTTGAGTGAGTTAGCCTCACTCAGCGCCAGAATAGCCATGGCGTTGAGTGAGGTTCACTCACTCAATGCCCTCTAGAAGAACAACTCTGGCATTGAGTGAACTAGCCTCACTCAATGCCAAAATAGGCATGGCATTGAGTGAGGTTCACTCATTCAATGCCTCCCGCAAGAATACTCTGGCATTGAGTGAGCTAACCTCACTCAACGCCAAAACAGCGATGGTATTGAGTGAGGTACACTCACTCAACGCCCTTGTACTTAACCACAAATAGAGAAAGTGGAGTTGAGTGAGCTGGCCTCACTCAACGCCAAAACAACAATGGCATTGAGTGAAGCTCACTCACTCAACGCCCTGTCACTTAGCCGCAAAATAAGACTGCGGCGTTGAGTGAGTCCACCTCACTCAATGCCAAAACAGCAATGGCGTTGAGTGAGGTTCACTCACTCAACGCCCTTGTACTTTGCCGCAACAAGGCAATTCTGCGGCGTTGAGTGGGCTGACCTCACTCAAAGCCAAAACGGCAATGGCATTGAGTGAGGTCGTCTCACTCAACGCCAGAAGTTCTGGCCGTAAAGAAGGGCTGTGGCGTTGAGTGAGTCTACCTCACTCAACGCTAAAGTAGAATTGGCGTTGAGTGAGGTTCACTCACTCAATGCCACGGGACTTGGCCGCAAATTTGCTTACGGCGTTGAGTGAAGTCACCTCACTCAACGCCAAACCGGAAATGACGTTGAGTGAGGTCGACTCACTCATCGTTAAAGTACTTAGCCTCAAAAAAGGCTGTGGCGTTGAGTGAGCACATCTCACTCAACACCAAAGTACTTAGCTTCTCAGAAAAACCGCGACGTTGAGTGAGCTTTCCTCACTCAACGCCAAAACGAAAATGGCATTGAGTGAGGTCGACTCACTTAACGCCAAAGTACTTAGCCGCTAACAGGGGCTACAGCGTTGAGTGAGTCCACCTCACTCAACGCCCCAGTACTTCGCCAAAATTTTCAAACTAACTACAGCTGTGGCGTTGAGTGTGTGCACCACACTCAACGCCAAACCCGCAAGGCTTTGAGTGTGTGCACCACACTCAACGCCGGCAACCCGAGAGCCCAAACTTGGCTATTTCCAAGATACACAGCAGGCACCCCCTCCTACTCTCTCTCTCTCTCGGCTTCACCCGCAAAGCAAAAACCAGACAGAAATCTTGAGTCTAAATAGGAGGTTTTACGTCGGTGGGTTGAGCACCAAAAACACAAAGAGGGGGGGGGGGGGGGGGGGCGCTCATTAGGAGAAACTAAACCCTAAAATTCAGCAAGATAAAAGAACAACTTGACCTCTACCCTAGGGCTAACCGGGATTTTTCAATTCAGCAAGAGCATAAAAATGGCAAGGGCAAGAATACCACTTGCCTCGATTTCCAGCGAAGATTAGTCGGCTTTCCCTCCTCTTCACTCGGCACTAGCAGCAGCAACACCTAAAAGCACATTCCGGCGCTTTAAAGGCGGAATCCACAAGAAACCAAAAATCCAAGTCTCCTAAAACTCCACGAAAATCAAATCTCTTAACGTCGAAACGTAGATCTGAGCGAGAGCAAGCCAACGCCGCTTTCAGAAATGAATTTCGTCCACGAAAGCTCCCGAAATCGCCGGCCGAAGGCTAGGGCAGTCCGCCGTCTCCGCCTTTGCTTTCCGCGAACTGGAGCAGCGGTTAAAGGTCTCGGGAAGAAGGATGAAAGAGTGGGCCCGCCACTCCAAGTAAAGCTTTTATATAAGCTTTAAACACGTCGGTTCAGCATAACTGAAGCCTAGCCGCCGGTTCTCTTAATAAAAGAAGAGAATTTTCTAATAGTCTTTACTAATGGCACACCCAAAATGACACGAAAACCGAATTACCTCGGAATTCGACGAAATTTGCACCGTAGCTAAATACCCATGCTACGAACACAACGACGAATTTGAAATTAACTTTCGAGGAATATAACTCGAGTAATACCCTCCTAAAGCCAAAACACAAGCATCGCCCAAGAGGCCACACTGGGTCACCCAAAACGACTCGGCTTGCTAGGGAGACCTTGCCCATAGGCTACTGTTGGGTATTGTATCCACAATGTACCTTGATTTGAAGAAGCCCCTGGACCAGTTAAGGTGAATTGACATTGTATTTGATCATTTGTTTTCAAGTTGTGCTTGCAGTTATTCCACGCTAAGTACACACCAATGTCAGGGTGCAGTGGGTCAATATACACGGGTCTGTGCAACGTAATCCCTCGTTGAGCAGATCAGTGTGTTGGCCTACGTGTACTCTCTCTATTGGAGTGTACTTACTTTCAAGTACAGGGCTGAAAAAGATCAAGAGCAGACAAGGAGCAAGGATGGGCCAAAGAGCAGCTCACGGGTGGAAAGACGAAAAATCGTCTAAGTAGAAATCGTCGAGAATCACTAAGTGATTCTCGCCGATTCGACGAGAATCACTAGTGATTCTCGCCGATTCGACGAGAATCACTAGTGATTCTCGCCGATTCGACGAGAATCACTAGTGATTCTCGCCGATTCGACGAGAATCACTAGTGATTCTCACCGAATCGTCGAGAATCACTCGCTAATTCTTGCCGATTGCAGCCGGCTGTCTCCACGCCGTCTTGATTTCTGCTAAAGGCAGAATCGTCGAGAATCACCAGTTGATTCTCGCCGAATCGACGAGAATGACTGTACATTCTCGCCGATCCGTTGAGAATGAATATGGATTCTGGCCGATTCTCTCCGGTTGGCTATATCTTCAGCCAGAATTCTGCCAAGTAGAATTCGGCAAGAATCATAAGTGATTCTCGCCGATCCATCGAGAATCACCTTTGATTCTCGCGATTTTGCCTTGGGCGAAATTATTGTGCTCGCTGCACCGGACCAAGTTCCAGGCACTGTTTTGAAACCGGAGCTAGGGTTTCTTTTAGTGGGGCCCACAACGGTCATTTTGTATGACCTACTGTATAAATACATCGGTATTTCGAACAGTAAGGGTATGAACATACAAAAAAGAATACCGAGCCGCCGACGTAACCTAAATCACGGATTTCTCTTCCTCCGCCGCCGTCGCTCGGGAAGATTGTCGCCGCCTGTGATCGTGGATACCTCCTGATCTCCCGGCCACAGAAGCTCAGCCAAGCAACGCGTCTCACGTGTCTATCCAGAGATCTTTTGTCTCTTGGTTCGTTGATCGGGAATACCTTCCCTTTCCAAATCGATCGAGATGATTGATCCTTGTGTGACCGTTGGTAGACCTTGCTAGCTTAGCTACGAAGGTTGGATCTCTAAAGCTCTGCCGCCGCACTTCTTGCCGACGCTGATCCCGAACGCCAAGCCGCCGCTCTTCTTACGGCCGCCGGTTTCGTGGAGATTCATTCTAAGTGATAGCTAGGTAGTGGACTCTTCGTCTTCGTCAAGAACGCGTCATCGAACGAAGAGGGACACCGAGCACTCCATAAGAAGTTTGTATAGTTTATACATTCCATTTTATTTTTGTTGTAAATGAACGTAGGTTCCTCATTGTAAGGGTTGGGTGCAACCCGTGGTGAAGGAGTGGTGACTCCTTCGTTTGGAAGGGTTCCTTCTGCTAGTGTGAGGATTGGATTTCAATCCGGTTGGTGAAGAGATCGAGTCGTCCCTTGTTGGGAGATAGGTTGAAGGGGGAAAGTGGACGTACCCAAATCAGGGAACCACTATAACTGCTAGTGTTTGTTTGTGCTGTGTTGTTTTGTTTTCTTGTGTAGGTAGAATTTAAATTCTGCAAAAACGCTGCAAGACACCTATTCCCCCCATAGGTGAAGGTAGTTGGCACTAGGTGGACTTTCAAGTGGTATCAGAGGGAGGTTACTCATCAAAGGGGTTAACACCTCGAGTAAGTTCCTGCCACTAGTGTCAAGAAGAAGGCAGATATCTACTATGGACGGACTCAAGTACTCAGGAAAGATCCCAGTGTGCACCAAGCTAAAATTTCCTATCTGGAAGGAAAGGATTAGATTTTACATGGAAGCAGTTGACCCTCGACTCTTCATGGTCGTGGAGGAGGGACCTTATATTCCCACTAAGGCCTCCACCTTTGATCCTACCAAAAAGGTGCCAAAGAAGCTTTCTGAAATGGACAAGGACGAGATGGTTCTGGTCAGACTTGACAAGAAGGCACAGAACATACTGATCAGCGCAGTCGATGACTCCATGATGCAGAACTTCTGCAACTATATGACAGCCAAGGATATCTGGCACACTTGATTATCCTGATGGAGGGCACAAATGAAGTGAGGGATTATCAGAGATCCCTCCTGAATCAGAAATATGAGGCCTTCAGGCAGGGGCCCACGGAAGAGATCGGAGTTACCTTCGAGAACTTCCTCAAGATTGTCAATGCTATCAAGGGATACGGAAGAGTGTTCACTAATGGCGAACTTAATGATAAATTCCTTAGGTCCCTTCCTAAGGAATGGGACACGAAGATCTGCGCCAACCGAGAGTTTGGCAGATTAGCTGAAACTGATCCTCAGATACTCTTTGGGAAGCTCATGTCCTATGAGCTCCAGTTGAACACGAGGAAAGCTGAAGAAGAAGCAGAGAAGGCCGCAGCCAAGGAAAAGACTATGGCCCTAAAAGCCATTCACTCCAGGAAGGGCAAGGGTGCGGCTTCATCCCGTATGGGGAAAAAGGATGAGGAGGAAGACTCCGAGCCATGCTTCTCCGGCTCAGAGTTGTCTGAAGAAGACTTCTCCCTCATCACCCGAGAATTCAAGAAGTTCCTCAAGATAAGGAATCAAAGAAAGAGAGACGGCTCCTCCTCCATAAATCAGAAGAAGAATTATTCTTCTGACTGGTATGAATCAAAACCGAACAAACATCGTAATACTGAAATCATTTGTTTTGGATGCAATAAGCTAGGACATGTCGTGGCCGACTGCCATCAAGGCAAGAGAGAGAAGGGGAAGGGAGAAGAGCATAGGACCTCTAGAGATAAAAAGAAGGAGAGGAGCTACATCGCCAAAAAGTCAAAGACATTGAGTAAGTCTGATTCCTTAGACTCTAGTGATGATGAGGAAGCCTACTTCGGGCTGGTGGGTTGCTCTGACTCAGAAGGAGAATGCCCCCCATTCACTAGGAAGGTAAAAGCTCGTACCCCCCTCTCTGACTCTGACTATGAGTCTCCTGATGATGATCTCAAGGACAGCCCATTTGCCCGAGAAGCTGAGCTCCTCGAAAAGTATGAGCTTTTGCTCAACACCTTCGAGGAATGCCGCAAGAGATTGAGGGCTTAGAAAAAGGAAGTCAAATTCCTTAAGGTCGAGGGTGTCTCCCTAAGGGAAGAGATCACTAGCTTGATTTTTCTCCGACAGGAGCACCTGGACCTGATCTCTAAGCACTCAGAGTCTCTAAGTCTCCTTGACCTTAAACAAGAAGAAATCAATAAGTTGGAAGAACAACTTATGGCAGAAAAGAAGATTGTCCAAAGCTTCTCTATGCCAAAGACTGTTCTTCCACTGGTTGATACCTTCTCTGCTCAATCTAAGGGGGCTGGCTTGGGGCATGTGGGTGTGCCTGGTAAATCATCCAAGAGAAACAAAAAGCAGAGGAGAAATAAGGCTGCTAAGAAGGCCTATACTGCAGAAAAGGGAAAGGCCCCACTCAACCCTGTTATATTCAGGAAGCCTGGCTATCCCTGCAATGAACAGGACTTTGAGTCAACTTATGGCCACTTCTTCCAGCCCTCGGTTGAAAAGCCCAAGAGCCGGTATGAGGGGTGGGCTTTCCCCCGCAACTTTGGCGAGAGTGTCTTCAAGGCACCTTATGAGGAAGTTCAAATGGAGGATTATGGCCACTTCTCTAGCGGCCATAATAGGAAGCAGGCACCCAAGGCCAAGCCTGCTACACTGAGAAACCAGGAGGTGAAGAAATCATGCGACTGTTGTCATCATGATGCCTCCACCTCCAGGTCCGAGGCCCCGGCTGTACCTTCCATTCCAAGGGTGAAGCAGGTGCCTAGGAGAAAGTATAATAGATTTGACTGTTGGTGCTGTGACAAAGTTGGTCACTTTGCCGTGGATTACTTGTTTAATCCGAGGAATAACGAGTCTCCTCATGTTGGCAATGCGAGGCAGACCACTTGTAGGGCTTACCATCCGAGGGGGAGCATGATAACGAGGAATCTAGGACCCAAGTTCGATTGGGTTCGTAAGGGAAATTAATTCTGTTTTGCAGGAATGTCCAAAGGCCACCAAAACTCCCATATGGTACTTGGACAGTGGATGCTCCCGGCATATGACCGAGACAAGAAGCCTGCTGCGTGATTACTCTCCAGTCGAGAATGGACCCAAAGTCATCTTTGGGGGATTAGATCGAGGAGTCACCAGGGGTTACAGTATGATTTCCAACGGTATAATATCTATCACCGACGTGGCTTATGTTGAAGGGTTATATCATAACCTGATTAGTGTAAGTCAGTTATGTGATAAAGGATATGACGTTAAGTTCTGCAAGAATAAGTGCCTGATAATATCGTGTGCCTCTTCGGAGATGGTATTAACCGATATTAGGAGCAGAAATATCTTTTGTTTAGATTTTCTTAGTTTAGATTCTTCTACCCCCGTATGCCTGATTGCAAAAGGCAGTGCATCTCTTTGTGAACAATGACACAAGAGATTGGCACACATTAATTTCAAGATAATTAATATGTTGTTTTCTAAAAGTTTAGTAAGGGATGCTCCCATCATTAAGTGCATCAAAGATAGCCCCTGTTCTGCGTGCCAGAAAGGCAAACAGACTCGGGCTACCTTTAAGGGCATTGCAGACAAAGACTCTTCCAGATGTCTTTATCTTCTGCATATGGGCTTGTTTGGTCCAGTACAAGTTCACAGCTTGGGAGGCAAGTCCTATACACTAGTGATTGTTGATGATCACTCTCGGTTTACATGAGTGTTCTTCTTAAAATGAAAGTCAGATACATTTGACATCTTCACTAATTTTGTCAAGCAGGTTCAGAACGAATTTAACTGCTCAGTGGTCAAAATCAGAAGTGACCATGGAACAGAATTCGAATCTGGTGCTATGTCAGAGTTTTGTGAAGAACATGGTATCTTTCATGAGTTTTCCTCCCCGCGCACTCCTCAGCAAAATGGGGTTGCGGAGAGGAGAAATAGAACTCTCATTGAAGCTTGCACGACAATGTTGAATGACGCTTCTCTCCCAGAATACTTCTGGGCAGAGGCTGTCAATACGACTTGTCATGTACAAAACCGAGCATTGATCAACAAGACTCATTGTAAGATGCCTTATGAGCTACTGAAAGGCAGGAAACCAACCATGTCCTATTTAAGGATCTTTGGCTGCAAATGCTATGTACTCAATAACGGGAAGTACACGCGTACTAAATTTGGTGAAAAATGCTTCGAAGGCATATTCATGGGCTATAGTAGCCATAGTCGGGCATATAGGGTTTTCAATAAGAAAACCCTAGTGGTTGAAGAATAAATTAATGTTGTATTTGATGAAGGAAGCTTGCCTAAAAGCAACTCTTCCAGCGGTATTCTTGAAGATGCAGGTGCAAGACTTGAACAACTGAGTCTCGATGAGACTGCTAAAGATGTAACTCCCAAGTATGTCAAGGTTTCTACCTCAACATCAACTGGAGAAGTTGAAAATTAGAATTGAGCAAACCTCTTAGAAGAAGGAGAAGCTCAAGAAGATGTCAGAGCTCCTGATTCCAGACTCCTAGAGCTCCGACACGTGAGGGATCATCCTAGAGATCAGATCATCGGAGATCCTCGTGACGGTGTCAGAATTCGAAGAGGTACTATTAACGAGATTTTGCATCTTAGTTTCCTGTCACAGGTTGAGCCAAAGAAGTTCGACGAGGCGAACAAAGATGCGACATGGATATTGGCCATGCAAGATGAACTGCATCAATTCGAACGATGCAATGTCTGGACGCTGGTTCCCAGACAATAAAAGCATAATGTGATTGGCACCAAGTGGATCTGTCAAGTTTCTCTTTCTTGGTTCTTGGATTGCCATACTGGATCCTGGGGATAGCTTGGCTAATCTAGGTTTTCTAGCTATACTCAGAGTATAGAAATTTTCGTGTGACCGAGTCAGGCTATGAGTAAGCAAACCCTGTAACCAGGTTTGAACTAGAGAGCTTAGGGATGCTTTGCTCTGCTAGAATTAGTAGACCGCGCAAGATCTCTATCTTTCAAGAAACTATGCGCTCGCCTCTCATTGTTTTTTAGAAGGCGAGCCGAAGTCTTGCTTGACTTCTTTGTTGCTGACCCGGCTGCTCAATTCCGGATTTCTCTTTGTTTGGACTATGGAGAAAGATATATATCAAGAGAAGTAGGAAAACCAAACTGCCTCGCTCATCCGCTGCAACTAGTGAGGGGAGCTGTGACTGTAGCATTAGCGGTTGGTTCTACCCCTATAAGGTAAGGTGGTAAGAGTTTCCAGTCAAGTTTCCTTACATTGGAGTCTCTTCCAGAAGAGTTGGAACTAAGAAGGAAGAAAAGCCCCAACTTTCGAGGCGGTCAGAAAACCACATTGAACCATGTCTCAAGACATCGTCAATATTGCTTTCTTCTTGAAACTGCTATTGAGTTCCCCTTTTTTATAGGCCTTTGGTGACTTGCGGTTTGAAAAGGTTACATTGCTTAGACAAACTCCTGCGAATTATGACCTTCGCCTGGAATGTGAGCAAATATCTCATGTCGATTGCTCAACCGTACTTTGGCTATCTTACGTATAGCTGAATTTGGTTTTTTCGGTGTTCTCGTCGAAACACGCGGGCATACTCCTTGCTTCTGGGGACATTGATCCAAAGCTCGAGTACGGTCTGTGCGCCGTTTTTCTTTTAGAAACAAACTGGATGAACACGGTGTCATCATAAAGAACAAGGCCAGGATGGTGGCTCAAGGTTACAGACAGGAGGAGGGGATTGACTTCGACCAGACCTTTGCACCAGTGGCAAGGCTCAAGGCGATAAGATTGTTCATGACGTATGCTTCGCACAAAGGATTCTCTATCTATCAGATGGACGTGAAATCTGCATTCTTAAATGACAACCTGAAAGAGGAAGTATACGTCGCATAACCCCCAGGTTTTGTTAATCCAACTTATCCCAATCATGTATATTTTCTTAGTAAGGCTTTATATGGCTTAAAACAAGCTCCTCATGCTTGGTATGAGACTCTGCCTAGTTTTCTTCTTGAGAACAAGTTCTCTAGAGGAAAAATAGATAAGACATTGTTTCTTAGGGAAGTCAAAGGCAAGATCTTGCTGGTGTAAATCTATGTTGATGACATTATATTCGGCTCAACGGATAACAATCTTTGCAAAAAGTTTTCTAAACTTATGCAAGGAAAGTTTTAAATGAGCAGTATGGGAGAGCTAAAGTATTTCTTGGGACTTCAAGTGAAACAGTCTGAGGATGGAATTTTCATTTCTTAGACGAAGTTCACAAATGAACTCCTCAAGAAATTCGGAATGGAGAATGCAACCTCTATGAGGACTCCAATGGGATCTACTATGTCTCTGGAAAAGGATGAGAAAGGGAAACCTTTTGATGAAACCAAATACAGAAGCATTATTGGGTCCCTTCTCTACCTTACTGCAAGTAGACCGGACATTATGTTCTCCACATGCGTTTGTGCCAGATATCAGGTGAACACTAAGGAATCTCACTATGTTGCTGCAAAGCGAATTCTTAGATACCTTAAGGGTACACCTAATCTTGGCTTGTGGTACCCGAGAAACAATGATGTCGAGCTAATAGGCTTTTCAGATGCTGATTTTGCAGGAAGCAGGGATGATCGAAAAAGCACTTCCGGGACGTGTCAATTCCTCGGAAGAAGGCTTATATCATAAAATAGCAAGAAGCCAAATTTTGTTGCAACCTCCACAGCTGAATCTGAGTATATCTCAGCAGGCAGCTGTTGCACACAACTACTATGGATCAGAAACCAGTTAGCAAACTATGACATTCAGTTCAAGGAAGTACCAATGTACTGCAACTCCTCCAGTGCAATTGCCATTGCGAACAATCCGGTATCGCACAGCAGGACGAAGCATATTGAAGTGCGCTACCACTTCATTAGGGAGCACGTGGAAAACAAGGACATCTCTCTCTACTATGTCCCCACGGATAAGCAGATTGCAGATATTTTCACAAAGCCCCTAGATGAGGCCAAGTTCAGTCTCTTCAAAACTGAATTGGGGATGCTAAACTATGAGGAATGAAGACTACAGAAGCTCCAGGCTCGTGCATCTAGGGGGAGCATCCGCAAGAAACTCAAGTGTAAGCCCAAATACAAGAACTGAGGGGGAGCATTGTGGCGAGTGCTAAAGTCCCAGATTTGTAGAAGCCGAAAAGGGGGAGATTTCCCTTTCGGCCAAGGCGCTAAGGGCTAAGGTGCTCTCGCAATGTTTGCTCGCTAAGGGCTATGGTGCTCTCGCAAAGTTTGCTCCAAATGCTCTAAAGGCAATAGAATGGAAATTCTTTCTCAACTGATTATTCAGTTTATGTTTTTCTTCCATCCGTTCTATTCACCTTAGCTTGTAGGGTTTAGGCTTCTTAAAATAGGGGGAGATTGTTGGGTATTGTATCATCAATGTACCTTGATTTGAAGAAGCCCCTGGACCAGTTAAGGTGAATTGACATTGTATTTGATCATTTGTTTTCAAGTTGTGCTTGCAGTTATTCCACGCTAAGTACACACCAATGTCAGGGTGCAGTGGGTCAATATATACGGGTCTGCGCAACGTAATCCCTAGTTGAGCAGATCAGTGTGTTGGCCTACGTGTACTCTCTCTATTGGAGTGTACTTACTTTCAAGTACAGGGCTGAGAAAGATCAAGAGCAGACAAGGAGCAAGGATGGGCCAAAGAGCAGCTCACGGGTGGAAAGACGAAAAATCGTCTAAGTAGAAATCGTCGAGAATCACTAAGTGATTCTCACCGATTCGACGAGAATCTCGCCGAATCGTCGAGAATCACTCGCTGATTCTTGCCGATTGCATCCGGCTGTCTCCACGCCGTCTTGATTTCTGCTTAAGGCAGAATCGTCGAGAATCACCAGTTGATTCTTGCCGAATCGACGAGAATGACTGTGCATTCTCGCCGATCCGTCGAGAATGAATATGGATTCTGGCCGATTCTCTCCGGTTGGCTATATCTTCAGCCATAATTCTGCCAAGTAGAATTCGGCAAGAATCGTAAGTGATTCTTGCCGATCCGTCGAGATCACCTTTGATTCTCGCCGATTTTGCCTTGGGCGAAATTCTTGTGCTCGCTGGATCGGACCAAGTTCTAGGCGCTGTTTTGAAACCGGAGCTAGGGTTTCTTTTAGTGGGGCCCACAATAGTCATTTTGTATGACCTACTGTATAAATACATCGGTATTTTGAAAAGTAAGGGTACGAACATACAAAAAAGAATACCGAGCCGCCGACGTAACCTAAATCGCGGATTTCTCTTCCGCCGCCGCCGTCGCTCGGGAAGATTGTCACCGCCTGTGATCGTGGATACCTCCTGATCTCCCGGCGACAGAAGCTCAGCCAAGCAACGCGTCTCACGTGTCTATCCAGAGATCTTTTGTCTCTTGGTTCGTTGATCGGGAATACCTTCCCTTTCCGAATCGATTGAGAAGATCGATCCATGTGTGACCGTTGGTAGACCTTGCTAGCTTAGCTACGAAGGTTGGATCTCTAAAGCTCTGCCGCCGCACTTCTTGCCGACGCCGATCCCGAATGCCAAACAGCCGCTCTTCTTGCTGCCGCCGGTTTCGTGGAGATTCATTCTTAGTGAGAGCTAGGTCGTGGACTCTTCGTCTTCGTCAAGAACGCGTCATCGAACGAAGAGGGACACCGAGCACTCCATAAGAAGTTTGTATAGTTTATACATTCCATTTTATTTTTGGATTAAAGGAACGTAGGTTCCTCGTTGTAAGGGTTGGGTGCAACCCGTGGTGGAGGAGTGGTGACTCCTTCGTTTGGAAGGGTTCCTTCCGCTAGTGTGAGGATTAGATTTTAATCCAGTTGGTGAAGAGACCGAGTCGTCCCTTGTTGGGAGATAGGTCGAAGGGGTGAAAGTGGATGTACCCAAATCGGGGAACCACTATAACTGCTAGTGTTTGTTTGTGCTGTGTTGTTTTGTTTTCTTGTGCAGGTAGAATTTTAATTCTGCAAAAACGCTGCAAGACACCTATTCCCCCCCCCATAGGTGAAGGTAGTTGGCACTAGGTGGACTTTCTGCTACAAAATAGGCCACTCAGTTCTAAGGAGCTAAACCACACTCCACAAATGGCACAAGCCACGAAAATGCGTCACCGTAACGCCAAACGAGAATAAAATAGTCGCAGAAAAATCGGGGGCGTTACAGTCACTCCCCCTAAAAGAAAGTTTCGTCCCAAAACTTTACGCACAACACTTCTACTATAGAAGGAAAAAGTAACAAACAGGAGTTACAAGAAGGGAAACATACCGATCAAATAAGGGAAACGGGTGAGGGTAAGCCTTCCTCATGGCCGACTCTAGCTCCCAAGTCGCGCTTTCCAAATCCTGATTCTTCCATAGAACTTTCACCATCGGAATGGACTTCTTTCGCAGCACCCTTTACTGAGTATCCAAAATACGGGCTGACACTTCAACAAAAGAGAGGTTGGGCTCCAACTGGGGCACAACGTTCAAGACTTGCCCACTGCTGCGCACACACTTCCACAATTGGCTTACATGGAAAACATTAAGAACACCTGGGAAGTTTGCTTGCAAATCTAACCTGTAAGCTGACACGCCAATCCGCTCCATAATCTTAAACGAGCCCACATACCTCGGGTCCAATTTCCGATTCTTACCAAACCTATTTACACCCACCATCGGGGAAACCTTAAGAAATACAAGGTCCCCTACAGAAAACTCCAAGGCAGACCTACGCCGATTGGCGTTCTTCTCGTACCTCTCCTGAGCTATACGAAGCTTCTCTCGAATAAGCTTCACTGCGAATTCCATTTCCTCAAGCGCATCAGGACCCAATAAAGGCCTCTCACTAGCCTCAGCCCAAAACAATGGAGTTCTGCAGTGCCTCCAATACAAGGCTTCGAACGGAGCCATTTGCAAGCTCTCCTGATAACTATTGTTGTATGAAAATTCCATAAGTCGTAGCCGCTCATCCCACGCTCCACCGTGGTCTAAAATGTAGCATCAAATCATATCCTCAACTATCTAGTTCACCCGCTCCGTCTACCCATTGGTCTGTGGGTGGTAAGCAGTAGAATACCTCAGATCTGTACCCAAATCCTCCTGCAGACTCTGCCAAAAACGAGAAGTAAACCGGGAGTCTCGATCAGAAATGATGCTAACCGGCACACCGTGCAGTCGGATGACTTCATTCAAGTACAACTCCGCTATCTTCTTCATCGGGTAATCAATCTTATATGGCACAAAGTGAGCACACTTCGTCAGTCTATCCACTATAACCCAAACAAAATCAAATCCCTTCGGGGATTTCGGTAAGCCCGTGATGAAATACATAGATATACTTTCCCACTTCCAAGTCGGGATCTCTAACAAAGTCAACTTGCCACCAGGTCTTCCATGATCGGCCTTCACACGCTTGCAAGTGTGGCAGTCAGCAACAAATCGGGCTATATCACCTTTCATGCCATACCACCAGGCAATTTGCTTTAAGTCACGATACATCTTCGTAGATCCTGGATGGTAGGTAACGCTGGATCCACGAGCCTCTCTGCAAATCATACCTCTAATGTCCCAAATAGCGGGGATGCAAAATCTGTCACGGTACTTCAAAGTACCTGCATCATCGATAGCAAAGTCTGGAAACTCCCCCTTCTCGGTCCTGGTGAATAAGTGCAGAAGATCCGGATCGTCCTTCTGGTGCAGTCTTGTCAAATAAATCCAAGACGGCTCTGCCACTGATAAACTACTCTGCAAGCCACAACATCCCACTTATATATCCATAAGGAGGAACTCCTCCACTAAACGATCGGCGGAGAGGTTAAAGATCTTTCCCGTCTTTCGGCTCAGGGCGTCGGCCACCACATTGGCCTTTCCTGGATGATACTGGATCTCTACATCATAATCGGCCACATACTCTAGACACCACCGCTGGCGCAGATTCAACTCCTTCTGCATGAACACATACTTCAGGCTCTTATGGTCAGTGAAGATCTTGCACTGAGCCCCATAAAGTAGACGCCTCCATAACTTCAACGCATAGATTACCACTGCAAAGTCAAGGTCATGCGTAGGATAATTCTTCTCATGAGTCTTCAGTTGTCTTGACCCATAGGCAATCACCTTTCCGACCTGCATTAATACACATCCCAGACCTACATGCGAAGCATCCACGTACACATCATAATCCACACCCTCAGTAGGAAGGGTCAGAACAGGAGCAGTGCACAATCTCTTCTTTAAATCCAGAAAGGCTTCTTCGCACTTCTCGCTCCAAACAAAAGCCACGTTCTTCTGAGTCAGCTTGGTCAAAGGTGCAGCTAGGGAAGAAAAACGCTCCACGAACCTCCTGTAGTAGCCAGCCAATCCTAGGAAGCTCCTGATCTCCTTAGGCGTATTCGGCCTACTCCAATCCATTACTGCTGCGATCTTTTCTGGGTCAACTGAGATCCCCTCCTTGTTCACCACGTGGCCTAGAAATTAAACCTGAGGCAACAAAAATTCGCACTTGCTCAGCTTGGCGAATAACTTGTGATTCCTCAACTCCGATATAATCAAGCGCAGATGCTGCTCATTCTCCTCAACGCTGCGAGAATAAACCAACACGTCATCGATGAAGACCACCACAAACTTGTCTAAGAAATCCTTGAACACCCGGTTCATCATATCTATGAAGGCTGATGGTGCGTTGGTCAAACCAAACGACATCACCAAGAACTCAAAGTGTCCATGCCTCGATCTAAACACAGTCCGTGGAATATCTGCCTTACGGATCCTGAGCTGATGATAGCCAAAACGAAGATCGATCTTGGAGAACACCGTGCTACCGCGCAACTTGTCAAATAAATCATCGATCCTCGGCAGAGGGTACCTGTTCTTAATGGTGACTTTGTTCAACTCCCTATAGTCGATGCAAAGCCACATCGACCCATCTTTCTTCTTCACAAACAGCACAGGAGCACCCCAAGGCGACGAACTCTACCTGATAAATCCCTTTCCCAACAGCTCATCCAACTGAACTCGCAACTCCTCTAACTCACGAGGGGCCATCCGGTACGGCGCCTTAGCAATAGAACGCGTACCCGGCTCCAAATCAATCACAAACTCCACATCCCGCTTGGGAAGAAGACCAGGAAGATCATCCGGAAAAACATCGGCGAAATCACGAACAACTGGAATTTCCTCCAAGCGCGGTACACTAACAGCGGTCCCAACCACCGAGACCAAACAAGCAAAACAATCCGAAAGAAACAGCTTCTGAACACATACCGTTGAGATGACAGGAGAATCCTGGCTCAGATCAGCATACATGCTTCCGGGCTGACCGTCGTCCCTGATGAAGTCCAAGCGCTTCCCTTTGCACTGAATAACTGCATCATACCTAGACAGCCAGTCCATGCCCAGAATAACATCGAAGTCCTCCAGATCAATCATCTTCAGGCCTGCCTTCGCGAGGAAGTCCCCCAACAAAACAGGGCAATCTAACATGCCCAAATCTGACAACACAGATTCACAAGAGGGGAACTTGACACGGATGGTATCCCGAACTCGATCTAAAGTCAACCGATGTCACTCTACAAAGGCTCTAGACAATAACGAGTGGGTAGCGCCGGAGTCAAACAGAACACGCGCCCAACGGTTCTTCACCTTAAATTTCCCTATAGGAGCATATATAACTAAGGAACTACCACAACAATACTGCAAACATTCTAGTAAAAAAGAACAAAACCTTCAGGCTTGAACGATAACTAACCTGAGATGACCTGAGTCGAAGCTTGAGCCTCCTCGGAAGAGATCACGTTCAGCTTTCCCTTTCTCTTGTCCACACGCTGAGGTGGAGGTAATGCCTGTAGTGGAACTGCATGAAGAGTAGGCTGGACCTGAGGGCACCTAGTCTTGATGTGTCCATTCTGCCCACACTGAAAGCAAACTTTATCCTTGGACCAGCACTGGGCCGCATCATGCCCGGGTCGCTTGCAAATAGAACAAGAGACATCTCTCCTAGGAGCACCCTGAATCCCATGAACCTGCTCCTTCCTCTAAGTTGCTGCCTTCTTGAAACATCTCTCGACAGGGTGGCCTGACCGGCCACAGAAGCTGCACACCACTTTACTCTTCTTTCCCTGAGCCGCACCCGGTACCTGGGGTTTCTTCTCCTCCATAGACTTCCTCTTGTCCTTCCTCATTTGCTAGCCTCTTCTCTTTGCGGTCTCAATAGCCTCCACTTTCAGAGCAGCCTCCACTACTCCTACATAAGTCTCTGAACCATAAGCACTAGTCAACTACTGCACCTCTCTCCTCAAGCCACCGAGAAATCACTTAACTCGATCAGCCTCAATGCTGACCAATCCAGGGGAAAAATGGCTCAACTTGCTGAACTCTATCTCATACTCACCCACCGTGAGTTGCCTTTGCTTCAGATGGAGGAAGTCGTTCATGAGGCAGTCACGCTCGACCGAGGGTAAGAACGTCCTCAACAGCATCTCCTTGAACACTTCCCAAGAGCATCCAGCTACCAAGCTCTCCTTTTCTCCCAGCCACCAACTCTTAGCCAAACCTTTAAGCTGATAGGCGGCTATCATCACCCTTTGGTCATCTGCAATCCCGGAGTACGAGAACATCTCCTCCATATAGATCAGCCAATCGTCTATGACCATAAAGTGATCTGCCTTCCCATCATAAGTGGGAGGTCTCAGCCTCATAAACTACGAGATGAAGGCCATCTCTGCTGGCACCACCACTAGAGGTCTTAAGGGTGCAGGAGGAGGAGGGACAACTAACCCCCCTGCAGGACCTTGCACTCCTTGAGTCTGACCTGCCACAACCGCCACCAGGGACTGAATTCGGGCCTGCATCTCTACCATCTGCCTGCTCATGACATCGCTACTCTACCGCAGGCTCTCGATCACCGCGTCATTCTGAGCTCCAGATGACTCACCCTCAGACAGAGGAGTCGATCGAGTCGCAGGACGCCTCGCCATCCTAAAATCATAACAACACTAGTTAGATCCTAATACAACGGCTAGAACAACCTACAAGTACAGACAATACATACATAGATATAAACTTAAAGCTGTTAAACTTGCTCTGGGGGTTTATCTTTTTAAAAAATTGATGTTATGCCCTAACCTAGGATGGTTAACCACCACCATACTAATTCATGTGCCTAGATCGAGAATGCATGACTTTATATTACTTTTGACTTGAAAGCTTATGTGTGTACATATGTCATCCTGCCAGTCTTTAGCTTGGCACGTTGTGCTTATGCAATGTTATGCTATGCATGTTTGTGCTATGCATTCTAAAAAAAGGCCCTAATGCATGTTATGAGCGGCGTACACATGAAAATGTTATGCATCCCATACTACATAACATTCTCATGCAACGAAAAAAGAAAACGAGCTAGTTGCAGCCATGTGGTGAGGTTATGCATCCCATACTACATAACCCTCACATGTTGCCCCTATGGTGGATCCATATATGAACACATATTATGCATCCCATACTACATAATATGCCCCGTATACTTCATGTTATGCTATGAGTGTAGTGTTCGTGCTTTTGCCAAGACGTGCTGATGACATATCAGTATATGATTGACATGATGCTGAACTACTAATGCAATCAAAGGAAGGTTGCCCGACTAACTTGTCAAGCAACCTCCCTCTGATACCAACTGTCACAACCCACATTTTCTCCAAATTTAGGAATTATAAGAGTATGAAAAAACACGCGTCATGATGCCACGTCGAGCAGGGGATAACTGCTGACGCTCAGGCAAAACCATCTACTTTACTTTATGAAAACAATTCATGAGTTTAATGATTAGAAAATCAGTTATATTTTAGAGGCCGTATCCCTCGGCTCGGTGGATCACCTAGGCCACAGTTAAAAACTATACTTATACGCTGCGTAAAAATACTTTAATCAGGATTGACATCCTAAGGAGTGCATAAGTGTCCCAAGAGGACCACTTATGCTATGCAAGACTCTACATTTAATTTATATTATATATAAGAAAACGATCTTTATACGTGGTTTGGAAAATAGTGATTGAGTTTTATAAAACATGCTGATCATGAGCTATACTTATAATAATAATTGTAGTTTTAAAAATAACTAGCAACCTAGCATAAATCCACCTCAGAGCAAGTAGACTATCTCTAGAAAATGGTAGCAGAAAAAGTAATATATCTAGTACAAAGGTAAAAACTACCAGTGGGCGCCAACAACCTGACACAAACCCACTGGAAAATATGTATGTCTGTAAGAAAAGTGCAGAAAACTACCTCACTATACAAATCCAGAAGGATCTCCAAAGTCCAAGAGACCACCAGCAACACCACAACAACCTAGCATACAAACTGGCTACTACTCAGAACTTGAGACATTCAAAGAAAAAAAGGAATACCTCAGCAAGCAAAAAAAGGAAAAACTGCATGAAAGTGTCTACCAGATGATAAATGAAAGAGGAAAAACACAGCAGTAAAAGTCACAACTGCCCTAAGGCAAGACAAAAAGAAATGCACTAGGTGCGAGGAAACAGCATCAACCCTGCCCAAAAACAACCTCCTGCAGAGTCTACTAAGCTACCAAGAGCCCAAAATGCTACAATCTACCAAGGAAGAAACGTCTAACACCCTAAGCTGTGGGAGATGGTGGTAGCAAAATAAACAACATGGAACCGGGTTGAAGGCAAACTCAGTCCCCCAACCACCATTTCCAAGCCAACAAGGTCAAGGGTCTACATGTGAAAGCACTAGGGACCTTCCACCCCCTTGCCCAGCCCGTACCTGGAGCAAGATAGAAGAAAAAGGGTGGCCACGGCTAAATTACACAACACCTCCGCCATGAAGAGCTTCAAACCACCACTACTAACCACGACCCACGATTCAGCCTTTAGGAAAGAAAAAACATGGCCGACAAGGAAACTCAAAACATAAACAAGGAATTCACTCAGGAACAAAAATCGAGGTAGGGAAAAAGTGTTGAAATGACTCAACATGGCTTGGCGTTGAGTGGGACCCACTCAACGCCTAACTAGACCTTGGCGTTGAGTGAGTTAGCCTCACTCAGTGCCAGAATAGCCATGGCGTTGAGTGAGGTTCACTCACTCAACGCCCTCCAGAAGAACAACTCTAGCGTTGAGTGAGCTAGCCTCACTCAACGCCAAAATAGGCATGGCGTTGAGTACGGTTCACTCACTCAACGCCTCCCGTAAGAATACTCTGGCGTTGAGTGAGCTAACCTCACTCAATGCCAAAACAGCGATGGCGTTGAGTGAGGTACACTCACTCAACGCCCTGGTACTTAACCACAAACAGAGAAAGTGGCGTTGAGTGAGCTTGCCTCACTCAACACCAAAACAACAATGGCGTTGAGTGAAGCTCACTCACTCAACACCCTGCCACTTAGCCGCAAAAGAAGACTGCGGCGTTGAGTGAGTCCACCTCACTCAATGCCAAAACAGCAATGGCGTTGAGTGAGGTTCACTCACTCAACGCCCTGGCACTTAGCCGCAACAAGGCAAATCTGCGGCGTTGAGTGAGCTGACCTCACTCAACGCCAAAACGGCAATGGCATTGAGTGAGGTTGTCTCACTCAACGCCAGAAGTTCTGGCCGAGAAGAAGGGCTGTTGCGTTGAGTGAGTCTACCTCACTCAACGCCAAAGAAGAAATGGCGTTGAGTGAGGTTCACTCACTCAACGCCACAGGACTTGGCCGATAATTTGCTTACGATATTGAGTGAAGTCACCTCACTCAACTCCAAACCAGAAATGGCGTTGAGTGAGGTCGACTCACTCAACGCAAAAGTACTTAGCCTCAAAAAAGGCTGTGGCGTTGAGTGAGCACACCTCACTCAACGCCAAAGTACTTAGCTTCTCAGAAAAACCACGACGTTGAGTGAGCTTGCCTCACTCAACGCCAAAACGGAAATGGCGTTGAGTGCGGTCGACTCACTCAACGCCAAAGTACTTAGCCGCTAGCAGGGGCTACGACATTGAGTGAGTCCACCTCACTCAACGCCCCAATACTTAGCCAAAATTCTCAAACTGACTACAGCTGTGGCGTTGAGTGTGTGCACCGCACTCAACGCCAAACCCGCAAGGCTTTGAGTGTGTGCACCACACTCAACGTCGGCAACCCGAGAGCCCAAACTTGGCTCTTTCCAAGATACACAACAGGCACACCCTCCTACTCTCTCTCTCTCTCTCTCTCTCTCTCTCTCTCGGCTTCACCCGCAAAGCAAAACCAAACAAAAATCTGGAGTCTAAATAGGCGGTATTACGCCGGCGGGTTGAGTACCAACAGCACAAAGAGGGGGGGGGGGGGCTCATTAGGAGAAACTAAACCCTAAAATTCAGCAAGATAAAAGAACAGCTTGGCCTCTACCCTAGGGCTAACCGGGATTTTTCAATTCAGCAAGAGCATAAAAATTGCAATGGCAAGAATACCACTTGCCAAGATTTCCGGCGAAGATTGGTCGGCTTTCCCTCCTCTTCACTCGGCACTAGCACCAGCAGCACCTAAAAGCACATTCCCGCGCTTTAATGGCGGAATCCACAAGAAACCGAAAATCCAAGTCTCCTAAAACTACACGAAAATCAAATCTCTTACCGTCGAAATGTAGACCTTAGCGAGAGCAAGCCAACGCCGCTTTCGGAAACGAATTCCATCCACGAAAGCTCCCGAAATCGCCGGCCGAAGGCTAGGGCACTACGCCGTCTCCGCCTCTGCTTTCCGCGAACTAGAGCAGCGGTTATAGGTCTCGGGAAGAAGGAGGAAAGAGTGGGCCCGCCACTACAAGTAAAGATTTTGTATAAGCTTTAAACACGTTGGTTCAGCATAACTGAAGCCTAGCCGCCGGTTCTCTTAATAAAATAAGAGAATTTTCTAATAGTCTTTACTAATGACACCCAAAACGACACGAAAACCGAATTACCTCGGAATTCGACGAAATTCGCACCGTAGCTAAATACCCACGCTACAAACACAACGACGAAGTCGAAATTAACTTTCGACGAACAGAACTCGAGTTATACCCTCCTAAAGCCAAAACACAAGCATCCCCCAAGAGGCCACACCAGGTCACCCAAAACGACTCGGCTTGCTAGGGAGACCTTGTCTATAGGCTACAAAATAGGCCACTTAGTTCTAAGGAGCTAAACCACACTCCACAAATGGCACAAGCCACAAAAATGCCTCAACGTAACGCTAAACGAGAATAAAATAGTCGCAGAAAAATCGGGGGCATTACACTTTAGTTGCCCAAGTTCACAGAATCAGATGAGCAAGAGGACATAGATCAGTCTGATGTCAGAACAACACTAAAGTGGTTTGGATTATCTAAACACACCACTGGATCAATTCTAAGGAAGGAACTGAATCTAGAAGGTAAGTTCCTTGCTGATATTATTGGGAAGGCCCTGCTGTGCAAAATAGGCTCCCATGATAAGATTTCTAAAAAGATGTTTGAACTAATAGCTAGAGTAATCCTTTCCAAAAGGACAGATTGGTGGAGGGTCCTGTTTGACAGGATAGTAGAGTGTATTACTAAACCCAATTTGGGCAAAATATTATCTCTGTTTCTACTTAGAAGTGTTCCAGGGATCCTGAACAGCAGGTTAGGAACCAAAATCCATCACATGAGGAGAATGGATGTGAATATGCCAGACAGATGGGACAGAGTCCTTCATCCCCATGGTTAGACAGCCTTTGCCAAGAAGAAGAAGGAATAGGTTCCACAGCCACAGAATAGTACTGATAGTAGTTCATCTAAACAACCAGAGGAAAAGCCTCATGATCCCAATTTGACTAAATCTTCAGATGAAACCAGAAGAGACATGTGTGCCTAAGTGTCCATCTCCTCTGATCCTGTAGTTAGGAATCAGGTCAGTAGGACTCAGTTAGAAGAAACTCCAGCAGATGATGAGGAGATGGCTTCAACTTAAATAACAGAACATGTTGCTGAGGTGATAGTAACTAGAATATCTACTGTGATGGAGGGGAAAGCCTCTAAGTTACCAGCCCCTGCTGAGGATGCACCTTAACTAACAATTCCAGATCTTCAAGGTGGATACATCCCTTAGAGTGAGGGGGAGGAACTCCTAAAACAAGTCATGGAAAATGCATTTGTTGAGGGGGAGGATCTCCAGGTTATGGAAGAGCAATTCCAACTTCCCTTAGAGGAACATCAACCTGGTGATGATGTAGAAAGAGTTGCTGCTACAAATTTGCATGTCACTGAGGACATGGTATAAGTTGAGCGGGGATTCATCCTGAACTCCCAGCTTAAGGACAAGTTATTGATCTTGATTCCTCTACATCAGAGAAAGACCAAAATGCTACTGAAATCCCTACGAAAGCACATTCTTCTTAGTATATAATGGTTGATTCTGATATAAGGGCAGAAGTCAGGCTAGGGCAAGAAACCTTCTGTGATGAAGGTACTTCAATAAGGATTGATCAGATGCACCCAGTCTTTTTGTCCAAGCTGAAGAGTTTACTGGATGAGCAGAGAAGGGTTTTGGAGACATTTGTTGATGACTCAACAAAGTCTCTCAAAAATGAGTTGTCAACTGAGATAATATCTATAAGATTTATGGTAAAATTGCTTAAGGCTAAGACAGTCGAGTTTTTCACAAGAGCAACACATGCTGTTGACTATACTCTAAACAATTGGATGAGTTAGGCAACAATGTGAATATAGAAATAGAAAATCAGAACATTAATGCTGGCAACATGATTGCTATTCATAATGCAAACAAGGTATTGCTCGAAGAGCAATGGACTGCTATTTTCACCAAGATGGATGTTTTCATAAAGCTCTTGGATGATCACATGTTAGAGGTGAACAACTAGGTTACTATAGGAGTTAACTATCTGGAATCTAAAAGAAACAAAACCAACACCTCCCAGACCAAAGTGGTTTGTGAAGAAGTCAAAATGGGGAAGAGGGAGATAATAAAATCAAACACTAAAAATGCTATGGGTAACAATTGTCATAAGAGGATCCCTTGGGCTGGATCAAGTTCAATATTATAATATCCCTATGTTCCCCAATCAAGTTCAAGAGGCCCTAAATTTAGGGCAAATGGCTCAGCATGTTGATCAATATCAGAATGATATGGGGGAGATCAAACCTATGATCAATATATTGAAGAAGGTGCACAGAGGGATGAACCATCACAAGTTGCTGATATTCATTCATTCAGCCCTACTGCTGACCAAATCATGAGGTCTAAGGGAAAGTCTGCTGCTGAAGAAGAAGAGGACATCATATTAAGCAAGAAAAGATATAGGGAAGAAATGGAGAAAAGAACTGATTTTGAACCGTGGAGTCCTCAGTCTAGGACCATCATTTTATCTACATGACATCAGATCATGTCTAAGAAGACTGACAGGACAAAGCTGTATAGCTCCATTGAATGGGCCAAGTATGAAAAGAATCAAGATGAAAATAAAGGGTATAGAAGAGAGAAGAAGGTAGGCACACTAAAACCTGTTGGGTACACTGAAAAATATGTACCAGATTTGGAGAATCCTCATCTTACTCAATGATATACATCAATTTGTATTTGATGGATGTTTGAGTTTCATTGTGCAGGTGTAAGGTTTGCAAGGAAATTCTCTAAGTACAAGTGTCGATACTTGTGAAGAATTGTGTCGACATGCAGAAGTTGTGTCGACACTAGAAGCAAAGCTGTGTCGACACCCAGAATTGTGTCGACACCTGAAGAAGAAGTTGTGTCGACACCCAGAATTATGTCGAAACCTAAGGCAGGAATTGTGTCGACACCTAAAGCAAAAGCTGTGTCGACACCCAGGAGTTATGTTGACACCTAAAGCAGAAGCTGTGTCGACACCCAGGAGTTATGTAGACACCAGAAGAAAGGCATGTGTCGACACTCAGGAATTGTGTCGACACCTGAAGAAGGTTTGTGTCCACACACAGGACTTGTGTCGACACAAACTCAACGCCATCTTACAGTAACAACAATACTGAGTCTGAAGGCTTGTGTCGACACACAGGACTCTTGTTGACACACACTCAACGACAGCTAGACATACACTCAACACCATTTGTCTGCATCAGCTATGTGAAGACCAGAAGCAGTTATGTCGACACTTAGGACTTGTGTCGACACACACTCAACGACAGCTGGACATACACTCAATGCCATTTGTCTGCAACAGTTATTTCGAGACCAGGAGCAGTTGTGTCGGCACACAAGACTTGTGTCGACACATACAAACAGAAGATGTGTCGAGTAGCAGAAGAATGACTATGTCAACACATGGAGTGTTATGTCGACATCATCAAGACTTGTGTCGACACTTAGTCTATTTGTGTCGACACATATGAAGCAGTTTGCTGAGTAGTTCTGATGCCGCGGCCTCACCACCACCACTTGAAGATTACGCCGAAATACTAAAACATAAAGATTTCAGGCAACATGACGACCCTCGGACCGCTAACGGAAGGCAACGCTACAATCTCCACCCGCGGCGCACGAAGCCTACTTAAAGGCTTACTTGAAGACAATTTATTTTGGTTTAAATGCTATTTTATTTTAGATGCAATTTTATTTGGAACTTGTAATCTTTTATTTTTTTTTCATGTATTTAAAACATTTTGGTGTGCTAATAACCATTCGGATTGATGAGGTTTCATCTCAATCTTGGATGGTTGGATTTATTTTGTAACTCCTATATATAGGAGGCTTGTTAAGAGAATGATAGAAAATTGGAACCCAAAAAATCCCTCCTCTAAAATTTCAGCCAGCTTGAGAAAAGCAGCCCCCTTGCTCCCCTCTTCTCCTATTCGGCCGCCCCCTTTGTGGAGCTCTCCGGCGAGGTTTCTTGGTGTGACTCCGAGGAAGAAGGACTGCAGCCCACTCGGTGCAACGCCGGTGGATCCATTCGGTGCGATGCCGGTTGAATCGTGGAGGGAGTGATTCTCCCACAAGTTATCTAGAGTGCTTGACGCCAACGGGTTGGGTAAAATCTCCCCTCTTCCTCCAAGTGCTTCTTCTAAGTAGATTTATGGAGGGTGAACCATCGTATTCTCCGCGGCTTTAATTTCAATCGCCTTTCAAATTTGTGCATAAAATTGTTATCTTTCTTGTTTCTTGTTTCCGTATCGGGTGGATCCATTTTGCTTGAGTAGATCTTGGCTTTGTAGACTTGATCTTCCTCTCAAAAGGGTTGGCAACCTTTGCGTTGATTTTGGGAACGAGTCGACTTAATTTTTAGCGCTGATTTAGAGTCGATCATTCTCCGATTGTGTTTATGTTTTGTGCACGAGACGGTTCGGCGTTGAGAACGATAGATGCTTGTGTAGGTGCGATCGTACAAGAGTGTATTGAAGGGTGAATTAGAGCCTCTTCCCTAGTAGATCTCCGTTAAGAGCGTACGCTACATCAATTTGGTATCAGAGGTGGTTGTGTCAATTTTCTAATTGAACGTCCTCGCTTTAGTCTTGTCGGCACGCACAAAAAAAACAAACAAATATTTTTTTTCTAGTCTGCCAATAGCGCTCCAAAATCTGCAATTTTCAGCGAAAAGTTTAAAACAAAAATTTTTAACGTTCTACATTTTTGTCACATCCGAAAACTATAAAAATATTCTATTTTTCATGTAGGGTCAGCCATTGAAAAATTCATCTTTCCAAATATTTTACACCTGCATGCGCACTAGACTAGGAACGGAATACTCTACACCTTCTACATCTAGGATGGCTGCGAACGAGCGTGGGGACCCCAACACCGAGACCATAGCAGGGTTACGTAACGAAATGATGGAGCTTAGGAACATGTTAGCACAGATCCTACAAAATCAAGCTAGGCCTCCCCCACCACCCATTAATGTTGAGCAGCCCAACCGACACCAACAAACTCCTGATTCTGAAAGTGAGGGGATAAGTTGTAAACTACTCTAGAGGGGGGGTGAATAGAGTATTCAAATTTTATGAATCACTAGTCAGCTCCCTTGGAGTTGATTTGCGGAATAAAATAATCTGATACTTGAACCCTAAGAGCCTAACACAGTGAAGTGCACAAGTGAGAGAGTTAACTGAAATTTCAGATTAACTATAAACCTATCACAGCAACTAGCAATCCTAGATAGTTCTATCACAGCCACAGAATAAGCAATTTAAACAAAACAGCCAGGGACACAGGATATATAGTGGTTCCCTCTTAATAGGTACTCCACTCTTCTACCACCCTGGTAGGAATCCACTACAGGTTTTTGCTAAGGTGCCCTGCCACCAATGATCTGGTTCAGGTAGATCAAACAGACCCTTTGAGCTTTTGATAAGGATGCTCAACCACAGGTTGTTGATAAGGTGCCCTGTCACCAACGTTCACTTTTGAAGAGATGTGAACAAACTCTTTTTACAAAGGGGTTGAGAGGGTTAGATTATCTTCTCTGTTGTAAATACAGATTAGAGAAGACTTGTGGATTCTCTAAAGAATCAAAGTCTCCCCCTGGCTCAGTGAAAGTCCAGGGAAAGCCTTTGCTTCAGGATGAAGGAGTTTCAGATAAACTGAAACTAAATCCTCAGAGATCTGTAGACTGATTTTTATCAGGTCTTCAGATTCTGGAGCACGTGAAGCAGATCTGGAGCTTTTTCTGAAGTCTTGAAAAACTCTAAGCAGAATGCTCAGGAGACTTGAGAGTGAAATAGATTGCTTTGGACTTTTGCTTCAGGAAAACTTTTCTTCTTCTGATTGTGAGATCGTGAAGAGTTGCTCTGGAGAAGCTTGAAGGAATGCAGCACACTCAAAAACTCTCTGTTGCTGTTACTTCTTATTATTCCAAAAAAAATCTCTCTTAAATATGTCTTCTCGTTTTTCTTTTGGAACGACTCTATTGATTTGAATTCTCGAGCCCTGCAACAGATTATCTCAAAATAGAATATAGCAATAGGAATAGAATGACCTATTAGCTCTCTGTCAGTCCCAATAAGGAAATAAATGAATAGGAAAATATCTCAGCATAAAGATTTATCGTTCTTGGAAATAGCATACACCGCCAACGGCTAGAATACAGCCTGGCAATATATTTTGTATAATAAGACAAAAATGCTTTATCAAAATACGAAATCCCGTAATTTATGCTTGACATATTTGGTAAGTAATTCATTTGAATTTAAGCCATAAATTAGCAAAAACATTCTTCAGAAAATCTTTCTAACCACACGTTAAAACACTTGGAAATAAACCAAGGAATAACATAAATACGAACAGTTAAAAGCAGACAGAAATCGTCGAACAGGGGTTCGATGATCGTCGACCTAGCTAACAGATCGTCGACTGAAAACAGAAATCTGTTATCACAGAAATCGTCGACCAGAAATCGTCGACCAGCTCAAGATATCGTCGATTGAAGCAGAAAATCTGTTGTCACAGAAATCGTCGAACATCTCATAATGTCGACGACTAAGGCAGAGATCTGTCGAGACAGATATCGTCGACCATCTCATGATGTCGACGATTAAGGCAAAGATCTGTCGAGACAGAAATCGTGGAACAAGACCACGATCGTCGAACTGCTGATAGCAGATCGTCGACCAACCTTCAGAGCATAATACGCTTGCTCTGAGATCGTCGACCATCGGTCGACGATAATTATCTTGACTTCAACGATTCTATAGCCCTGCTATCGTCGACCACTGATCGACGATCGCGAGGCCTCGTTCGACGATGGTCGAACGGAAAAAGAGCCTTAACTAAAAAAATTCATTCTACAACTTCTATTCTAAGCTCTAGGTCAGATAAAAACTGCCCTAGGGAGACTAAACAAAGTCTAAACATGATCATATATAGTTATATGGATCAAGAGGAGCTGGAAAGGGATTACATAAGCCAAATCACATCTAGGGTACCAACAATCTCCCCCTATTTGGGTTATGTTATCCAATACGATCTAAAAGGTAATGCACACAACAACAAAAGCAGATATAAACCAAAAATTTAAATCACAGGCAATCCACAGGAAAACATGAAACCATAAATCAGCAGAACTAAAGTATCAAGCAGATTTATCAGAGGTTTTAGCATCAGATGATTTCTTAGGGATTACAACTGGTTTGAAGATAATTTCTCTGTTTGGATTTGCTGCTTGTCTTTTGGATAGCATTAGATCGTGTTCACCAATAATTTTCTTTTCAGCATAGCTTGGTAGAACTGCAGCAGGGTGCAATTTCATGTATTCTTCAGTATTGAAAATTTCAGAGTTTACTTGAATTTTGCTGAGTCCCTTTTCTCTGAATTCGGACATAGTTGTATATGCTGTAGGGTCTAGTCCTTGAGCTTTGGCTCTCTCCATCATGCTTAGTGCAATGGATTCCTTAAATCTTGCCATAGAGGCAATTCTTTCAGATTCAATCATATCTGATGGAGAGGGTGGTCTGTCAGAATCAGCTTGAGCTGCAATCTCCATGTTCCTTTGAAGAGCTGTGGCTATTTTGCTTGAGTCAGAAGGAATTTGTGCAGCCTCCTTAGGATTAGTTTCAGCATAAAGAGATCTTGGAGGAGCAAGTTCTATAAACTTCTTGTGGGATTTCTCTGAAAAGACCACTCTTTTTCCTTTTGTTTCAGCTTTCTCAGAATCAACAGATTTCCTTGAAGAGGAGGATGGACCTTTCCTGGGGGGAGAAGGTTTCCATTCTGGAATTTTCTTTTTAGGAGAGGGAGGAGGAGAGAAGGTAGGTTGCTGAAAAGTCATCTCCTTTATTTGTTCCATGAGAACATTGTCATTTCTTTTTCTTCCTTGTCCTGATACATCTTGGCCTCCCTGGCTTTGATTGCTCCTTCTCTGGTAGGACTGATGAATGTTAGAGCTGGCTGATCTTGCAGACGGGGCAGAAGAGAGACTTCCAGAGGCTCCAGCACCAGGAGGTGGAGGAGGACCTCTGGGGGGGAATTTCTGAATAGGGATGTCATATCTTTTTGATCTCTTTTCTCTCTTGTCTGATTCTTTGAGAGCCTCATCCAGGGTCGAAATTCTTTGCTCTTGGGATCAATTCCCTTCAGAATGAAATATGGAACATCCTTGTCTGGATTGGCAGTAGGAGGAGCAGATGCTTTCCTTTTCTTAGAGACAGCCTTTTTCTTTTTCTGGGAGCTATCAGAATCCTCAGAGTCATCATCATCAGAGGAGAGAGATGAGGTTCTACCGGCATAATCATCAAAATCTAGATTTGGGATATCCTTGGCAGCTATAGCATGCTCAGCCTTCTGCTTCTCTCTATCTTCTCTTTCTCTTGCTTCCTCAATGGCATCTTGCTCAAGGAGGGCATCAAGATCAACATTTGGAGTGCTCTTCCAGAGATCTGATTTAGGATACAAGTCAGGAACTATCCTGGGGACCAGTTCTGCAGTAGAAGGAATGGATAGAGGATAGGTAAGGATAGGAGGAGAAAAGATGACAATATCTGCAGGGGCAGATGCTTTTTCTAGAGAGATGGCTAGGGAATCCAAATGATAATTAGCCAACCCTTCAATGTACTCAGAGGCAATATTCTCAGCCACAAAGGCTATAAATTGTTCTAGGTTTAGAGTACCTGAGCTTGATTCCTTTTCAGTCATCTTGGAGGCTTTTTCTGGTAAAGCTAGCACGGCCTCAACTTCTTCAGCAGCAGCAACAGTGTTGATTGTGCCTGCATACAAGGAAGGATAGGTTAACAACCAAGTGGGAATAAAATATTCCCCCCAAGGTGAGCAACAACAGGTAATAGATAGAGTTACCTGAAGATCTACACAGGATACCACTTTGCATCTAGGAAGGAAGTTATAATTCCTTCTAGATGTTTAGCGACATCAGGGATAGACACCTCTGCAAGACACACGAGGAGTGCTATACAGGAAAAGAAGAGAGAGTCCTTGACCAAGGGGTCATCAAGGTACTCAGGTCTATAAGAGACCATTTTCTCTTGAAAAGAAGGAACAAGAGGAGTAGATGTGAGTGAGGACTCACAGTCTAGGTTAAGATAGGATTCCAAATCTTCAATGGAATTTGCAGCAACATCTTGCAATACTGATGCGGGATCATCAGCAGCTGAGATGAGATGGGAACGAATAAGAAATTAACTCCAAGTTGGAGTGAATTAAATAGAATCTTAAATAACATTATACCATCAGATTGAGCAGCAATATTTTCAAAAGGTTGAACCACTACTTCTGTATCAGTAGTGTTCAATGGAGATTTTTCACCAATGTCCATGGGGACTACTTCATTATCTTTCTCAGGAATTTCTTCATCAGAAGCTTGATTCACTAGGGAGTGAATGTCCTTGTTAGATAAAGATATCAATTTAAAATCCTGAATGTAACCTTTAGAGGAAGTGATTTACCTTCTGGATGCTTTGGAAGCTCTTGAGATTCTCCTATAGTTGCTGAAAGGGGAAGAGAAGAGTTGTCCTGAAGGGCCAAGGCATCACCTGAGACCACTTCAACAGACATCTCCCCCTGCATGACTTCAGTGGGAACTGGAGTCATGCATCTTACTGAAGAGGGCTCAGCAGAGGGTGGAAATGATTTGATGGCTTCAGTAAGGGCTTTGATGGATGCAATGAGAGGGGCATTGGCAGCCTCAATCATTTTTTGGATGGATGGAGTGATGAGCTCTACAACATGTGCAAGCAATTCAGGAGTTATCTGAAATGCTGATGATGTAGAGGTGGATGGAATGGAAGCAGTATGATCTACCACATGATCAAAGGAATCACGTGGAGATGGGTGAACATCAACATGAGTGTGTGATTCATGTTGAGAGAGGTGCGTGAGGATGGTAGCAGTCACCATGTCAACACTGGCTGAAGCTGCCAGATGTTGTGGTGTTGGTGACTGGGATGGAGATGCAGGTGGAATGAGAGATGCATGTTGTGGTGGCACTGCAGGGTGTGTGGAAAGTAATGCAGGAGATGAGGATGCAGGGGTAAAGAGGGAGGATGAAGGGATTGCTGAGCCTTCCCCAGTAAGCTGGAGAGTGGCTGAATCAGCCCTTGTGTCTGATGGAGGGTTAGGATCAACCCTGGCTGACTTCTTGATAACTCTCTGAGATTTCTTGAAGAGAGAGGGGTCCAACCTCTTGCTGGCGTTGACTGCGGAGGGTGCAGAAACAAGCAGCAGGGGTGCTTTCACATATAGAAACACACCCAACACCCTGGCAAGATTTACTTCTTTCTGATTGTTCTTTCTCCTTATTAGTTCAAACAGAACTTTTCCCCAGGCAATCTGTGCCTTATTCACCAAAGCTGACATCAGGGCAAACTGTTGCCTGTTGATGTTGTCATGAGCAGAATGTTTTCCCAAAACGACCTTGCCCACCAGGTCGGCCAGAAACTTGTACTCTGGAGACAGGTTTATCTTTAGCAACTTAGCTGGAATACCCTCAGCATGGCCCATCACAGTTAGCATGCGGCCATATTCTTCTGCAGTTTGCTCATAGTCATCAGTTCCGGTTGGCAGTCCAAACAGCTCAGTCAAAACTTCAGGAGTCAGAATGACCTCCTCTCCATTTATCTTTCCAGACATCGCTTCGTCGCTGGAGGACGAGGTATACACCCATTCTCGAATCTCTGGTATATTAATCTTTGGTGAGAATGACATAAATTTCTTTAGTCCTTGATCTTCACATAGCTTCAGAATGGCTTGGATAGGTTGATCGCATCGGCTGAAAGAATCGAAGTCGACACAGAAGCCAGTGTCGAACTTCATCCCAAAGAGAACAGCAGAAGGAATCGCCATAGGATTTGAGAGAAAATGGCGAATCGAGAAGCAAAGCAGGGGAGAAGAGAATCGCGCGGGATTAGAGTTCGAGAGCGAATTCTAAGCCAGAAGATTGAATATGAAAAGACGGAGCGGAAGGACGACGATCTCCAGACCTAAATCGACTATTAGAAACAAATCTGCGATCGTCGATCCCGGAATAAAATCGGTCGTCGAATAAAGATCGACGATAGTCAATGTTTGACTAATCGTTAAATATCGACCGACTACAAGCAATCACCACGATCGTCGATCAATATATGATGGTCGACGATTCTCCACACAGCACAGAAAATCTGTCGTCGACCATTGGTCGACGATAGATACCTAAGGAGAGATCGTTGACCGGTTGATCGACGATTTCTGCCTTACTACCGAACGAGCTGTCGTCGACCGTTGGTCGACGATAGTTCTGACCTGGTCGAAGATCGTCGAGCAGTCGTTCGACGATTTTAGACAGAAAACAAAAATCACCAAATTTTCACTACTCTGAACCATTAATCATACCAAGCTGGTTCAGGAAGAACAAATGCCTTTGTTCATCAAGGGGCTTAGTGAAAATATCTCCTCTCTGCAGGTCTGTGGATATAAATTCCATTGCTATCTTGTTCTTTTCCACATTATCTCTCAGAAAATGATGTCTAATCTCAATGTGCTTGGTCCTGGAATGGTGCACAGGATTTTGAGCAATTGATATTGCACTGGTACCGTCACACAGAATTTTTGTTTTTGAGTGTGTATACCCATAATCCACTAGCTGATTTTGAATCCACAGAATCTGTGAACAACAACTAGCTGCTGCAATATATTCAGCCTCAGCAGTTGAAGTAGACACAGATGCCTGTTTCTTACAAAACCAAGAGACAAGTCTCTCTCCCAGGAACTGACAGGTCCCTGAGGTGCTTTTCCTGTCAACTCTACATCCAGCATAATCAGCATCTGAATATCCAATTAATTCAAATCCTGACTCAGCTGGGTACCACAGTCCTAAGTTAGGGCATCCCTTAAGGTATCTCAAGATCCTCTTGAGGAGAGTTAAGTGAGATTCCTTTGGGTTGACCTAAAACCTAGCACATAGGCATGTAGAAAACATTATGTCAGGCCTACTTGCAGTCAAATACAGCAGGGAACCAACAATGGCTCTATAGTTCTTTTGATCAACAGACTTGCCATTGACATCAGAATCAATAACTGCATTTGAGGCCATAGGTGTGCTCATTGATGAAGCATCAGACATTCCAAATCTTTTAACCAGCTCTCTGGCATATTTTGATTGAGAAATGAAGATACCATCAACACACTGTTTCACTTGGAGACCAAGGAAATAGGATAACTCACCCATGCTGCTCATCTCAAACTTGGAGTGCATTAGGTCAGAGAACCTCTTGCATAGTTTGGGATCAGTAGAACCAAATATAATGTCATCTACATAGATTTGAACTAACAGTTGTGAGTCCTTATGATGTCTAATGAATAGGGTTCTATCTACTACACCTCTCACAAACTTGTGTTCTAGAAGAAAATTTGCTAAGGTCTCATACCAAGCTCTAGGAGCTTGCTTAAGTCCATATAGAGCCTTTTGGAGTTTGAACACATGAGTGGGTAAGGTTGATGAAACAAACCCTGGTGGTTGTTCAACAAACACTTCTTCCTTTAAATCTCCATTGAGGAAGGCACTCTTCACATCCATTTGGAAGACCTTAAATCTTTTATAGGCAGCATAGGCTAGGAAAATCCTAATGGATTCTAGTCTAGCTACAGGGGCAAAAGTCTGATCATAATCTATGCCTTCCTCCTGTCTATAGCCGTGAGCTACTAGCCTAGCCTTATTTCTAACTACTATGCCTTGGGCATCAAGCTTGTTTCTAAACACCCACTTGGTGCCTATGATCCGTTGGCCTCTTGGTCTTGGAACCAAAGTCCAAACTTTACATCTTTCAAACTGGTTAAGTTCCTCTTGTATGGCTATAATCCAGTGTGGATCAAGCTCAGCATCTTTAATGGTTAGGGGCTCAACCTGAGAAAGGAAACAAGCAAACATCACATCTTTGTTGAGTTGATGTCTTGTCTGGACTCCTACTGAAATGTCTCCAATCACTTGTGATACAGGATGATCTCTAAGTGTGACAAGATCAGTAGGTTCAGCAATGATCTGATCTTCAACAGTTTCAGGATTTGATTCCTCATGTGGAATTTGATCAACTGTTGGAACAGGTGCTTTAACTTGAAAAAGTTCTACATCAGATTCAGAATCTGAAGAAGCAGTCTGAGGAGTTTGTTGGGGATGATTCTCCTGTGTGAGTCTCAAACCTTCCAAATCCTTACTTACTCCTAGGACTTGCACTGTACTATTAGAGGAAGAGTCCTTCTCCTTATAATACATGACTGTCTCATCAAAAGAGACATGTGCAGACTCTTCTATCTTAAGAGAGGATTTATTGAGAACCTTATAGGCTTTGCTTACTTGAGAGTATCCTAGAAAAACTCCCATTGAAGCTTTTGCCTCAAATTTTCTATGGTATTCTTTGTTATTGTTATGAACAAAAGCAACACAGCCAAATACTCTAAAATAGTCTATTTTAGGTTTCACTTGCTTAAGTAATTCATAGGGAGTCTTACCCTTAAGTTTATGTATCAGACTTCTGTTCAATACATAGTTAGCTGTGCTAACTGCTTCAGCCCAAAAGGATAGAGGCATGTTAGCATCTGCCAACAATGTACTTGCAGCTTCAATTAGGGTTCTGTTTTTCCTTTCAACTACCCCATTTTGTTGAGGAGTTCTAGGAGCAGAGAAGCTATGTTTGATACCTTCCTTCTCACAGAATTCTTGCATAAGAAGAGACTCAAACTCAGTACCATGATCACTTCTGATCAAGGCAATCTGAGTAGAATACTCACTCTGTATACACTTTAGAAAATCTGTAAGAACCTTGAAGTTATCAGCCTTAGTTCTCAAGAAGAATACCCAAGTGAACCTAGAGAAGTCATCTACAATTACTAGAGTGTAAGACTTTCCTCCAAGACTCTGTACAGCAATAGGACCAAACAAATCCAAATGTAGCAAGTACAGAATCCTGGGAGAATCACTTTTATTAACTGATTTAAAGCTATTCCTTGTTTGCTTACCTAATTGACAAGCTTTGCAAAGGCCTTCCTTCTTGTAGGGGCAAGAAGGTAGACCTCGTACAAGATTGTATTTAGCCAACCTAGAAATGTTTTTCAAATTTACATGACTAAGTCTCTTATGCCAAAGGGTATTATTACTGGTTACTTCATTAAATAAGCATATTTCAGATTTGGATGAGTTAAAGTCTACAACATAAACATTTCCAATTCTAATGCCTACTAACACAACAGTATTATTTAAAGCAATATTACAAGCAGTGTCAGTAAACCATACCTTGTACCCAGCATCACACATTTGACTTACAGAGATTAGGTTGTGCTTTAGTCCGGAGACATATGCAACCTTCTTGAATGTTACAGCTCCTATGGTGAAGCTGCCATACCCTTCAGTCTGTCCACAGCTGGAATCCCCAAATACAACTCTTGGTCCCAGCTTGGCTTTGAACCCTGACAGATTCTTCTTCTTTCCTGTCATATGCTTTGAGCATCCACTATCCAGATACCATTTGTCATGTATGACTGGATAGGTCTTTACCTGCAGACAGAACAGTTATACATTGTGGACCCAGGTTACCTTGGGTCCAGTATTCTTCACAAAAGAAAAACTAGATATAAAAGATCTTGCAGGCTTAGATTTATATCCTAAAGGGTGTGATCTCCTAGGTGGGATAATCCATTCAGTTGAAGGATTAAACATCCTAGGGTAGTGATTGGGATTTGCACATCTTGAAGTTTGAAATTTATTTTCCAGCTTAAGTCCAGATCGTCGATCCACGGTCGACGATCGCAAGCCATATCGTCGATCATTTGTAGTAGTGTTATATTCTGGATTCAACGATCGTCGATCGCTGGTCGACGACTCAAGATGAGATCGTCGATCTCCTGCACCAAAGATATCATACTTGGTGAAGGTGTTCAGCGATCGTCGATAGACGTTCGACGATTTTTGTAAAGCTAGAAATTTTTTCTTCCTATTCTCTTTCTTAATCTTATTCTGAATTTTCTTGCATTTTTCAATTTCCTCAGTATTCTTTATTCCTGATTCAGAAACAAATTTTACTGGAGTGCTAAATCTCTCCTTTGTGAGGAGGATGGGTTCACTAGGTGTAGCACCTAAGCCTAGTTTATCATTACCAACCCTAGTGTTTGCTATACAGGTTATTTCAGATAATTTAAGGCTTCTGCCATTTAATTGTTCTTCTAACCTCTTAGATTTAGCTAGTTCTAATTTTAGGAATGTTACTTCTTCTTTTGAGCTTTCTAATTCCTTTTCTAATCTGATTATTTCAGTACCTTCCATGTCTAGTTCCATTATTTTTAATCTAAGTGACTTAATTTCTTTTTCAGATAATAGTAAATCTAAACATAGAGTTTTAAATTTTAGTTTGAACTCAGGAGATGAGAAATCAAATGAGTCGATTACCTGGTCCTCCATAAAGGAATCTTCTTCATTGTCTCCTTCTTCTTCAGAATTCTCTGCAGCTGACAGAGAGCTGCAGGCATCAATAGCCATGAGGCAGACCTCTTTGGCTTTCTTCTCTTCTTCTTCTTCTGAATCACTGGAGCTAGAGGAGCAGGTATCCTCTTCTGTTTCACTCCAGGTAGCAGCCACAAATCCCTTGTCCTTCTTCTTGTATTTGTGTGATGAGGACTTGGAGTGGTGCTTCCTGTATTCTTTCTCATGTTTCTTCTCCTTGTGTTTCTTCTCTGGACAATCTGGAGCAATGTGTCCAGGCTTGCTGCAAACATAACAAATGATTTCTTTAGATGGAGTCTTGTCATACCTTGGTTTGTCCTCATGCTTGGAGAACTTCTTTCTGAGGTCTCTTCTTCCCATGTTGAAGAACCTCTTGGCAATGAGTGCCAGTAACTCCTCATTTGATTGACTTCCTTCAGAAGTCTCAGCCGCCTTAAGAGCTAGAGAGTGCTCTTTCTTTGTAGGTGTAGGAGTTTTTACTTCAATTGCAGCAGCTCTGCTCTTTAGAGTTTGCTCATATGACTTGAGCTTTCCCAACAGAGCTTCTGTGGAGAGTTCCACAGTGTTTCTTCCATCCTTGATGGGCCATATCCTTGAGTCCCAAGAGATGGGAAGGCACATCAGGATCTTGTCATTTACTTCTGACAAAGTTATCTCCTTGTCCAAAGACCTCAGTTCACTTATTATTGAACTGAGTCTTGTGTACATTGTGTCAATGTCTTCAGCATCATCCTTCTTGAAATTTTCATACAGAGAGGTGAGATTGGATCTCCTGTCCTTCCTCTCATCAGCTGAGCCAGCAACTATGTGGTTGAGGGAATCCCACATAGCTTTGGCTGAGGTACATTCAGCCAGCTTCTGGAATATCTCATCAGACATTGTCTGAGCTAGGATATTCATTGCTTTAGCATCAGCTGCTTTTGCCTTCTTGTAAGTTTCATTGTAGTCAGGTGGTGGCACAGCACTGAGATCAGCAGAAGTGGAAGCAGCAGCAGGCCTAGCAGGTGGTCCTGTCAAAATAGAAGAAAAAATATCTTCATCAATAGAATTCATGTATAGTCTTATCCTGGCCTTCCATATGCCAAACTTGGACAAGTTGCATACAGGAGGTCTGGTGCTTGAATAATCCTTAGACTGGGCCATGTGTGAAAGTGTTTGTGAATGGTATCAGGAAACAACTTATCACAGGATCTTTTAACTCAGGTGTTAGCCTGTATGAACAGCCAACCTCCCTCTGATACCAATTGAAAGTGAGGGGATAAGTTGTAAACTACTCTAGAGGGGGGGTGAATAGAGTATTCAAATTTTATGAATCACTAGTCAGCTCCCTTGGAGTTGATTTGCGGAATAAAATAATCTGATACTTGAACCCTAAGAGCCTAACACAGTGAAGTGCACAAGTGAGAGAGTTAACTGAAATTTCAGATTAACTATAAACCTATCACAGCAACTAGCAATCCTAGATAGTTCTATCACAGCCACAGAATAAGCAATTTAAACAAAACAGCCAGGGACACAGGATATATAGTGGTTCCCTCTTAATAGGTACTCCACTCTTCTACCACCCTGGTAGGAATCCACTACAGGTTTTTGCTAAGGTGCCCTGCCACCAATGATCTGGTTCAGGTAGATCAAACAGACCCTTTGAGCTTTTGATAAGGATGCTCAACCACAGGTTGTTGATAAGGTGCCCTGTCACCAACGTTCACTTTTGAAGAGATGTGAACAAACTCTTTTTACAAAGGGGTTGAGAGGGTTAGATTATCTTCTCTGTTGTAAATACAGATTAGAGAAGACTTGTGGATTCTCTAAAGAATCAAAGTCTCCCCCTGGCTCAGTGAAAGTCCAGGGAAAGCCTTTGCTTCAGGATGAAGGAGTTTCAGATAAACTGAAACTAAATCCTCAGAGATCTGTAGACTGATTTTTATCAGGTCTTCAGATTCTGGAGCACGTGAAGCAGATCTGGAGCTTTTTCTGAAGTCTTGAAAAACTCTAAGCAGAATGCTCAGGAGACTTGAGAGTGAAATAGATTGCTTTGGACTTTTGCTTCAGGAGAAACTTTTCTTCTTCTGATTGTGAGATCGTGAAGAGTTGCTCTGGAGAAGCTTGAAGGAATGCAGCACACTCAAAAACTCTCTGTTGCTGTTACTTCTTATTATTCCAAAAAAAATCTCTCTTAAATATGTCTTCTCGTTTTTCTTTTGGAACGGCTCTATTGATTTGAATTCTCGAGCCCTGCAACAGATTATCTCAAAATAGAATATAGCAATAGGAATAGAATGACCTATTAGCTCTCTGTCAGTCCCAATAAGGAAATAAATGAATAGGAAAATATCTCAGCATAAAGATTTATCGTTCTTGGAAATAGCATACACCGCCAACGGCTAGAATACAGCCTGGCAATATATTTTGTATAATAAGACAAAAATGCTTTATCAAAATACGAAATCCCATAATTTATGCTTGACATATTTGGTAAGTAATTCATTTGAATTTAAGCCATAAATTAGCAAAAACATTCTTCAGAAAATCTTTCTAATCACACGTTAAAACACTTGGAAATAAACCAAGGAATAACATAAATACGAACAGTTAAAAGCAGACAGAAATCGTCGAACAGGGGTTCGATGATCGTCGACCTAGCTAATAGATCGTCGACTGAAAACAGAAATCTGTTATCACAGAAATCGTCGACCAGAAATCGTCGACCAGCTCAAGATATCGTCGACTGAAGCAGAAAATCTGTTGTCTCAGAAATCGTCGAACATCTCATGATGTCGACGACTAAGGCAGAGATCTGTCGAGACAAATATCATCGACCATCTCATGATGTCGACGATTAAGGCAAAGATCTGTCGAGACAGAAATCGTGGAACAAGACCACGATCATCGAACTGCTGATAGCAGATCGTCGACCAACCTTCAGAGCATAATACGCTTGCTCTGAGATCGTCGACCATCGGTCGACGATAATTGTCTTGACTTCAACGATTCTATAGCCCTGCTATCGTCGACCACTGATCGACGATCGCGAGGCCTCGTTCGACGATGGTCGAACGAAAAAAGAGCCTTAACTAAAAAAATTCATTCTACAACTTCTATTCTAAGCTCTAGGTCAGATAAAAACTGCCCTAGGGAGACTAAACAAAGTCTAAACATGATCATATATAGTTATATGGATCAAGAGGAGCTGGAAAGGGATTACATAAGCCAAATCACATCTAGGGTACCAACAGATTCGGATTCCGATGAGGACTCCCCCCGAGCATCACATCGAAAACACCACCACAAGAGAGGTTTTGATCTCATGAGGGCCATTAAGATTAATGCCCCCACTTACGATGGCATGAGAGATCCCTAGATCTTACTTAACTGGAAGGTGGACATGGAGTGTTACTTCGAGTGGCACAACCTGACAGATCCCCAAAAAGTACAAGTTGCCTGGATGAAGTTAACAGGTCATGCAAAGACGTTTTGCCTGAATGAGGAGCGGAGGTTAGGAACCAGACACGGAGTCCCCCTTATAGGTTGGCCGGTGATAAAGAACCTGTTGACCGATCAGTACGTTCTCGCGTACCATCGGACACAGATGTTCGACGAGCTTGCCACTCTGTGGCAGGGCTCAAATTTGGTAGCTGAGTATATGGGAGAATTGAAAGACCGTATGATGCGTTGTGATCTGAGGGAGATCCTCGAGGTCACCCTATCCATATTTCGTAAGGGCTTCACCCCGATATTCAGCGGAAGCTCTTATGATATGGTCATACGGATTTTAACACGACCTTCAATGTTGCCATCGACATCGAAAAGCACTTAGCATCTAAGGATCACTCCCATTATTCCCATGCGAAGGGAAAGTCCACAGCTAGAGCATCTTCCTCCACATATCAGGACAAAGGGAAGTTTCGGTCCATCGAGTCCAAGTCTATCATGATCACTGCTAGGAACGCAAAGAACCCCGCTAGTTAGCGTATCCCCGTCGGGAAAGTTAGCAAGTCTAACGCTACATGTTACTCTTGCGTCATTCAAGGTCACTATGCCTTTGAATGCCCGACGAAGACTAAAGCCATCGCCCTATTAGAGTCGACTACTAATCTTGCTGATTATGTATATGAGGCTGTTGAGGAGAGTGACCCAGATGGGGTCCCAGGTGATTTAGAGGACGATCACCCCCTTATGGTGATGCGTTGTATCTTGACCACTCCTCGTCCGTTAGATTACTGGAAGAGGATGAGTATATTTTCCCTGATCTTTAAGAATGGCGAGAAGTTGTGCAAGATGATCATTGATAGCGGCAGTTGTGTAAACGTCATCTCTGAGAATGTCGTTACACATATGTCCTTGACTACGCATCCCCACCCGACTCCCTATCAGGTATCTTGGATTAATAAGGTTACCATCCCGGTCACCAAGCGATGCCTTGTACCCCTCTCGATCAAATCCTATACTGATGAGCTGTGGTGTGATGTCCTTCCCATGGATGCTTGCCACGTGTTGTTGGGCCGTCCTTGGCTATATGACCCGATGTGACACACTTTGGGAGAGCCAACCCGTACGAATTTAAATTTAATGGCAAGTTCATTATGTTGAGTCCGACCGTCCCAAAGGAGCCAGTAGCTTTGGCTAAGGACACCACTGTTCCGGTCGAGAGGAAGACGTTGATTCTAGTGGGTAGAAAAGAATTTGTGAAGGATCCCTTTCTTGACGGGATGATGTACGCACTAGTTCTTATGAGTGCAAAGGAGGATTCAAGAGCATTGGAAAATTTTCCTAAAGAGTTACGGGTATTGTTGGACGAATATAAGGACGTGTACCCGGATGAGCTACCTTCGGTGTTACCACCGCTGAGGAATATACAGCATGCGATAGACCTTATCCCTGGTTCCTCCTTACCGAACCAGCCCCACTATAGGCTTCATCCCGCCGCCCATAAAGAGTTACAGAACCAGATCGAGGATTTGATGAAAAAAGGATTCATTAGGACTAGTATGAGTCCATGTGCGGTACCTGCCCTTCTTGCTCCCAAGAAGGATGGTACATGGCGAATGTGTGTTGATAGCCGTGTTATCAACAAGATTACCGTCAAATATAGATTTCCTATTCCGCGACTAGATGACCTCCTAGATGTCTTATCTGGCGCTACCATTTTTTCAAAGTTAGATTTGCGGAGTGGCTATCACCAGATTACGATCCGTGAGGGGGACGAATGGAAGACTGCGTTTAAGTCTAAGGATGGGTTATACAAGTGGCTTATGATGGCCTTTGGGCTATCCAATGCCCCCGGTACCTTCTCCCGGATGATGGCACATGTCTTTCAGCCTTACATGGGGAAGTTTGTGGTCGTCTATTTCGATGACATCTTAGTCTTTCGTACCACCACTGCTGAGCACGTCTCCCACATGAGGTCGGTTCTTTCCACCCTGCGGAAGGAAACCTTATTCCTTAATCTCAAGAAGTGCACATTCTATGTCACTGAAGTGGAGTTCTTAGGCGACATAGTCGGTTCAGAAGGCATTAGACGTGACCCTAACATGGTTAAAGTCATTAAGGATTGGCCCGAACCGACCACGTTACGAGAGGTGCGAAGTTTTTATGGGTTAGCTACTTTTACCGCCGTTTCAATTGAGAAGTTAGTAGCATTATGGCCCCCATTAGTGATTGCATGAAGAAAGGTGAGTTCACTTGGACGAAGTCCGCCACTATTGCTTTCCAACGCATTAAGGAACTTATGACTGAGGCACCTGTCTTACGTCTACCTGACTTTACAAAGGTCTTTGAGGTTACGTGTGACACTTTAGGCATGGGAATAGGAGGTCTCTTGAGTCAGGAAGGACACCCTGTGAGTTATTTTAGTGATAAGTTAGCGGGCACCAAATTGAATTACTTAAATTACGATAGGGTGTTTTATGCCGTCATTAGATGTTTGCACCATTGGAGGCACTATCTCCTCTCTAAGGAGTTTATGATCCTCTCCGATCATGAAGCATTGCGGTTCATCAATGGCCAGCATAAAATCAGCCCGCGTCATGCTAAGTGGGTATCTTTCCTACAGAGTTACACTTTTAATCTCCAACACCTTAAGGGAGATGACAATCGAGTCGCGGATGCTCTTAGTCGCCTAACCTTGTTACTCACCACTATGGAGGTTAACGTGGTAGGATTCGAGCGATTCAAGGATGAGTCCGCCACAAGCCCAGATTTTCAGGACGCATATTTGTCTGCCCAAGATAGCTCCCCCACAGTTATATCTGCGTTCATCTTTAAGGATGGCTATTTATTTAGACATGGGAAGTTGTGTATTCCGCAGTCATCGTTACGCCTCCATATCATCTGGGAACTGCATAGCGGAGGGTTGAGTGGTCATTTCGGTAGGGATAAGACCATTACGTTAGTTGAGGAAAAATTCTATTGGCCAAAACTTAAGGCAATAGTGGGACGGGTGGTGAGTAGTTGTCGTACTTGTCAGGTCTCCAAGGGCACCAAAACCAACGTCAGATTATATACACCGTTGCCTATACCTTCTACACCATGGGAAGATGTGAGCATGGACTTTGTCTTAGGCCTACCCGTTACTTTTCGTCGTCACGATTCCATTTTAGTAGTTGTGGATAGGTTCTGTAAAATGGCATACTTTATTCCGTGCGCTAGAACCAACGATGCATCTCATATTGCAAAATTATTTTTTAAAGAAGTAGTTAGTCACCGGGGAGTGCTGAGGACAATAGTCTCAGATAGATATGTCAAGTTTACGAGTTATTTTTGGAAGACACTTTGGATTTTAATGGGTATCAAATTATTGTTTTCCGCCGCCTACCATCCACAAACTGATGGGCCGACGGAAGTGGTTAATCGGAGCTTGGGGAATCTTCTGAGATGCCTTGTGAGTGATCAAAAGGGTGCTTGGGACCTACTTATTCCCCATGCCCAATTGGCCTACAATAATTCCAAAAATTGGTCCACGGGTATGTCTCCCAATGAGATTGTCCACGGGTACAAGGCCCCTGTGCCGCTTGACTTGGTTCCGTTGCCCCAACCGTACAAAGCAAGTCAATTTGCACAATCCTTCGCCCAACACATTCATGACCTCCACGCACGTATACTAGCTACCTTGACCTCTCAATACGAATCCTATTAAGCACATGCTAATTAACATAGGAGAGTGTCACACTTTGAAGTCGGCGATCAAGTTCTAGTCCGCTTAGTTTCCGAGCGACTGCCTACTGGCACCGTTAAGAAGTTAGCTCCAAAGCGCGCCGGCCCCTTCCGGATCATAAAGAAACTCGGTGATAATGCTTTTGTTTTAGATTTGCCTGTTGATTGGGGGTATTTCACCCATTTTTAACGTCTCAGATTTAACGATGTTTGTTTTTCCTCCACAAGAGTTGATTTCTTTGTCATCTTCTCCCTCCACTACAATTTCTAATGGGTTGGGACGTGGTATTCCGGATGATCTCTCTCCTATGATTTCCACAGGTTTAGCATTGGATGGTAAGTTGTTTTCTCCTCCTTCGGCTAACATGTTTCCAAGGTTTCCCAATACCTTTCTTATACCAGACAAGATACTTGCTGTTGAACCGCTTACTACTACCGATGGTGCCACCCAATGCTTTCTCATCCATTGGCGTGACCTTCCTCCTTCTGACGACTCATGGATACTCGAGACGGATCTTCACCGATTGGATGAGGCTCTTCTCCACCGCTATCTCCAGGACCACGCATCGTAGATCCGTGATTTTTAGCGGGGGAGGATTGATGTCGCGGCCGCACCACCGCCACTTGAAGATGACGTCGAAATACTAAAACATAAAGATTCCAGGCGACATGACGACTCTCAGATTGCTAACGGAAGGCAATGCTACAATCTCTGCCCGCGACGCGCGAAGCCTACTTAAAGGCTTACTTGAAGACAATTTTATTTAGTTTAAATGCTATTTTATTTTAGAAGCAATTTTATTTGGAACTTGTAATCTTTTATTTTTTTTCATGCATTTAAAACATTTTGGTGTGCTAATAACCATCCCGATTGATGAGGTTTCATCTCAATCTTTGATGGTTGGATCTATTTTGTAACTCTTATACATAGGAGGCTCGTTAAGAGAATGATAGAAAATTGGAACCCTAAAAATCCCTCCTCTAAAATTTTGGCTAGCTTAAGAAAAGCCGCCCCCCTTACTCCCCACTTCTCCTATTCGGCTGCCCCCTTTGTGGAGATTTCCGGCGGGGTTTCTTGGTGCGACTCAGAGGAAGAAGGACTGCATCCCACTTGGTGCGACGCTGGTGGATCCATTCGGTGTGACGCCGGTGGAATCGTGGAGGGAGTGATTCTCCCATAAGTTATCTAGAGTGATTGACGCCAACGGGTTGGGTAAAATCTCCCCTCTTCCTCCAAGTGCTTCTTCTAAGTAGATTTGAGGAGGGTGAACCATCGTGTTCTCCGCGGTTTTAATTTTAATCGCCTTTCAAATATGTGCATAAAATCGTTATCTTTCTTGTTTCTTGTTTCCGGATCGGGTGGATCCATTTTGCTTGAGTGGATCTTGGCTTTGTAGCCTTGGTCTTCTTCTTAAAAGGGTTGGCAACCTTTGCGTTGATTTTGGGAACGAGTCGACTTAATTTTTACTGCTGATTTAGAGTCGATCATTCTCCGATTGTGTTCATGTTTTGTGCGCGAGACGGTTCGCCATTGAGAACGATAGATGCTTGTGTAGGTGCGATCGTACAAGAGTGTGTTGAAGGGTGAATGAGAGCCTCTTCCCGAGTGGATTTCCGTTAACAGCGTACGCTACATCAGGTTCATGCTGAGGGTTAAAGTCTTTGAGGAATCACCGTCATGACTTGTGACTCGACAGCTATCATAATCAACAGGTCTGACACCTTTGTCAGAACGTTTAGAAGGTTGTTACAAACCGGATTAGCCGGTAATCATGAGAAAACTCTATATAAAAGACTGATCCTTGACAAAAAAAAGAACGGATATAGAGATAAAAAAATGAATTATCCAAAGAGAGAATTCAACAATAAGAAAAGGGGAGACCCTTAAGAAGTTAGATTCTGAACAGTCTGCAGAGAAGATTCAGATCTTATTCTGAATTCAAGTAAGGAGCTGACAGGAGATTAACTTCTACATCAAGTAAAGTTCAACCTTATTTTGTTCTATCAAGAAGCTTTGAAACAGCTAAGTCAGGTTGGATCTTAAGATTTAGTTTATTCAAGAACTGATCTAGAAGCTCACACCTATAGAGAGATCTATCTGGTGATATTTCTGTATCTTTTAAATACTCAATTACTTGTAGGATCTTTTGTTAGATCTGAGTTGTAAGCCTACAATTATAAAGGGTGAGGTAGGGCTGAAAGCCTGAGGTGTAGGACTTGTGAAAGTCTGAGTTATAAGCCTAGTGATAAAGGCTGAGGTAGAGCTGAGGCCTGAGGTAGGATTCTTGGGGAAGGATCTGAGGTAGGACTTGTGTAAGTCTGAGGTGTAGGAACCAGAAATCTTGGATCTAAGAAAGTGAAAGGGAGTTGGGCTGAATCCAGTTCTCTACTAGATAGGTGAAAGGGGAAAGTGATATAGGCCACAGGTTTTGACACCGTAACGGCTAAGGGATTCACACGCTCGCTTAATTATAATTACTATTACGCTCACACGAAGAATAAACACAGCCACTATGCAAGTTGCAACAATTAATTTAATAGGATTCGGGGGGTGGGGGGGGGTCGCTAGGCCCCTTAAGATAATATCAAGGCTATAGGCCAAGATCCTCTCAAGCGAAATGAACCCACACGGTTCGATCAAGCGTACGTTATACCAAAAAAGACCACTGAAATAAGGATTCGGATAACGGGTGGTTCTCTCCCAACGAAATAAAATGAGGGCCGCTACGCCTCACGAATTCAAATGGGAATCAAATATCAATAACAATAATTTAATAGATATTATACACGAACATTCTACCAATTACAAATCACACGATATGCTAAATGCCCAAAGAAAAGATCTAAGAGAGAAACACATAAGAGTGGAGACGTTCGTTACCCAACCGGAATGGATGATTCCGATTTAACTCTCTTTAGATCGCTCCGTTCCGGATCCACCAAAAGCGTGCCGGTTGGAGGGAAACTCCAAGTTCTTCGTTGCCTTCCGATGCCGTTGAAGTTTTACAAGATTCACCACAAGCTTTGGCCGATTCTTCTCTTGGATTAGAAGATGGGGCTGATTTGGATCTCACCAAAGGAATCGGTTTTTGGGAAGAGGATATATGTGATGGTCGGGTTTTGTTGAGAGGGATGAGGACGGTTTTGTGGAGGAGAGGTGGTGGTCGGGTTGATGTTGAAAGGGGGGCTCGGGTGTGGTGATGGAGGTGGAGGCCGGCGGCTAGGGGAGGTTGCAAGTGGTCGGCCTTCTTGAAGATGAAGAGGAGGGCTCGGTTTTTGGAGAGGGATTGAAGGTTATGGTTGATTATTGGAAAGGAGGAGGTGGAGGTAGAGAGGAGGCCGAAATAGGGAGAGGAAGGAGAGGGTGGTCGGCGGCCAAGGAGGAGAGGGGGTAGGGGAGCCGAACTCCAAGAGGAAGAGGGAAGAGGGAAAACCAATTTAGGGTTTCAATTTTATTTCATTCATTCACTAATCTCAAAATCCAATACAACATAGCCTTATATAGGCTGTACAAAGACAAGGGTTATAAGCACCCCAAATGTGGCTAAACAAAGGCCAAAATGAAATGACAAATAATTAAAACTTTGGCTAAACATTGGCCAAATAAAAACATAATTAAAATCTGAAATAATATTTAAAATGACGCGGCGGAGATTTGACACGACATTGGCGGAGATGTTGACGCGGCCATGGCGGAGGATGTCGTGACAAATCTTCATCTCGAGGCGGCAAAGGAACATCAAGCTTGAGTTGGCACCCACATAAACCCGGTCACCATAATCATCTGTAAGGGGATCTTCTTCGGCAACATGACGTGGATCTTTGACATGTACCGGATCACCAACGTCGTCCGGTGGGGGATGTTCCAAGTCAACATGTCGGGGGGTGGTGGAGCCATCAATCCTCCCCCTCTCAAAAATACTCATCACTGATGAGTAGTCCCAGGTATATTCGTTGAGGAAGAGGAACCTGCAAAGCAAAAGGTGGTCTTGGGGGGACCTCACAGACGCATTAGACAAATAAGAACAAAGTATTTCCACAACGTCAACCAACATACCTCCGATGGAGACCGGAGAAGAGAACGATCCAAACAAACTATCACCACCCAACCCAATAGAAAATATAGTGGAATATGTAAACGGAGAGATAGACTTTTCAAGGGGCATAGAAACATGACGCGTAAAGTATGAAAAGTAGAAAATAGGAGCGATGCCCCAATCAATGGAAAATTCTACAAGAAATGTCATGCTACTAAATTTCCATAAGATTCGCAAATAATGGACTGGCCGGTTCATAAATATTTCTGAGGTGCCCGGAGGCATCCGTTCAGGGACGAGACAAACCAAAACCAAATAACTTATATAACGGTAGGATACTCTCCGATTCCAACAAACAATCTTAGAACTGTGTGGGGAGAACCCTTGTGCAACGTGACTTGCTTTAACAGTGGGCAGTAACGAGACCAAGTCAGGTGGTACGGGTGCTAATAAAGCAGTGGTGAAATCAATGCCATACAACGTCGTAGTTTTAGATTTAAACTTAAATTTAAATTTTAAAACGTCATGAATAAAAGCTAACGAAAACACTCATCACTATATATAGAATGGGGCGCTCCCGGAATTGACATTACGTGCGAGCAACACAACTTAACATTCGCAACTACGTTCACTAGCGCGTGCGTGCACGGGTCATCAAAAGACGGGGGATAGATGCGTGCGATCGGGCTTGGCAAATAAGTTTGTCGAGGGGACATCACGTCATAAGGCACCATCGCCAAGGTACCACTAGTAATCCAATTCGAAACCTCAAAGCACGGATTTGACTTCCAATAAAGATCATCCGGTCGCAACCCAATAAAGTCGTAAGAAAGTTCAAATAGTGGATTCGCTCTTACGGAAAAATCATCCGACATGTCTTCTAAATCATGTGGGTAATCATGTATTTCAGATTCAGTGATCGGATCATAGATCGACAACGCTACAACGAGATCAGGCGTTACAAACGGTAGAGAGTTAAAATCACATTCAAGTTTAGGTAAAGGAGTTAGCATTAGGGGATGCTCATCCATTTCCACTTCAATATCGTATTCCAAAAGTTTAACTCCTTTACTAGAACAATCTTCCAACACATCAGTCCTGACATCAGTTACAGTGAAAATATTAGAAATGGGCACTTCGATACGTCTCGGACTAGAAATAGCAAGCTCATGTCCTAACAAATCGTCAAATGAATCACGACTGGGTAAGCTCTCAGCAGACTGTAACTCTTCTGACTCAGCTAGAATATCAATCGACTTAGGATCTTCAAAAGGCTCCACAACAGTCAAAGGGGATGGCTCCAAAATGTCGTCGAAAAAGAGTGGAGAGGGTTCCTCAAATGAGAAATCCTCATCCAAGTCACTCGGGTAACCAATCTCCTCATTGTCACTCATGTTGTCAACATTAACAGCATCGGCCTCAGTGACGGGCGTACTCGTAATCGCAAGCTCAGATACCATTTTCACGCTGATAGGAACACTCTCATAAATAGGAAAGGGTCTAGTGCCCAGGCGGGGAGAAATAAAATCATGAGATGTCCTCATACGGGAGTATGAGGGAACATGCTGGTTCGATGCAAGCAAAATCTTGGGCGGCGACTCACTCAGATAATCAGTAGACGGAGAACGGCAGTATGGAGGGTAATACTCATCCGTTAATAAATTCTTCATAATCTGCCAACCTATACGTGGGTCGACGGAGGGCATTCCTAAACGTCTTTCCTCATTGAGCCAGAAAGTATGGGCTCGACCAAATAATTCCAGTCTCGCAATGGGAATCCTGTGAGGATCCACAATACGATATTGCTCAAAATAATGCTCCATGTCGTTCACCCAACATAGAAACACTCGCGATCCACCTAGCCCATCATATGTCGGAGCAGGAATCCTAACACGCCTAGAGGTGCGCGGTGTAACTTGATTAGCCTTTAGTTGGCCAATCAACCCCTTAATCTCTTCCACTACCGGGCAATGGACTGACTTTCTAACTTTCATGACGGAACCTAAAGATTTCATTCGGGAAAAGTGAACATCGTAGGCAATTTTTTTGTTTTAATTTTCAGCGGGAAAATGGGGATAAACTACTCGGATTAAGTGCACAAATACAAAGAAATATAGTCTGGTTCTATTTAATTTTCAAAGATCGATTTGTTCCCGCTAATATTTCAAAATACTATATATATATTTTTTGATAGTCTTGCTGGCAAAAATATGGAGATTATTAATAAATTTTTTATTTTTGAATTTTGCTGAAAAAATAAAAATATAGGCCGCTATTGGCAGACCAACTATTAAATTTTAAAATAACTTAATAAAAATAATGACTTAATGAAAAATAATTTTTTTTGGATTTATTATTAAAAATAAGATAGAGAATTTCCAGAATTTAATTTTTTTAGATTTTGAGAAAAATTTGAAATTTAGAATTTGAAATTGGAAATTTGAAATTTTGAATTTTGAAATTTTAAATTTTGAAATTTGAAATTTGAAATCTTGAAATTTGAAATTTGAAATTTGAAATTTGAAATTTGAAATTTGAAATTTGAAATTTGAAATTTCGAAATTTGAAATTTGGAATTTTTAAATTTGAAATTTGAAATTTGAAATTTGAAATTTGAAATTTGAAATTTAAAATTTGAAATTTGAAATTCGAATTTTGAATTTTAAATTTTGAAATTTGAAATTTTGAAATTTGAAATTTGAAATTTGAAATTTGAAATTTGAATTTTGAAATTTGAAATTTGAAATTTGAAATTCAAAAATTGAATTGGTTTGACGAATGCACCCTCTGCCTTCATGGATATGATGAATAGAGTGTTCAAGGATTTTCTGGACCATTTTGTGGTTGTGTTTTTAGATGATGTTCTGGTTTATTCCCGGAGTGCTGAGGAGCATGCCCAGCACCTGCGGTTAGTTCTATCTGCTTTGAGGGAGCATAAGTTGTATGCAAAGCTTAGTAAGAGCGAGTTTTGGCTACCTCAAGTTTCCTTTTTGGGTGATGTTGTGAATAAGGATGGGATCTCTATTGACCCTAAAAAGATAGCTTTCGTAATGGATTGGAAAAGACCTACCACACCCAAAGAGATAAGAAGCTGGCTAGGATTGACAGGCTATTATATAAGGTTTCTGGAAGGATTTTCTACGTTGTCTGCGCCACTGAATAAGCTTATGCAGAAGAACGCAACGTTTGTATGGAGCGATAAGTACGACAAATATTTTCAGGAATTGAAAAAGAGATTGTGCACTGCTCTAGTGTTGACTTTGTCTATCGAAGGATTGGAATATATCGTTTATGTGGATGCATCACATGTCGATATTGGATGCGTTTTGATTCAAGAAGGAAAGGTAATTGTGTATGGGTCAAGGCAGTTAAAGATTCATGAAACGAATTGCCGTACACATGACTTGGAGTTTGTGGCAGTAATTTATGCCTTGAATTTGTGGAGACACTTATTTTACAGCGCGTTGTGTAAGATTTAAACGGACCATAAGAGTTTGAAGTACGTCTTCACTCAGAAAGAATTAAATTTGCATCAGCGTAGGTGGTTATAATATGTCGCGAATTACGATGTCGAGTTCCAATATCATCCGGGAAAATCTATGTGGTAGCCAATGCCTTGAGTAGAAAGACCGTGCGGATCTTTAATCTTTCGGTGGAATTTTTGGTGGAATAGTTTTTGTTAATGGGTATCTCAGCCGGAAGTAGCGACTCGCCAAGAAGATTGGAAGTAGCAGAGCCATCATGGATTACGCTGACGAGGCTACATCAAAAGGACGATCCTGATTTTCAGCACCTTCGTAGTAGAACGGAGAGAGGGGAATTACCAGAATTTTCTATTGATGATGCGGGTACGTTGAAGTATCACGATAGATATTATATCCCTGCAGTTAAGGATATTTGTGCTTAGTTGTGCAATGAGGCGCATGATTCTAGTGTTGCCTACCACCCTGGTTCTATTAAGATGTACAGAGATCTGAAGCAGATTGTTTGGTGGTATGGAATGAAGAATGATATTGCCAAGTTTATGTCGGAGTGCTTCACCTACAAGCATGTTAAGGCAGATCATGGACGGCTTGGTGGCAAGCTGACGCCTTTGGAGATTCCAAGTTGGAAGTGGGAGAGTATTTATATGGACTTCATTACTAGTTTGTCGAGATCTCCCGAGTACATGATTCCGTGTGGGTTATAGTTAACAGGATAACGAAGTGTGCTCACTTCGTGAAGTTTAAGATCAATTACTCCATGACAAAAATAGCAGAGTTATATTCGGATGAGGTCATCAGACTACATGGAGTACCTATTAGTATTGTGTCAGATCGAGATTCCAGGTTTACATCTCATTTTTTGAAAAGTTTACAGGAAGGGTTGGGTACCGACCTTTGATATTCAACCGCTTATCATCAACAGACCAATGGTCATATGGAGAGAGTAAATCAGATTGTGGAAAATATGATCAGATGTTAAATTTTGGACCATGGAGGAGAATGGGAAGAGCGGTTGAGATTGATGGAATTCACCTATAATAATAATTTTCAGGAGAGATTGCAGATGGCCCCATTTGAAGCTTTGTATGGGAGACGTTGTAGAAATCCCTTATTTTGCGCTGAAGTTGGTGAATGATCGTTGTTAGGTCTGGAAGCCTTAGAATAAATGAGTAATTTTGTGATGCATATTCGAGAGAAGCTTTGAATAGCTCGGGAGAATTATGAGAAGAACGCTAATCGGCAAAGGATTGAGTTGGAATTTGTAGTTGGGGACATGGTTTTTCTTAAGGTTTCTCCGATGACTAGTGTTAAGAGGTTTGGAAAGAACCGCAAGTTGGATCACAGGTGTTGACGCTCAAATTGCGCATTCCAGTTAACGAGGTGTTCGATCTCACAAGCCAAGGATGAAGGAAAAAGGATTGCGGGGATAAAGGAGAGGCTTGCTCGAGAGCAGCCGGGAAGCCTGATTGAGCAAGGGAGAAGCTTGCTTGAGCAAGCGAGAAGCTGGATCAGGAACTATCGAGCAGACGTTACTTTGGCGGTTGAGCTTGCAGGTTGGTGCCGAGAGAAGAGAAAAGGGGGCCGCTAGCAGCGGCAACAGCAGACTTTGCCCGCCGTGGCTTGAATGCCACTCTTGCGACGGGCTTTTCCTTTAATCAAGTAGGGTTACAGCTTGCTATTATACCTTTAAAAGAGAAAGTAGTAAAGGGTATAATTGGGGAAGCTGACGGTTAAGGAAAGAGGTGCTAGAAGCTAAGCGAAAGAGGTTGCAAAGGACTGGAAATCAGAGGCTGCAGCTTCTGCTCAAACTGTCGGCTGAGGGCAGAAAAAACTAAGTCCACAGTCCTCGACGACCTGCACGGACTGGAGATTTGAGTCCGCCGACCTTGCTTGATCAAGCTGTGATGGACTGGAAAAATGAGGCCGCAGACCTTGATCAAGCTGGTTGTTCTCCTTCTTCCCCCCTACAGATGAGAGGTCTCGGGGCCTATTATAGGCCTGAGGGGAATGTTCTTGAAGAGGGGCCCAATGACATCATCATGGAGGACTGGGAGGACTCGGCAGACTGGCGTTTTATCTGCTAAAGCAGACTTTTGGCTGGCAGCTAGAAGAGAGTAGGCAGAGGGGATGGCCTGAGGAGCAGGCCACCCACGAAACTGGCCGACTAGAGCAGGCCGCCCACTAGGGGCGGCGGTCTGCTCAGGCCGCCCATAAGGGCGGTGGCCTGGGCAGGCCGCCCATAAGGGAGGCAGCCTTGGCAGGCCGCCCGGAAGGGCGGTGGCCTACTCAGGCCGCCCATACAGGCGGCGGCCTGGGCAGGCCGCCCACAAGGGCGGCGGCCTAGGAAGGCCTCCCACTAGGGGCGGAGGCCTGCTCAGGCCGCCCATAAGGGCGGCGGCCTGCTCAGGCCTCCCACACGGGCGGCGTCCTGGGCAGGACGCCCACTAGGGGCGGCGGCCATCTCAGGCCGCCCACAAGGGCGGCGGCCTGCTCAGGCCGCCCACAAGGGCGGCGGCCTGGGCAGGCCACCCACACAGGCAGCAGCCTGGGCAGGCCGCCTACATGGGCGGTGGCCTGGGAAGGCCGCCCACTATGGTTGGCGGCCTGCTCAGGCCGCCCACAAGGGCGGCAGCCTGGGCAGGCTACCCACAAGGGCAGCGGCCTGGGCTGGCCGCCCGCAAGGGCGGCGGCCTTGGCCTGGTCAACCACTAGGGCAGCGACCTGAGGAGCAGGCCGCCCTCCTGGGCCGGCAAAAATCCTGAGCCGGAGAGACTTACCGAGCCCGCAAGGATCGTGCTGGTCGTGCTGACGCCGGTGGGACAACCTGGCAGGCTGAAGGAGTGGATCGGACAGATCGCCCCCTAACGCTGTAGGTTTCTTCCTGCAAGGAAGAATGCTGTACGGTTAGTAGGTCTAACCGCGTGGCCTGCGAGGGTGAGCTATGGGAGCAGCCTGCCGTCCCGCAGGGCACACGGTAGCTATGCGACCTGGGTGGTTAGACCAGGTAAAACCGTCCTAACTGCTCGGCCTGAGGGAATGAGAAAAGGGAGCCCGCTTGGCCCAAAAAAGGAAGGCTGAGGCAGATTGTGACCTTCAGGGGGTATCCCTGAGTGCGCTGCGTCTTGCGAGCTAGAGACCTTGGGAGGGATCGCCGATTTTGGGGTTAACATAATCCCCGCACTTTTTTAAGTTCTGAAGGGAACTTCGAAAATGTAGGAGACCCACGAAAATCATGATCCTCCCCACAGAAATCAGGAGAGAAAAATTAGAGACAAGGAGAGGTAGAACCTTATGTCTCTCCTCGGGAAAATTTGTCAATGTCTTTCTTTTTCCTGAAGGGGACTTGCTGGTATCTGCTAGTCTCTACAAAAGTAGGGTGAGCAAGCAGTTATAAAGGGAAATTAAGCTACAAGTACCTGAAGGGAACTTTCTAATATCTGCTAATCTCTGGAAAGGTAGAGTTAGCAAACATATATGATAGAAAACTAAGCCGCAAGTACCTGAGGGGAACTTGTTAATGTCTACTAATCTCTACAAAAGAAGAGTTAGCAAACTGATATGATAGAAAGCCAAATCACAAGTATATGGAGGGAACCTGCGAATATCCATTAATCTCTGCAAAAGAAGAGTTAGCAAACAGATATGAAATCGCAAGTACCTGGAGGGAACCTGCGAATGTTTTCTAATCTCTGCAAAAAAAGAGTTAGCAAAAGAATATGATAGAAAACTAGATTTCAAGTATCTGGAGAGAACCTGCGAATGTCTGTTAATCTCTGCGAAAGAAGAGTTAGCAAACAGATATGATAGAAAGCCAAATCGCAAGTACCTTGAGGGAACCTGCTAATGTCTGTTAATCTCTGCAAAAGAAGAGTTAGCAAATAGATATGAAATCGCAAGTACCTGGAGGGAACCTGCAAATGTCTGCTAAACTCTGCAAAAGAAGAGTTAGCAAACAGATATGATAGAAAACTAGATCGCAAGTACCTGGAGGGAACCTGCGAATTTCTGCTAATCTCTGCAAAAGAAGAGTTAGCAAATCGATATGATAGAAAACTAGATCGCAAGTACCTGGAGGGAACCTACAAATGTCTGCTAATCTCTGCAAAAGAAGAGTTAGCAAACAGATAGGATAGAAAATCAAATCGCAAGTACCTGGAGGGAACCTGCGAATGTCTGCTAAACTCTGCAAAAGAAGAGTTAGTAAACAGATATGATAAATAACTAGATAGCAAGTACCTATAGGGAACCTGCGAATGTCTGTTAATCTCTGCAAAAGAAGAGTTAGCAAACAGATATGATAGAAAACTAGATCGCAAGTACCTGGAGGGAACCTGCAAATGTCTGCTAATCTCTGCAAAAGAAGAGTTAGCAAACAGATATGATAGAAAATCAAATCACAAGTATATGGAGGGAACCTGTGAATATCCGCTAATCTCTGTAAAAGAAGAGTTAGCAAACAGATATGAAATCGCAAGTACCTGGAGGGAACCTGCGAATGTTTGCTAATCTCTGCAAAAGAAGAGTTAGCAAACAGATATGATTGCAAATTAGATCGCAAGTACCTGGAGGGAACCTGCGAATGTCTACTAATCTATGCGAAAGAAGAGTTAGCAAACAGATATGACAGAAAGCCAAATCGCAAGTACCTGGAGGGAACCTGCGAATGTCTGCTAATCTCTGCAAAAGAAGAGTTAGCAAATAGATATGGAATCGCAAGTACCGTGAGGGAACCTGCGAATGTCTGCTAAACTCTGCAAAAGAAGAGTTAGCAAACAGATATGATAGAAAACTAGATTGCAAGTACCTGAAGGGAACCTGCGAATGTCTGTTAATCTCTGCAAAAGAAGAGTTAGCAAATAGATATGATAGAAAACTTGATCGCAAATACCTGTAGGGAACCTGCGAATGTCTGCTAATCTCAGAAAAAGAAGAGTTAGCAAACAGATATGATAGAAAACCAAATCGCAAGTACCTGGAGGAAACCTTTGAATGTCTGCTAAACTCTGCAAAAGAAGAGTTAGCAAATAGATATGATAGAAAACTAGATCGCAAGTACCTGGAGGGAACCTGCGAATGTCTGCTAATCTCTGCAAAAGAAGAGTTAGCAAACAGATATGATAGAAAACTAGATCGCAAGTACCTGGAGGGAACCTGCGAATGTCTGTTAATCCCTGCAAAAGAACAGTTAGCAAACAGATATGATAGAAAACCAAATCGCAAGTACCTGGAGGGAACCTGCGAATGTTGATTGTTGATAGGATAAGATATGATAGAAGACATATCCAGCAAACTTTGCTATTAACCAAATAGAGATCAAAGTGTGATAATGACCGTCTCGCGTGATCAGATATAATGTTTACATGAAATCCAGATCAGCAAGATGAAACCATCTCAATTTATAATCGTAATTGCATGGCTTGTTAGTTAAGAAGGACCATATATTCTAATCAGTGATTTGTGCTAGAAATATCTGATAAGAGTAGTAGAGAATTTGTATATCATCATCTGATTGAGCTTCATGTAAGCAATGCATATAAGATGAACCTAAGCCAAAAGATATAGGGGGTCCCTTAGATAGGTCGGACATAACCTATTAACCTGTAAGAAGACAAAAGCACAAAGGAGGGCTATACCCCGAGGATGCGCTAAAAAAGTTTGAATGCTGCCACAGGAGAGCACCCGTGGGCCTTATGCATCACTTGCCAAAAATTCATCCAGGGCATAGTCCTACCTAAAGCGGGATGGACGCATTCCCTTGACAGAGCACAAAAGGGAAACATGCGTAAAATCCTTTGAAGGAAGCGATAGATTCACTGCTCTCTTGCCTCGGGTTACAAACATTGTTGATTTGTTCTACCAGGTGCGCCAAATGGACTACAACATTGCTCATTTTTGAAGAGATCAACAATGTTGTGGGTCCCGCGAAAGCACAGATTGAGAGTACCAATGAGTGTTCGTCCGTTATAGTTGTGAGATGATTGAAGAGACAAGCTACACTTGATCGCCATTGCTTGTTACGCAAAGATCATCGTAACTGTAACGTATCCTTTAGTGAAGCACAGCAGAGCTAACACATGGGTCCTCCTTGGAAACGCACTCTGTGTTAGATGCCGGCCAGTATCCGAAGTCCCGTCATCCTCCGCACGAGAGTTGAACGGCCCCCACTGCACATATGCGAAAACTCCCCGCGATATGTGGTCGTTGTGGTTTTATGCCAGAGGACAATCTCGAGGGGGCCCTGAGCAAGACTTGGCGATATCTCGGTGGTTCAGTTATCTCGTTGGCAAAGAGAAAAAATATAGAGGATAAGCATCACAAAAAGGGAACTGTGTAAGTATGGGATCTCTAACGTAAGCTTTATTGAATGAAACAAAAGAGAATGTTTGAAAATATGCAAAACATAGTAAGAGTAATTGTTATTGGCTGTGAGGAGCTTTGAGGACTGTCAAGTCCTTCTTGCTTTAGAGTAGGTCTCCAAGGGTGCCCACATCATCAGCATCGAGGGTCTCACCTATAGCGAGGCCATGATATGTGTTGATTTGATTCACTCCCTTTGAGCTGCAAGGAATGTCCGCTACTTCTTTTCCTTTTGAGGTTGACGCATCGGAGTGGTCATCCTTCGGGAAGAGACCGCGCATCTTACCCTGCGTCAACAATTTTTGCACCAGTTGACGAAGCGCTCGACAGTTTTCAGTCAAATGTCCGCTGTCTTTATGGAACTCGCAGAACGGATCTGAATCTTTTGATTTTTGACTTGCCGGCTGGTAAGGCCTTTTTGAATTTTCCCTATCCTTCATGATTTAGCATACTTCTAGCATGGCCTCATCAAGTCCAGAATATGACAAGTCATCATCTTGTGGATGATGAACTGAAGCTGTTTGCGGAGGTGGGGCTGATGGTAGCAATCGTTCTTCGGCACAATCCTGGCCTGGGAAGAGGTGTTGATGATGGTGCTGGAATTTTTTTTTTTCTTGAGTGGGATGAAAAGTCTTTCCAAGGAGACCTTGAAGGCTGCTTGTAAGAAGAAGGATTTTTCTCCGACATAAGCCTAGATACGAAGCTGGGGTTGCTCTTCTCACCGCGGATGTATGAGGTGGCTAAGGCAATCAGCTCTTGATATGTATTTGGTGCACGGGCATTGGCCTCAAACTTGAGTGGTCCCTCTTGTAAACCATTAATGAGAGCCACTCGATACATCTCCTGGTCAACGATCTCAATGTCCAATATTTCCCTCTGAAAACGATCCACAAAATGAACCAAGTCTCATTCTCTCGCTGCCTGATCTCAAAGAGGGCTTCTGGACCGCCCTTCCTCTTTGAAGAGGTGAAAAATCTGAGCAAAAACTCCCTTCGCAACTCAGCGAAGGAAGAGATGGACTGAGGACGTAGTCCATAGAACCAATCCCTAACTTGCCCATCGAAGGATGTCACAAAGAGCTTGCATTTAATTGCATCTGATGGGGTCTTGAGAGCCACGGCTGATTCGAAGGCTTGAAGATGTTAAACTAGATCAGTCTCTCCAGTATAGACGGGTAACCGAGGCTCTCTGAAATTGATTGGAGTTGGTTCATGCCGAACATTCTCTATAAACGTCGATGGCTCTTCTTGTTCTGCTGCATAAGTAAAATAAGGAGCATTAGTTGTAGCTGTAGAAGGGACAGGAGGATAGGAGAAAAAAGTTATTGCGGGAGGAGCAAAGGCAGGAGCTGAAGAGAAGGGATGACTTCCCTAAAAGTTCAGAAATCTAGCTAGACATCCCTGAGCAGCTTCCCGGAAGAAATTTTGATGAGCTGCAAACTCATCATCCTAAGATCGCAAAGGGGCTGCAGGCCCTTGCGGAAAGGTTTGAGTGTAAAGAGGAGGATAGACCGACGGATAGGTCAGTGGATAAACTTGAGGAGTCTCAGATGCTGGTGTTAGATTCATTAGAGGAGTTGGCACTGCTGAAGATTGAGTGGCTAACTTCTTTGCAATAGTTACTAGAGTACTTTTGATCGCTTGAAACTGTCGTTCAATTTCTCTGCGAGATTGCTCTACGACCTCCCAAAGAGGATCTTCCCTGGGACTTGGAGCAAGGTTCTCGGCTGGGTGATGGTCTGACATGAGTAACCACTGCTTTCACTGTCTGATCGAGATCTGAAGGTCGCGTGTTAACTATTGGTTCATGAATTACGCCTTCTAGTTAACGGGGTGTTCGATCTCACAAGCAAAGGATAAAGGAAAAAGGATTGTGGGGGTAGAGGAGAGGCTTGCTCGAGAGCAGCCAGGAAGCCTGCTTCAACAAGGGAGAAGCTTTCTTAAGCAAGCAAGAAGCTGAATCAGGAACTGTCGAGTAGACGTTACTTTGGAGGTTGAGCTTGCAGGTTGGTGCCGAAAGAAGAGAAAAGGGGGCCGCTAGTAGCGGCAACAGCAGACTTCGCCCGCTGCGGCTTGAATGTCACTCTTGCGACGGGCTTTTCCTTTAATCAAGTAGGGTTACAGCTTGTTATTACACCTTTACAAGAGAAAGCAGTAAAGGGTACAATGGGGGAAGCTGACGGTTAAGGAAAGAGGTGTCAGAAGCTAAGCAAAAGAGGCTACAGAGGACTGAAAATCGGAGGCTGCATCTTCTGCTAAAACTGCCAGCTGAGGGCAGAAAAAACTAAGTGCACAGTACTCGATGACCTGCGCGGACTAGAGATTTGAGTGCGCCGACCTTGCTTGATCAAGCTGTGACGGATTGGAAAACTAAGGCCGCAGACCTTGATCAAGCTAGTTGTTCTCCTTCTTCCCCCCTGCAGATGAGAGGTCTCGGGGCCTATTTATAGGCCCGAGGGGAATCTTCTTGAAGCGGGGCCTAGTGACATCATCATGGAGGACTGGGCGGACTCCGCGGACTCCGCAGACTGGCGTTTTGTCTGCTGCAGCAGACTTCTGGTTGGCAGCTAGAAGAGAGAAGGAAGAGGGGACGGCCTGAGGAGCAGGCCACCCACCAAACTGGCGGACTGGAGCAGGCCGCCCGCAAGGGCGGCGGCATGGGCAGGCCGCCCGCAAGGGCGACGTCCTGCTAGGGCCGCCAGTAAGGGCGGCGGCCTGCTAGGGCCGCTCGCATGGGCGGCGGCCTGCTCAGGCCGCCCGCACGGGCGGCGGCCTGCTCAGGCCGCCCGCACGGGCGGCGGCCTGCTCAGGCCGCCCGCACGGGCGGCGGCCTGCTCAGGCCGCCCACAAGGTCGGCGGCCTGCTCAAGCCGCCCACACGGGCAGCGGCCTGGGCAGGCCGCCCACTTGGGGCGGCCTACTAAGGCCGCCCACAAGGGCGGCGGCATGCTTAGGCCGCCCACACAGATTGCGGCCTGGGTAGGCCGCCCACACGGGAGGCTGCCTGGGCAGGTAGCCCACTAAGGACGGCGACCTTCTCAGGCCACCCACAAGGGCGGCGGCCTGGGAAAACTGCCCACAAGGGCGGCGGCCTGGGCAGGCCGCCCGCAATGGCGGCGGTCTGGGCTAGGTCACCCACTAGGGCAGCGACCTGAGGAGCATGCCGCCCTCTTGGGCCAGCAGAAATCCTGAGCCGGAGAGAGTTGCCGAGCCCGCAAGGATCGCGCTGGTCGTGCTGACGCCGGCGGGACAACTTGGCAGGCTGAAGGAGTGGATCGGACAGATCGCCCCCTGACGCTGTAGGTGTCTTCCTGCAAGGAAGAATGCTGCATGGTTAGTAGGTCTAACAGCGTGGCCTGCGAGGGTGAGCTATGGGAGCAGCCCGCCTTCCCGCAGGACACATGGTAGCTATGCAACCTGGGTGGTTAGACCAGGGAAAACCGTCCTAACTGCTAGGCCTGAGAGAATGAGAAAAGGGAGCCCACTTGGCCAAAAAAAGGAAGGCTGAGGCAGATCGCGACCTTTGGGGGGTATCCCTGAGTGGGCTGCGATTTGCGAGCTAGATACCTTGGGAGGGATCGCCGATTTTGGGGTTAACAGCAGGTATGTGGTACCTTTCCAAATTGTTGAACGCATCAGAGTGTCGGCTTATATGCTGGATTTGCCTGTAAATTTACCTGGTGTGCACGATGTGTTTCATATGAGCCAGTTACGGATGTGTGTGCTTAGTGACCGGCATGTTCTTGATTCGATGCCCCTATTGCTGCCTAACCTTTATTATGTTGAGATGCCTGTTCGTATTCTGGATACTCAAAATTAGGTGTTGTGAAGGAAGACGATACCTATGGTCAAAGTTTTGTGGCGATACCAAGACGTGGAGAGCACGACTTAGGAGTTGGAGTCAGCCTTGAGGGAGGATCATCCTGACCATTCTCCTAATTTCTTTGGTAAGTTCTATATTCAATAAACCTTGGTTATTTTCATTCTTTAGAAGATTCTATCGTGTATCAAGTTTTGGGTCGAAACTTCCTTTTAGGGGGAGTGGTTGTAATGCCCCTGATTTTTTGATGTTTATATTAATTCCTTTAGTGGCGTATTTTTGATGTCAAGGCATTATGTTGACGCATAGTTGATAGGTACCGTTGCTGGAGTGTGGCTTTTGCTCATTTGGTATCTGAGGTTTTGACTTAGAATATTAGATTGGCTAATTTCTAGTGTGTTTTTTTGGAGTTTTCCCTTGCGAGCTGGGTTTGTTTTGGAACTCGGTGGAACCTTTTGGGGATGTTTTGGAGTTTTGGGCATCGGGGAGTTTTTACCCGAGTTTGGTTTATTGGATTTTGATTTTGACTTAGCTGTTGGATTTGTAGCATCAATTTTTAATTTCGGTGCGAATTTCGTAAGAAACTGAGTTGTTTGGAGTTATCGGTAATTCAAACGTTATTCTAGTAATAATATAATATATTGTATATATATAGTCCTTCGATGTGACGGAAACCCTATTCATCATCTTACTCCCAAGTCGTCGCACTGTTTTAAGAAAGAGAAGAACATCGGACATTTCTAGGCTTTCAGCCGCCGATTATAGGAGCTTTGGTGCTTGAAATCATCATCGGAGAGTAAATTCGGACTGCTCTCAGCGAGATCTACGTGTGTGCGGTGAGTTTTTCCCGTTTCTTGACTTTTGGTTGTTAGGGAATTTGTTTTGACCTTCTTTTCTCTTGAAAAGTTTCAGGAATCATTGCTTAGGTTTTCTTGCGGCCAGATCCTTAAGGAGGAGCGCTTGTGTGGCCGAATTTTGGCAAGCTCAAGGAAAGTGGTAATTTCTTCCCCTTTGCAATTTCGTTTCTTTGTGTTTCTTGTTTCTTTTCTACCCTTCTCTCCATAGAAAATAGGAGCTGTGTAGGGTTCGGCCGATCTGTTGGGTAGTGTGGGTTTTCCGGCCAATTTTAACTTCGTTGTTTATGTATGAGACAACCCGAGTATAATCCGTCAAATAAGTATTTAATCAGGTTAGGTTAATACATCGAGTAGATGACTGTAAGTCTAGGATAATTCTTCGAGTATAAGACAGTTAACTTAAGTCTAGTTTTCGTCATATATAACAGTCCGCCTAAGTCTAAGTTCGTTCTATAAGAGTGAATAGAATTCATCGGGTGAAGGTTGATTTGGTTTAAGTAAAATTTAACTAGTATTAACTGGAGTAGAGTCAGAATCGTCAAGTATCCTCAAATTTTTCAAGTATCAGCCCTTGGTGTTGAGTGTTTCTGTATTCATCGAGTATTAGGCATCGAGTTCGTCGAGTATCAGGCTTTGCATTGAGTGTTTTTTTATTCATCGAGTATTAGGTGTCGAGTTCGTCGAGTATCAGGCTTGGCATAGAGTGTTTCTGTATTCATCGAGTATTAGGCGTTGAGTTCGTCTAGTATTAGGCTTGGCGTTGAGTGTTTTTGTATTCATCGAGTATTAGGCATCAATTTTGTCATGTATCAGGCTTGGCATCGAGTGTTTTTGTATTCATCGAGTATTAGGCATTGATTTCGTATAGTATCTGGCTTAGTATTGAGTGAAGTTAACTTGGCGTTGAGAGCGTTGTGTGGTCTGTGAAACTAAGTCAAAAGCATTGAGTGAATCCTTGTCATTGAGTGAAAGGCATCAAGTGAAATCAACTCTATTGAGTTATTTATTTGGCATCGAGTGTGTTGAGTGCACTCAGCGTGGCATTGAGTGGAGTCTAAGTGTGGAGTATACTCGACGATTTTCCCATGGACTTGGGTTTTTTCGCCGATTCATCGTATATCACTAAGTTAGTAAAAAAATTTCCTTGCTTGCTAAGTGTAATCCATCGAGTGTCTACTGAATTCGTCGAGTATACTCGACGAATAAGTTTTGAATTAGAGATTTTCACCGAATTGAGTCCAATTCATCGAGTTTCGGCCTCAGGGTGATTTTGGGGATATTCTTCCTCTATTTATTGAAGTAATCCTGTGTTTTGGTTGGGGGTGAGGTTTCGTGGAAACTTCCTTTGCATAAGGCTATCATTTCAGCTAACACAGCCATTCTTACTATTTATGCCATTTTCAATATATGTTATGTACTATATGGGGATGTGGTTGTTAGTGGGATGTACCACCGCCACAGCAACCGATTTGTGATTCGATGTGTGGAGGAGGAGACCACCACCGCAGGTGCCGGCTTTCCCCGATTTTGGGTGTGTTAAGAAATAAGACCACCTTTTCCTTCGGCCCTTGTGAAACATTTGATGTTAGTGCATGGAGGAGGAGACCACCACCTCAGGTGCCAGATTTGTTGCTGGTGTTTTTTGGGCCCGCTAAATGATGAGCAGGCTAATCTCTTATGTTTATGCACTTAATTATATGTATATTTATATAAAACATATATCTTTATCGCGCTTAGTGCAAATTCCTTACCCTTGGACTTGTAATTTTATCTTTTTTCACTATTTTATTGCTTATTTTGCTTAGGTTTTGTAAGCTATTCTTGGATTAGGGATGTTAAACCTTTGACTTCTTGTTTTTATCTACTGATGATTTTTCATTGCCACTTATTTATTCTTGCTGAGATGTTCTTTCTTTGAATTCCTCAGGTTTGGAGCAGTAGCCGGTTGAGCGATTAGGGTTGGTAGTTGATGGTGTTTTGTAGCAGTTGCATTAGTTTCCCTCACCATTGTGAGCTAGTTTTGATGTTTTGTTTTTGTTCAGACTTGCATACTTTTAGTGGGTCTGTGTCAGGTTGTTGATGCCCACTGGTGGTTTTCTTGTAGAATTCTTGTACTGGCCAGCTTCTAAGTCTATTCTTATATGACTTGTTGGTTTTACTTGCTCGTTGGGAAGGTTTTTCTAGGATTGAATGTTAGTTACTTTTAAGTATAAAGATATTATTTTTACTATCTCATACATGTCATCTTTTAAAACCAAAGTCACTATATTTTATCGAACGTAAAAGCTTTTTCTATATTTATATTAAATCTAGAGGTACGAATATCATGAGTTATCATATTTGGATGTTTATGCTCATGTAGGATGTTAATAAATATAAATAAAGTATTTTTTTGTAGCGTATAATCATGTTCAAAACTTAACTTAAATTACAGTTTTCTTCATAATAAACTTGAGGATTTCATATAAAGTGTTAGGTTCAGGTTCTTTCCTGAGCGCCTGCAATTTTTCCCTGCACGGTGCGACATCATTACACGTGTTTTCTCTTACTCTGATACATCATTTAAATGCGGAGAAAATGCGGGTTATGATAGAAAGTCACATCTTCAACAACAAGTTCAGAAAGTTCAGTCTTTGAGTTAGAATAAGGAGAAGAGCAAGCCTAAGCTGCTATTCATCTTCAAGTCCACTACATTCAACTCATCTATTCAAAAGGCTTGAAGAAACAGTGCTCTGCAGGGTATTTCACAACACAAGCAGAAAAACTTTGAAGACATATTCTTGGTGTTCTAAAGAAGATAGGACTGAGTCTTCTCAGTTAAGGAAGAGGCAAACACAGAGATCACTTCTCTGGAGTCAATCATCATCATCAACAACAACAAACACTTCTTTTGTAGGATCTTATTTGATCTGAGTTGTAAGCTTGACATATAAAGGTTGAGGTAGGATCCTTCTATAAATCTGAGGTAGGGCCTGTGTGCGCGAGTTGTAGGAGATTTATTCTTTAAGGTAAGATCCTTCTATGGATCTGAAGTAGGTCATGTGTGCCTGAGCTGTAGGAGATTTATTCTTTGACGTAGGATCCTGTGGTGGATCTGAGTGTAGGGCTATCCTACAAGCTTGAGTGTAAGACTTTGGATAAAGTCTGAGGTAGGAGATCTGTTGCAGATTACTGAGTTGTAGGAGATTATATCTCTGAGTGTAGGGCCTTGGGCCTGAGGTAGGACTTGGAGGAGTCTGAGAGATCCTGAGGGATCTGTGTTGTAAGCTCATTGAACTGAGATTGGAGAAGTTTTCCTTCTCTAACACACTATTAGAAAGGTGGGAGGGATGGTGGATGTACCCATACCTTGGGGAACCACTATAAATACTTGTGTGTTCTTGTGTGTTCTTCAAGCTAACATAAACTAAGTCACAACACTCCAAAGAAAAAAGATTGTCATTAAAAACATAAAAACCTATTCAACCCCCCCCCCCGCTAGTTGTTTAGATACTCTTGAAACAAAAACTTTCACCCATGTCCTTTTCCCTCCATTATAGGATACTCTTGTATTCTTATAAGAAGAGTTCCCATTTTCCAGTGATCATAAATATTATCCTGGTCATACCTGTTTGATGGGACGATTATCTTGTGAAAGGTTGTTTGAGGCACTATAGGAGCTTTGCCTTTCCCTTTGAAATGGATAACTCTGGAGTTCCACTTGAACTCCAAACCCATCTTATCCTTTTGAGAGGTGAAGGATTCTATCTGTGGCAATACTGTCTTGGGCTTTCTGAATTTATCCACAATCTATTTCTCCTTAAGGAGCTTCTCTTTAATATCCATAATGATCTTGTTCTTCTGGCTGATGGTCCCAATCTGAATGATTGAGATAATCTTTAGTTGGCTGACTTCCCTCCTCATTTAATCAACCAAGGGTATTGATTCAGACTGTAGGGAAGTAGCTAGCTATAGGGAGATCATCTCCTCAGCTTTTTTCATGAGAAGCCTCTTGCTCCTTTTCAGAGCTGATGGCGACGACAGCCCTCAATATGATGATGGTACTGGCATGCTTACGGATGAATGTGCTCCTCCAATCAAAGACGCGTGTCGTCGTGACAAATATTTTGATAAGCGTCATCGCCGTTACAATCTCCGCCCGCGACATTTTAATAATTAATTAATACATATAATTATTCTATTATAAGTATTAATTAAATATTCTGTTATTGTTTTTATTTAATAATTGTTTGTTTGGACTCTATTATTTCCATGTTGTTGGGATGCATTTAGCCTTGGGATGTTGTAAGCCTATAAATAGGCATGATGTTGTAAGATTTATTATTGAAGAATTGAAGAGAACTTTTAAATTTTGAAATTTCCTATTGATTTGGAAATCCCCTCTTCCCTCTCTCTTTCCTTCTCCTCTATAGCCGAAATTGGCTTCCTTCCCCCTATAGGGTTCGACCATCCTTAGAACCGCCTCCCTCCTCCTCTTCTCTCCCCCTTCAAGGCCGTCGGTCATCCTCAACCTCCACCATGAAACTGGCCCCCTCTCCAACCGCCGGCTCCTCCTAAGTGTTGCCCCCAATAGAGACATAGGTTCACCACCTTTTCTCTCTCCTATCCCTCGGGCCGGTCGAGTGCAATAAGACGTGGAATTCGGGAGCGTTCCTCCGGCATGACGCAAGGAAGGCGACGAGTTTTCTCTCCATCCGTCGTGACTCCGGTGGAACCGTTGCAAGGCGATCAACTTTTGGCATAGATCAACTCCTAGATCTATCTCCAAGCGGGGTAACGAAATTTCTACAAACCTTGAGAATTATTTTTCCCTCTAGATAATTTCTGTGGTGGAAAACGTTGGCGTGCAATCTTGATAGCTTTGGAATCATCGTGGTTTTCTCGAACGAATTTTGCGTCTATCTTGATTTATTTAAATTCGAGAAGGCTTGGCGGGCCTCGTTTCTTTTTGTTGAGAGAGATCTAACATCTCTTGCGAATCATATTTTTTTTTGGTAGATCTCTTTTGGTACAACTCCGCTCATTCGGACGCAATAGTCATCCTTTTAGCTTGATCGAATCTCGGCCTATAGCCGTTGTTCGGTCTTTAACGGATTGGCTACCCGTACAATAGCATCGGAACGCTTAAAATTGCAAACGTGCGGGCTCGAATAATTTTTGTGTGAGTCGCAAATTAGTTGGAACGTCGAGAGAGAACCTTAACAGCTCTAATATTCATGTCGCGCGTAGAGCGCTACATCAATTTGGTATCAGATGGAGGTTGTGTCGATTTTTTAATTGGCACCATCCTAATTAATTTTAGAGCGCCGACACGCACTTGCACAAAATTGTTTTTCAAGCAAAATAAAACAAAAAAATTTGTGGTTTGCCAATAGCGGCAAAAAATCTTATTTTTTCAGCAAAAAAATTCAAAAAAAATTTTTATTGCTCTCTTATTTATTTCCAGAAAGAAAATTAAAAAAAACTATATTTTACCCTAGTTATTAAGTGGTAACCAATCTTTCTTTATTTAAAATCATTATTAGGGATAGTTATTTATTTCCTATTTTGCACTACCTTGATATTTTATTTTTAGTATTTTTAATTCGTAACCTTTGTGGCTGAAATTTTTACTCAACATTAAGGACTCATTTAGGAGGTTATACAAAAATTTCCATAATTTTCTAGATTCATTTCGTTGGTCCAAAAAAATCATAAAAGTTACCATAATAGATTTTTTCCCTGTGCTGGACAAATTTCTAGTGTCCACTAAATTAGGCATAACTTTCTCCTCCTATGTCCGATTTCAGAAATTTAAAAACCTGTGGATCCGGATAAAAGTTCTCTACAAGTTTTATATTAATAATATTTTCGAAATTGGCACTATTTCGGGTCCTAAAATTATTCTTTCCAACACTATACGTGCATTAGATTTGTGCACATGAAAATCCAATTATTATAACTTAAAAAAAATTTCTCACCTCACTCTGATTATGGCCCAAGAGGTTTATGCTTCCCGATTAGAGTATTCGTATGCTAGATTTATGCCTAATTACACCTCAAGGAAAACCCTCTGTCCCCACACTCTTCCTCCCACTTTTGACGGTTATGGGAATCCACAAATTTTTACGGACTGGCTTAAGGAAATGGAATTTTATTTTGATTGTCACGATTGGGATGACCACGAAAATGTTGTCGTCGCGCGAGATAGGTTAATAGGTCAAGCCCATGTGTTTTGGCTAAACGAAGAGCGTCGTGTGGGTGACTTTTAATATGCTTGGCCGCACAAGCGTAGTATTCTCACTAACCAATTTGGCCCCACTGTGAGAGATTATAGTTATGGCAATAGACCCACATCTGCTTATAGGAGTGACAATATACCTCAGGCTAGAACCTTTCCCCATAAAGCTAGTACTGTCCAAGGTGTGCCTACCTCCACCTTTAGGGAAAATAAATAGTTTAGGCCCAATGTTTTAGATTCGAAAGATTTTTTTGACAGGCTCGAAGAGAAAATAAACAATTTAGGGAAAACATTTTCATCTCTTATGGATGCCATGAGTCCACGGGGTGAGACTATTCCGGTCAGTAAGAGTCATCCCATGATACTTTCACACGATGCTGGGGAAATGTCTGAACCCCATACCGTCGAGTGCCATGCACAGCCGACAACCTTAGAGTCTCCTCCCGAACATTCTGATGTAGTTTTTGAGTCTTGTGATGATTCTGAAAGTGTGGGAATCTCTAGTGATTTAGAAGATGATGTATGGGATGATTACATTTCAATCGGTGAGAATAGTACCTTGCCTATTATTAGCCCTACTAGCATTGTGACTTATCACTCTAGTATTGAGAGCCCTCTCCAAACTACGATCCCCGTCATGTTAAATCCTACGACTACACCTACTGAGGATATAACTGAGTTGTTTGAGGAGTATGTGAGTGTGGGTTTCCCTATTATTATTGATTACCCTGACTTAAGGGATGTTTCAATTGTGTTGGAAAAGTCACCTTGGGATGATCTTAGTGATGCACACCCGGGAGATAGTTCTTTGATATTATCGTCATTGCTTGAGGTTTATGCTAGATTAGATTCTCCCGAGGATTCGATTTTCCCAATCCTTTATCCTGATTTAGACGATGTACCTACTTCATGGGAAGATTTTGTTGGCGAAGGTTGTGTTGTTTTGGAAGCTTTTCCATGTGTAAGAGAGTTACTTTTGGATGACAGTAGCGCTGGGGATCCGAAAGATAGTTATTTGATGTTATCTCCTTTGCATGTAGCCCAAAGTGAATTAGAAATTTTGTCGGGTTCGATTTTGCCTACTACTAAGACCGTTACTGATCCTGATTTGGATGAAATATCTAGTGGGTTTTAAGACATTTTGGCTTAGTTGGTAGAGTCATCCTGTTATGAATGTTTATTAGAGAGTGAATTAGGTGATGACGATCGAGCCGAGTTTTCTTTGAGGACAAATCCACTGTTTGATCTTCCCGTTGATTTTGATGGCTTACCGGAGGATTTTTCCTGGACATTAAATCCGTGTTTTGACGGTGAGTTTGACTTAGCTCCTCCTCCAGAATCGTCCATATCGACTCTCCCTCCGGTTCACTTGACTCATTTAGATGATTTGTTAGGAGATGAGCTCGTCATTTCTAGTCCAAGATATCTGGAGATGCATATGTACCTAGCTCCCCCGTTAGGTTTACATAGGCGGTTTTGTGTGGGTGAGTTGTTAGTTGTCACATTCGGTCTTTCCATTCTGTTTCATAGATCTGACTATGCTTTTCCTTGGATGGACCGTTCAATTGACCGATTGGCATTGGGTAAGGTTTCGTGTTGGACTGCTAGTGATTCCTTGGCTATGGCGCTTTTTGATGAGGTGTCCCCTAGACACACTTATTTGCCAAGCTCAGTCGCACGCATTTATCCTCCACCTTTTGATGATCCATACATGCACACGTTAGTGAACGTAGTAGGGTATGTTGAGTTGTGTCGCATGCATTTCCTTTCGAATCCAGGAGCGTCCAAATCTATAGTTGGTGGTGAGCATTTCCCGCTAGCATTTCCTTATGACATTTTCAAATACAAATTTAAATCAAAATTTAAAACTACAACGTTGGACTCAACGGAATTTTAAGCACCTGTTCCACCTGACTTAGTCCCGTTATTTTTTACTGTTGATTCAAGTCAATTCGCACAAGAGTTTGCTTTGCATGTCCACCAATTGCATAAGCACATTAAAGACACGCTAGCCACACAATATGCGACTTATCAATCTAATGCTAACGTACATAAGAGGGTGTCTCCTTTTAAAATTGGCGATTTAGTTATGGTGCGTATCATCCCTGAACGGTTGCCTTCGGGCACCATAAAAAAGTTAGCGAATCCGAGAGATGGTCCATTTCGAATCTTAAAGAAATTAGGAGAAAACACATTTTATTAGAGTTACCCACTGATTGGGGAATTTCCCCATTTTTAATGTTTCGGATTTAACGCCTTATGTTTCTCCACCACTTGAATTATCTGTTTGTCTGTTTGGGTCCACTGAAATTTCTAATGGGTTTGGGGGTGAGCTTGTTCCTAAATCGCTCTCTACACCGGTCTCCACTGGAGGTATGTTAGATGTTGATGTAGAAAAAAAAATTCCTTATTTGATTAATGCTTTTCCAAGGTTCTCGAGGACTACCTTTTTGCCTGACAGGTTTCTTCGAGATGAAGTGCTCTCCTCTCCTAGTGGTGTCATTCACCGCTACTTGTTATGATGGCGTGATCGCCCAGGATTGTGTGATCGTTTGGTATCCGATTACTCTTGGATACTTGAATCGGAGGTGGCTCTTTTGGATGATGATCTTCTACGATAGTAGATTCAAGGCAACTCATCGGAGATGAGTACTTTCGAGCGGGGGAGGATTGATGGCGACGGCGGCCCTCAACATGATGATTGTACCGGCATACATACGGATGAATGTGCTCCTCCAATAAAAGACGCGCGTCGCCGTGACAAATATTTTGATAAGCGCCATGGCCGTTACAATCTCCGCCCGTGGCATTTTAATAATTAATTAATACATATAATTATTCTATTATAAGTATTAATTAAATATTCTGTTATTGTTTTTATTTAATAATTATTTGTTTGGACTCTATTATTATTTTCATGTTGTTGGGCTGCATTTAGCCTTGGGATGTTGTAAGCCTATAAATAGGCATGATGTTGTAGGATTTATTATTGAAGAATTGAAGAGAACTTTTAAAATTTGAAATTTCCTATTGATTTGGAAATCCCCTCTTCCCTCTCTCTTTCCTTCTCCTATATAGCTGAAATTGGCTTCCTTCCCCCTACAGGGTTCGGCCATCCTTGGAACCGCCGCCCTCCTCCTCTTCTCTCCCCCTTCAAGGCCGCCGGCCATCCTCAACCTCCACCGTAAAACCGGCCCCCTCTCCCACCGTCGGCTCCTCCTAGGTGTGGCCCCCATAAAGACAAAGGTTCACCACCTTTTCTCTCTCCCATCCCTCCGGCCGGTCGAGTGTAAGAAGACGTGGAATTCAGGAACGTTGCTCCGGCGTGACGCAAGGAAAGCGACGAGTTTTCTCTCCATCTGCCGTGACTCCGGTGGAACCGTTGCGAGGCAATCAACTTTTGGCATAGATCAACTCCTAGATCTATCTCCGAGCGGGGTAACGAAATTTCTACAAACCTTGAGAATTATTTTTCCCTCTAGATAATTTCTTTGGTAGAAAATGTTGGCGTGCAATCTTGATAGCTTTGGAATCATCGTGGTTTTCTCGAATGAATTTTGCGTCTATCTTGATTTATTTAAATTCGAGAAGGTTTGGCGGGGCTCGTTTCTTTTTGTTGGGAGATATTTACCATTTCTTACGAATCGTGTTTTTTTTGGTAGATCTCTTTTGGTACAACTCCGCTCGTTCGTACGCAATAGTCGTTCTTTTAGCTTGATCGAATCTCGGCATATAGCCGTTGTTTGGTCTCTAACGGATTGGCTACCCGTACGATAGCATCAGAATGCTTAAAATTGCAAACGTGCGGGCTCGAATAATTTTTTGTGCGAGTCGCAAATTAGTTGGAACGTCGAGAGAGAACCTTAACTTCGCTAATATTCTTGTCGCGCGTATAACGCTACATCAAGAGCATCCAGAATGACACCATCCTTTTAAATTAATTGATTGACATCCTCTTTAGAATCTGATCCATCATCCCCATAAGAGGAAGTGGATGTATCAGAGTCTGAGCCATACTCATAGATAGAAGATTTTGAGATATAATATACCTCATCAGGAACAAAAATGTCCAAATTATCTTCTAATAGAGCAATAAGGCAGAATTCCTCATCCTCATCACAGTCACTATCAACTGAGGATTATGGAGCCCTGATTCCCATCCTTATAGCTAGATAGTCCTCATCCTTTTCAACAAAATTAGCAAACAACCCTATATAGGCATTATCTTCTTCTTCAGAGTCATAAGATGCTGAGATAGTTTGGCTCCATCTCTTCGCATTCATGGTAATGAAGGTCTTTTCCTTGTTTTCCTTGTGGTGTTGATGCTTCTTCTCACCTATCTATTTTCTTTTGACTAGGTAATCAGCAATAATATGCTCAGGCTTGCTACAACAATAACAAACAATTTTAGAAGAATTATGTTTGCTGGGTTTTGAATCATACCTGTCTCCTTTGGAGAACTTCTTCTCAGATTTGTCGTGATGCTTCTTGTAATGTGAGGAAGAGGAAGGATTATTCTTCCACTGCCTCCTCTTCATCATCTTTTGGAATTACCTTGAGAATGCAGTAAACTCTCCACCTGACATGTTACTGTCAGATGAGCTGGACTGAGAGCTTTCTGAATTAGCTGCCCTTCTTGGGGGTGAGGCAATCCTCTCCTTGCTCTTCTTAGAGCTCTCAGCCTTTAAGGTCACTATCTTCTACTTGGCATGGGACCTGATGGCGGTCTCTTCTTCCTTCCTGGAAGATAGCTGCATCTATTAAGAAAGCAGCTTTCAAAACAAAGTGTGAGGAGGAGTTTCAGCAAGATTGGCCACATCTCTGATAGCACAAATCTTTGTGTACTAGTCTCTGGTTAGAGATCTTAGGAACTTATCATTCAGCTCTAATTACTGAAGACCCTCTCATAGGTCCTCAACTCATTGACCAGTCTGAAAAAAAATTTCATAGAAATCAGCTATGATATCCTTGCTTCTTTACCTGAAGGCCTCATATTCTTGATTAAGTAGGGATTTCCTGTCATCCATAATTTATTCAGTTCCCTCTATGTATACAATCAAGGTGTCCCACATTTCCTTGGCTGTCTTGCAGTAGACAAGATTTTGGAATGTGGAGTCATCTAAGTCATTGACAATTATTTTTTGTGCCCTCTTATCCATGGTTGCCAGGATGACTTCAACCTTGGTCATCTTAGTGTACTTCTTTGGGGTTTGTACACTGCCATCTAGGATAGAAATCTTCATGGGGATGAAGGAGCCTTCGTGAACTGTGATGAAGATCCTAGGGTCTGAGACCTCTATGAACAACCTGACCCTCTCTTTCCAAATACCAAAATTTTCCTTCTTGCAGATTGGAAGCTTCATGGAGCTCAACTCCTTATAGTTCTCTCCTGATGTTAGGAATTATGCCCTACAATGTTCCTTAGGATTTGAAGAGGCATCACCAATCATGCTAAGGGGAATATTATATTTGATGTGAGCTTAAGTTTATGCATGCAGGTTGTCCTTTATTGGACATGTGAACAAAAAGAGTAAGCTGGAAGTCAGATAATTTGACTGAGGCAAAAGCATCGAGACAGCTAAGAGAGCTGAGAAGAAAGTCTCAGCATAACCGCTGAGACAGTTGAGAAGCTCAATACAAAGCGTTAAGAGAAGTGTTGGTCTCAGAACAACCGCTGAGACAGGAGATAGTCTCAGCTTTGAAGAAGGAAGCATTGAGACATTTGAGAAGAAACCGCTGAGACAGTTGAGAAGAAACCGTTGAGACAAAGCCAGAAAAAATTCTCTAAGTCCAGAAGCATTGAGTGAAGAAGGTTCACTCAACGCTTCTAATTAAGAGCCAAGTTAGCATGCGTTGAGTGAATTAACATCACTCAATGCTTAATGAGTTCTAGAATTTCTCTAAGTCCAGAAAGTGATGACCACTGCTGACGTCACAAGAAGTCAACAAGTCAAAGTATTTCATGTCATTGGGGGAAAGCTACTGCAGCATCGGATGACCACTGCTGACGTCACTAGAAGTCAACAAAGTCAAAGTATTTCATGTCATTGTGGGAAAGCTACAGTAGCACCGAAAGCTACTATTTGTCCTCTTATGATGGAGGTGGTTCTCACCATCCTTGGTTTGGCCCACACTCAAATAGTGTCAAAAATTCAAATCAATAGATATAAAAAGCAAAGAGAAAAGGGGATTAGGGTAACGAAAAAGAGAGGCGGTTGGACTTCATCTGCTCCAACGAGCTTGAAATCCAAGTCCAACAGAGCAAGCCTGCAGGTAAAAAAAAGATAGTTGAAGCTTTTCCAGTTCAGCAAGTTTGTTCTTTGCAGAACAAGTTGGTTGATTCATCCAATCAGCAAGGAGGGATAGTTGTATGAAGGGTCGTCAGCCTTCAACAATAAATAGTTGTTCTTCAGTGCAGTAGAAAAGCAGTTAGCTGTAGAAGATGACTAATTCCTTCTACAGCAAGAGGGTTGGACTGATATCTGCTCAGTCCAGCAAGGTAGGCTCTGAGATTTATCTCTGAGTTAGTGTTTTAAGTTATTTCAATTCATGATAAATTTCCTGTAGGATTCAGGCTGTCTGAAACTGGGTTGTAGGGCCTTATGTGCCTGAACTGTAGGTGACTAATTAGTCACTGAGGTAGGTGCCCTATAGGGGTATTGAGGTAGGAACCAAGTGTGGATCTGAGAGTTGGGTTGTCCTCCCAGCCTGAGTAGTAGGGCCTAGTGCCTGAGGAAGGTGACTATTGAGTCACTGAGCTGCAGCTGATAAGTGTGTCATTGAGTTGTAGGTCTTGGAGGAGACTGAGTTTAGGGCATTTTGGCTTGAGGTAGGTGACAAGTTTTTCACTGAGCTGTAGGTGCTTGGAAGGGCACTAAGGTAGGTACCTGGAAGGGTACTGAGTTGTAGGAGTGTTGCAGTACTCTGAGAGTAGGGCCTTGTGCCTGAAGTTGTAGGGCAGAAAATCCTGAGTTGTAGGCCTTAGAGATAAGACTGAGGTAGGTGGTTTGAGGACCACTGAGTTGTAGGAGCACTGCAGGGATCTGAGGTAGGAACCTTTTTTGGTTCTGAGGTAGGGTTCTGAAGAGAACCTGAGTGTAAGGCTAAGGGCCTGAGGTGTAAGCTCTAAGGAGCAGTTTAGAGAAGTTTGTGCCTTGCCTAACATAAGTTAGAAAGGTGGAAGGGAAAGTGGATATACCCTTTTGGGGAACCACTATAAATATTTGTGTGTTTTGCTGTGTTACTTGTTCTTCTTGTATATTGCAGGTACTAAGGACAAGCTCTAGATCGCTTAGTAAGAAATAACAAAAGGACTTGGGAATTTTCAAAGACCTATTCAACCCCCCCCCCCCCCTCTAGGTGACTAGCTAACCTTAAGCTAATAACTTTCAAGTGGTATCAGAGGGAGGTTGCTCAAAAATGATTTAACAATCTGAGTATACCTCCAAGGTTAGATATAAGATATAATTATGGGGTCAGGAATGAACTATAAGGAGCTAGGGGCCATGAAACTACTAATCTACCGGAAAGAAGGATTTGGCCTCTCGAAGCAAAGGGTCAGACTGTTCATGGAAGCATCTGACCCTAGGATCTATGTAACAGTAGTGGAAGGTCCTTTTATCCTCACAAAGATCTCCACCATAGATCCAACTCTGAGAGTGCCCAAGGCATATACAGAGATGGATAGAGATTAGGTAATTCTATCTACCTTGGACAAAAGGGAACAGAATATTATATTCAGTACCATTGATGACACAACCTTCAAAAATCTTGTACACTGCAAGACCTCCAAGGAAATGTGGGACACTCTTATGGTCTACATGGAAGGCTCTAAGGAAGTTAGAGATGACAGGAAGTCCATGCTCAACCAAGAGTATGAGGCTTTTAGACAAAGCAAATTTGAAAAAGTAGCTGACTGCTTTGAGAGGTTCTTTAGGACAGCTAATGAACTAAGAACCTATGATACGGTCTTTAGCAACTATGAGCTGAATGATAAGTTCCTTAGATCTCTCACTAGAGATTGGGATACCAAGATTTGTGCCATTAGGGAAATGGATAAGCTGGCAGACGCTCCTCCACCAACTCTCTTTGGGAAGCTGTTGTTCTATAAAATGCAACTAGCTGCTAGACAAGAAGAGGAGAAGGGTAGTCAATCCAAGCCAGTGGCCCTCAAGGAAGAAGCCCCAAGAAGGAGCAGAAGAAAGACTCTTTCTCCACCAAGAAAAGAAGCTGAGTCCAGATCAGAAATGTCTTTGATGAGTTCTTTAGACAACAACATGTTTGATGAAGAGTTTGTAGCCTTCTCCGGGAAATTTTAGAAGTTCATGAAGAAGAAGCACTGGAAGAGAAGACCATCTTCATCATTTCATCACAGAAAGTCCTCCAAGAAGGATAGGTATGACCCTAAATCTAGTAAATAGATTTCATCTAATGTTATCTATTTGTTTTGCAGCAAGGCAGGACATGTCATTGTTGACTGCCTAGTCAGGAACAAGGAAGAAGATGAGAAGAAGAAGCATCACCATCACTAAAAGGATAGGAAGGAGAAGATGTCCTTTGTGGCTAAGAAGGAGAAAAGCTGGACAGATTCTTCCTCCTAAGAATAAGAAGTTGATGTGGAAGAACCCTATATAGGGCTGATCTCTGTTGGTGCAGATCCAGAAGAAGAAGAGGAATATCATGCTGCCAGGATAGGAATAAGGGCCCCTCTGTCACACTCAGATAGTGACAATTAGGAGGATGAAGAAAACTGCGGATACCAAGGGCTGATGGCAATAACTTAAGAAGAAAGAAGTGAGGTACATGCAGAATCATTCAAGGTACAACCTCTCTCAATTTCTTCATCTTCCTATGACTATGTAACCAGTCCAGATACTAGTGCATCTTCATCATGTGATGAAGATTGCATAGAATCTGAGACTGATGTCAATCAATTGATTAGCAAGTATGGACTGCTCTTAGATGCTCTAAAGAAGAGAAGAAATCTTGCCAAAAGGCAAGCAAAGGAGATTGAAGTCCTCAAGCCTTATAAAACTCTTTATAACAATAAATCTATTGAGTTTTATAAGAAAAGTCATGAGGTGTCTGAACTAAAGAAAAGCCATGAGTGTCAGACCAACGTTCTAGAAGAAAAATGTAAACCTATTAAATATCTAGAAAAGAAATTAACTGAGAGATTAGGGAATGTGATTAACCCTTCTCAATATCCTGGTATGTTGCCAAAAGCTGCAACTTGTCAAACCTCTGAGAAGCTGGGTATTAATCACACAAATTATCAAGTCAAATCAAATCTCCCTGATAAGTTGGCAGTATTTCAAAAGGTGAATTTACCTTCTAAAACTTTCAAGTTTGCACCTCCCCATAAGGGTCAATCAAATGTGTGCTCTACCAGTGAGGTAAAGACACATGATCTCATAAGTTGTGATGTTGCCCACTCTAGCCATAAAGTTCAGGATAAGTTCTTTAGATTTGGATCCAAATATCCTTTATCTAAAGAGATGAGAGAGACCACTAGATGGCTGGCTCCATAAATACAATTGGCCCATCCTGGACTAGCTGTATTTAGTTCTTCAGCACCTTCACTCAGGAATAAGGAAGCAGCTTCATGCAATGCTCATCCAGCAAAATCTGAAGCTGCTCATATCTCTCATGGACAGCAATTATGTGATGTCCTGAAGAGAAGGTACAACATTCATAAATGTTGGTGCTGTGAGAAGGTGGGCCACTTTGCCATTGATTATTGGCACAATTTGAATGTGGCTAATGGACAGAAAGGTGCTCAACCCAGGCAGAGAGTTGGTTAAAAGTTTTATAATACTAACAAGAACCTAGGACCCAATCATTATTGGGTGCCTAAGCATAAATGAATTTTCTTTTGCAGGATTGTCCAAATACCTGTCTAGATAAGACTTGGTATTTGGACAATGGTTATTCCAGGCAAATGTCTGGGACAGGATGATTGCTCAAGGAATATACTACATGTAAAGCAATAAACAAAGGTTGAGGATGTTAATTGTGTAATCATCAAAAGCTAGAGGCAGCAAGCCTCAAGGTAAGCCTCTCTCTCTTATATAGGGATTAAGCTTGCAAATTCATGAATTAAGTTAGATGTGCTTAGGATAAACCTAATCATGCACACCAGTTAGAAAACAATGATTTAATTATCCTTCATAATTATCTGCATTGTTAACTTATGTAGCTTCTTCTCTCAAGCTCAAATAACATGTAAATCAGTGCATAATAAGGTCGCTAATAAAACTGGATTATTAGCATGTTATGTATCCATTATATTTAGAATTGATAAAATATTTGAATAATGGTGTGAAAAATAGAATGTACATCCAAACAGTGAGGGAAGCTACAAATTAATCAGGCAATTGAGTAAATGAAAGAAAAGCTGAGAGGTATAATAGAAGCACTAAATTCCTTGTATCATAACAGGAACCGTAGAGCAAGCCGAAAAACCTAAAAGTACTAATTTAAGCTAAAAATGTTTAATTAGTTAATCTAATGATAAGATAGTTAAACTTTTTCATTATATATATAAAGGCGACAAGAAACGAAAAGCCACACCACTCTTAAAAGCCCAAACCCTAGCCGTCGAGACCGAAACCTTCTCAGCGTCTTACCGTACTAGTTAAATGGCATCAAAAATCACCAAGGAGCTCCAGGAGGGCTATAAAATTGTAATGAATGTATTCAATCATTCCTTGCCAGAGATTAAAGAAGTGTTAAGGAGGATTGAGACCATAGGTTTGGAGTACACCCTTTCTGAACCCTCCACCGTTCTTAGAGAAGAGGTGGTAGAGTTCTTTTCCAATGTTAAGGTGTCTTCTTATCAAAACTCAATTAAGTATAAGATTGAGGACATCAAGAGTAAGGTAAACCCAAAGTGACTACGCAAAGCCCGTCATCTACCCTCCATCAACCCTAGCAAGGAAGAAGAAACCACCATCACAGACAGAGATAGAGATCTCAGGTGGTGTAGATACAGTGATGCCAAACCTGGGTCCCTTAAAAGGAAATTCTTCAATCAAAGAGGTAAACTGTAACAACCCCATCCATTAAATAACATATAATAAAAGGTCCATCCGGGGCCCCACACTATATGCTACAAACAGGCGGCGAGGTTACAAGTTAATACAAAAACATACTTGCATCCTAACTCAGAGCTTACTAGTAGAAGATTAAAAGTTAATATTGAACTCAATAACCACGAATGTCAACTATATATAAACAACCACATTTATATATAACCCCAAAGGAATGTACACAAAATACACAAAAGTGTTTCCTTAAGGACTTACAGTTAAACTTCACAGGTGTGGATTACAAACATCGGCACGCAGACCGGCCACACATGAAAATAATAAAGTTCTTCGCTCATCCTTCGAGGGCCAGCAGTAGTAGCAGCAGGGGCTTCAGCCCTCTATTTCCTTCTCGACTCTCCAGCACCTGCACAAGGATAGCCCACCATGATGGTGACAAATAAGGCAACGGTAAGCATTAAGCTGACCAATTTATAATGACCCTCCCACTTTCCCGGGACAGTGGTATTCCTTCCCTGCAGGCATAGCATTTCACAAGAAGATATATCACATAATGTGCACTCAGGCACAATCAATATATCACAAACGATGGCCATGTGGCCTGATACTCCGTGCAATCAGGGCACATTCTTGGTGTACCAGAAAACCAAGGTCCCACCACCGTTCAAGGGTCCAAAGCCCAACTGTAAAGTTTGAGCATTACGCTCCACAGCCTATAGCCGGAGACTTTAGTCTTAATGGCGTGCATGCCTAAGACTCCTATTATGTGAACCTGATGAATGCCAATATCCCAGGAACTCATGTCATATAACCATAACATGGATACAGTTCATCCCTTGCTCGTTGCTCAAATCATCAGTCCAATGTCTAGAATGACGTGGGTCGGCATCCCCTTATCTGTTCGGCACGAAGCCTTTTAAGAGCTCGCAGCTCACAATAGCCATACTGTCCACCAAGGAATGGCTTCATAATCCAAAAGGGGAGCTAGTGCCAGCGTTCCTCGTGATCTCTTGGCGGGTTCAGCAGATGCTCTCTTTCTGCACACAAACTCAACCCAAACCCTGCATCATCCTGCTGTGCCAGAAACCCGGTCTTTCCATAGCATACAGCACAAGAATTACAATGGTATTTTCCTAGAAACCCCATTCCAGTACTTCCTGGTCCTCCACTTCACAGGCACAACCCACCGCTTACACAAACTACTCGTTTAAACGCGGAGTCTTCTCCGGTGCGCAAAATAAAACATCACCAATCCAGACCAACCTGTCCAGATGGGCTTCACACAGCATGTCTATTCCGTACAATACATTTCCGGATCTATATGAAAGACTTATTGGGGATTTCAAGAATCAACCCAAGGGAAATCCCTCAATAATCCACCTTTTGGTGGGGTAAATCAATGCACCTGCCAAAATAAGGACATCACATGTCCAAGAAGGAAGATCGTTATCCTAGAGGCTCGCTTTGGTGCCATGGAAAACTAGCCGGATGAAAAGCACCGCAACGGACTTGCCTCCACGGATCTGGACTCGGCTCGCGATTCGGGGCACTGAAGCTCCACCGGTGCCAAGATTCCTCCTCCTCCTCCTTCCTTGCTCTCCCCACTCTCTAACTCTTTAGAAAGAGAAAGACCTAAGAGAAATGAGGATTTAAACCTCAACTCCCGGCCTTAATACAGCAGGGAGATTCTGGACCATTGGATCTTATTTGAAGGGAATGAACAGACACGAATTTCCCTGAAAATCACATTCCTGGGCCGAACACGGCTTATGACACGGGAAGTGTCACAGGCCGTGTGCCTCAAGCGGTAAAAGAAACTGTCGTGTCCCGACTAGGACACGGCTGTAACATCCCATTTCCGGCTAGACCCCTAGGAGTCGGTCTGTCGTGATAGATGTAACATCACATTTTTCAATTAGACCCCCCCTTAGGAGTGACTTGAACATTCCTAGGTCATAACAAGTCCTAGGTTGAACCTAGGAGGTCAAGTGACCCAACTAGTTAGTTGAGACTCACTTGGGCTGCAAATAGTAAAATTTTAAAACCCTGATTTTGGTGGCCTAGTGGGTTAAATCTGACTCCAAGGCATTCCTAGACCTAATATGAGATCAATGGGTCACCAAGGACCCATTGGGTGCAAACCTAGTGGCTAAGTTGACCCAAGTCAACTTAAGCCCTAGTTAGGCCAAAGTAACCCTGCCCTGGATCAACTCACCCTCTTTATGCCAAGTCTACCCTACCTAACCATACCTAGGCCTTAGGGGAGATCAATGGGTCCCTAGGGGTCTATTGATGTTGACTCGGAAGGTCAAATTGACCAAGTCAACCCTAAACCCAAATCAAGTCAAACCTAGCTCAATTGGGTTAACTCATGCTCAAGCCGCCTCATGTAGACTCATAGGGTTTTATTAGGAGTTATTATGGCTGCCTATAGCCTAAACCCTAGGATAGCCAACATGTTGACTAGGAGAGAGAAATAAGAGAGAAATAGGCTAAATATAGGAGAGAGAAAGTGTGAATTAAGGGTATTTTCATGGTAGAATGGTGAGCCCCCCCTCTCATATGGCATTTAAGGTTTTAATATTAATTTTATGGGATGGCTTTAGGCTTCTAGGGGAAGTAAATTCGTGAGGATGACTAGGAGAGAGAAAAAAATAAGTATTTGGTTATATAGAGGAGAGAGAAAAGGTGGTGGAGAGGTGAAGAGGTGTTTTGAAGAGGGAGGAGGCATGAGTTCGGCCAAAGAGGGGCCAACAGCCACCTAGAGGTTGACACCTCCTCCCCCCACCCTTTTCCCGGCCATCAAGAGGTGTTTCCACCCTCTCTCTCCTCTAACCACCCCCCACCATGAAGAGGTGTTATGGCCCTTGAAGAAAACCGCCCCCTTTCACCCTCTCCTCTTTGTATACTCAGTTAGGAGAGAGGGGCAACCCATTTCGAAATCAGAGAAGGAGGATAGAACCCTTGCCGAAGCCACCAAGGAGAGAAACGCCGCCACCGCCGCCACCGCCACCACCATGTCATCCTGCCGTTCATATCGCATCCAAGCCCGAAATCAGGTCCTCCCTCACGTCTTCTCTCATGTTTAGATCCTAGAATTGTTTAGGAGTTGAGTTCATGCTCAAATGAACCGGAGCAAGTTTTAAAAATTCTGAAATTTTCCATTTTTATGGAGCTTTTGAAGCTCTCGGGTAGGGCGGCGACGCCAACTCCGGCCGCCCTAGCCGTCGGCAAGGTTAGCCCCCACCACCAGGAACATGTAGGAGTTGATTCCCGGTGGTGGCGCCGCCCCTAATGGCCGGGAATAGCCCCATGATAACCACTTCTCATGGGTTCTGGTTCAGGCCATTTGGAGAAGATGAAGTACAGCTTCCGTCGGATCTGCTTTAAGATCCGTGCAACCCTAGATTATGATTTAATGATTATTTATATTCAAATTCTGTATTTAATTTAAATAGTTTCACTGTAAATTAAATTTAGGCCCCTTTTGGGCACCACATGAAAAAGAGTACAACATGAAAGTTGTAGGTCTTTTGAATACCTACAATTTGATATGTAGTGGTGAAAAATTGGATAAGGGGACTGCCCTGTAGAGCCTTTTTAGTAAGGGTATGTCCTACAACTAGGGTAGATTACTTCTAAAAATTATTTAGGCCCTTTAGGGGCATGTTCATCAAAAATGACCAACATAAATGTTGTAGGCATTTTTATTACCTACAGTTTGATATATAATGGAAAATTTTAGGACAAGTATACTGACCTATAGGGCCATCTTTCTAGGGTAGGTCCTACAAATAGGACAGATTTTTGAATAATTTCCTACACCTAATCCTTGGTCCAAATGCCTTGAGTTTTTGACAGGGACTTGTTATCACCTAGAAATAGCTCCTGTAAAAATTGGAAACCTTTTAAAGAAGTGTAACCTAGGGTTTTACCCTAACCCTAGAAAAGCTATGGCGAGATAATTAAAGGGTCAAATAACCTCCAAACCCTCCCAAATTATGGTGAGGTGTCCCTGGTATAGGTATCTAGGTTTGGTTCAAATTTCAACTCATTTGATTGAGTTTTGAATAGGAATCCTCTAAACCCTAGTTTTGACCTAGTGAAGGGAAGCTTAGGGAAAAGGTACTTTTGACACTTGTGTGATCATCTCACCTCAACAGAGGTTGAGATTCTGACCACTGGTTTTAAATGGTCCTAAGAACTCCCTTAGGGAAAATGGGATGGATTAGGGTATGTTTACCCTAGGGCCCAGGTTCAAACCCTAAATGTGGACTTTGGGGGCTTGTGAAGGGCATAGGGGCAAATGCCCTTGTATGGCCTTGGCTTTTGGTGGAGAGGTAGTTAATGGGTATTTAACCCTCTGGTTGTAATATTAGAGAATTTTGAGTTAGGTAGGTACCTCAAAACCTAAACCCTAGTTTTAGAGTAGAAGGGCTTTTAGGTCAAAGCAGTAGTTTAAATGCACTCAAAAGCTATGAAACATGGGTAGAGTGTTTCTAGGGTAGTTAGGACCCTTGGCTGATTTTACTAGAATTTTTGGACTATTGTTTTTAGTACTTCATTCATGAATATGTTTATAGCCTTATTTGATGTTTTATTTATTAAAGATATTTAATTCAAATAAGGCCCCCTTGAAACTCTGGAATTAGATGTTGTTGGTCACTGGGAATGCTCATGAATTTTAGTTTAATTTTATGTTGAATAAATAGAGTAGTTCTTTCACAAGTGTTATTAAAGGGCCTTATGGTTTAAAAATAGTTTATGGCATAAATAGTTTTCTAGAAAATTATAAAAGTTGGTAAATAGAGTTTTAAATCATTTTGAATCAGTGGGATTTTATTCTAGATTTTTGGAGTTATGAATATAGTACTTGATTCACAAGCATGCTAGATTAGGGTTTTAGTAAATGATTTATTATAAATTAATTTCCAGCAGTAAAATTATGAAACTTTTATTGTACTATTTTCATGGTATTTCTAGTACCCTGTAATTAATCCAAATGATTTAGAAGAGAATCTGATTTAGTTTATTCATCAGACAAGAAAGAAATGGATTATTGCAAAAATATGTTTAGGCCCCTTAGACCTTAGTGAAAATTGCCAAACCTTGGATATATCATTTTTAGACATATTAGTATTTTTCTTAAATTTATTATGATTTATACATGACTGAAAAGTATACTACTTGTTCAAATTTGGAAGACCTTGGATTTTAGTAAAATTAATTAATTAATAGATTAATTGAGAAAATTTTTATAACCGGGAATTGATTCAATTATGTCGTGACAGGCCCCCAGTAAATAACTCAGGCTGTTCGGATGAAAACACAAAGGACATCCTATCATAGACATTACTTAGAATAAGGTGGTCTGTAGTTAGTAACTTTGGGAAATAAGTAACAGGATAAGGTCTGGGTTAGCGTAAGGACAGCTTGTGTTAGTTGGATTTAAAGAAAGAGGATGGATCACCATAGGAGGTTTCAAGTGTGGTGAGGAATGAGTTGATGCGCTCTAGAAGGTGCGCGGGACCGACGAAAGATCGTCGTCCCCGTAAGAGTGAAGAGTCAAATCCACCCTAGGTTTAGATTGATGCAATTTATAGAGGGAACGGGTAAGGGAAAAAAACAACCAATAATAATAAGTGCCTTGTGAAAGGGAACTTCGGGCCGTAATGCCGCCGTCTTGGTTCCTAGTGCCCTTTGAGAGCCCTTCACGGGGTATGCCGGGGGCAGTCCTGGTCTAACGTAAATCTTAAAACAAACGAAAGAGTAATTAGCCTAATAGGGATTCACATTGCACACACTCATTAGTTAGGGTTGGTAATGGTTAAGTCGTCCTGAGGTGTTCAAGGGGCGCTGTCCTGTGGTATTCTAAGGGATGAAGTCTGGAGATGAGCCGGATGTTATAGTCCGGGGAATTTGGTCTCGGATGTGGTTTATACGGACGGTTTAGTCCGGGAGTTTGACACTTTAAAATTATTATATATTAAACTGCTGCATGTGCATAAAATATGAAAGATTAAGGTGGTGGGTTTTCGATATCGGGGAGTTCGATTGCACCGACACCGATATCGTTGCCTCGGCAAGGTGACTAGCACTTTGCCAAGGTTAAGTCCGGCGGACCAGTCGGCAAGAGTACGCAGGAGTCCGCCTCGTGCACCAGGCATTGAGGGCGTACGATAGGTCAAACCAGTGGTGCTTTTACTGGTTTTGAGGTGGGCGAGGCCCAACCCACCGCTTCCGTCTGCCACTACGGGAGTATCCTGGGAGTTATCTCCAGAAAGGGGGAACAAAAGGTTTGTGTACACAAAGTTGGGGGTGTGAGTTGCACTGCTTGATCATCATACCCACCATATAGCAGCATGCCATAATCATTCATAATAACCTTGACACCTAAAGTATAAGTGGAATGGGACGCTTATACTTTAGGACTTGCAAAACGACCCCTTGGTCTATAAGCTTGTGTGGGCAAGTTTATAAATTAAGGTTAATTTGATATATATATACCTACTGCGTGATAACTGACACCCCAACGTATAAGTGGAATGGGACATTTATACGATGGGAGCCTTGTAGAAGATCCTTTGGCTTATGTGTACTCACATAAATGGAGGTTTAATTTCTTACTTACTTACCTTTCTGTTTTACCTATTACAACACTTATATTGCTCCCCTGTCATAACTTGCTAGTTAGTTCCACCGTCACCTGCTTTTGACTACTCTCCACTTTCATGTCCTCCCCTTTCTTCCTCTCCGCTCGGTGCCTTAGGGCATGGGGGAAGGGGTGGGGGATGATAGGACTTAGTCTTATAGACTAATGGTTTTCGGACCACATCATTTTAGGGAATCGTGGAGCCCAGCCCGGAGGAGCAGCCTAGGAGGCCGGTGCGCTTGGAGACAGGGCAGTCTAGCTCAAGAGTTCAGACAGCCGGGACCGTGAGTTCCGTTTCTTAGTAGCAGTTTGTTTTTCAGCTTCCGTTTGAGTGACCATGTAGTGAGGTGTTGTTGTACCGGGCTAAAGCCCTCTTCCTTTCAGTACTCTATTTTTACTCTGATGTTATATTGTGGACACTCCCTTTGTGGAGTTTACATGTATGTGATTTATTATTGTGGACTGCATTTCTCTATCTTTATCACTTATTACTTGATTGTGATCGAAAAGGCCGGCAGAATCGGCGCGTTGTTGTGACGACCTTCCCGGGTGCGAAGGTGTCACCGCAAAGCGACGGTTCTGGGCATAAGACCCCGAGTTTTGAACGGAAAATAAGGGGTCTTACAAACTGGTATCAGAGGAAAACCACGATCGATCAAATAGCAGTCCACAAAAACCCTAGGTCAACCCCGTTCGAGTTTAGTTTGCGGACAAACTAAGCAGCGGAAGCAGTGGTGGGCCCATATGGGTATCACATAATATATGTCCATTTTAGATTGAGTTAACATTTTCTGACGATGAAGTTTTGTTGCGCAGCCTCCAACACTGCCTACATTACAGGGTGGGGCACAGCAGACCCCAGATACTGCACCGATTCCACCAGTTCCCGCTCAGTTCCTACAAACCGACATGGGGCAGACTTTGACTGCCATCTTGGATGCTTTCAGGGCCCAACAGGCCCCGGCTCCACAGCAGATACCAGGAGCCAACTGGCTCAGCATCTTCCGAGGACTTTCTCCTCCATCCTTCTTGGGGACGGAGTCAGCAGTGCGGACAGAAGAGTGGCTGGACATCATGGAGGAAATGTTGACAGGGATACAAAGCCCGTGGGAGGAGAGAGTACCTTTGGTTGTGTCCTGCTTGGAGTCTCATGCCAAGCGGTGGTGGAAGACAGTTCTGGATACTACTTTTGCTGGGAGACTGGCTGTTGAGGTTTCATGGGATGAGTTCAGGCCTATGTTGTTGGAGCATTTTGTTCCACAGTCGGCTCGAGACGAGTTGGAGGACCGCTTCTTGCAGTTGAAGCAAGGTACCAGGACGGTGGTGGAATACCATCGAGAGTTCAACCATCTGGCTCATTTTGCAGACTCTTACCAGCTAGATAAGGCAGCGTACACGAAGAGGTTCTTCAAAGGTCTGCGGGAAGACATGAGGGATGCCCTTCTATTTGTGTCGGACGGGTCTATCTCCCGTATTCTGGAGATGGCAAAGAGGTTAGAGGCAGATTGGCACACCACCAGAGGCCGGAAGCGGCCAACGGAGGATCAGAGCCGGGGAGCCCGGAGTGATCAGCGTCGAGGCCATGCAGCAGATGGCAGGAGGACAGAAGTTCAGCCTCGACAGGAGGTGAGGTAGGAGCCGAGGGAGCAGGTGACACTGGCCCCTCAGCCTATTCAGGTGCGGGAACTGCCGAGACCTCAGATGCGAGACGTGTAGAGACCGGGAGGTGGGGCTTACACTCCGCCGGAATGCTTCTACTGTCACCAGTTGGGGCATATTAAGAGGAACTGTCCTATGAGGGGAGCACCCCCTCCAGCACCGCAGATTGCCCCACCGGCTCAGCACTATGGAGGCCGAGGACGCAGCCAAGGTCGTGGATATCAGGGCGGAGATCGCCGACAAGAGAGGGAACAGGTATATGCATTAGATCTGACCTAGCCTCGACATCCTGAGGAGGTAATCACAGGTACGTCAAAAGTTTGTATATTTCCTTTGTTAAATAGTTAGACTCTAAACTAAGAAATTACAAACTGGGAAAGAAAACTTTAACTAGACTGCAAAAATTTTGTTACCCCAGGCATTGTCCTCATCAGCGGCAAGCCCGCATATACTTTGTTCGATACGGGTGCGTCACGCTCATTTGTATCATAGGCCTTCATTGTTGGCTTGGCAGGCGTGGAGAGATTCATCGGCTTGGCATTAAGGGTACGACTAGATGACGGGTCCGAGCTACACACCACTGCGCATTGCAACATGGAGGCACAAATTGGCGGGAAAGCATTCGAGGCACCAGCCGTAATCCTGAGGATGCCTTCATATGATTTGATTTTGGGCATGTCATGGTTATATTGGAACCATGCCCTAATTGACTGCATGGTCAAGAAGATTATTCTGAGGCATGGAGATTCTTCCGTCGTAATAGAAGGTATAAGACATGCCTCCTTTTCATTTTTGTCATCTATTCAGGCCGTCAAGGCCCATATACAGGGCGACAAGATTTACCAGGTTTTATTCGAGATGGCGGAGGCCAATGTTCTTGTAGCGGAGATTCCTATTGTGCGAGATTTCGAGGATGTTTTTCCCGAGAAGTTACCGGGGCTACCCCCGCACAGAGAGCAGGACTTTTAGATTTTGCTGGTGCCAGGGGCTAAGCCAGCATCTAGAGCCCCCTACCGGATGGCCCCAAAGGAGCTGGTGGAATTCCGGAGCCAATTACAGGAGCTGGTGGAAGCCGGTTATGTCCGGCCAAGTTCCTCGCCATGGGGAGCCCCTGTATTGTTCGTCAAGAAGAAGGATGGGACACTTAGACTGTGCATAGATTACCGTTCCTTGAATCGACTGACGGTCCGAAATACTTATCCGTTACCAAGGATAGACGAGCTATTCGACCAGTTGGAGGGAGCTCACTTCTTCTCGAAGCTGGATTTGATATCGGGCTACTACCAGTTACGGATCTGAGAAGAGGACATCCTGAAGACTGCTTTTAGTAGCAGATATGGTCTATACGAGTTTACCGTGATGCCCTTTGGGCTCACGAATGCACCATCAGCGTTCATGACTCTCATGAACCAGGTTTTCGAGTCTTACTTGGATGTGTTTGTCATCATTTTTATTGATGACATTCTCATTTACTCTTGGACGGAAGAGGAGCACTCAAGGCATTTGGCATTGACACTACAGAGATTGCGAGAGCATCAGTTGTACGCAAAATTCAGCAAGTGTCAGTTTTGGTTGAAGGAGGTGGCCTTTTTGGGTCATGTTATCAGTGGAGCTGGGTTGGCAGTGGATCCAGCGAAAGTTCAAGCAGTCTGAGATTGGCCACGATTGAAGACAGCTACAGAAGTTCGGAGCTTCTTAGGACTTGCCGGTTACTACCGAAAGTTTGTAGAAGGATTTTCTAGTCTTGCACTCCCTCTCACATCTTTGACGAGGAAGGAGACACCTTTTGTGTGAACCCCGAAATACGAGGCAGCTTTTCAAGAGTTGAAGGAGAGACTTACCTCGGCTCCTATACTGACTCTCCCTTCGGGGAAAGAAGGATTCCAGGTGTATACAGATGCCTCCTACCAGGGCTTGGGAGCTGTTCTGATGCAGAATGAGCATGTTATTGCTTACGCTTCACGCCAGCTAAAGAAGCATGAACAAAACTACCCAGTGCACGATCTGGAGTTGGGTGCGGTTATTTTTGCGCTGAAGGTCTGGCGCCATTATCTCTATGGAGTTCACTGCGACATATTTTCAGATCATGAAAATCTGAAGTATGTGGATACGCAGAAGGAGCTGAACATTAAATAGCGGAGATGGGTGGAGTTCCTGGCAGACTATCAGTATGAGATGCACTACCATCCGGGTAAGGCAAACGTGGTAGCCGATGCTCTGAGCCGGAGAGCTACTACTTCAGGAGCAGGGCCCCAGGTCTTGTTGTTAGAGATATTACGGAGCTTTGAAGATATGCACATCACCTTGGTATCGTCCGAAGACACCGATCTATATGAGGAGTATTTAGCTGCGACGAGCGCCACTGACACTATTCATGACAGAGTTAGAGATTGGCAGAGGCAGGATGCCCAATTGGAGACGATTTTCAGGGTCATAGAGGCAGGCTCAGCTGGGTACTATTCGAAGCGAGGTGATCTGTTGTGCTTCAAGGGTCGGACTTACATACCGGATGGAGGGCAGATTCGGGAAGACATTATGGCAGAGGCTCATCATAGCCGATACTCTATACATCCCGGGATTACGAAGATGACGGCGGATTTGAAGTAGACACTCTACTGGCCGGGCATGAAGAAGGACATCACTTATTTCGTGACCCACTGCGAGGCATGCCAGTTAGTGAAGGCAGAGTGCAGACACCCCGCTGGTCTGCTGCAGCCACTCCCAGTACCGGAATGGAAGTTTGATGATATCGCGATGGACTTCATCCATGGCCTCCCTCGTTCACGCACGGGAAACGATTCTATCTGGGTAATAGTTGACCGGCTGACGAAGGTGGCTAGGTTCATCCCGATCAAGAAGGATGACTCGGTTGGAGTTTTGGTTCGGAAGTTCGTGGAGCAGTTTATTTGTTACCATGGAGTGCCCAGGACGATCGTATCTGATCGTGATGGTCGGTTCACATCCAGAGAGTGGAGATCAGTGCAGTCTTACCTTGTCACACGACTAGCCTTCAGTACGGCCTTCCATCCCCAGACTGACGGGCAGACAGAGCGTACCAACAGGACGCTAGAAGACTTACTGAGGCTGTGTATTGTGGATCACGGAGAGCCCTGGGAGCGGATGTTGCCCCTAGTGGAGTTTTCTTACAATAATAGCCATCAGTCCAGTATACGGATGGCTCCGTACGAGACCTTGTATGGGAGGAGATGTCGGACTCCCTTGTCTTGGATACATGATGCGGATTTGAAGGTGCTAGATTCGGAGTTTGTTGAAGACACCGAGGCTCAGGTGCGATTGATTTGAGAGAGGATGCTAGAGGCACAAAGCAGACAGGCAAAGTATTATGACGCTCGGCATCGTTTAGTAGAGTTTCAGGTTGGGGACCGGGTATTCTTGAAGATCCGGCCGATGCATGGGGTTTCACGAGTACGTGGTCGGCGGAAGAAGCTCAGTCCGAGATACATGGGGCCTTTCAGGATCCTGGAGCGGATTGGTCCATTAGCTTACAGACTGGAGCTATCACAGGAGTTGTCCGGCCTATACGACGTGTTCCACGTATCTTCACTCAGGAGGTCTCTACTACGCCCGGAGCTACAGATTACCACCACTGATGGGCCGGTAGCTACAGATCGGTCCGTACATGTGGAGCCGATACTGATTGACGACCAGGGGATACGGGTCTTGCGCCGCAAGAAGATCCCGCTAGTCAAAGTCATGTGGAGGAATCATGGGCAAGAGGAGCATACTTGGGAACCCGAGGACTTGATGCAAGAGAAGTACCCGGAGTTGTTTATCCAGGTAATATCTTCTAACTTCTCAAGATGCTTGTAATTATTTTTCCCTACTTGTTTTACGACGGAGTATCACCTAAGATTAGAGGCTAATCCTTTGTTTATTGGGGCTAGCCCTTGTTTATTAACCTTGGTTAAGCAATTCAACCCTCGTGGGATGTTACAAGCTTAAGATAACCCGGTAGAAAAGCTCCCATAGACTTAACCTTAATTTTGGGGACGAAATTTTTGTTTTGTTTATTGGGATTTGTAACATCCCATTTTTCAATTAGACCCCCCCCTTAGGAGTGACTTGAACATTCCTAGGTCATAACAAGTCCTAGGTTGAACCTAGGAGGTCAAGTGACCCAACTAGTTAGTTGAGACTCACTTGGGCTGCAAATAGTAAAATCTTAAAACCCTGATTTTGGTGGCCTAGTGGGTTAAATCTGACCCCAAGGCATTCCTAGACCTAATATGAGATCAATGGGTCACCAAGAACCCATTGGGTGCAAACCTAGTGGCTAAGTTGACCCAAGTCAACTTAAGCCCTAGTTAGGCCAAAGTAACCCTGCCCTGGATCAACTCACCCTCTTTATGCCAAGTCTACCCTACCTAACCATACCTAGGCCTTAGGGGAGATCAATGGGTCCCTAGGGGTCTATTGATGTTGACTCGGAAGGTCAAATTGACAAAGTCAACCCTAAACCCAAATCAAGTCAAACCTAGCTCAATTGGGTTAACTCAAGCTCAAGCCGCCTCATGTAGACTCATAGGGTTTTATTAGGAGTTATTATGGCTGCATATAGCCTAAACCCTAGGCTAGCCAACATGTTGACTAGGAGAGAGAAATAAGAGAGAAATAGGCTAAATATAGGAGAGAGAAAGTGTGAATTAAGGGTATTTTCATGGTAGAATGGTGAGCCCCCCTCTCAGATGGCATTTAAGGTTTTAATATTAATTTTATGGGATGGATTTAGGCTTCTAGGGGAAGAAAATTCGTGAGGATGACTAGGAGAGAGAAAAAATAAGTATTTGGTTATATAGAGGAGAGAGAAAAGGTGGTGGAGAGGTGAAGAGGTGTTTTGAAGAGGGAGGAGGCATGAGTTCGGCCAAAGAGGGGCCAAAAGCCACCTAGAGGTTGACACCTCCTCCCCCACCCTTTTCCCGGACATCAAGAGGTGTTTCCACCCTCTCTCTCCTCTAACCACCCCCCACCATGAAGAGGTGTTATGGCCCTTGAGGAAAACCGCCCCCTTTCTCCCTCTCCTCTTTATATACTCAGTTAGGAGAGAGGGGCAACCCATTTCGAAATCAGAGAAGGAGGATAGAACCCTTGCCGAAGCCACCAAGGAGAGAAACGCCGCCACCTCCGCCACCGCCGCCACCATGTCATCCCGCCGTTCAACTCGCATCCAAGCCCGAAATCAGGTCCTCCCTCACCTCTTCTCTCATGTTTAGATCCTTGAATTGTTTAGGAGTTGAGTTCATGCTCAAACGAACCGGAGCAAGTTTTGAAAAATTCTGAAATTTTCCATTTTTATGGAGCTTTTGAAGCTCTCGGGTAGGGCGGCGCCGCCACCTCCGGCCGCCCTAGCCGCCGGCAAGGTTAGCCCCCACCACCGGGAACATGTAGGAGTTGATTCCCGGTGGTGGCGCCGCCCCTAATGGCCGGGAACAGCCCCGTGATAACCACTTCTCACGGGTTCTAGTTTAGGCCACTTGGAGAAGATGAAGTACAGCTTCCGTCGGATCTGCTTTAAGATCCGTGCAACCCTAGATTATGATTTAATGATTATTTATATTCAAATTCTGTATTTAATTTAAACAGTTTCACTGTAAATTAAATTTAGGCCCCTTCTGTGCACCACATGAAAAAGAGTACAACATGAAAGTTGTAGGTCTTTTTAATACCTACAATTTGATATGTAGTGGTGAAAAATTGGATGAGGGGACTGCCCTGTAGAGCCTTTTTAGTAAGGGTATGTCTTACAACTAGGGTAGATTTCTTCTAAAAATTATTTAGGCCCTTTAGGGGCATGTTCATCAAAAATGATCAACATAAATGTTGTAGGCATTTTTATTACCTACAATTTGATATGTAATGGAAAATTTTAGGACAAGTATACTGACCTATAGGGCCATTTTTCTAGGGTAGGTCCTACAAATAGGACAGATTTTTGAATAATTTCCTACACCTAATCCTTGGTCCAAATGCCTTTGAGTTTTGGACAGGGACTTTTTATCACCTAGAAATAGCTCCTGTAAAAATTGGAAACCTTTTAAAGAAGTGTAACCTAGGGTTTTGCCCTAACCCTAGAAAAGCTAGGGCGAGATAATTAAAGGGTCAAATGACCTCCAAACCCTCCCAAATTTTGGTGAGGTCTCCCTGGTATAGGTATCTAGGTTTGGTTCAAATTTCAACTCATTTGATTGAGTTTTGAATAGGAATCCTCTAAACCCTAGTTTTGACCTAGTGAAGGGAAGCTTAGGGAAAGGGTACTTTTGACACTTGTGTGATCATCTCACCTCAACAGAGGTTGAGATTCTGACCACTGGTTTTAAATGGTCCTAAGAACTCCCTTAGGGAAAATGGGATGGATTTGGGTATGTGTACCCTAGGGCCCAGGTTCAAACCCTAAATGTGGACTTTGGGGGCTTGTGAAGGACATAGGGGCAAATGCCCTTGTATGGCCTTGGATTTTGGTGGAGAGGTAGTTAATGGGTATTTAACCCTCTGGTTGTAATATTAGAGAATTTTGAGTTAGTTAGGTACCTCAAAACATAAACCCTACTTTTAGAGTAGAAGGGCTTTTAGGTCAAAGCAGTAGTTTAAATGCACTCAAAAGCTATGAAACTTGGGTAGAGTGTTTCTAGGGTAGTTAGGACCCTTGGCTGATTTTACTATAATTTTTGGATTATTGTTTTTAGTACTTCATTCATGAATATGTGTATAGCCCTATTTGATGTTTTATTTATTAAAGATTTTTAATTCAAATAAGGCCCCTTGAAACTCTGGAATTAGATGTTGTTGGTTACTGGGAATGCTCATGAATTTTAGTTTAATTTTATGTTGGATAAATAGAGTAGTTCTTTCACAAGTGTTATTAAAGGGCCTTATGGTTTAAAAATATTTTATGGCATAAATAGTTTTCTGGAAAATTATAAATGTTGGTAAATAGAGTTTTTAAATTATTTTGAATCAGTGGGATTTTATTCTGGATTTTTAGAGTTATGAATATAGTACTTGATTCACAAGCATGCTAGATTAAGGTTTTAGTAAATGATTTATTATAAATTAATTTCCAGCAGTAAAATTATGAAACTTTTATAGTACTATTTTCATGGTATTTCTAGTACCCTGTAATTAATCCAAATGATTTAGAAGAGAATCTGATGTAGTTTATTCATTAGACATGAAAGAAATGGATTATTGCAAAAATATGTTTAGGCCCCTTAGACCTTAGTGAAAATTGCCAAACCTTGGATATATCATTTTTAGACATATTAGTATTTTTCTTAAATTTATTATGATTTATACATGACTGAAAAGTATACTACTTGTTCAAATTTGGAAGACCTTGGATTTTAGTAAAATTAATTAATTAATAGATTAATTGAGAAAAATGTTATAACCGGGAATTGATTCAATTATGTCGTGACAGGCCCCCAGTAAATAACTCAGGCTGTTCGGATGAAAACACAAAGGACATCCTATCATAGACATTACTTAGAATAAGGTGGTCTGTAGTTAGTAACTTTGGGAAATGAGTAATAGGATAATGTCTGGGTTAGCGTAAGGACAGCTTGTGTTAGTTGGATTTAAAGAAAGAGGATGGATCACCATAGGAGGTTTCAAGTGTGGTGAGGAATGAGTTGATGCGCTCTAGAAGGTGCGCGGGACCCGACGAAAGATCGTCGTCCCCGTAAGAGTGAAGAGTCAAATCCACCCTAGGTTTAGATTGATGCAATTTATAGAGGGAACGGGTAAGGGAAAAAAACAACCAATAATAATAAGTGCCTTGCGAAAGGGAACTTCGGGCCGTAATGCCGCTGTCTTGGTTCCTAGTGCCCTTTGAGAGCCCTTCACGGGGTATTCCGGGGGCAGTCCTGGGCTAACGTAAATCTTAAAACAAATGAAAGAGTAATTAGCCTAATAGGGATTCACATTGCACACACTCATTAGTTAGGGTTGGTAATGGTTAAGTCGTCCCGAGGTGTTCAAGGGGCGCTGTCCTGTGGTATTCTAAGGGATGAAGTCTAGAGATGAGCAGGACGTTTTAGTCCGGGGAATTTGGTCTCGGATGTGGTTTATACGGACGGTTTAGTCCAGGAGTTTGACACTTTAAAATTGTTATATATTAAACTACTGCATGTGCATAAAATAGGAAAGATTAAGGTGGTGGGTTTTCGATATCGGGGAGTTCGATTGCACCGACACCGATATCGTTGACTCGGCAAGGTGACTAGCACTTAGCCAAGGTTAAGTTCGGCGGACCAGTCGGTAAGAGTACGCAGGAGTCCGCCTCGTGCACCAGGCGTTGAGGGCGTACAATAGGTCAGACCAGTGGTGCTTTTACTGGTTTTGAGGTGGGCGAGGCCCAACCCACCGCTTCCGTCTGCCACTACGGGAGTAACCTAGGAGTTATCTCCAGAAAGGGGGAACTAAAGGTTTGTGTACACAAAGTTGGGTGTGTGAGTTGCACTGCTTGATCATCATACCCACCATATAGCAGCATGCCATAATCATTCATAACAACCTTGACACCTAAAGTATAAGTGGAATGGGACGCTTATACTTTAGGACTTGCAAAACGACCCCTTGGTCTATAAGCTTGTGTGGGCAAGTTTATAAATTAAGGTTAATTTGATATATGTATACCTGCTGCGTGATAACCGACATCCCAACGTATAAGTGGAATTGGACATTTATACGATGGGAGCCTTGTAGAAGATCCCTTGGCTTATGTGTACTCACATAAGTGGAGGTTAAATTTCTTACTTACTTACCTTTCTGTTTTACCTATTACAACACTTATATTGCTCCCCTGTCATAACTTGCTAGTTAGTTCAACCGTCACCTGCTTTTGACTACTCTCCACTTTCATGTCCTCCCCTTTCTTCCTCTCCGCTCAATGCCTTAGGGCATGGGGGAATGGGTGGGGGATGATAGAACTTAGTCTTATAGACTAATGGTTTTCGGACCACATCATTTTAGGGAATCATGGAGCCCAGCCCGGAGGAGCAGCCCAGGAGGCCGGTGCGCTTGGAGATAGGGCAGTCTAGCTCAAGAGTTCAGACAGCCGGGACCGTGAGTTCCGTTTCTTAGTAGCAGTTTGTTTTTCAGCTTCCGTTTGAGTGACCATGTAGTGAGGTGTTATTGTACCGGGCTTAAGCCCTCTTCCTTTCAGTACTCTGTTTTTACTCTGATGTTATATTGTGGACACTCCCTTCGTGGAGTTTACATATATGTGATTTATTATTGTGGACTGCATTTCTCTTTCTTTACTACTTGCTACTTGATTGTGATCGAAAAGGCCGGCAGAATCGGCGCGTTGTAGTGGCGACCTTCCCGGGTGCGAAGGTGTCACCGCAAAGCGACGGTTCTGGGCATAAGACCCCGAGTTTTGAACGAAAAAAAGGGGTCTTACAACAGAACCCTAGGAAACCCAAGAATTTAAGTCCATCAGCTCTGAATTTTCAGTCACGGGTTGGTCATGCCCGTGACCTACCTGTCACGCCCGTGACCTAGGGCGTGACCCCTTTGACGATCGACGATCTCAGGCAGACGATCATCGAGCGCAGAATTTGCAACCCGGGCCTGTCACGCCCATAACCTATGTCTCACGCCCGTGACCTAGGGTATGACCCCTTCGACGATCGTCGATCTCAGTGAGATAATCGTCGAGCGCAGAATTTGCAACCCGGGCCTATCACGTCTGTGACCTATGTGTCACGCCCGTGACCTAGGGCGTGACTCCTTCGACGATCGTTGATCTCCGCAAGACGATCGTCGAGCGCAGAATTTGCATCATGGCCCTATCACGCCCGTGACCCATGTATCACGCTCGTGACCTAGTGCGTGACCCCTTCGACGATCCTCGATCTCCGCGAGATGATTGTTAAACGTAGAATTTGAATCATATCCCCGTCACGCCCGTGACCCACGTGTCATGCCCGTGACCGAGGGCATGACCACCCTTCGATGATCGTCGATCTCAAGATGACGATCGTCGAACTAAGAATTTTCCACCCGGGCCCTTCACGCCTGTAACCCACGTGTCATGCTTGTGACAAAGTCCGAAACGTCAGCCAGGCTGGAAATTTCTGTAACCCAAGTCATAATCAATTCTGATTATGGGAATTTATAGCAGGAGTATTTATGGGTCGTTTCTTTATCTAATTACTTAGTAAAATGAGAGAGTGTGGTCCATTAGGGAATCGCCACCTGGTAAACGCCTCTTCTTATTCCAGCATTTCCTTTCCTCCACCATAACCGAAAAGCCATTCGTTAAGGGAGCTTTTATTGCCATGAATGCTTCACCCTTTCCCCTCCCCACTTGGAGATCTATAAAATCCCCCTTAGAGAAAGATGAGAAGGTTACACTCTTGACCAAATGAATTCAGATTTTGTTCTTGCTGATGGAGAAGTTCGGGAACGCCACCACCGCGCCATGACAATCCGACGTTCATCTCGCCTCCAAACTGCGAACAAGGTCCTCCTCTACTTCTTCCTTTGTGGTTAGATCTTAGGTTCTTAAAAAGGAGGTTCGTGCTCGACGGAGCCGGACCTATCTCGCGTTTTCATGGAAAACCATGAAAAATATGTTTTTCGGGTACGCCGGAAACCGCCACCTACAGCGGCCAAACCACCGCCGACCGATAGCCATCGCCTCGACGAAGGTGGTGGTGGTGGTGGCTGGCCAGGGAAGTGATCGGATGGCCGGCAACAGATCGCGGAAGGGCTATAGGAAATATAGTTTTCAGAGTTCTGACTTCGGGTTCTGTAGAAGATGAACAGTAAACCATGTTTATATTATAAAGTTTTAAATATAATATAAGGAGAGAATATATTTATAATATGCGTATTTTGATGTTGCAAAACGAGGTACTTAGTGGCCGATTTAGGAAAAATGACAAGTAATGAAAGTTGTAGCCCTTCGAATTTAGATTAATTCAAAATTGATTTCAACTCGTTTGGGTAAGCAGTTTAACCACAGCACCCGTTTTTGTGGAGGCTATACCTAGAGTTGGGAAGGAACTAAAATGAATGCCCACACTACATCCCTCGTCCAAATGACCTGAAATTTGGGCAGGAGGTTACCCTTAGCCGTATCTATAGGCTGTCCTAAAATAGGAATTTTTGGAGATACTTTGCCTAAAGTTTTTGTTTTTATTTAATAAAGTTAGAGTAATTTATTTAAGTGGTCAAATGACCTCCAAACCCTCACAAATTTTTTTGAGTGGTCCCTAGCTATAAAACCTAGTTCTGTACAGAGTTTCAACTCAATTGGATGAGTTTTGGATAGGGAGTCACCTATTCTTAACTAGGCAATAGTGAGGCATTTTTGGAGTAAAAAGTGCACTAGTGGTTCGAACGGTCAAATCACCTCAACTGAGGCTGATATTTCGACCACTGACTCTGAAGGGTTATTATAACCCACTTGGAGAAAATGGTGTGGTTTAGGGTTGGTTTACCCTAGAATCCAAACTCAAACCTTAAATGGAGGGTTTTGAGGGTTGTGAAGGACATGAAGGAAATTGCTCTCGTATTGCCTTGAAACTCTACAGAGTTGACATTAGCATGATAAGAATCATCTGGATGGAATCTTGGAGGATTTGGAGACAAGTAGATACCTCAAAACCCTAATCTTAGCTTTAGGGTAAAATACTAATTAAGCACAATCCATCACTAAACATTATTTAAAGGCTGAGAAACTCAGGTAGAGTAGGTTTTAGGACGGGTAGAACCTATAACAATTTTTTTGGAATTTTATGATGTCTATTTCTAGCACTTCATTTGTAACGATTGTTATATCCCCAATTATTGTTTTAATTATTTTAAACTTTCCGGTCATTGAAACCTCATGAAATCTTGGAAGTAAATGTTTTAAGACAGAATGGTTACCCTTGAATTTTTGTATAATTGTTAGTTGAGTAAATCTAGTACTTTCTTCACAAAAGTTAAAAAGGGATTTTATGCTTTGAAAATTCATTATGGATGTTATTGTTACTGAAAAATTATGAAACTTGGTCAATACTATTTTTAAGGTTGTACCTGCTTACTATAATTAATTTATAATTTTTGGGTGGATATACTCTATACTTGGTTCATAAATAATGGAAGATATAAAATATTTCTAAAATAGTTTTAGTGCCTTTTTGATGATATAAAAATTATGATACTTTGGATTTACAATATTGAGATAACATACTATTTATTATAATTTTGTTGGACATCTTGAATGAGAACTTAGGGTAGTTCATGTTCAAACTAGTAGCCCTTGGAATTTTTAAGAAAATTAATTAAATGCCAGGTAAATTAGGAAAATTACCATTTTCTGGATTTAGGCTAGTTATATCATGATAAGTCTCCAGTAAATAATTTAGGGCATTTGGATGTGTATTAAATCATTGCCTAACCGGTTCGACATATAGTCTTGGTTGGTCTGCATATAGCAAAGTTGTTAAATTGCAATAGGACATGATTTGGGATAGTTGTTGGAGTTAGTCATTTGGTCTGGGTGGACAGTTGTGGATGATATCGCAATTGAATGATATGAAGAGTAGTGAGAAGTGGTGTTAGCTAGAGTTAAGAGGTGCTCGGGTTCGACGAAAGATCGTTTATCCTGAAGAGAGGAAGGTTAAAAATCACCCTAGGTTAGCCTATCGTAATATGAGAAGGGAATGGGTAAGGGAATTCAACCAATAACAATAAGTGCCTTGCAAAAGGGAATGATGGGCTTCAGCTACCATCATAGTTCCTAGTGCTCTTTGAGAGCCCTTCACGGGGAATACCGGGGGCAGTCTTTGGTTAACGTAAACTGCAATAACAAACTGAAAAGAGTAACTTAGTAATTAGGGTTGCACGTTTCAGAAACACTGTAGCACAGTCAGATATTTGGGAGCTTCGGCTCGGTTTGTTAAGAGACGACCGGAATGGTCCGGGGAGCTTCGGCTCGTTTGGTTAAGAGACGAACGTTTTGGTCCGGGGAGCTTCGGCTCGATATTTGTTTGACTATGATTAAACTTGCATGTGCATAAAAGGAAAGAAAACTAAGGTGGTGAGTCTTCGGTATTGGAGGGTCGATGCACTGACACCAATACGCTGACTCGGCAAGTGTGGTTAGCACTTCGCAAACATAAGTCCGGTGCGCCAGCCGGCAAGAGTACGCAGTTGTCCGCTTCGTACACCAAGCGTTGAGGCGTACGATAGGTCTGACCGGTAGTGCTTTACTGGTTTAGAGGTAAGCGAGGCCCAACCCACCGCTTCCGTCTGCCACTACGGAAGTATCCTGGGAGGTAACGGCTCCGAAAGGGGGAACTAAAGGTATGTGTGCACAGAGTCGGGTGTGTGAGTTGCACTTGCATGTTTCATCATACCCACTTGCATGTCATAGCATAATCGATTCATTTAACCCTGACACCTAAAGTATAAGTGGTATGGGACGCTTATACATTAGGACATGCAAAACGACCCCTTGGTCTATAAGCTTGTGTGGGCAAGTTTATAAATTAAAGTTAAATTCAATATATATATGCTGCTGTTTGATAACCGACACCCCAACGTATAAGTGGTATGGGACACATTATACGATGGGAGCCTTGCAGAAGATCCCTTGGCTTATGCGCTTCTGCACATAAGTTAAGGTTACATTTTCTACTTTCTGTCATTGTTATTATTTATTATAGAATTGCTAGATTAGTTCCGCTGACATCTGTTTTCTTTGATTTAATCTCCACCTTCATGTCCTTCCCTTTCTTCCTCTCCGCTCGGTACCTAGGAGCCATGGGGGAAGGGGTAGGGGATGATAGGGCTTAGTCTTTATAACTAACGGTTTTTGAACCGCATCATTTTAGGGGATCGTGGAGCCCAGCATGGAGGAGCAGCCCCAGAGATCGGTGCGCTTGGAGATGGGGCAGTCTAGCTCTAGAGTTCATACAGCCGGGACCGTGAGTCTCGACCTTAATTAGATGTTTGTTTTTTCTTCCGCATGAGTGACCTGTAGTGAGGACATGATGTACCGGGCATAAGCCCGTATTTTAGTTCTCTGATATATTATTATGTGGACACTCCCTTCGTGGAGATTGTATTACCTTTTTCTATATATGTGATTTTTCTGTGGACTTGTTTTTACTTATTGTGCTACCTTTCTGTGATCGAATTGGCCGGCAGAATCGGCGCTTTATAGTGATGACCCTTCAGGGCGTGAAGGTGTCACTGCAAAGTGACGGTTCTGGGCCTAAGACCCCGGTGTTTTAAAAGAAAAAATGGGGGGTCTTACAGGTGGTATCAGAGCGAACATCGATCTGAAAAAAGGTAGCAGTCCACTAACCCTGGGTCACCCCCGCTCGAGTTTAGTTTGGGGACAAACTAAGCAGCGGAAGCAGTGGTGTGCCCATAAGGGAAATCACATGTAGAAGTCCACTTCTTCATTAATTGGAATTCTTCTTTGTAGCCTACGACAAACCCTGCCCCCAGCAGGAAGCACCTCCGGCTACAAAAAACGTATCACATAATTATCTAGTCAACAAGTTAGACTCAACCAACTAGGACTCGTGACAAACCATGACAATCTATAGTATGCCCTAGTTTAAAATAGACCTTGGGTATGAACTTGGTTAAGGTAAGGAGATACCCAAAGAGAATAAAGGAAGAGTTTAGCACGAGAATGACTACCGAAGACATAAACTCAGGTGTCCCTACTATCCCAATCAAGGATTTCTCAAACTGTTAGGACGACCATAAGGAGAATTGAGGTCAATAATCTATTAGTAGAATGGCAGAAGTCATTTTATCTCGGCCCTCGTACCAGTAACAAAATTACATGGAGACAACCCCAAGACAAAAACCGATGGTCGGATAGGAATTCAAGTTCGGAAGAGACCAATTTGGGATTGGGAACATTTTGACCCGGACAAGGTTGTCGTAAATGTGACTCAGAGAGTTTAAAGTATGGAGAATATTAACGAGTTTCAGGGTGGAACGCCAAGTCGGAGATTGATGCCCAAGGGACTGTACACTTAGCTACGACGGATATAACATTGTAATAACAAAGATACATAGCCCAAAGTAGGTAGGGGCTTATCTTTTGTTTATTGGGGGCTTGCCTTTGTTTATTGGGCTTATCTTTTAACTTGAGATTTTATGGAGTCCACTGCGACATCTACTCCGACCACGAGAACCTGAAATACGTGGACACGCAGAAGGAGCTAAATATCAGGCAGAGGCGCTGGGTGGAGTTCTTAGCGGATTACCAGTATGAGATGCACTACCATCCATGGAAGGCAAACGTGGTGGCCGACGCATTGAGTCGGAGAGCTGCCACTTCTGAAGCTGGGCCCCGGGTTATGTCTATGGAGATGGTGAGGAGATTGGAGGATATGCACATCACACTGGTGTCTTCCGAGGACCCCGAGCTTTACATGGAGTATTTGGCTGCGATGAGTGCTACAGACGATATCCGGGACCGAGTTAGAGATGGGAGAGGAGGGATGCCAAATTGGAGCCGATATTCTGGGCCTTGGAGAATGGTACAGCAGGGGATTACACGATGAGGTACTGCGTGGTATGCTTTAGAGTTCGGACTTATATACAGGAAGGAGGCAAAGGACGGGAAGATATCATGGCGGAGGCCCACCATAGTAGATACTCGGTGCACCCGGGGGTCACGAAGATGACTGCGGACTTGAAGAAGACGATTTTTTGGCCAGGGATGACGAAGGACATTGCATACTTCGTGACTCATTGCGAGGCATGCCAGTTGGTGAAGGCCGAATGCAGGAACCCCGCTGGATTGCTACAGCCACTCCTGGTGCCGGAGTGGAAATTTGAGGACATCGCGATGGATTTTATTCATGGACTCCCCCGATCACGAACGGGAAACGACTCGATTTGGGTCATCGTCGATTGGTTGACGAAGGTGGCCAGATTCATTCCGATCAGGAAGGATGACTCTCTGGGAGTACTAGTGAGGAGATTTGTGGAGCAGTTCGTTCGATATCACAGGGTGCCCAAGGCGATCGTGTCAGATCGGTATGGCCAGTTCACTTCCAGGGAGTGGAGATCCGTGCAGGCTTACTTAGGCACGCGATTGACCTTCAGTACCGCATTCTGTCCCCAGACGGATGGGCAGACGGAATGCACAATTCGGATGCTGGAAGATCATTTGAGGCAATGCATTTTGGACCGCGGGGAACCATGGGAGAAGCTCTTACCCCTGGTAGAGTTCTCCTATAAACAACAGCTACCAGTGCAGCATCAGGATGGAGCCTTATGAAGCCTTGTATGGAAGGAAATGCAGGACCCCGCTTTCTTGGGTTCAGGACGAGGATCCGAAGGCATTGTGATCGAACTTTGTTGAAGACACCGAGGCTCAGGTGAGACTAATCAGAGATAGGATGTTAGAGGCGCAGAGCAGTCAAGCTAAGTATTATGACGCCCAGCATCGTCAGGTGGAATTTCAGGTGGGGGACTGAGTGTTTTTGAAGATCCGGCCCATGCATGGAGTTTCACGGGTGCGTGGTCGGAGAAAGAAGCTCAGACCTAGGTATATGGGCCCTTATAGGATTTTGGAGCGGATCGGGGCCCTTGCTTACAGGCTGGAGTTTCCACCAGAGTTGGCAGCTCTACACGACGTCTTCCACATTTTTTCGCTAAGAAGGGCTCTACTACGCACGGAGCAACAGATTTTGACCCTCGAAGGGCCGGTAGCTTCAGATCGGTCTGTTCACTTGGAGCCGGTTCGGATCGATGACAAAGGAGTACGGATCTTGGGCCGCAAGAAGATCCTCTTAGTCAAGGTTCTGTGGAGGAATCATGGTCAGGAGGAACACACCTGGGAACCGCGGGACCTGATGAGGCAAAAATACCCGGAGTTGTTCAGTCAGGTATACATCACCACCTCTCAGTATACTATGAATTACCTTCTTGTATTGAACCAGTAGGACTAGGTAAGGGAAATTGAGAACTTAGGCATGTGCAGGAAAGTAGGGGCTAATCTCTTGTTTATTGGAGAGATTGCCTTTGTTTATGAAACAAGTAGTCGCTTCAACCCAATAGGAAGAACCATATGGGATGTTACAAGCTTATTTTATTCTGGTAGAAATCCCTGTAGGCTTAACCTCAATTTTGGGGACGAAATTTTTGTTTTGTTTATTGGGATTTGTAACATCCCATTTCCGGCTAGACCCCTAGGAGTCGGTCTGTCGTGACAGAACCCTAGGAAACCCAAGAATTGATGTCCATCAGCTCTGAATTTTCAGTCACGGGTTGGTAACGCCCGTGACCTACCTGTCACGCCCGTGACCTAGGGCGTGACCCCTTCGATGATCGTCGATCTCAGGCAGACGATCGTCGAGCGCAGAATTTGCAACTCGGGCCTGTCACGTCCGTGACCTATGTGTCACGCCCGTGACCTAGGGCGTGACCCCTTCGACGATCGTCGAACTCAGTGAGACGATCGTCGAGCCCAGAATTTGCAACCCGGGCCTATTGATGAGTCCTCTTTATATACCTATTTTCGGACTCATCTAGGCTTATTTTCTTGTCTTTGCACGCCGTTTAGCGTCATTTGCACTCCTTTTGGTTCGCTACGGTTTTACACGTCTTGTGCACTCTTTTAGCCTATTTTTGTGCGTGTGTGTATTTCCATTTTGCTGTGCATTATATTTATGTCTGTGACTGCCATGATCGACATCCCGTCCAGTTTTCCTGCAGGTTCTGGGATCGTGTGGGCGTCCGGCATCGGACTTTCACCATTTTTGGCAAAGGAGTCAATGGTCGTGCGTTGTTACCCACGCACGACCATCGACCTCTTTGGCGCACGATCATCGGTCGTGCGCAGTCATGACCTCTCCTGGGAAAGTTCTGTCCCGCCATATCGCACGATCCCCAGCCATACCGCGCACGATCACTGCCCGTGCGCTGCCGGTCGTGCGCAGTCATGACATCTTTTTCCACTTTTCTGCCTCCATATCGCACGATCGCTGACCATATCGCGCACGACCATTGGTCGTGCGCCGGTGATCGTGCGCGCTGTTTAATTCTGTTTTCTATAAATAGCGCAGGTTTCGCCCTATTCGATATCGCTCGACACTTCCGCCGTTTTTCATCTCGGACGAGGGTTTCCTCCGTCCCCCTTCATCCTCCACCATAGGGAGGGTCTCCGGGCAAGCTTTCAACGCCAAATCAACGCCGGAGCATCCTCTCGGCCTCCTCCTTCATCCTAGAGCTTCAAGCGGAGTTTTGACCTAGCTTTCTCCATCAAGTTAGGAGGAGCTGGAGTCGCAATCTACGGGTCAGTTCAACGAAGAAGACGGGTCCATTGGGAGTGAGTGACAGCCTCCTCTACCCCGGACGCAGTTGAGGACCGAGCTTGGACTCGGATTGACAACCCGGGATTCCAACCGTGAACCCTCAATAAGGCTTCAGATTCGGTCGATTCGCACACCTCCTCCTCTTGTATTTGATAGCTTAGTTTAACTCTTTGTATTGATGAAGTATACTTTATTGTAGTTAATGATCTTGCACTTTGTCATGTCTATGTGATTTGTGTGATTTTGTTATTATTGCTTGAGGTGCGCCTTATTATTCCACCATCCATCCACCCTTGCCGCACTAGCAATTGCTAGTGGCGTGCGTTGCGAAGAGGTGCCCACGACCCTCATTCCGCCATTCTCACCACCTCATACGCTTGCCTACTCGCCCATCCGCCAAGCGATTCGGTGCATTGCGGCCCGACTAGTCTTCCATCCCGCCTGGCGAAGCATCGCATAGCGGCGTTGCATAGGAGTAGTTGTTAGATTTTTATTTTATTTTCCGCAACCATCAAAACCCCATCGTTACCTTCGCCCCGAGGACTTCAATCTCAAGTCCTCCTCGACATTAACTCATCCCTTACTGTGTTCCTCAAGAGACCGACACTCGGGGATTTATTCCCAAACTTTATTACTTGTGCGACCGGTGCACTTGCCGTAATCCACGCATCAAGTTTTTGGCGCCGTTGCCGGGGAACACAGTCGTTTGAGTTTTTGGAGAGGAAGATTTAGATAGTTGCCCTTTCCATTTGTATATTTCATGTTTCATTTTTGTTTTGGTTTTTAGTTGTTGTTTTTATTTTATTTTATTCCCTTTCTAGTTTTTATTTTGCTATAGCAGGCTGTTCCACTCTTTATTTGCTTGCGAGTACTTAATTTTTGCTTAGAAAATTCTTGTGGTGAATTCTTTCTTGCTGCACCATGTATTCTTATGCGAATATTCGTTGCCGTTGGTGCGGGGATTATAGGCATAACAGTGATGAGTGCCCCACTGAAGAATGGGAGCATAATTCTCGTGGTTCAGTGTATGGAGTACCGTTGTCTTATGGTACTTCATACACCGTACCTCAGTCTTATGGTCACTACTCTTCTCCGCCTTCACCTTTTTCATATTCCTCTCCGGTCCCACCTGCACCGAGGAGTAATGGAAAACGGTGTTTGTGTTGTCATAGCGCCGACCATGTGTTGAAAGATTGCGCAGAATTTCAACGCCAGTTGGAGGCGGATGATGAACCGGATATCCGGATCGTCTCATCCACCTCTCCAATGGCCGCTCCTTCTGATTCTGAGGATGTATCCGCCGTACCACCTTGTCTATGGGGGACTGCTGTGGATACACCCATCAGACTTTCCACTGATCGATGTGATGATATCGTGGTACTGTCACCATCTATACCTTCTTCCCCTATTTTTGATTCACCCCCGGAGGAACCTGCGCATATTATCTCTGATGATGTTGCTCCTCCGCTTTCTTTGCATGAATTACCTACTCCCCTTTCTAGTGAGTTGGTTGATGATGTTGTGCCCTTTGGAGATTGGGAACATGAGGATGCGTCGTGGTGTGACGAGGACATTGTTCTCATCAATGGTGAGTACTATGTCTTGGAACACTGTGACGTACCGAGGTGTGTTGAGGAAATCCTTGCTGGCGAGGAGGTTTCTACTTCCTTGTTGGATGAGGGGGTCCAAACCACCACCGAGGACCTCGTGGTCTCAGTTCCCCCTCGCCATGACTCACATGACACCGACAGTGATCTATGCTTGGATCCTGCTGAGAGTGATTCCGGGATCACTCTCCCTATTTCCGCTTCTTTTAGTTTTTCTTCTCCTTTATTCCTTGACCCCCCTTCTCCCTCTTCGCCTGTGCGGGTTGACTCCCTGCAGGTGAGTTGGGTTAACATTGAGCCTTGTGCTCAGGTTGTCGGCGAGTGCCTCAGCGTGCATGAGGAGTTTCCTACTCCTTTTGCAGTTGAAGCCTCTACCTACACCTTCGCCCCCAACGAGCTTGTGGTGGACGATACCTTGCTAGGCAAGGATTTGTTTTGTGGTGAGATGAGTGAGGACCAGTGCTCCTCCTCATCTTACTTCCTATTTCCTCTACCTGTGTGTCGCAGGTATTATTGTCTAGGTAGAGGGGTAACTGTGCTATCACCGTATCGGTACCCGTTACCGACACGGATATTAGGACAGTTGCCTGTGCACTTTTCTTTTCATAGGCCCATTAGCTAGAACTTTTCTTTTGCTGAATAAGTCGTGCTGGGATGACAATAACCCCAGTGCTTATCTTTCATTTTCTGCATTTTTCTTTTTTATGTCAGCTTAGTTTAGTATTTTCTTTTTGTATATTTCTCTTTTGCTTTTGCGGAGCTCACCCCTGCAGGTATTCATGGAAACTACGCATTGGCGGGGTTGTGATTCTTCGTATGGCGGGCCTGCTCCTAGTTTTCACGCGTCTTCTGGTATGCTCACTAGCTGAGCATTGGGTAACCTCTTCCCTTAGCTCTTTTTGATTTAAATTTCTCTATCATTTGATGTGTTGTTTAGTTTAAGTCTGGGGGAGAGTCAGTTTACCTTTTGCACGTGCACATTTCTTTTGCATGCTAGAAGCTTTTTGTATTTTATTTTGTTTATGTTCATTGCATCGCACACCACTGCACCCACATGAGCGCGAGCTTAGCGGTTTGCGTGTCACGAGTTGAACCTGTATCTTTGTTCGATTTGGAAAATTTATGTGCTAGTTTAGGATTGTGCAACGGAGTAAAATGTTGGCCTTGCTGTGTTTCTAGTCAACTGCTCTCGTTTTGTATAGAAATTTGTGTAGATTTAATTTTTCAGTATGCTTATAGTTTATATTTTTCTATCTGCGTAAATTCGTTTATTCTACTCAAAAGTTGGTGAATCCGGCGTGAATCAAACGGTAGCGTAGGAATGTGTGTAGCCGCCACTAGACTCGTATTGCTTGAGTTGGGAGGAAGGATTATCTTTCTCTGTTGCTAAGAACTTGCCCCAAGCTATTCTTGAAGCATTGGTACACGGTTAGTCTAGCGTGAGAGTGATGTAGGCCACCTTTTGGCCCGGTTGAGCTTTGTACCCATTCCTAACATCGCCCTTGCCTGCCCCTTTGTGCTTACCCTTCTTTTTGATTCAGCTCCACTATATTCGCCATAGCCTCATAGCCGATCCTAGTCGCACACCCAAGTCGAGCTTAAAGTTTGTATTTTCAAGTTGGGTTGTGATGTGGTGATTCGTATTTGTGATATGTGGTTGTGCCCAAAAGAAAAATGTGCTGATTTTGTAAAAAGAAAAAGAAAATATTGAAAAGAAAAATATTTGAAAAAGAGAAAAAGAGAAAAGAGAAAGAGAAAGAAAAAGTTTGATTGAAAATCTTTATTTGAGATGATTTGGATTTGGAGTAGGCGGTGCACACACCCATTTAGTAAAAGTTAAGTCTGGAGGTGTGGTGCACCCGTATTTATTTTGTGGGCAGCGGGTACTAGTTTTGTACGTTAGCTCATTTGGGTTAGGTGCATACCCTTCATGTTTATTCTTGTTTTCCTCACCGTAACCCAAGCCCCATTATTACCCGAAGTCCTACGGACTTGCACTTGAGTTGACTAGTGCCGTGGAGAGAGTGCGAACGGGCAAGCTTATGGTTTCCGACATTGGTGGATTCCTTTGGGGGTAATCTTGAGCCCCGGTCTTCGGCAATGCTCACCTTAGTGGCCTGCCTACTTTCTTCCTGCGTAGGACCGGCTGATTCACCGTGATTCTACTTTTGAGTAATAATAAATTTCTGTTACGCATTGTGAAAAATATAAAATATTTCGTATACTTAAGAATTTCCTCTACTTTATTTTTATGCACGCGAGCATGCGACTTCGCATGGTACTCCGTTTTGCAATTTCTTTGTTAGCTAGTTCATTTTCCCCGTCTGCTTAGGTTTGTTTGCTCGGGACGCGCAAACGGTTAAGTCTGGGGGTGTGATGAGTCCTCTTTATATACCTATTTTCGGACTCATCTAGGCTTATTTTCTTGTCTTTGCACGCCGTTTAGCGTCATTTGCACTCCTTTTGGTTCGCTACGGTTTTACACGTCTTGTGCACTCTTTTAGCCTATTTTTGTGCGTGTGTGTATTTCCATTTTGCTGTGCATTATATTTATGTCTGTGACTGCCATGATCGACATCCCGTCCAGTTTTCCTGCAGGTTCTGGGATCGTGTGGGCGTCCGGCATCGGACTTTCACCATTTTTGGCAAAGGAGTCAATGGTCGTGCGTTGTTACCCACGCACGACCATCGACCTCTTTGGCGCACGATCATCGGTCGTGCGCAGTCATGACCTCTCCTGGGAAAGTTCTGTCCCGCCATATCGCACGATCACCAGCCATACCGCGCACGATCACTGCCCGTGCGCTGCCGGTCGTGCGCAGTCATGACATCTTTTTCCACTTTTCTGCCTCCATATCGCACGATCGCTGACCATATCGCGCACGACCATTGGTCGTGCGCCGGTGATCGTGCGCGCTGTTTAATTCTGTTTTCTATAAATAGCGCAGGTTTCGCCCTATTCGATATCGCTCGACACTTCCGCCGTTTTTCGTCTCGGACGAGGGTTTCCTCCGTCCCCCTTCATCCTCCACCATAGGGAGGGTCTCCGGGCAAGCTTTCAACGCCAAATCAACGCCGGAGCATCCTCTCGGCCTCCTCCTTCATCCTAGAGCTTCAAGCGGAGTTTTGACCTAGCTTTCTCCATCAAGTTAGGAGGAGCTGGAGCCGCAATCTACGGGTCAGTTCAACGAAGAAGACGGGTCCATTGGGAGTGAGTGACAGCCTCCTCTACCCCGGACGCAGTTGAGGACCGAGCTTGGACTCGGATTGACAACCCGGGATTCCAATCGTGAACCCTCAATAAGGCTTCGGATTCGGTCGATTCGCACACCTCCTCCTCTTGTATTTGATAGCTTAGTTTAACTCTTTGTATTGATGAAGTATACTTTATTGTAGTTAATGATCTTGCACTTTGTCATGTCTATGTGATTTGTGTGATTTTGTTATTATTGCTTGAGGTGCGCCTTATTATTCCACCATCCATCCACCCTTGCCGCACTAGCAATTGCTAGTGGCGTGCGTTGCGAAGAGGTGCCCACGACCCTCATTCCGCCATTCTCACCACCTCATACGCTTGCCTACTCGCCCATCCGCCAAGCGATTCGGTGCATTGCGGCCCGACTAGTCTTCCATCCCGCCTGGCGAAGCATCGCATAGCGGCGTTGCATAGGAGTAGTTGTTAGATTTTTATTTTATTTTCCGCAACCATCAAAACCCCATCGTTACCTTCGCCCCGAGGACTTCAATCTCAAGTCCTCCTCGACATTAACTCATCCCTTACTGTGTTCCTCAAGAGACCGACACTCGGGGATTTATTCCCAAACTTTATTACTTGTGCGACCGGTGCACTTGCCGTAATCCACGCATCACCTATCACGCCCGTGACCTATGTGTCACGCCCGTGACCTAAGGCGTGACCCCTTCGATGATCGTCGATCTCCACGAGACGATCGTCGAGCGCAGAATTTGCATCATGGCCCTGTCATGCCCGTGACCCATGTGTCACGCCCGTGACCTAGGGCGTGACCCCTTCGACGATCGTCGATCTCCGCGAGACGATTGTCAAACAAAGAATTAGCATCATGGCCCTGTCACGCCCGTGACCCACGTGTCACGCCCGTGACCTAGGGCGTGACCACCCTTCAACGATCGTCGATCTAAGGACGACGATCGTCGAACTAAGAATTTTCCACCCGGGCCTGTCATGCCCGTGACCCACGTGTCACACCTGTGACTAAGGCCGAAACGTCAGCCAGGCTGGAAATTTCTGTAACCCAAGTCATAATCAATTCTGATTATGGGAATTTACAGCAGGAGTATTTATGGTACGTTTATTTATCTAATTACTTAGTAAAATTAGAGAGGGTGGTCCAATAGGAAATTGCCACCTGGTAAACGCCTCTTCTTATTCCAGCGTTTCCTTTCCTCCACCATAACCGAAAAGCCATTCGTTAAGGGAGCTTTTATTGCCATGAATGTTTCACCCTTTTCCCTCCCCACTTGGAGATCTATAAAAGCCCCCTTAGAGTAATATGAGAAGGTTACACTCTTGACCAAATGGATTCAGATTTTGTTCTTGCTGAAGGAGAAGTTCGGGAACGCCACCACCGCGCCATGACAATCCGACGTTCATCTCGCCTCCAAACTGCGAACAAGGTCCTCCTCTACTTCTTCTTTTGTGGGTAGATCTTAGGTTCTTAGAAAGGAGGTTCGTGCTCAACGGAGCCGGACCTATTTTGCGTTTCCATGGAAAACCATGAAAAATATGTTTTTCGGGTACGACGGAAACCGCCACCTCCGGCGGCCAAACCACCGCCGACCGATAGCCATCGCCTCGACGGAGGTGGTGGTGGTGGTGGCTGGCCAGGGAAGTGACTGGACGGCCGGCAACTGATCGCGAAAGGGCTACAGGAAATATAATTTTCTGAGTTCTGACTTCAGGTTCTGTAGAAGATGAACAGTAAACCATGTTTTTATTAGTAAGTTTTAAATATAATATAAGGAGAGAAAATAATATATAATAGGCGTATTCTGATGTTGCAAAACAAGGCACTTAAAGGCCAATTTATGAAAAATGGTCAGTCACAAAAATTGTAGCCCTTCGAGTTTAGATTAATTTAAAATTGATTTCAACTCGTTTGGGTAAGCGGTTTAACCGCAGCACCCGTTTTAGTGGGGGCTATACCTAGAGTTGGGCAGGAACTAAAATGAATGCCCACACTACATCCCTCGTCCAAATGACCTGAAATTTGAGCAGGAGGTTACCCTTAGCCGTATCTATAGGCTTTCTAAAAATGGGAATTTTTGGAGATACTTTGCCTAAAGTTTTTGTTTTAATTTAATAAAGTTAGAGTAATTTATTTAAGTGGCCAATGACCTCCAAACCCTCCCAAATTTTGGTGAGTGGTCCCTGGCTATAAAACCTAATTTTGTACAAAGTTTCAACTCATTTGGATGAGTATTGGATAGGGAGTCACCTATTCTTAACTAGGCAATAGTGAGGCATTTTTGAAGTAAAAAGTGCACTAGAGGTTGGAACAGTTAAATCACCTCAACTAAGGCTGATATTTCGACCACTGACTTGGAAGGGTTATTATAACCCACTTGGATAAAATGGTATGGTTTAGGGTTGGTTTACCCTAGGATCCAAACTCAAACCCTAAATGGAGGGTTTTGAGGGTTGTGAAGGACATGGGGGAAATTGCTCTTGTATTGCCTTGAAACTCTATAGAGTTGACATTAGCATGATAAGAATCATCTGGATGGAATCTTGGAGGATTTGGAGACAAGTAGATACCTCAAAACCCTAATCTTAGCTTTAGGTTAAAATACTAAATAAGCACAATCCGTCACTAAACATTATTTAAAGGCTTAGAAACTTGGGTAGAGTAAGTTTTAGGACGGGTAGAACCTATAACAATTTTATTGGAATTTTATGATGTCTATTTACAGCACTTCATTTGTAACGATTATTATAGCCCCAATTGATGTTTTAATTTTTTGAATCTTTCCGTTCATTGAAACCTCATGAAATCTTGGAAGTAAATGTTTTAGGATAGAATGGTTACCCTTGACTTTTTGTATAATTGTTAGTTGAGTAAATCCAGTACTTCCTTCACAAAAGTTAAAAAGGGGTTTTATGCTTTGAAAATTCATTATGGATGTTATTGTTACTAAAAAATTATGAAACTTGGTCAATACTATTTTTAAGGTGTACCTGCTTACTATAATTAATTTATAATTTTTGGGTGGATATACTCTGTACTTGGTTCATAAATAATGGAAGATAGAAAATATTGCTAAAATAGTTTTAGTGCCCTTTTGATGATAGAAAAATTATGATACTTTGGATTTACCATATTGAGATAACATACTATTTATTATAGTTTTGTTGGACATCTTGTATGAGAACTTAGGGTAGTTCATGTTCAAACCGGTAGCCCTTGTAATTTTTGAGGAAATTAATTAAATGCCAGATAAATTAGGAAAATTACCATTTTCTGGATTTAGGCTATTTATATCATGATAAGTCTCCAGTAAATAATTTAGGGCATTTGGATGAGTATTGGATCATTACCTAACCGGTTCGACATATAGTCTAAGTTGGTCTCCATATAGCAAAGTTGTTAAATTGCAATAGGACATGATCTGGGATAGTTGTTGGAGTTAGTCATTTTGTCTGGGTGGACAGTTGTTGATGATATCGCAATAGAATGATATGAAGAGTAGTGAGAAGTGGTGTTAGCTAGAGTTAAGAGGTGCTCGGGTTCGACGAAAGATCGTCTATCCCGAAGAGAGGAAGGTTAAAAATCACCCTAGGTTAGCCTATCGTAATATGAGAAGGGAATGGGTAAGGGAATTCAACCAATAACAATAAGTACCTTGCGAAAGGGAACGATGGGTTTCAGCTACCATCATAGTTCCTAGTACCCTTTGAGAGCCCTTCACGGGGAATACCGGAGGCAGTCCTGGGTTAACGTAAACTGCAATAACAAATTGAAAAGAGTAATTTAGTAATTAGGGTTGCACGTTTCACAAACACTGTAGCACAAGAAGATATTTGGGAGCTTCGGCTCGGTTGGTTAAGAGACGGACGGAATAGTCCAGGGAGCTTCGGCTCGTTTGGTTAAGAGACAAACGTTTTGGTCCGGGGAGCTTCGGCTCGGTTTTTGTTTGACTACGATTAAACTTGCATGTGCATAAAAGGAAAGAAAACTAAGGTGGTGAGTCTTCGGTATTGGAGGGTCGATGCACCGACGCCAATATGCTGACTCGGCAAGTGTGGTTAGCACTTCGCCAACAGAAGTCTGGTGCGCCAGCTGGCAAGAGTACGCAGGAGTCTGCTTCGTGCACCAAGCATTGAGGCGTATGATAGGTCTGACCGATAATGCTTTACTGGTTTATAGGTTGGCGAGGCCCATCCCACTGCTTCCGTCTGCCACTACGGAGGTATCCTGTGAGGTAACGGCTCCGAAAGGGGGAACTAAAGGTCTGTGTGCACAGAGTTGGGTGTGTGAGTTGCACTTGCATGTTTCATCATACCCACTTGCATCTTATAGCATAATCGACTAATTTAACCCTGACACCTAAAGTATAAGTGGTATGGGACGCTTATACATTAGGACCTGCAAAACGACCCCTTTGTCTATAAGCTTGTGTGGGCAAGTTTATAAATAAAGGTTAAATTCAATATATATGTTGCTGTTTGATAACCGACACCCCAACGTATAAGTGGTATGGGACACTTTATATGATGGGAGCCTTGCAGAAGATCCTTTGGCTTATGCACTTCTGCACATAATTTAAGGTTACATTTTCTACTTTTTGTCATTGTTATTATTTATTATAGAATTGCTAGATTAGTTCCGCTGCCATCTGTTTTCTTTGATTTAATCTCCACCTTCATGTCCTTCCATTTCTTCCTCTCCGCTCGGTACCTAGGAGCCATGGGGGAAGGGGTAGGGGATGATATGGCTTAGTCTTTATGACTAACGGTTTTCGAACCGCATCATTTTAGGGGATCGTGGAGCCCAGCATGGAGGAGCAGCCCCAGAGACCTGTGCGCTTGGAGATGGGGCAGTCTAGCTCTGGAGTTCATACAGCCGGGACCGTGAGTCTCGACCTTGAGTAGATGTTTGTTTTTGCTTCCGCATGAGTGACCTGTAGTGAGGACATGATGTACCGGGCATAAGCCCATATTTTAGTGCTCTGATATTTTATTATGTGGACACTCCCTTCGTGGAGATTGTATTACATTTTTCTATATATGTGATTTTTCTGTGGACTTGCTTTTACTTATTGTGCTACCTTTCTGTGATCGAATTGGCCTGCAGAATCGGTGCTTTGTGGTGATGACCCTTCAGGGCATGAAGGTGTCACCGCAAAGTGGCGGTTCTGGGCCTAAGACCCCGGTATTTTAAAAGAAAAAACGGGGGGGGGGGTCTTACATGGCCCTGTGACACGCCCATGTCACAGACCGTGTGCCAGACACGGCTTCGGACACGACCGTGTCCAGCCTGTGTTCATCAGTCCTTATATACCGGCCAAACACAGAGAAGGACATGGCGCTTGACACGCCCGTGTCACAAGCAGTGTGCCCAACATGGCTTGCCTCCGAGGATCGTCGAATGCATTTCGTCGACCTTACGGAAACATATCACACTCATAGCAGAATACGGCCCTAGACACGCCCATATCATAAGTCGTGTGCCACACTCGACACCGCCCTGCCAACATAGAGCAGGACACGGCTTTGGACACGCCCTTGTCCCCGACCGTGTTGCCAACACAGAGCAGGACACGGCTTTGGACACACCTGTGTCCCAGGCCGTATTGCTTAGCCTACACAGCCCACTCATAATCGAGATTTGGGGTGTTACAATTCTCCCCCCTTATAAGAATTTCGTCTCGAAATTAGAAAATGTAAAAGTACACAGACTTAAAAGGTACCTGAGTAGAAAAGCTTGGGGTACTCCTCAAGCATGGCCTACTCTCGTTCCCACGAAAGCTCCTCATGACTGCAATTGTCTCATCTAACTTTGACCATCCTGATAGCTTTGTTCCACAATTGCTTGACCTTAGAATCCTCTATCTTAATGGGTCTAACTTTCGTTGTTAGCCCACTATCAACTGAAACTTGATCCGCAACAACCACTATCGCTGGTTCTTTCACGGCTTTGCGTAGGATCGAGATGTGAAATACATCATGTAAACCACTAAGTTCTACCGATAGAGCCAACCGATAGGCGGCTTCACCAACCCGCTCCAAGATCTTAAAATGCCCAACATACCTCGGACTAAGCTTCTTTAAGCGTCGAATCCTTGATAAGCCTTTAAATGGCTTTATCTTGAGGTATACCTAGTCGCCCAAAACAAACTTCACATTCCGGTGCTTGGCGTTGTAGTACTTGGCATGTCTATCTTGGGCTATTAGTAGCCTCTCCCGAATAAAGCATATCGTCGAATTAGCTTCTTCGACTTCCTTACGCTTATATAATTTAGATTAGCCTGCTTCCGCCCAAGCTAATGGTGTACGACATTTCCAACCATACAAAGCTTAAAACGGTGTAATACTTATGCTCGCTTAGTAGCAATTATTATAGGCAAACTCTACCATATAGAGATGATCTTCCCACCTCTTACCAAAATCCAAGGCGCATATTCGGAGCATGTCCTCCATCGCTCTGTTGGTCCTCTCAGTCTGGCCATCAGTTTGGGGATGAAAGGTCGTACTGAACGTTAACTATGTTCCCAATTACTGATGGATTAGCCTCCAATCATTCTATGTGAATCGCCCGTCATGGTCACTTACGATGCTATGGGGAACACCGTGCAATTGTATAATTTGCTGAACATAAAGTTTCGCCAAGACTTCCACTGAATCGTCCCTCTTATTCGGAAGAAAGTGAGCCACTTTAGTCAACCGGTCTACGATCACCCAAACCGAATCAATACTGCATTGAGATCTCCGCAAACCGTGCACGAAATCCATCGAAATATCATCAAACTTCCATTCCGGAATAGGTAGTGACTTCAAGAAACCTCCGGGCTTCAGGCATTTTTCTTTCACCAAGGCACATGTTTGACATTTAGCCACACGACATGCTATGTCTTTCTTTAAACCTGGCCACCAGAACAGCTTTTTCATGTTTTTGTACATCTTTGTGCTCCCTAGGTGAATTGAGTATTTCGTAAAGTGAGCCTCATACATCAATTCTTATCTTAGCTTACCCATACTTGGGACGCAAAAACGACCCTCTTTCCTCAAAAGGCCAACATCCCATGAGAATTGGTCATTTGACCCATCCACTGCATAGCGTTACAGACTTTCATCAAGTTCTGTTGCTCGCCGAATTCTGTCTGCAATGTCATACTGTACCTCCGTCCAGTTCAAGCATGCATTTGTTGTGGAATTCTTGTCAACACAAGAAATATCTAACGCTTCCAACTCCTTGATTAGAAACTCATTGTAACACCCCAAAATGTTGTAGGAGCGACGGGGATCGAATTTGTCCAAGACAGGATTTTTGGTACAGGTGACACGGGCCCCGACACGGGCGTGTCGGAGGCCGTGTCGAGCGTGTCGAGCTCGGGCCGTCGAGCTGGCCGTGTCGTCGACCAGTGCAGGTCGACGATGGTCGTGTGGTGGAACATGGCCTAGGACACGGGCGTGTCCCAGGCCGTGTCACACCTGGGCTGTACGGTTGGGTATACGGGTAATGACACGGGCACGAACACGGGCGTGTCTAGTGTGACACGGGCGTGTCTGATGCCGTGTCACCAAGCCGTGTACCTCTCTGACTGCGAAGTGTTGATAAATTGCACACGGGGGGCGTGACACGGGTCCCGACACGGGCGTGTCGCAGGCGACACGGGCGTGTCGGAGGCCGTGTCACATGCCGTGTTGCTGGTTTTCAATTTTGGTCATGACGGCGAATGAGCTACACGACCAGGCACACGGCCGTGTGTGAACCCGTGTTCGGCCCAGATTTTGTGATTTCAGGTCTAATCTCGACTGTTCGTTTCCTTGGCTTTGGATTCGACGGTGGGGGGCTGCTCCTGGGTGGTTTTAGACGGGAATAGTGTTTTGAAACCCTTATTTCTCTTGGGTACTCTCTCTCTAAAACCTAGAGAGAAGGGAGAGCTTGGAGGAGGAAGAAGGAGGTCAACTCCGGCGGCCGGTGGAGATTCGGAGCTCCAAATCACGAGCCGTCTTCGGATCCGCGGAGGCAAGGAGATTGCGGTGCTTTTCATCCACATAGTTTTTCATGGCGCCGCGGAAGAACGCAAGGGTAACGATTTCTCATCCTTGGGCATGTGAAGCCCTCTTTTCCTTTGCATAGGAAGCCCTCTCTCGCGAGTGAGCGAAGAGTTGGAGCGTTCCTTGGGGTAGATATGTGAAGTCCCCCTTGTGTAGAGTCCGTATGCGAAAACGGACATAGGCATTGTGTGTGAAGCCTATTCGGACATGTTGGTACGGATCGGTGATTTTGCATTGCATATGAACCGGGCAAGGATCCGGATGTTTGGGTGTTTTCGGGTTTTCTACGTGGTAGATTGCATCAGGGAGCCTTGGAGATTAACTCCAAGGTGCACCCGGAAAACTGGGCAAAAGCGTGTTTTGCCAACACGGTGGCCAAGGAGTCAACATGAACATAACCGGGTTATGTGATTGTTGTGGCGGAAACGGGACTCGGTGAGTCTTGACCTGCGCATATGGCTTAAATTGCCATTGCGATATGAGCACGGGTCAGGCGGAACCGTACCCGGTCTATGTCGTTCGGTAGGACCGTTGGCATGGATGAGGGTCTTCGGCGGTCTATGGCTTAAATTGTCGTGACCAAGGCCAGGAAGGCAAGATGCTCATATGGATGGTCGTCCAAGATGCGGTGGTGGATTGGGAACGTCTATGGCTTGAATTGACGTGACGTTGGCCGGTTCGCCGAGAATGTGCCCTGAGTGCACGGGGTGTATGGCCATGCGAGCCCATGCCTGTGGTGAAGTGCAAATACTTTATATAATTGCCTATGCTAATAAAGTGCAGGGAAAGAGAATTGCCGCCCCGAATGTGGGGGCGGGATCGTTATAATTTGGTTAGCATTGCTGACCGTTGCTATTGTTTGCCACCGGGCGGTGGTTTGTGGCTTGCAGGTGCTGCGGAGCAGAGCGAGAAATAGCGGGCTAAAGCCCTTGTTGCTGTGCCGGCCCTCGAAGGCCTAATTGCCTATGTTTCTTTCCCGTTTTCATGTATGGTCGGCCTGCGTGCCGAAGTTTGGAAAACACTTCTTTTATTAAGTGAACAGTGTAAGGCCTTAAGGCCATTTCTCTTGGTTGTATGTATACATTCCTGAGTTTGTAGTGGACATTCATGCTGTTGTGGCTGGGTTCTTATTTCTTTTGCAACTTAATAAATTGCTTCCGCTAGGTGTTGTGTAGGACGACATGATTGGTTGAATGGTTTCAACGCGTAACCAACCGGTCTGTCCGTAGTATATGGCGTCGGGCCCCGGCCGGACCTACTGCTATATGCTATGCGACGGATAGGGGTGTTACAAATTGGTATCAGACTTCTGGTTTCGGTCAAGCTTAAATGAATTCGTGGACGAATTCACTTTAAGGGGTGGTGAGCACATGTGTGCGTCATCGTTATAACATGAAAAGAACCCATGAATGTCCACTTAGGAATGAAAATATACATGTTTGAGGAACCTGCGTGTTCCTATAATTGCTGTTTGCAGTAATTTTTGGTCGTTTATCGGTGTTTTGCACGATTATAGGTGACCAGAAGTGGTGCTGGGCCGTCTGAACGGCCAGGTTCTGAGGCGAGCAGTGCGCCAAGCGATGCGCCTGCAACACCTCCGTCTGCCAAGACCATTTGGTTGGTGGCAGAAGCAGTCATGGCAATGATCAATGCGCAGCCTGCAAGGCAGGTGCAGCAGCCTGCTCTTGCTGTGGAGCAAGTACCGCTTCAGACGGCAGAGCAAAGGAGGGTTGAGCAAGTAGTTTTGGAGCCAGAGTTGATTTAAGGTTGCTACTGTCGTGGACCAAGGCGTAGGGTTTCATGACCCTGGTCAATTCGTCCCGGTCCTTGGAGAAGGACATGAAGAATGTCCAAGCGAAGAAGGAATCTGGTAGCAAGAAAGCGGAGTTCAAGGCACCGACTACGTCGAAGTCGGGCTACCGCAGATTCTATAAGAAAGCTATGACGTCGGGTCCAGCCTCTTCAGGTGCCTCGGGGGCAACTACTAATCGAACCCCAGGCGCTTGTTTCACATGTGGAAAGATGGGGCACTTTTCCCGTGATTGCTGGAGTGGACGCTCAAAGTCCGAAAGGAAACAAGGAGCTACCTACGAGGAGAAGGGCAAAGCGGTGGAGTCGACCGCGTCCCACTATGCTCCGACTCAGTCTAGAGTCTATAACTTGGGCCAGCAGGAGGCCATCAAGCAAGCGGATGTGGTGACAGGTATAAGTTAATTTATAGCAAGTTAGCTTTAATACCATTATCTATTGCTTGTTAGCCTAATATTGTTTGTATAGGCTTTGTTGTGATTAGTGATAGTCCGGCACGGGCACTGTTCGATACGGGAGCTTCACACTCCTTCTTGTCCGAAAGCTTTATATCGCGCATCGGAGTCCCTTCTTCGATGGCGAAGGACAAGTTGGATGTGCTGCTACCGAATGGGTGCTCAATGCGTGCGGATTGGGTGTGCGTCGTAAAGGTTCACATTGGGAGCCAAGAGTTCGACTTGCTAGCGTCATTGCTGCCACTAGTAGAGTTCGACGTGATCTTTGGGATGGATTGGCTTTCGGAGCAGAAAGCTTGGATTGACTATGACCGGAAGGAGGTCAAGATGGGTGTAGGGCGGGAGACTACATTCGAGGGGCTAAAGGGGTCGAGCAAGACACTGATGTCTGCTCTTCAGGTGGTGAAGGTGGTTCGTGCTGGTGCAGAGCTATTCTTCGCAATAGTGGGGGCTGTGGAGCCAAAGTCCACGTTGGATAGCATTCCCGTGGTTTGCGAATACCCCGATGTGTTCCCGGATAGTCTTCCCGGGGCCCCACCGCAGTGGGAGATTGATTTCACCATCGAGCTCGTGTCGGGGGCCAAACCGGTGTCACGTGCTCCGTATAGGTTGGCGCCTAAGGAGATGGCAGAGTTGAAAGTCCAGCTAGAGGAGCTGATGGAGCAAGGGTATGTGCGTCCAAGCTCGTCGCCTTGGAGCACACCAGTCCTCTTCGTTAAGAAGAAGGATGGAAGTATGCGGTTGTGTATCGACTACAGAGAATTGAACAAGCTGACGGAGAAGAATAAGTACCCGATCCCGAGGATTGATGATCTCTTTGATCAGTTAGTCGGATCATCGGTATACTCCAAGTTGGACTTGAAGTCGGGGTACTATCAGCTGATGATCAGGGAGTGTGACATCCCGAAGACGGCGTTCAGCACAAGGTATGGGCATTTCGAGTTCACGGTCATGTCGTTTGGACTGAAGAATGCGTCATCAGTATTTATGGACTTGATGAACAGGACGTTCTGAGATTTCCTGGATCGCTTTGTGATCGTCTTTATTGACGATATTTTGGTGTACTCGCAGTGCGAAGAAGACCACTTCAAGCACTTGCACCTGGTGTTGGAGACTCTGAGAAGGAATGAGTTATACGCAAAGTTCTCCAAGTGCGAGTTCTGGCTACCCTCGGTAGCGTTCCTTGGTCATATAGTGAGTGGGGAAGGTATAGTGGTGGATCCGACGAAGATTGTTGCGATACGGGAGTGGCCTGCGTTGTCTTCTATCGCGGAAGTCCGTAGTTTTCTCGGGCTTGCCGGATATTACAGGCGCTTCGTAGAGAACTTATCGCGGTTAGCTTTACCTCTCACGAAGTTGACAAGGAAGGATCAGAAATTCTTGTGGACGCAAGAGTGCGTGCAAGATTTTGAGGAGCTGAAGAGACGGTTGACCACGGCGCCAGTGCTTAGTTCGCCGAGTGGGATCGAGGGCTTCGAGGTGTATAGCGACGCTTCGGGTAGTGGCTTGGGCTGCGTGTTGTTCCAGCATGGGAGCGTGATAGCGTATGGATCGCGTCAGTTGAAGGTGCATGAAAGAAATTATCCGGTGCACGACTTGGAGTTGGCGGCCGTGATATTTGCACTCAAGTTGTGGAGACACTACCTTTACGGCGTAAGGGTCGATATATACACCGATCACAAGAGCCTAAAATACTTGTTGGATCAAAAGGACCTTAATATGAGGCAGAGGAGGTGGATGGACTTCCTAGGAGACTACACCTTCAAAATACATTATGTACCCGGGAAGGGCAACGCAGTTACGGATGCGCTGAGCCGCAGGGCTCCCGCCCAAGCCAACTGGTTGTCGGTGCATGATGAGCGGCTAGTATGGGAATTGGAGGAGCTTGAGATCTGTTGCGTTGACAGGCAGACGAGCGCCAAAGCAATGTTAAACTGGACAGAGGTGCAGTATGACCTGGCTGACCGGGTTCGGCAGGCATTGGAGTTAGATGACTCCATGAAGAATCTTATGGAGGCAGCGTTGGATGGGTCAAATTCCCAGTTCTCGGTGGAAGATGGTTTATTAAGGAAGGATCATCGGTTGTGCGTCCCGAGTGGGGGTAATCTCCGGGCGGAGTTGATGTACGAGGCTCATCATACAAAGTACTCAATCCACCCAGGGAGCACGAAGATGTATCGTGATCTCAAAAAGTTGTTTTGGTGGCCGGGGCTCAAGAAAGATGTGGCGTTGTACGTGGCTAAATGCCAAACGTGCGCCTTGGTGAAGGCGGAATGCCAAAAGCCGGGAGGATTTCTGAAGTCCATGCCTATACCGGAGTGGAAATTCGACGATATATCTATGGACTTTGTGCATGGGTTGCCAAGGTCGCAGAAGGGGAACGACGCCATCTGGGTGATCGTAGATCGACTAACCAAGGTGTCTCATTTCATTCCGCATAGGAAGGATGATCCAGTGGAGAAATTGGCAAAGTTGTATGTTGACAATATTGTTAGGCAGTATGGTGTGCCCCGTAGCATTATGAGTGATCGCGATGGGCGGTTCACGTCAAATGATTGGAGGTTGGTGCAGCAGATGCTGGGAACAAAGTTAAAGTTCAGCACAGCTTTCCATCCGCAGACGGATGGGCAGACCGATAGGGTCAATAGAACGATGGAGGACATGCTCTGCATGTGTGTTCTAGACTTCGGGAAGCATTGGGAAGACCACCTATATTTGGTGGAGTTTGCGTACAACAACAGCTACCAAGCGAGTATACAAATGATGCCCTTCGAGGCCCTGTATGGTAGGAAGTGTCGCACGCCGTTATCGTGGCTCGAAACGGGTGAGGCAAGGTTGTACAAGAAGCAGGAGGTGGAGAGTGCTACCTCTTTAGTGCGGATCATTCGGGAGCGCTTGTTGATCGCTCAGGACTGGCAGGCGAAGTATTGCAATGCCAAGCACCGGAACGTGGAGTTCACGGTAGGCGATTGGGTATACCTGAAAGTGAAGCCGTTCAAGGGGGTTTTGCGGGTGAGACGCTTGAAGAAGCTGAGCCCAAGATACCTTGGACCTTTTGAGGTTCTGGAGCGAGTCAGCGAAGCTGCATACCGTTTGAAGCTATCGGTGGAGTTGAGTGGGTTACACGATGTGTTCCACATTTCTGTGTTGCGGAAGGCGGTGCAAGAGCCTTCGTAGGTGATCGCGGTTGACCAAGTGTCGGTGGACGAAGGGTTGACGACTAGGGTCAAGCCCATTCGTATTGAAGATGTTGAGGTCAAGAGACTCCGTAACAAGGAGATCCGGATGGTTAAGGTCCGGTGGGATAATTGCGGGCGTGAGGAGCTCTCTTGGGAACGGGAGCAGACTATGCTGGAGGAGTACCCGGAACTGTTCCGCTCAGGTACTGTTTTACGTTAAGTCCTGTTTTTCCTTTATTAATTTCGTGGACGAAATTCTTTAAGGGGGGTAGAATTGTAACACCCCAAAATGTTGTAGGAGCGACGGGGATCAAATTTGGCCAAGACAGGATTTTTGGTACAGGTGACACCGGCCCCGACACGGGCATGTCGGAGGCCGTATCGGGCGTGTCGAGCTCGGGCCGTCGAGCTGGCCGTGTCGTCGACCAGTGCAGGTCGACGATGGTCGTGTGGTGGAATACGGCCTAGGACACGGGCGTGTCCCAGGCCGTGTCACACCTGGGCTGTGCGGTTGGGTACACGGGTAATGACACGGGCACGAACACGGGCGTGTCTAGTGTGATACGGGCGTGTCTGATGCCGTGTCACCAAGCCGTGTACCTCTCTGACTGCGAAGTGTTGATAAATTGCACACGGGGGGCGTGACACGGGTCCCGAAACGGGCGTGTCGCAGGCGACACGGGCGTGTCGGAGGCCGTGTCACATGCCGTGTTGCTGGTTTTCAATTTTGGTCGAGACGGCGAATGAGCTACACGGCCAGGCACACGGCCATGTGTGAACCCGTGTTCGACCCAGATTTTGTGATTTCAGGTCTAATCTCGACCGTTCGTTTCCTTGGCTTTGGATCCGACGGTGGGGGGCTGCTCCTGGGTGGTTTTAGACGGGAATAGGGTTTTGAAACCCTTATTTCTCTTGGGTACTCTCTCTCTAAAACCTAGAGAGAAGGGAGAGCTTGGAGGAGGAAGAAGGAGGTCAACTCCGGCGGCCGGTGGAGATTCGGAGCTCCAAATTGCGAGCCGTCTTCGGATCCGCGGAGGCAAGGAGATTGCGGTGCTTTTCATCCGCATAGTTTTTCATGGCGCCGCGGAAGAACGCAAGGGTAACGATTTCTCATCCTTGGGCATGTGAAGCCCTCTTTTCTTTTGCATAGGAAGCCCTCTCTCGCGAGTGAGCGAAGAGTTGGAGCGTTCCTTGGGGTAGATATGTGAAGTCCCCCTTGTGTATCGTCCGTATGCGAAAACGGACATAGGCATTGTGTGTGAAGCCTATTCGGACTTGTTGGTCCGGATCGGTGATGTTGCATTGCATATGAACCGGGCAAGGATCCGGATGTTTGGGTGTTTTCGGGTTTTCTACGTGGTAGATTGCATCAGGGAGCCTTGGAGATTAACTCCAAGGTGCACCCGGAAAACTGGGCAAAAGCGTGTTTTGCCAACACGGTGGCCGGGGAGGCAACGTGAACATAACCGGGTTATGTGATTGTTGTGGCGGAAACGGGACTCGGAGAGTCTTGACCTGCGCATATGGCTTAAATTGCCGTTGCGATATGAGCACGGGTCAGGCGGAACCGTACCCGGTCTATGTCGTTCGGTAGGACCGTTGGCATGGATGAGGGTCTTCGGCGGTCTATGGCTTAAATTGAAGTGACCAAGGCCAGGAAGGCAAGATGCTCATATGGATGGCCGTCCAAGAGGCGGTGGTGGATTGGGAACGTCTATGGCTTGAATTGACGTGACGTTGGCCAGTTCGCCGAGAATGTGCCCTGAGTGCACGGGGTGTGTGGCCGTGCGAGCCCACGCCTGTGGTGAAGTGCAAAGACTTTATATAATTGCCTATGCTAATAAAGTGCAGGGAAAGAGCATTGCCGCCCCGAATGTGGGGGCAGGATCGTTATAATTTGGTTAGCATTGCTGACATTTGCTATTGTTTGCCACCGGGCGGTGGTTTGTGGCTTGCAGGTGCTGCGGAGCAGAGCGGGAAATAGCGAGCTAAAGCCCTTGTTGCTGTGCCGGCCCTCGAAGGCCTAATTGCCTATGTTTCTTTCCCGTTTTCATGTATGGTCGGCCTGCGTGCCGAAGTTTGGAAAACACTTCTTTTATTAAGTGAACAGTGTAAGGCCTTAAGGCCATTTCTCTTGGTTGTATGTATACATTCCTGAGTTTGTAGTGGACATTCATGCTGTTGTGGCTGGGTTCTTATTTCTTTTGCAACTTAATAAATTGCTTCCGCTAGGTGTTGTGTAGGACGACATGATTGGTTGAATGGTTTCAACGCGTAACCAACCGGTCTGTCCGTAGTATATGGCGTCGGGCCCCGGCCGGACCTACTGTTATATGCTATGCGACGGATAGGGGTGTTACACTCATCATGCATCTGCAACCAATTTTCCCTTGACGGAGTCCTACGACTCAAAGCATCTACGACCATGTTTCCCTTCCCGAAAGTGTAGTGAATATCAAAGGTGTAGTCCCCGAGGAACTTCATCCACCTTCTTTGTCGCATATTGAGATCCTTCTGATCCAATAGGTACTTTAGGCTCTTATGGTCCGTAAATATATCCACTTTTACGCCATATAGATAGTAACGCCATAATTTAAGTGCAAAAATCACCGCAACCAACTCCAAGTTGTGGACAGGATAATTTTGCTCATGCACTTTCAACTAGCGTGAGTCATAAGCGATCATCTTTCCAAACTGAAGAAGAACGCAGCCTAAGCTACTCCCTGATGCATTACTATAAATCTCATAGCTGTCTGTACCACATGGCGATGTTAAAATAGGCGTCGTGGTCAAACGACTCTTTAGCTCTTCAAAATCTCGTGCGCACTCCGGCGTCCAAACGAACTTCTGATCCTTCCTCATTAATATGGTAAGAGGCAAAGCGATCCGTGAGAAGTTTTCTACAAAATGTCTGTAGTAGCCTGGCAGTCCAAGGAAACTCCTGATTTCGACCACCGAGGAAAACACTGGCCACTCTCGTGGATCTTATCTTTGACGGATCCACTGCAATGCCCTCTCCACTTACCACATGGACAAGAACAGCCACTAACGACAGCCAAAACTCAGACTTTGAGAATTTGGAAAAAAGCTTATTTCTCCGCAAGGTATGCAACACCAACTGTAAATGGTTCGCATGGTCAGCTTCAGACTGAGAGTACACCAAGATATCATCAATGAAGACGATCACAAATAGGTCCAAGTACTCTCGGAACGTTCGGTGCACTAGATCCATGAACACCGATGGCGCATTATATAGCCCAAACGACATTACAGTGAACTCATAATGATCGTAGCGTGTTCCAAATGCTGTCTTGGGAATGTCACCTTCCCAAATCCTCAATTGGTAATAACCAGATTTTAAGTCCAGTTTAGAATAGACGGTTGATCCCACTAGCTGATCGAACAAGTCATCTATCCGTAGAATCGGATACTTAATTTTCTCTGTCAGCTTATTTAATTCGCGATAATCGATACACAACCGCAGACTACCGTCCTTCTTTTTCACAAAAAGAACAAGTGCGCTCCAATGTGACATACTTGGGCGTATGTATCCCTGTTCCAGCAACTCTTGCAGTTGAACTTTCAGTCCTGGTATTTCCTTTGGCGCTACCCGATATGGCGATCGGGCCATAGGTTTCGCACCTAGCACTAGCTCAATAGTGAAGTCGATCTCTCGCTGGGGTGATAACCCAGGAAGATCTTTAGGAGACACATCAGCAAACTCTGATACAATCAGAACATCACTCATACTGGCCTTTAGCTCAACAGCCTGAATACGCGTGAAGAATAACTCCGCGCCCTTCCGAACAGAATTGACGACTTGGAGAGCAGACATCAAGATCCCTCTCACCCCTCGCATACAAGCGAACTTAGTCTCAAGCTCGGTATTCTGGCCCAGTGTGATCTCCTTTGAATTGCAATTAATAAAGACACGCTGCTCCGAGAGCTAGTCCATACCAAAGATCACATAAAATTCTGATATCGGTAGCATAGATGCATTCAAGCAGAAATCCCGACTTCCTATTTGTACTTCCACGTAGAAAATCCTATCCACAGGCATCACACATCCGTTTGGTAACAACACCTTTACACTATCTGTCGTCACATGACTAGGTACTCCGATTCGTGCTATGAATTCCTTAGACAGAAATGAATGCGAAGCACCCGTATCAAATAATTCTCTTGTCGGATTGTTTCGAATCAGGACAAAGCCTGTAACAAACACATCATACACAAGCTACACACAAGGTATGAAATATGAAAAGTAAGCAATCATTATCTTAGATCGTACCTGTGACGACGTCACTTTGCTTTATGTCCTCCTGCTGGCCAAGATTATATACTCGGGGTTGCACCTGGGAGGCAGAGGACTCCACCACTGCCTTTCCCTTATGAGCATATGACGCTCCTGTCTTCTTTTCCACCTTTGGCGGACTAACCTGACAGTCATGAGTTTGATGTCCCACTCTACCATATGTATAGTAGGTATGAGACTCTTGCCTCGAAGTTTCCCCCAACGCAACAGTAGAAGGAGCCTGTCTAGAAGACTTGGATCTCTTGCCCCATTTCCTTTGGTAGTTCGATTTTCCAGACCGGGGAGCTTTGAACTCAGACTTTGTCATAGCCAGGTCCCTTTTTCCTTACACCCGCTTCATATCCTTCTCCAATGCACAAGCCGTATCTACCAATGCATGAAACCCCTGGTTCACCGAACTTGAGAGCAGGAATCCCAACTCATCCCACAATCCTTTGTAGAACCTATTGGTTTTATATTGTTCATCAGCGAAGATAGATCCCGCATAGCGTCCCAATCGTGTAAACTCATGTAAGTAGGTATCGACACTACTTTCTCCCTTAGTTAGATGCTACAACTCCTTTTCCATGGCGATGCGTTGTGCTGCTGGCAGGTGCTTTGCCAAGAATAGATGCGAAAATTCCTCGATCGAGACTTCTGTTAATTTTCTGCCCGCTAAGTGGTGCAACTCTATCTCGTCCCACCATAGCCAAGCCTCTCCTTCCAACAAGAAGGTGTCCAAGGTGACCTTCTGATCTTCCTATGTCCTTATCGCCATCAATATTCGCTTGACACGCGACAACCAACCCTCCGCCTGCGTTGGGGATCCCACACCCATAAACATAAGAGGATTGAAGCTCATAAACTGCTTCAACTGTCGTTCAGCTGCTCGAGGATCAACAGCCTCAATAGTTTCTGGCCTTACACCAACCCATTCTGGCACCAATGCCGGCTGCGCCTGCCAAGTAGGTTGTGCATGAATCATTGCAAATAGCGCCTCAGAAACTAAGAGTACTGTTTCCGTGGAAGGAGGAGGTGTAGGTAACTCAGCTGGTGTCACACTATTATCAGAATGATGGGGCTCAGATTCCCCAGCACTACTACGAGTAACCTATAGGTGAACAAGATACACTTTAGCGACCTTGCACAAGCAATCACAACAATATAGGTCGCACTTACACGTGCTCGCCATCCCACAAAAGAATTTGACCATGAATTCGAAAGATGAAGACCGAGACAAGCCGATACCAAATTGTAACAACCTCATCTATATGCCACATAATAGAAGGTCCGGTCGGGGCCCGCACTATATGCCACAAATAGGCAGCAAGGTTACAGGTTAATACCAATACAAACCTGCATCTTAACTCAGAGCATACTAGTGGAAGATTTAAAGTTAATATTGAACTCAACAGCCAAGAATCTCCACTATATATAAACAACCACATTTATATATAACCCCAAAGGAATGTACACCAAATACACAAAATTTTAGCCGTAAGGGCTTATAATTAAACTGCATAGGTGTGGATTACAAACATCGGCACGTAGGCTGACAACACATGAAAATAATAAAGTTCTTCGCTCAGCCTTCGATGGCCAGCAGCAACAACAACAGGGGCTTCATCCCTCTATTTCCCGCTTGGCTCTCCAGCACCAGCACAAGGACAGCCCACCATGATGGTGGCAAACAAGGCAACGGTCAGCATTCAGCTGACTAATTTATAACGACCATACCCCTTTCCCAGGGCAGTGGTATTCCTTCCCTACAGGCATAGCATTTCACAAGCAGATATATCACACAATGTGCACTCACACACAATCAATATATCGCAAATGTCGGCCACGCAGATCGACGCTCCGTACACTTAGGGCACATTCTTGGTGTACCAAAAAACCAAGGTCCCACCACCGTTCAAGGGTCCAAAGCCCAACAGTAAAGTTTGAGCATTATGCTCCACAGCCTATAGCCGGAGACTTTAGTCTTAATGGCGCGCAGGCCTAAGACTCTCATTATGTGAACCTGACGAACGCTAATATCCCAGACACTCATGTCAGACAACCATAACACGGATACAGTTTAGCCCTTGCCCATTGCTCAAATCGCCAGTTCAATGTCTAGACTGATGCGGGTTGGCATCCACTTGTCTGTTTGGCACGAAGCCATTTAAGAGCTCGCATCTCACAATAGCCATACTGTCCACTAAGGACTGGCTTCACAATCCAAAAGGGGAGCTAGTGCCAGTGTTCCTCACGATCGCTTGGCGGGTTCAGCAGAAGCTCTCTTTTTGAACCCAAACTCAACCCAAACCCTGCAACATCCTGCAGTGCCAGAAAACTGGTCTTTCCATAGTATACAACACAAGAATTACGAGGGTATTTTCTTGGAATCCCCATTCCAGTACTTCTTGTTACTCCACTTTATAGGCACAACCCATCGACTCCACAAACTACTCGTTTAAATGCGGAGTCTTCTCCGGTACACAAAATAAAACATCACCAATCAAGACCAACCTGTCTAGATAGGCTTCACACAGCAAGCCTATTCCGTACTACACATTTCCGGATCTATATGAAAGACTTATTGGGGATTTCAAGAATCAACCCAAGGGAAATCCCTCAATAATCCACCTTTTGGTGAGGGAAATCCATGCACATGCCAAAATAAGGATTTCACATGTCCAAGAAGGAAGATTGTTACCCTAGAGGTTCGCTTTGGCGCCATAGAAAACTAGCTGGATGAAAAGCACCGCAACGGACTTGCCTCCATGGATCTGGACTCAGCTCACGATTCGGAGCTCTAATGCTCCACCGGTGGCCGGATTCCTCCTCCTCCTTCCTTGCTCTCCACACTCTCTAACTCTTTAGAAAGAGAAATACCTAAGAGAAATGAGGATTTAACCCTCAACTCTTGGCCTCAATACAGCATGGAGATTTTTGAACCGTTGGATCTTATTTGAAGGGAATAAACGGCCACGAATTGCCCTAAAAATCACTTTCCTAGGCCGAACATGGATTGTGACATGCCCGTTTCACAGGCCGTGTGCCTCAAGTGGCAAAAGAAACTGTCGTATCCCGAACAGGACACGTCCCCGTGACACGCCCGTATCACAAGCTGTGTGCCAGACACGGCTTCGGACACGCCCGTGACTAGCCCGTGTTCATCAGTCCTCACAGACTGGACAAACACAGAGAAAGACACGACCCTTGACACACCCATGTCACAGGCCGTGTTCCCAAAATGTCTTGCCTCCGAGGATCTTCGAATGCATTTTGTCTACCTTATGGAAACACGACGCACTCATAGCAGGACATGGCCCTGGACACGCCTGTGTCACAGGCCGTGTGTCACACTCGACACCGCCCTGCCAACATAGAGCATGAAAGAAAAGGGGGATAGATACTACTCTAGAGGGGGGGTGAATAGAGTAATCAAAAATTGCACTAGCAAAGTTGACTTTCTACTCAACTCCCTTGGAGTTAAATGCGGAATGAAGGTTATAGATATTTGAGAATAAACCCTAAAACCTAACACAAGTGTTGTGCACAAAAGGCAGCCAACTGTAATTACAGTTAAGGCTTGAAAACCTAAACAACAACTAGCAATCCTAGTTAAGATCTAATCACAGCCACAATGCAAGTAATTAATTAAAGCATTCCAGACGACACAAGGAATTTATAGTGGTTCCCCAAACAACTTGGGTATGTCCACTCTTCTACCAACAAGGTAGGAATCCACTCAGGTTTTTGATCAGGTGCCCTGCCACCAACAAGATCTGCTTCAGGTAGATCCAGAAACCTTTAGACTTTTGATCAGGTGTCTAAAAACCAACACAGGTTTTTGATCAGGTGCCCTGCCACCAAGGGATACTTTTGAAGGGAGTAATAACCCTTTACATGAGGGGGAAAGGAGGTTAAGGTGTCTTCTCTATTTTACAATAGATTAGAGAAGCACAATAACTTGCACTGAGCTTGAAAGCTCTAAAAGAATCAAGGCTCCCCCTGGCTAAAGGAATGTCCAGTTGAAGTCTTGCTTCAGTGCAGAAACACTTCAGAAAATACTGAAGGAAAAAGCTACAAGAAGATAAATAATATGAAATAAGATTTCTTCTTTAGGCAGCTATCTTCTTCTTCTTTTTCAAAAGGCTCTGAGTGAAGATCTTCCTGTAAGCAGGAGAACTCAGGTTGAAGAAGAGTGAAGAACTAAAACTTCTTCTCAGTTAGATGTGAATGAGCTGAGAGCAGTTGGAAGCTGTAAGTTCTAAGCTTGAATATAGCTGTTAGCTTTTGAACTCCTTTTTTCTGAATGAACTTGATTTTTGCTATGTGAACTTGTTAATTTCTTTCTTTGGGGAGTTCTTTATATAGCAGCAGCAGCAACGGCTCTAACTTGAGTTTGAATCTTGTCTTTTACTGAACTCTGCAAGCTGGGCTGCAAAAAGCATAAAGCAAAACAAATACTGCAGGCAGATATCTTATAAAACAATAAAACTTTCTAAGAAGCTGCAAATTACTCTGATGAGATAAAACTAGAGAAAGTCACATCAGAAAAGACTCTTTACAGCCAAGAAAGACTTTTTGGGTCTAACAGCTATAAAGGACAGCCTGGCAGATAAAGCAGAAAACATATCCCAGCTATAAGACAAACAACTTTGTCAGAAAAAGATTAGCTCATGCATAAGGAATGGAACTGATATTGCATGGAAATAATATCACAATTTATTCAAATAATCTTTTATAAAATATGCCAAAATAAATATGAAATTAATCACATCATAGAAGACGACAAAACTACTCAAGACATATAGCAAAACGTCGAACGACCCTCGGAGATCGTCGACCGAAGCACGGAGATCGTCGACCTATCAGACAGCTAGTCGAACGATCCAGATAGTCGAACTATCAAAGAAGATAGTCGAACTAGCTCAGCAGATAGTCGATCTATCAGAACAGATAGTCGAGCTATCAGATAGTCGATCTATCAAGACAGATAGTCGAACTACCAAACAAAACAGATAGTCGACCTATCAAACAGATAGTCGACCTATCACAGAAAAACAGATAGTCGACCTATCAACAGATAGTCGAGCTATCAAACAAAACAGATAGTCGACCTATCAACAGATAGTCGAACTATCAGATAGTTGAACTATCCAAGCAGATAGTCGAACTATCAAAGCAACACAGATAGTCGACCTATCAACAGATAGTCGAACTATCAAAGCAACACAGATAGTCGACCTATCAACAGATAGTCGAACTATCAAAGCAACACAGATAGTCGACCTATCAACAGATAGTGGAACTATCAAAGCAGACAGATAGTCGACCTATCAACAGATAGTCGAGCTATCAAATAGTTGAACTATCCAAGCAGATAGTCAAACTATCAAAAATAACAGATAGTCGACCTATCAACAGATAGTTGAGCTATCAGATAGTTGAACTATCCAAGCAGATAGTCGAACTATCAAAGAAAATAGATAGTCAACCTATCAACAGATAGCCGAGCTATCAACGCAGACAGAACGTCGACCAACTGATAGACGATTGTCGATCAGCCGATAGACGATAGTCGAGCGGCGTTCGACCATAGTCGAATGAAAAACAACTTAACCAAATTTACATCTGGAAAAGTGACCTCTAAAACAAGAGCAACAAACCTTTGACCATAGATAAATCTTGGGTCAAGAAACAGAAAGAGAAGACTAAACTCAAATCAAAACCTAGGGTACCAACAATCTCCCCCTATTTGAGTTAAGTCTCTCAATAATTAAAACATTCAAAACTAATTACTGAAAGTAAAATAAAATGCATAAAGAAAAATAACTAAGCAGATATCATCAATCAAACAGATAAGCAATTAACTGTCAATCAATGAAAAATTAAGGTGCTTCAGAGTTAGATTTAGGATTAGAAGAGCTAGAAACAAAAGTAATCTTTCTTGAGGGATCTAGAGCTTCTTTTCTCGATAGCTTCAGGTCTTGTTCTCCAATAATTTTCAATTCTGTTGTTCTTGGGACCACTGCCTCAGGATGCTTTTCCATATAATTTGAAGGATCAAATATCTCAGGTCTAACCTGGAACTTGTCGAGCTCCTTCATTTTGAATTTTGATATTGTGGTCAATCCTGCAGTGTCCTTTCCTTCTACTTTTGCTTTCTTAATTTGCGCTGCTCTAACGAGTTCAAGAAAACGAGCCATCCTAAAATTAGGATCAAGCTCTGGGCTTTCATAAACAATCTCAGAAGAAGTATCAACTGGTTCTTTATCCTGAATATCTAGATAAGAAAGGGGAGCAGACTTAGCAAATATCTTGCTAGAATTTTCAGATAAAATAATTTGCTTACCTTTTGAAACATCCTTCTCAGAGTGATTTGGTTTAGGAGAGGTAGAGCTTTTAAGTTCTTTGGACTGAGGAGGAGAAAATGTTGGTCTTTGATACACTACCTCCTTTACCTGTTCCTTAACAGCATCAGGTCTTTGATAGCCAGTTTGACTTTTACCTTGGTATCCTTGTGAACTTCTCCTTTGAGCTGACTGAGATGGACTTGATCTTTTGGACTGAGCAGCAGGTTTTCCAGATAAGTTTCCTGAGGCTCCTGCACTGGGAGGTGGAGGAGGAGGACCTCTAGGATTCCATCTATGGACAGGAGAGTCATACCTCTTTGACTTTTTCCTTTGCTTTTGCTGGTTCTTAGAAAACAACATCCAATGCTGGAAGTCTTTTGACTTAGAATCAATTCCTTTCAGTATATAATACGGGGTATCATTATCTGGATTAGCAAGAGGAGGAGCAACAGCTTTTCTTTTCTTTTTAGCAATTCTTTTTCTTTTTGACTCAGCAGACTCATCAGAATCAATTTCATCTTCAGAATTAGAGGAGATGGGCAGATCATAGGGATCAAATGCAACTTGCATAGCCCTTTCCTTTTCCTTTAAAGCAGCTTTCTCTAGTTCTTCTTCTATGGCATCCTGTGCCAATAGAGCATCTAAATCCAAGCCCGGGGAATCATCCCATACAGTAGATTTTTCAATTTGGGCATCTGCAGCTTTTTCTTGAAGATCAGAAACTGTCATAGTGACCAGTTCTGCTTGCACTTCTGGCTGAGCAACTTCAAAAATATGAACGGCTGGTTCTGGTTGAACTTCTGGAGCAGGTTGGATAACAGGCTCTTGAACTTCTAGAACTTCTTCCAATTTATCTGTAGTATTATGAATAAAATTTTTCTAAATGACATCTAATCATCCCTTCCAGATATTCCCAAACTATCATATCGGTTATCAAGTCTAAAAAGTAAGTAAAGGGAATACCTTCAGAATCGGCCACAGCATGTCCTAACTCCCATAATTTATCTAGAAAGGAAGTGATAATTCCTTCTAGGTACAGGGCAACCAAGGGAGTAGAACATTCTTCTAAACAAGCTTTAACAATAAATTCAGATTTCAACAAAGCATCAGAAATTTCTTTTTCAGATGGAGAAGGAGGAGCTGAATCTTCTATTGCTTTCTCTGCCACTACATGATGATCTGCTGGAGTGGAGGCCAAAGGCTGCTCAGAGACATCTTCATCAAGCATCTCCCCCTGCCTGATTTCAGTAGAAACTGAAACCAGGCCCCTAGAAGAAGAGGGCTCAGCAGACTTTGAGAGTTTTTGAATAGCAGCAGTCAAAGAGGAGATAGAGGAAGCAAGGGGAGCAATCGCCTCTTCAATCATAATTTTGATTGAGGGGGTAATTAACTCCACAATGCTAGAGATAAATGCTGGTGTTATTTCAAAGGGTGATGATGATGATGGTGGGGTAATTTCAGAGGATGGAAGATCAGCAAGGATGGTATATGCATGATGAGCTGGAGAATGAACTGGAGATGGAACTGGAGATGTATGAGTGGATACAGGGTGATCAATGTGATCAGAAGAGGGAATTGGAGAATGAAGAGGAGTAGAAATCTCAGACACCAACAAATCAAAACTAGGATGAGAAATCCCAGCAAGATGAGTCGGGAGAGGAGATGCAGGAGGAGATGCAAGAGGAGAGGCAGAAGGTCGTACTTCAATTGAAGTTGAGGGAACTTCAACTGAAGTAGACGGCAAAGCAGATGAAGAAGATGGAAGGGATGGATTTGCTGAGCCAGCTGCTAGAAGGGGGGAGTGACTGCGACAGTCCTGGTGCTCTCAGATGTAACTGGAGCAACCCCTGCGGGAGCGGGCTTCAGGAAGGTCCTTTTCCATTTGGCGAACAGGGAAGGATCCATCTTCTTACTGGCGTTTATGGAGGTGGCAGCAGACACTAGCAGATGGGGGTATTTCTCCTTCAAAAAAATTCCAACTACCCTTCCCAGGGTAACTTCTTTCTTGCCATTCATTTTCCTGATCAAATCAAATAGAACGCCTGCCCAATTGATCTGTTTCTTATTTACAATTGCACACATTAGTGCAAATTGCTGCCTTGTAATATTATCGTGGGCGGAGTGCTTTCCCAGTAGCACTTTTCTAACTATTTCAGTAAGAAACTTGATTTTAAACAGAAAATTCACTTTGAGTAGCTTAGAGGGAATGCCTTCGGCATGTCCCAGCTCAGTTAACATCCTTCCAAACTCAGGAGTATCTTGCTCATACTCTTCTTCCCCATTAATCAATCCAAAAATTTCAGTCAAAATAGCGGGAGTCAATGTTACCTCTTCTCCGCTAATGGTTCCAGTCATCGAATCATAAGTTGAAGACGAAGTGAATGCCCACTCTTTGATCTCTTGAGTGTTTATCTTTATTCTGTAGGACATGAGTTTCTCTAACCCTTGATCTTTGCACAGATTAAGAATCTCCACTATTCCTGGTTCGCAGCAGTTGAAGGCGTCGAAATCTACGCTGAACCCTGCATCAAACTTCACTATTACAAGGAGCATTGGAGCAATCGCCATCGAAAGAGCTGGAGAAGATGAGAGAGAGACGGCGAGGACGGAGCGGCAGAAAACGCAAGACAAAGAGCAAGCGGGAAGACGGAATGCGAAAAGATGCTCTCCGTCGATGATAAAAGCAACTATCTCTTAACCTAGGTCGACCATCGGCTTTATATTAAAACAACGATCTTCGATCTATTTAAAAGATACTGGAGACGATGGTCGAACGGTCGTTCGACAATCGGTCCTAAAGCAGAGTAGTCGATCAATCGTTCGACTATTTCTGTCTTCACAAACAGCAAGCTGTCGTCAACCATAGATCGACGATAGGCTCGACCTGTTCGACTATCTTCGAACGCCGGTCGACGATCTTCAAGCATATAAGCTATCTTCAACCATAGGTCGACGATAGGCTTAATCCGATCGACTATCTTCGAACGTCGTTTGACGATCTTCAAACAGGTTTCAACAAGGCAGACGTCACACTTATTCTCTTCTATTAATCATGCCTAGTTGAACCAAAAAGGACAGATGCTTCTGTTCATCTAAGGGCTTGGTGAATATATCACCTCTCTGAAGGTCTGTGGATATGAACTCAAGGCTGATCTTGTTCTTTTCCACACAATCTCTCAGGAAATGGTGTCTAATCTCAATGTGCTTCGTTCTAGAGTGGTGCACTGGATTTTATGCAATGGAGATAGCACTTGTACTATCACACATGATTTTAGTGTTCTTGTGTGAGTACCCATAATCCAAAAGTTGGTTTTGTATCCACAAGATCTGTGAACAATAACTAGCAGCTGCTATATATTCAGCTTCTATAGTTGAAGTTGAGACAGAGGCCTGCTTCTTACAGAACCAAGAGACCAATCTCTCTCCCAGGAACTGACAAGTTTGTTGGTACCCTAGTTTGATTTGAGTTTAGTCTTGTCTTCTTAGTCTCTTGACCCATGAATTATCTATGGTCAAGGTTAGTTGTCTAGCTGTAGAGTTCTCAGCTTATCCAGATAAGAATTTGGTTAAGTAGTTTGTTCGTTCGACTATGGTCGAACGCCGCTCGACTATTGTCGACTAACTGTTCGACGATCGTCTGTCAGTTGCTCGATGTTCTGTCTGTGTGGATAGTTCGACTATCTGTTGATAGTTCGACTATCTGTGTGCTGTGATAGTTCGACTATCTGCTTTGATAGTTCAACTATCTGATAGCTCGACTATCTGTTGATAGTTCGACTATCTGTCTTTTTCTGATAGTTCGACTATCTGTTGATAGGTCGACTATCTGTTTTCCCTTGGTAGTTCGACTATCTGCTTTGATAGTTCAACTATTTATTAGCTCGACTATCTGTTGATAGTTCGACTATCTGTCGTTTTCTGATAGTTCGACTATCTGTTGATAGGTCGACTATCTGTTTTCCCTTGGTAGTTCGACTATCTGCTTTGATAGTTCAACTATCTGATAGCTCGACTATCTATTGATAGTTCGACTATCTGTCGTTCTTTGATAGTTCGACTATCTGTTGATACTTCGACTATCTGTTCTGCGTTGATAGTTCGACTATCTGTTGATAGGTCGACTATCGGTTTTGCTTTGATAGTTCGACTATCTGTTGATAGGTCGACTATCTGATAGCTCGACTATCTTCTGATAGTCGAACTATCTGTTGTGATAGTTCGACTATCTCCTTTGATAGTTCGACTATTTGGATCGTTCGACTATCTGTCCAATAGTTCGACGATCTCCGTTCTTCGGTCGACGATCTCCGAGGGTCGTTCGACGTTTTCTGTTTGCCTTTTTATTTATTTATTCTATTTTAATTAATAAATATATTATCTGGCATCTTATTTCAGTTGTTTTATAATAATATTTCCAGGCAATATCTGCTCCATCTTTTTTGCCTGAGTCAAATCTTTTCAGATAAAGTTGTTTGTCTTATTAGTTGACAGTGTATTTTACTTTATCTGCTGTCAGTCCTTTATAGCCGTTAGACTGAAAAGTCTTCCTTCTGCTATAAAGAGTTTGTCTCTGATGTGATTTTATTTAGTACCTTTATTATCAGATTGCTTCCTGCAGCTTCCTTGAAAAAGGTTTATCCCTTTTATAGAATATTTTGCTACAGAGTTTGTTTGTCTTTGTGATATTTGCAGCCCAGGTTTCAAGTTTCAGAAGAAGACAAACAGTTCAAATTGAAAAGAGCTGTTGCTTGTTGCTACTATAAAAGGAATCCTTTGGAGAAGGATTTCAGCTAGCTAACCAGTTATTCTAAGAGTTATTCAATTAGCATTCAAGCTTTCATCAAGACCAAGTTTAACTGCTCTCAGCAATCTTCATTCAACTGAGAAGTGTTAAGCTCTTCTGCTCTTCTTCAACCTGAGTTCTCCTGTTTCCAGGAAGTTCAGACTCAGAGTTCTTTTGAAGAAGAAGAAGAAGATAGCTGCTAGAAGATTTCTATTTTATATTTTATATCTTCTTGTAGTTTTTTCTTCAGTTTTTACTAAAGAGTTTCTGCACTGAAGCAAGACTTCACCTGGACGTTCTTTGAGCCAGGGGGAGCCTTGATTCTTTTAGAGCTTTCTAGCTCAGTGCAAGTCTTTGTGCTTCTCTAATCTATTGTAAAATAGAGAAGACTTTTTAACCTTCTTTCCCCCTCCTGTACAGGGTTATTACTCCCTTCAAAAGTATCCCTTGGTGGCAGGGCACCTGATCAAAAACCTGTGTTGGTTTTTAGACACCTGATCAAAAGTATAAAGGGTTTCTAGATCTACCTGAAGCAGATCTTGTGGTGGCAGGGCACCTGATCAAAAACCTGTAGTGGATTCCTACCTTGTTGGTAGAAGAGTGGACGTACCCAAGTTGTTTGGGGAACCACTATAAATTCCTTGTGTCGTCTGGCTTGCTTAATTTAATTACTTGCATTGTGGCTGTGATTAGATATAACTAGGTTTGCTAATTGCTGATTAGGATTTCCAAGTCTTAACTGTAATTACAGTTAGCTTGAGTTTGTGCACAACACTTGTGTTAGGCTTTAGGGTTATCTCCTTATATATAATCTTTTCATTCCGCATTTCACTCCAAGGGAGTTGGGTAGACTATTAAGTTTTGTCTAGTGCAAAATTTGATAACTCTATTCACCCCCCCTCTAGAGTAGTATCTATCCCTTCACTTTCAAAGTTCCTGAGGTACTTTTCCTGTCAACTCGACAACCAGCATAATCAGAATCAGAATATCCAATTAATTCAAATTCTGACTCAGCTGGGTACCAAAGTCCTAGATTTGGACATCCCTTCAGGTATCTCAAGATTCTCTTGAGAAGAATCAGATGAGATTCCTTGGGGTTTACCTGGAATCTAGCACAAAGGCATGTAGCAAACATTATGTCTGGCCTACTTGCAGTTAAATACAATAGGGAACCAACAATGGCCCTATAATTCTTTTGATCAACAGGCTTTCCCTGATCATCAGAATCAATAACTACATTAGTAGCCATAGGTGTATGCATTGCTAAAGCATCTGCCATCCCAAACTTCTTTACCAATTCCTTGGCATATTTGGATTGGGAGATGAAGATGTCATCAGCATCTTGCTTTACTTGGAGACCAAGAAAGTAAGACAGCTCACCCATACTACTCATCTCAAACTTAGAATGCATCAAGTTGGAGAACTTTTTGCATAGTTTGGGATCAGTGGAACCAAAAATAATGTCATCCACATACACTTGAACTAACAGGATTGTGTCCTTGTGGTGCTTGACGAAGAGGGTTCTATCAACTACTCCCCTAATAAAGTTGTGTTCTAACAGGAAACTAGCTAGAGTCTCATACCAGGCTCTTGGTGCTTGTTTGAGTCCATAAAGAGCTTTTTGCAACTTGAATACATGTGAGGGCTGAGTTGAAGAAACAAAACCGGGTGGCTGTTCAACAAATACCTCTTCCTTTAGCTCACCATTAAGAAAGGCACTTTTGACATCCATCTGAAAAACCTTAAACTTCATATAGGCTGCATAGGCTAAGAAGATCCTTATTGCCTCTAGCCTTGCAACAGGAGCAAAGGTTTGGTCATAATCTATACCTTCCTCCTATCTGTAGCCCTGAGATACAAGCCTAGCTTTATTCCTTACAATGATTCCATTTGCATCCAACTTGTTTCTATACACCCACTTGGTGCCTATGATCAGTTGGCCTTTAGGTCTTGGAACCAAAGTCTATACTTTACATCTTTCAAACTGATTGAGTTCCTCTTGCATAGCAATGATCCAGTGGGGATCTAGCTCAGCATCTTTAATGGTGAGGGGCTCAATCTGTGAAAGGAAACAAGCATGCATCACATCCTGTCTTAACTGATGTCTTGTTTGAACACCAGCTGATATGTCTCCTATCACTTGAGATGTAGGATGATCTCTAAGTATGACAACATCAGCAGGTGGGATGTGATCTTCAGCAATAGTTGGGATTAATTCCTCAGGAGGAATTTAGTCTACTATTGGTGGTTCAGCAACAATTTCTGCAATGTCTTCATCACTGTCTGATTCAGTGATATGAAGAGTTGAAAGATGGAGGATTTCTTGAGTGACATCTTTGGTAGATTCTGGTACCTGTAATGAACTTGAGGAAGGGGAAGTTTCCTTCTCCTTATAAAACATTTGGGATTCATCAAAGGACACATGAACAGACTCTTCAATTTTAGAAGATGATTTATTAAATACCCTATAAGCTTTGCTTACTTGGGAATATCTAAGAAAAATTCCCATTAAAGCTTTTGCTTCAAATTTTTTAAGGTATTCTTTATTGTTATTATGAATATAAACTACACAGCCAAAAACTTTAAAATAATTTATTTTAGGTTTCTTTCCTTTAAGTAACTCATAAGGAGTTTTACACTTAAGCTTGTGTATCAGACTTCTATTCAAGACATAGTTGGCTGTACTAACAGCTTCTGCCCAATAGGAAAGAGGCATATTAGCATCTGCCATTAATGTGCCAGCAGCTTCAATTAGTGTTCTGTTCTTCCTTTCAACTACCCCATTTTGTTGGGGAGTTCTAGGAGCTGAGAAGCTATGTTTGATACCTTCTCTCTCACAGAATTCTTGCATGAGAAGAGAGTCAAACTCAGTACCATGATCACTTCTGATCAAGGCCTTAGTTCTCAACCTTAGTTCTCAAAAAGAACACCCAAGTGAACCTAGTGAAGTCATCTACAATGACTAGGGTGTAATACTTCCCTCCTAAACTCTGTACATTTATTGGGCCAAATAGGTCCAAATGTAATAAATACAGGATTCTAGGAGAATCACTTTTATTTACTGATTTAAATGAATTCTTGGTTTGCTTGCCTAGTTGACAAGCCTTGCATAGGCTCTCCTTCTTGTAGGGGCAAGAAGGTAAACCTCTAACAAGGTTGTGTTTAGATAACCTAGATATATTCTTGAGGTTAACATGGCTAAGCCTTTTATGCCATAAAGTATTGTTATTTGTTACTTCATTAAACAAGCAGATTTCAGAGTGAGTTGAGTTAAAATCTACTAAATAAATATTACCTTGTCTAATACCTACTAATACAACATTATTATTTAAAGTAATATTACAAAGAGAGTTAGAGAATGATACCTGGTATCCAGCATCACATAACTGACTTACTGAGATTAGATTATGCTTCAGTCCAGTTACATAAGCAACTCTCTTGAATGTAACAGCTCCAATTGTCATCCTGCCATAGCCTTCAGTTTGACCACAGCTTGAATCTCCAAAGATTACCTTTGGGCCAAGCTTTGCCTTGAACCTTGACAGATGTTCTTTATTTCCTGTCATATGCTTGGAGCAACCTGTAACACACCCCATCCGTTACGGGTAATATAACAGAAGGTCCGGCCGGGGCCCCACGTCATATTAAGCGAACAGACGGAACGGTTACTAAATTTGAAATACCATAATCCGATACATTCAATTAAAACCGTATCCTAACTCAGAATCATTCTAGCGGAAGCATAAAAGGAGTTTAACGAAAAACCGCGCCCAACGGCGAATGTCCACTAAACAAGCAAAGGAATGAAAATACAACCACATGTCCACAAAACGGCCTTAAGGCCTTACATGAAAGTGTTCAACTGAAAATACAAGTAGCTTGCATACATCGGCACGCAGGCCGGCAATACATGAAACTAGCTAACAAAAAGGGGCTGGGCCTTCGAGGGCCAGCTCAGCAAAATGGGCTTCGGCCCGCTATTTCCCGCTCGGCTCCGCAGCACCTGCAAGCCAACATTCCACCGAGCGGTGGCAAACAAAGTAACGGTCAGCAAAGGCTGACCAAATTATAACGACCCCACCCCTTTCTCGGGGTGGCGGTGCCTCTTCCCTGCAAGCGGATTAGCATAATCACATAAAGCTAAAAAGTGCATTTAAAGCATCAAAACACCACAAACGTTGGCTCAACCGGCCCAACGTCTCGTGCACTCAGGGCACCTTATCAGTGTACCGGATATCCCCGGTCCCACTACCATTCTCAGTCCTGGACTGGATGGCTACATGATGAGCATTCGCTAGTCGTGACTCAAAGGTCTCGACTCTCTCCTATGCCTGTAGCAACCCACCAATTATCTTAGGTGGTCGAACTACACCACATAGTGCAGGTACAGTTCGGTCGAGCCCGCTGCTCAAATCGTCGTACCCAACACGCACGACGCGGGTCGACTTCCCCTTGCCTGTTATCGCATACATAACCGATTGTTATGTAACAAGGGTGGTACTCGCGGCCACCTAAGTTGGGCCCTCAAGGAGCACAACTCCACACACTAGCCATACGGTCTCCGAGAGACGGGCTTCGCACAAATACGACAAAAACCCCTCGGGAGTTGATGCCAACGATCCAACGACCTAGTGCAAGCGTAAAACAACCACGGAGTCTTCTCCGGGCAATCATAAACATCACCAATCCAGACGCATCCGGATGGGCTTCACACAGCATGCCTAAACCGTACTCGCGCTTCCGGTACTAATGCAATTAAACTAACGGGGATGTCAACATCGACCCGTCGGAGAGCACCTTTCCCCCACGCGATGGTGGGGAGACACTTCCATGCAAGTATGCTAAATAAGGGCTTCACCTGCCCAAGAAGAAAAGTCGTTACCCTTGACGTGCGTTTCTGCGGCATGGCTCGGTCACGGATGTCCAAGTGCAAATCCGGCTAGCGCGTGCCGAATCAACTCCAAATCGATCACTACCGGTGCGGCTTCCCCTTTCCAATGCGAACCCTAACCCTAACCCTAGCTCTCGGTCGGCCAAGAGAAGGGTGAGGTTTGTCGGGCTGCTACCTTGGCTCCAGAAATCGGGGAGGAGGAGAAGAAAAGTGCGGGTTCTTCCCCCTTGCAACCGACGGCCGAGAGGGAGAGAGAGAGCACACGGGAGAGAGAGAGAGAGAGAGAGACCGAGGGAGAGGAAGAGGGATGGAGCTTCTCCGGCCGCCCCTTGCCGGCGCCGACGAGAGAGGAGGAGGAGGGAGGCGGGGCTCCGGCTTCCTCGGGTTGCCGAGAGAGGAATCGCGCGAGAGAGAGAGGGGAGGCGGCGGGATCGGGGGAATCGGGCTGGGTAGGTTTAGGTTTAGATTAAGTTTGTATTTATAACTCCTACCTACAACCGGCTATTGGCAGCCCTCACACTAAACGCACACCAAACTCGTTCAAACTCGCGCGCCAAATTTACGGGGCGTTACAATTCTCTCCTCCTAAAAAGAAATTTCGTCCCGAAATTCAAAATGCGAATAACGAAATGAAATTCGCCATACCTGAGTTAAACAGATCGGGGTACTCCTCGCGCATGACCTCTTCAGGCTCCCAAGAGAGCTCTTCGCGGCCACAATTGTCCCACCGGACACGCACCATCTTGATTGTCTTTCTCCGCAACTGTCGGATGTCGCTATCGATAATACAAATTGGCTTCACCTTAGTAGATAGGCCGCTATCCACCGGCACCACATCGACTTCCAACACAGAATCGGGTTCCCGCACCGCCTTCCTCAGCACTGAAATATGGAAGACGTCATGCAACCCACTCAGCTCCATCGACAAAGCAAGTCGGTAAGCTGCCTCGCCGATGCGTTCGGTGATCTCGAATGGCCCTAAATACCTTGGACTCAGCTTCTTCAAGCGACGAACCCTTGACACTCCTTTGAAAGGCTTTATCTTCAGGTACACCCAATCTCCAACCGCGAACTCCACGTTCCGGTGCTTTGCGTTATAATACTTTGCTTGACGATCTTGGGCGGTCAACAACCGCTCTCGAATGATCCGTATAGACTCATTTGCCTCAACAACATCTTTGCGCTTCAGTAATTTTGTATCACCTGTCTCTGCCCATGCTAACGGAGTGCGGCACTTCCTGCCGTATAACGCTTCGTACGGGGCCATCTGGATACTTGCCTGATAACTGTTGTTATAGGCGAACTCAACCATGTGCAAGTGATTTTCCCAATGTTGTCCGAAATCTAAAACGCACATGCGCAACATATCTTCCATCGTACGATTAGTCCTCTCAGTTTGTCCATCGGTCTGCGGGTGGAAGGCTGTGCTAAACTTGAGCTTCGTGCCCAACGATCGATGAACATGCCTCCAATCACCGGACGTAAACCGTCCATCACGGTCGCTGACTATGCTGCGAGGGACTCCATGCAACCGAACGATGTTCTCCACATACAACTTTGCTAGCTTCTCCACTGGATCGCTCTTTCGATTTGGAATGAAATGCGCAACTTTGGTCAACCGATCAACAATCACCCAAACGGAATCATTTTTCTGCAACGACTTCGGCAAACCGTGCACGAAATCCATGGAAATGTCATCAAATTTCCACTCCGGGATTGGCAACGATTTCAAGAAGCCTCCAGGTCGTTGGCATTCGGCCTTCACTAGCGCGCATGTTTGACATTTTGCCACGTAGAGAGCTATGTCCTTCTTCATGCCTGGCCACCAAAACAAAATCTTCATATCCTTATACATCTTTGTGCTCCCAGGGTGAACTGAGTACTTGGTGTTGTGAGCCTCGTACATCAATTCTTCCCGTAGAGTGCCAGACTTTGGGATGCACAAGCGATTATCCTTCCTCAGAAGACCGTCTTGAACCAAGAACTGGGAATTTGACCCTTCCGATGCATAACGTTTCATGCTCTCATCGAGCTCCAACGCTCTCCGAACTCTGTCTGCAAGGTCGCATTGCACCTCCGTCCAGTTCAAGCATGCGTTTGCACTAGTACTCCTGTCGACACAGGTAATACCCAAGTCTTCCAACTCCTGGATTAAACGTTCATCATGCCTGCTCAACCAGTTTGCTCGCGCTGGAGTTCTGCGACTTAAAGCATCAGCGACCACATTCCCCTTCCCGGGTGTATAATGAATCTCGAATGTGTAATCTCCGAGGAATTCCATCCATCTTCTTTGCCGCATGTTCAACTCCTTCTGGTTCAACAGGTACTTAAGACTTTTATGGTCCGTAAAGATGTCAACCTTCACGCCATAAAGATAATGCCGCCACAGCTTCAGGGCAAATATCACCGCCGCTAACTCCAAGTCGTGGACGGGATAGTTTCTCTCATGCACCTTCAGCTGGCGCGAGCCGTAAGCTATAACTTGTCCAAACTGTAGGAGAACGCAGCCTAAGCCGCTCCCTGAGGCATCGCTATAGATTTCATAGCCGTCCGTACCACATGGCGATCTCAAAATAGGCGCCGTGGTCAGACGACCCTTCAATTCCTCAAAAGCTCGTGCGCACTCTGGTGACCACACAAACTTCTTATCCTTTCTCGTCAAGGTAGTGAGAGGTAAAGCAATCCGTGAGAAGTTCTCCACGAACCTCCTGTAGTAGCCGGCAAGTCCCAGGAAACTCCGGACTTCCGCCACTGTAGTCAGTACGGGCCACTCCTGTATAGCTGCTATCTTCGCTGGATCCACAGCGATACCTTCTCCACTAATGACATGACCGAGAAATGCTACAGACGATAGCCAAAACTCGCACTTAGAGAACTTGGCATAAAGTCGACTTCTCCTCAGGGTGTGCAAAACCAATCTCAGATGGTTCGCATGATCCTCCTCCGACTGTGAATATACCAAAATGTCGTCTATGAAGACAATCACAAATCGGTCCAGATATTCTCGAAAGGTTCTATTCATCAAATCCATGAATACCGACGGCGCGTTTGTCAGCCCGAACGGCATCACTGTGAACTCGTACTGGCCATAGCGTGTGCTAAATGCCGTCTTGGGAATATCACTTTCCCTTATACGCAACTGATAATAACCGGACTTCAGATCCAGCTTCGAGTAGACCGTTGATCCAGCCAACTGATCAAATAGATCATCGATTCTTGGAATCGGATATTTATTCTTCTCTGTCAGCTTGTTCAGTTCTCGGTAATCTATGCATAGACGCAGACTTCCGTCCTTCTTTTTCACGAAAAGGACCGGCGCACTCCAAGGTGAACCACTTGGACGTATATACCCCTGCTCTAGCAATTCCTGCAGCTGAACCTTTAGCTCCGCCATTTCCTTTGGCGCCACTCTATACGGTGCACGGGCCACAGGTTTCGCACCTGGCACCAGATCAATAGGGAAATCAATCTCTCGCTGGGGTGGAATCCCAGGGAGATCTTTAGGAAACACATCCGCGAATTCTGACACAATGGGAATGTCGTTCAAACGGGACTTCGGCTCTACAGCCTCCAATAATGTGAAGAACAACTCTGCGCCCTTCTGAACTGCTTTTACCACTTGGAGAGCAGACATCAGCGTCTTGCTCGATCCTCGCATGCCAGCGAATTTGGTCTCGCATTCAGTACCTTGCCCCAAAGTGATTTCCTTCGAGTTGCAGTCAATACACGCATGCTGCTCTGAAAGCCAGTCCATGCCAAAGATCACGTCAAACTCGGATATCGGCAGTAGAGCTGCTTCCAACTTAAAATCACGACTACCAATCCGCACTTGGACACAGCAAGACCTATCCGCACGCATCAAGCACCCGTTAGGTAGTAAAACATCCAGTCTATCACTTGATACAACGGAAGGCACTCCGATGCGCAATATGAAGTCCTCGGATAGAAATGAATGAGAAGCGCCTGTATCGAACAGTGCTCTCGCCGGATAGTCCCAAATTAGGACGAAACCTAACTCAAACATGTTAAGCATGACACAAAGTAGCAAGTATATAAAGCAGTAGAAACTATATACTACGACATACCTGTCACCACGTCGTTTTGCTTTATGGCCTCCTGTTGGCCAAGGTTGTAAACTCGAGGCTGAGCGGGAGTATAGTGAGAAGCTGTTGACTCCACCGCTTTCCCCTTCTCGGCATAAGATGCCCCTGCCTTCTTCTCAGTCTTCGGAGGGCCACTGCGGCACTCCCGGGCATAATGCCCCACCTTGCCGCAAGTGTAACAAGTAACCGGGCCTCTACTCGGAGTAGCTCCAGAAGTAACAGTAGAAGGGGCGGGTCCAGACGACCTACCCTTCTTGTTCCACCTGTTGCGGAACCCAGACTTCGAAGAGGTATTTGCCTTGAAATCTGGCTTCTTCACAGCCAGATCTTTCTTACTCTGCACTCTCCTCATGTCTACATCCAACGATCTGGCAGAGTTCACCAAAACCTGAAAGCCCTGCGTCATCGGGCCTGAGAGAAGTAGCCTCAGGTCATCCCGCAGTCCTTCATAAAACCTGTTGGTCTTTCGCTCCTCGTCCGCAAACGTGAAGCTGGCATACCGTCCCAACCTCGTGAACTCGTGCAAGTACTCATCAACTGAACCTTCTCCCTGAGTCAGACGCTGAAACTGGTTCTCCAACGCAATCCTCTGCGTGGAGGGGAGGTACCTGGCCAGAAATAGTCTCGAGAACTCCTCCATCGAAACCTCAGATAGCTGCCTGCCAGCAAGCTGGTGCAGCTCTACCTCGTCCCACCAAAGCCTTGCCTCTCCATCCAGTAGGAAAGTGGCTATGGTCACCTTCTGAGCTTCATCAGTCTCTGTCGCTGTCAGGGTCCTCTTGATACGGGAGAGCCAATCTTCGACCTGCGTCGGTGATTCCACTCCCGAAAATGTAGGAGGATGGAAGCTCATGACATGTTGCATCTGCCTGTCATTTGCTCGCTTTGCCACTAAGGGCTCAGCAGGCACTTGCCTCGCCGCCATCGGCTCGGCTACAACAGTCTGCTGCGGGACCACCACAGGGTGTACCTGCTCTCTGGGCTGCGCATTGATCATCGCAAACACCGCTTCCGCAACTAATCGGATAGTCTCGGCAGAAGGAGGAGGTGTAGGTTCATCCCTCGGTGCATTACTCTCTGCAGTGTGCTGATTCCGGGACTCCGCAGCACCACTTCTGGTCACCTATAGTTGCAACACACACATTCGTGACTAAAAGACATAGCAAACATCAAACAAAGGAACGCTCAGGTTCCACAAACAGTGTTTTTCAATGTGTTTCATGCATGATTTTCATTCCTAAGTGGACATTCACGGGTCGTTTCATGTTAAAATGGCAACGCACATAAGTGCTCACCACCCCTTAAAAGGAATTCGACCACGAATTTGAAGAAGGAAGATCGACACCGGGCTCTGATACCAAATTGTAACACACCCCATCCGTTACGGGTAATATAACAGAAGGTCCGGCCGGGGCCCCACGTCATATTAAGCGAACAGACGGAACGGTTACTAAATTTGAAATACCATAATCCGATACATTCAATTAAAACCGTATCCTAACTCAGAATCATTCTAGCGGAAGCATAAAAGGAGTTTAACGAAAAACCGCGCCCAACGGCGAATGTCCACTAAACAAGCAAAGGAATGAAAATACAACCACATGTCCACAAAACGGCCTTAAGGCCTTACATGAAAGTGTTCAACTGAAAATACAAGTAGCTTGCATACATCGGCACGCAGGCCGGCAATACATGAAACTAGCTAACAAAAAGGGGCTGGGCCTTCGAGGGCCAGCTCAGCAAAATGGGCTTCGGCCCGCTATTTCCCGCTCGGCTCCGCAGCACCTGCAAGCCAACATTCCACCGAGCGGTGGCAAACAAAGTAACGGTCAGCAAAGGCTGACCAAATTATAACGACCCCACCCCTTTCTCGGGGTGGCGGTGCCTCTTCCCTGCAAGCGGATTAGCATAATCACATAAAGCTAAAAAGTGCATTTAAAGCATCAAAACACCACAAACGTTGGCTCAACCGGCCCAACGTCTCGTGCACTCAGGGCACCTTATCAGTGTACCGGATATCCCCGGTCCCACTACCATTCTCAGTCCTGGACTGGATGGCTACATGATGAGCATTCGCTAGTCGTGACTCAAAGGTCTCGACTCTCTCCTATGCCTGTAGCAACCCACCAATTATCTTAGGTGGTCGAACTACACCACATAGTGCAGGTACAGTTCGGTCGAGCCCGCTGCTCAAATCGTCGTACCCAACACGCACGACGCGGGTCGACTTCCCCTTGCCTGTTATCGCATACATAACCGATTGTTATGTAACAAGGGTGGTACTCGCGGCCACCTAAGTTGGGCCCTCAAGGAGCACAACTCCACACACTAGCCATACGGTCTCCGAGAGACGGGCTTCGCACAAATACGACAAAAACCCCTCGGGAGTTGATGCCAACGATCCAACGACCTAGTGCAAGCGTAAAACAACCACGGAGTCTTCTCCGGGCAATCATAAACATCACCAATCCAGACGCATCCGGATGGGCTTCACACAGCATGCCTAAACCGTACTCGCGCTTCCGGTACTAATGCAATTAAACTAACGGGGATGTCAACATCGACCCGTCGGAGAGCACCTTTCCCCCACGCGATGGTGGGGAGACACTTCCATGCAAGTATGCTAAATAAGGGCTTCACCTGCCCAAGAAGAAAAGTCGTTACCCTTGACGTGCGTTTCTGCGGCATGGCTCGGTCACGGATGTCCAAGTGCAAATCCGGCTAGCGCGTGCCGAATCAACTCCAAATCGATCACTACCGGTGCGGCTTCCCCTTTCCAATGCGAACCCTAACCCTAACCCTAGCTCTCGGTCGGCCAAGAGAAGGGTGAGGTTTGTCGGGCTGCTACCTTGGCTCCAGAAATCGGGGAGGAGGAGAAGAAAAGTGCGGGTTCTTCCCCCTTGCAACCGACGGCCGAGAGGGAGAGAGAGAGCACACGGGAGAGAGAGAGAGAGAGAGAGACCGAGGGAGAGGAAGAGGGATGGAGCTTCTCCGGCCGCCCCTTGCCGGCGCCGACGAGAGAGGAGGAGGAGGGAGGCGGGGCTCCGGCTTCCTCGGGTTGCCGAGAGAGGAATCGCGCGAGAGAGAGAGGGGAGGCGGCGGGATCGGGGGAATCGGGCTGGGTAGGTTTAGGTTTAGATTAAGTTTGTATTTATAACTCCTACCTACAACCGGCTATTGGCAGCCCTCACACTAAACGCACACCAAACTCGTTCAAACTCGCGCGCCAAATTTACGGGGCGTTACACAACCACTATCCAAATACCACTTATTTTGAGTGATAGGATAGGTCTTCACCTGCAAATAAATCAATTTAAACATTGTGGACCCAGGTAACCTTGGGTCCCTTGTTTTTCACATAGAAAAACTGGAAATAAATGAATAAGCAGGCTGAGGGTGATAACCTAATGGGTAAGATCTCCTAGGTGGGATTCTCCATGCAGATGATGGGTCAACAAACCTAGGGTTTCTATTCATATTCGGGTTTCTAAAGTTCTGGTTGGAGTTTTGAAATTCTTGTTGAAAGCGTCGATCGGCGTTCGACGATTGGTACCCAGATCGTCGATCTCCATTCGACCATTGGGCCTGCGATCGTCGAGCAGCGTTCGACGCTCTTTGTAATTCCTTAAATTTTTGTTTTCTTTTCTCTCTTTTAGCTTTATTTAAAGCTCTATTAACTCGATTAACTTGCTCAGTGTTTTTTATTCCACTAGATGAAATAAAATTCACTGGAGTTGAAAGTTAGTTTTTAAGTATGATTGGGGGCTCACTAGAAGATGCTCCTAAGCCTAATTTGTTATTGCTTGACCTAGTGTTAGACATGCTGGTTATTTCAAGCAACTTAAGGCTTCTACCATTCAGAGACTCTTCTAACCTTTTTGACTTAGCTAATTCATTCTTAAGGAATTTTATTTCTTCACTAGCATTAGTGAGTTCTGTTGTTAACCTAATGTTTTCATTAGCAATCAATTCAGATTCAGCTAGTTTAATTCTAAGATCTTTTATTTCTTTTTCAGAACTAATTAAATCTAAACATAAAGATTTAAAATCAGATTTAAATTCAGCAAATGTAAAGTCATAAGAAGACAATACCTCATCTTCAGTTGGCATTTCTTCATCAGAATCTAAATTCTCTGCAGCTGAGTGATTGCTGCAGGCATCAATTGCCATCAGGCAAACTTCCTTTGCCTTCTTTTCTTCCTCATCCTCACTTGAGCTTGAGGAGGAAGATTCCTCATCAGAATCGCTCCAGGTTTTAGCAACAAAGCCTCTCTCCTTCTTTTTGTTCTTGTAGGAGGATGGCTTGGAGTGCTTCCTGTGCTGATCCTTGTCTTTTCTTTTATCTTTGTTCTTTTCCTCTAGACAATCTGGAAGAATATGTCCAGGCTTCCTGCAACCATAGCAGATTATTTCTTTAGAAGGAGTACGATCATACCTTGGTTTATCTTCATACTTTGAAGATTTCTTTCTGAATTCCTTCCTTCCCATCTTGAGAAACCTTTTGGCAAATAATGCCATCAGTTCCTCATTGGACTGGCTTCCTTCAGAAGCTTCAGCAGCTTTGAGAGCAAGGGTTTGCTCTTTTCTTGTAGGAGTTGGGGTCTTTGCTTCAGCCTCAGCTTCCCTGGACTTCAGCACTTGCTTAAAAGACTTGAGCTTGCCGAGAAGGGCTTCTGTTGAGATTTCATTTGTGCTTCTGGCCTCCTTGATAGGCCAGATCCTCAGATCCCATGTGCTAGGGAAGCACATAAGAATCTTATCATTGACCTCTGTCAATGAAATATCCTTATCAAGGGTCCTTAGCTCATTGATGATTGAGCTGATCCTTGTGTACATAGCTTCAACTGATTCAGCATCAGTTTTCTTAAAGTTCTCATACTGTGAGATAAGGTTGGACCTTCTGTCCTTCCTTTCATCAGCTGAACCAGCTACAATCTGGTTCAGTGTATCCCACATTGCTTTAGCTGAAGAGCAGTCAGCAACCTTCTGGAATACTTCATCATACATTGTCTGAGCCAGAATGTTCATTGTCTTAGCATCTGCTATCTTTGCCTTTTTGTATTCATCATTATAGTCTGGAGGAGGCACTGCACTCATATCAGATGATGATGAGGCAGTAGCTACAGTAGGTGCTCTTGGTGGTCCTGTCAAAATAGAAGCAAAAATACTTTCATCAATAGAGTTCTTATATAGTTTAATCCTTGCCTTCCAGATGCCAAACTTAGCCAAGTTACATGCTGGAGGTCTGGTGCTAGAGTATTCCTTGGACTGGGCCATGATAGTGAAAGTGAATATATATAATCTTTGGTATCTATCAGGATCTTGTGACTTAGGTGTTAGCCTATTCAGTCAGTCAACCTCCCTCTGATACCAATTGAAAGAAAAGGGGGATAGATACTACTCTAGAGGGGGGGTGAATAAAGTAATCAAAAATTGCACTAGCAAAGTTGACTTTCTACTCAACTCCCTTGGAGTTAAATGCGGAATGAAGGTTATAGATATTTGAGATTAAACCCTAAAACCTAACACAAGTACTGTGCACAAAAGGCAGCCAACTGTAATTACAGTTAAGGCTTAAAAACCTAAACAGCAACTAGCAATCCTAGTTAAGATCTAATCACAACCACAATGTAAGTAATTAATTAAAGCATTCCAGATGACACAAGGAATTTATAGTGGTTCCCCAAACAACTTGGGTACGTCCACTCTTCTACCAACAAGGTAGGAATCCACTCAGGTTTTTGATCAGGTGCCCTGCCACCAACAAGATCTGCTTCAGGTAGATCCAGAAACCCTTTAAACTTTTGATCAGGTGTCTAAAAACCAACATAAGTTTTTGTTCAGGTGCCCTGCCACCAAGGGATACTTTTGAAGGGAGTAATAACCCTTTACAGGAGGGGGAAAGGAGGTTAAGGTGTCTTCTCTATTTTACAATTGATTAGAGAAGCACAATAACTTGCACTGAGCTAGAAAGCTCTAAAAGAATCAAGGCTCCCCCTGGCTAAAGGAATATCCAGGTGAAGTCTTGCTTCAGTGCAAAAACACTTCAAAAAATACTGAAGGAAAAAGCTACAAGAAGATAAATAATATGAAATAAGATTTCTTCTTTAGGCAGCTATCTTCTTCTTCTTCTTCTTCAAAAAGCTCTGAGTGAAGATCTTCCTTTAAGCAGGAGAACTCAGGTTGAAGAAGAGTGAAGAACTAAAACTTCTTCTCAGTTAGATGTGAATGAGCTGAGAGCAGTTGGAAGCTGTAAGTTCTAAGCTTGAATATAGCTGTTAGCTTTTGAACTCCTTTTTCCTGAATGAACTTGATTTTTGCTATGTGAACTAGTTAATTTCTTTCTTCAAGGAGTTCTTTATATAGCAGCAGCAGCAACGGCTCTAACTTGAGTTTGAATCTTGTCTTCTATTGAACTCTGCAAGCTGGGCTGCAAAAAGCATAAAGCAAAACAAATACTGCAAGCAGATATCCTATAAAAGGATAAAGCTTTCTAAGAAGCTGCAAATTACTCTGATGAGATAAAACTAGAGAAAGTCACATCAGAAAAGACTCTTTACAGCCAAGAAAGACTTTTTGGGTCTTACGGCTATAAAGGACAGTCTGGCAGATAAAACAGAAAATATATCTCAGCTATAAGACAAACAACTTTGTCAGAAAAAGATTAGCTCATGCATAAGGAATGGAACTGATATTGCATGGAAATAATATCACAATTTATTCAGATAATCTTTTATAAAATATGCCAAAATAAATATGAAATTAATCACATCATAGAAGACGACAAAACTACTCAAGACATACAGCAAAACGTCGAACGACCCTCGGAGATCGTCGACCGAAGCACGGAGATCGTCGACCTATCAGACAGATAGTCGAACGATCCAGATAGTCGAACTATCAAAGAAGATAGTCGAACTACCTCAGCAGATAGTTGATCTATCAGAACAGATAGTCGAGCTATCAGATAGTCGATCTATCAAGACAGATAGTCGAACTACCAAACAAAACAGATAGTCGACCTATCAAACAGATAGTCGACCTATCGCAAAAAAACAGATAGTCGACCTATCAACAGATAGTCGAGCTATCAAACAAAACAGATAGTCGACCTATCAACAGGTAGTCGAACTATCAGATAGTTGAACTATCCAAGCAGATAGTCGAACTATCAAAGCAACACAGATAGTCGACCTATCAATAGATAGTCGAACTATCAAAGCAACACAGATAGTCGACCTATCAACAGATAGTCGAACTATCAAAGCAACACAGATAGTCGACCTATCAACAGATAGTCGAACTATCAAAGCGGACAGATAGTCGACCTATCAACAGCTAATCGAGCTATCAGATAGTTGAACTATCCAAGCAGATAGTCGAATTATCAAAAACAACAGATAGTCGACCTATCAATAGATAGTCGAGCTATCAGATAGTTGAATTATCCAAGCAGATAGTCGAACTATCAAAGAAAACAGATAGTCGACCTATCAACAGATAGTCGAGCTATCAACGCAGACAGAACGTCGACCAACTGATAGACAATCGTCGATCAGCCGATAGACGAAAGTCGAGCGGCGTTCGACCATAGTCGAACGAAAAACAACTTAACCAAATTTACATCTGGAAAAGTGACCTCTAAAACTAGAGCAACAAACCTTTGACCATAGATAAATCTTGGGTCAAGAAACAGAAAGAGAAGACTAAACTCAAATCAAAACCTAGGGTACCAACAGAGCAGAACACGGCTTTGGACACGCCCGTGTCCCCGGCCGTGTTGCTAACACAAAGCAGGACATGGCTTTGGACACGCCCGTGTCCCAGGCCGTGTTGCTCAGCCTATACAGCCTACTCATAATCGAGATTTGGGGCGCTACATAAACTACTGGCAGATATTATAGGTAAAACCCATATCTGCGAATCTAGATCAAATGGCACATTCTCCAGGTCAATGTTTGATATGATGACTAGGATAATGTTCAATAAGAAGACCTCTTTGTCTTCTCTCATCTACCAGAGAATAGTAAACTATCTACACACTCCAAACATGGGCAGAATTCTTTCTTTGTACCTAGTGAACACCTACCCTAATACATTCAAGCAGGAGCATGGAGTGAAGATTCTCTACCTGAAAAGGATGGATATAAAGACATTAGATAGATTCACTAGGATCCTACCCAAGAGCCAACCTTCAACAACAAAGGACTCCTCAAGGTATAAGGGATAGCAAGTTGCTTAAGTAGACTGTTCCTCCTGCTCTGAACCTGAGATAGGAACTTCCCCCTACTGATGTTGGTCTGTAGAAAGACATATCCCTAAGTCTCTCCTCAATAAACATTCAACTCTAGGATACTGTTGTGCATGTTAATAAAATCCATGCAAGCCCTTGGTCAGGAAAAGTTTCAAAGAATGCTGCTGAAGAAGAGATTGCTGAAAAAAAATGAGGCAGATTTGGCTGATACTGATGATGTAGCTAGAGTTAAAGATATCCCTACTACAGAAGATAATTGTGAGCCTCCTTAGGCATTAGAAACTTATATTGATGGGTCAAGCCCAAAAAAGGTGCTCAGTCTGAGGGGGAGCATAATCAGATGGATTTAACAACTTTGGATCTAGTTGTCAATAGAATGGTTAAGTCTGCACCTACTACAGGTAATACTTGTACCCTCTTAATTAGTAGTGCTAATCCAACTTTAGCTAAGAAAATAGTTCCTTCTATATGTGTTGTAGTTGAATGGGAGTCTTCACAGGTCCCTGCTCAGGATAATATCCCTCCTCCATTAAGCCAACCACCCACTACCCAAATCTCTAATGAGTTACTCCTAAACCATATCAAAGCACTCATGGATGCTCTTACCACAACCCTCAAGGAGTATGTTGACCAATCAGTTGCCAAGCTAAGGGATGAAATATTAACTGAAGTCAAGGAAAGTAAAGAAAAAACCTCTCACTTAAACAAATAGGGCACCACCTAGTTTGATATGGCTGGAACAGCTAGCATAAAGCTGACCACCCTCATGAAATCCTTGGAAACAAGCCAAAAATTATCTACAGCTGACATAGGATATGTCAATAATTATGTGAGTACAACTGATGAGGTGATCAGGGGTACATCAGATCATGTAAATCAGCATGTCACCAATATTGATGTCCACTCTTTGAAGGAGGCAATAGTTCTAAAAAATGAGCTGCTTGCTTACAATGAGAGAATATTCTAATCTATATCAAGCAAAAATGAAGCGAACACCACCCTATTACAAAAGACCATCTTTGAAGAAGGAAGAAAGGGGGAGAGCAGCTATGCTAACACAGCAGCACTCATTAAAGATCAAGCCTTCAATGTAATTCAAGGCACCAGGGTGGCACTGCACCTGCCCCTCCTGGATAAAAAGAGGCCAGAGGACCTAGACTTCCCAACACAAGCTAGAGTTGCACAGGATACATAACTTGCTGGCAGAAGAAAGAGGGAAGGAACTCAGATGGCTGAAGAGTTCATGGCAAAGAGGAGAGCTGAGAACAGAGATGATCTAAATTATAAACAGCTAAGTGATGCCCCTGAATCCATAATTATCAATACTTGGGTAAGCCATGGACAAATCTTAAAGAATATTGATAGTGTATATCCTTCAGCGGAATGGATTAAGCTTTTGAAAAAAAATTCCCTAAGGGAAAGAGTATTCAAGGAAAATCTGGTAAGGAAGAGCAACCCTAAGAAAATGCCTCCCAGATATATTCCAAAGCTAATCCTTTACTTCAAACGACAGGAGAACAAAGCTGAAAACTTGAAGAAGACTGCTACTACCAAGGATGCTGCGTCAAGTTCATCAAAGAATATCTGATATAAGGCTGCAAGACTCAGGGGTCTTTAAATATTAAATCAATTTCTTGTAATGAATATCAATTGTATAGCAATATCAAATTTCTATCAATGAAATTAATATGAGTTGGCCTTGACTATATTGTTGTGATAAATGTGCATGCAATTCTCACTTATATATCTGTGATTAATGAATATAATGTTCTTTCATAAATATCTTATAATCACAAGTTTTGCCTACTGTTGTTTAGCTAAGACTCTCTAAATTTTTTAATGATTATGTATATCTCAATCATAATGTTTACCTTGTTAATGATTAATAAAGCTTTTGTTTTTAATCATATTGTCACATTGTTAATGATTGATAATTCACTAGTACTATTGGTTATTCAATCATAGTGTTAAACCATCTCTTTTAGGGGGAGTTATCCTATACTGGGATGGCTAACTGTCATGATAATGTCTCATCAGGTCTATCATGATACTCTTTGTGTTGATGCACCTTAACATGGATGGGTGTCCTGCCTTCTTAAAAAAGGGGGAGATTGTTGGGAATTATGCCCTACAATGTTCCTCAGGATTTGAAGAGGAAACACCAATCATGCTAAGGGGCATATTGTATTTGATGTGTGCTTAAGTTCATGCATTTAGGTTGTCCTTGATTGAATAGGTGAACAAAAAGAGTAAGTTGAAAGTCAAATAATTTTACTAAGAAAAAAGCATTGAGACAGCTGAGACAACTGATAAGAAAGTCTTAGCATAACTGCTGTGATAACTGAGAAGCTCAATGCAAAGCATTGAGAGAAGTGTTGGTCTCAGCACAACTGCTGAGATAGGAGATAGTCTCAACTGTGAAGAAGGAAGTGTTGATAAAGTTGAGAAGAAACTGCTGAGACAGTTGAGAAGAAACCACTGAGACAAAGAAAACATAAATTCTCTAAGTCCAGAAGCATTCAGTGAAGCAGGTTCACTCAAAGCTTCTAATGAAGAGCCAAGTCAGTGTGCGTTGAGTGACTTAACATCACTCAATGCTTAATGAGTTTTGGAATTTCTCTAAGTCTAGAAAGTGATGACGACTTGTTGACGTCACTAGAAGTCAACAAGTCAAAGTATTTCATGTCGTTGGGGGAAAGCTACAGCAGTACTGGATGACCATTGGTGATGTCACCAGAAGTCAACAAAGTCAAAGTATTTCATGTTGTTGCGAGAAAGCTACAGTAGTGCTGGAAGCTACTATTTATCCTCTTCTGAGGGAGGTGGCGCTCACCATCCTTTGCTGGGCCCAAACTCAAATAGTAACGTTGATTCAAATCAACAGATATAAAAAGCAAAGAGAAAAGAGGATTAGGGTAACGAAAAAGAGAGGCGGCTGGACTTCATCTTCTCTAACGAGCTTGAAAGACAAGTCCAGCAGAGCAAGCCTGCAAGAAAAAATAAGATAGCTGAAGCTTTTCCAGTTCAGCAAGATTGTTCTTTACAGAATAAGTTGGTTGATCCATCCAATCAGTAAGGAGAGATAACTGTATGAATGGTCGTCGGCCTTCAATAGCAGATAGTTGTTGAGAGAACTAAGTTGTCTACCTAAATCACCTAGAGGGGGGTGAATAGGTGAAATGCGTGTCAAATGCGGAATAAAAGTTAACACAGCACAGATCAAGCAATCACACAGACGACAAGAGATTTATAGTGGTTCCCCAATCTTGGGTACGTCCACTTTCCTCACCGATCTAGCAAACCACTAGACTCGGCTACTCCACTATCTCGGATTGAAAACAATCCTACACCTCGGAACCACGTTCCTACAAAACTCAATCCAAACCGGATCTACACTCGGAAGATAAAGCCTTCCTACAAAACTCGGAGAAAAACTCCTACAATGAAATTTGTTTGAAAAGAAAATACAAACAATATATTGCACAGATCTGGATCTTTGATAGTCTTCTTCCTTGAGAACTTTGGCTTGATCAGAATATGTTAGAGACGACTCGAGAGAGATCCACAGATCTGAAAAACGGAATCACCTCGATCGAGAAAATAGATCAGAAATCTTTGAGGCTCGGCGAGATCGAGTGATTATCTTTCGTCTGGATCTCTGGAGAAACAGAGTTGAAAGCAGCGATCGGAGATCGTCGATCCAGACCTTCTTCCTTGAACGGCAATGGCGGCGGCGTGAGAAATTAGGGTTCAGGGGAACTTTTTTCTTTCTTAAAATAATAATCTCTATAAAGCTTCTTATTAGTCAAATCTGAAAGGACCTATTTATAGGTGGACTCCAACGGTCAGAAATTTAATTAGGGATGACACGTGGACCAATCAGAAATGATTAATTCGAAATACACAGCGAAATTGTACTTGGAGAATTTCAGGAATGTTTGAACAGATATACTCGAGATAGAGAAGAGACATACTCGAGTATAAGATGTTATATACTCGAGTGGATATGAGGAGCATACTCGAGTATAAGAAGAGAAGCTACTCGAGTGATTCAGAGATTAACACTCGAGTGATTTTAGAACTACTCGAGTATGAGAGTATATACTCGAGTAAAAACACTTAGAGAAAATTTCTCAGATAAAATAGGAAGAACTACTCGAGTAGAAGAGTTGGAGATACTCGAGTGAGGGGAAAATGAACTACTCGAGTATCTTGGGAAGACTACTCGGGTAATCACTAAACTACTCGAGTATGAAAACAACTACTCGAGTACAGAGTCACTTACTCGAGTATATAGGGAACTACTCGAGTAGGTAGACTTAGAAACTTTCTGAGATGAGAGGTGTAGATCTACTCGAGTATGAACAGAACACTTACTCAAGTAACTAACCAACTACTCGAGTACAAGTTATCACCTACTCGAGTACAATACAGTCTACTAGAGTATGTAATCCAACTTACTCGAGTACAGACTCACTTACTCGAGTGTACAAAAGAGGTACTCGAGTATGTGGACTTAGAGAAAATTTCGGATCTAAGAACAGAAGGATCTACTCGAGTATAAAATATGACCTACTCGAGTGACTAACTATCTACTCGAGTATAAGCCTATCTACACGAGTATACAGAGTCTTCTCGAGTATGTCTGAGGATCTACTCGAGTACTAGGTTACTTACTCGAGTATATAGGGAAGCTACTCGAGTATGTGGACTTAGAAAAATTCTTCTGAAAAAATAAACTTCAATACTTCAGTCCACCAATCCAAGTGCATGTATAGGAAGTGTATCCCAATAGAGAGGCTATACATGGGCCAACACTTTGGATCGCACAATGAGGGATTACATTGTATGGTCATGTGTTTGGTGACCCATTATAGACTGACATTGGTCTACACTTGGCAATAAGGACCTGCACACATACAACTTAAACACAATATCAAATACACCATAATTCATCTTAGTTCAAGATCTGACCTCCTACAAATCTGAGGTATTGTGAAGACAAATCCCAACAATCTCCCCCTATTTGTAGATGTCAGCACCCTCTACACTAAGGTGAATTACTTAGAGTAAAAAGAACAACACACATATACTTAAAAAAAATAAAGTAAACTGAAGCAGGATAAATAATAAGATAGCCATAATCAGAATCAAATATATATATAGAAATGTTTTTAACAGATTAAAAAGTCCATTTCCACATTCTCATTGACTCAAGAAGGGGCTTCTTTGTGGATTCTTTCTCTCTTCAGCTCTTGCCTCTCTAGGTAACTGAATGGTTTAAGAAAATATGTTCTGGGCCTAGGAGGAGCAGCTGGGTTGTTGTATCCCCAATTCCTGTCATGAAGTCTGATCTTGATCTGGGATACTTCATAAGCTTTCCATTCTGAATAACTGTAATACTGGTCTCTGTGCTCACCAAGATCTGTTACTAGCTTCAAGGTATCAAGGATCAGAGATTTGGAGGTTGGACTCCAAACTTCAGTATGAACAATTTCTGGTCTACCTTCAGAAGCTGGGGCAGGCTCTTTTCTAGGAGCAGAACGGCTGGCAAAAGCGCCGTCACCATATTTCCTTTTCTTCCTTGGGGCATCTTGAGAACTAGGAGGAAGTTCATCTTGCCAAATATCAGTATAAGAGAGAGGAGGCTCAGTCACATCACCATCAGGTCTGGGTGAGAAGACTGGCACACCTCCTGGAATGTTTGCTTGAGCTGGAAAATTTTCTTGAGCTGGAGCACATGATGGAGGATTTTCTTCAAGAGGATCCATAAATTTAGGAATTATGGTAGGGTTGAGCTGGGCATTGGGGAAATTCTGGTTGTTTACCCATACAGCTGTACCATAAATGTAGAATTTGACAGATTGGAGTTGAGATAGAATATCTGCTTTCATATCCTTGACTAGATCATTCACAGTTGTTTGAGCTTGTTCAGACAGTTTTTCAACTACTTTTTCAACTTGTTCTTTGACAATTTTCTCCCCCTTGCTGATATCTACAGATAGTTTGGCAATTGCTTCATCTCTGAAAGTGCCAACTTCTTCACATACTTTCATCACATTTGCTTCAGCATTCTTGTCCAATTGCATCTGATTATGTGCAACAGTTTCAGCTTGATTTCTTAGTTCACCTATACTTGTAATAGTATGATCAATAGCTTTTCCACCCAATTGAAACAATCTCTTGAGCTCATCAGTATTGGCTTGAATTTCAGCAAAGCCTCTACTCATCTCTGAGGCTAGAGAGTCATCAAAGTACTTTCTTTATTCACTGAGTAACTGTTCAATCTTGCTTACCAGATCTGAAGAAGTAGAAGGAGTTGAAGTTAGGGCAGGGATTGAAGGAGCAGGAGTAACCCATGGAGGGATTTCAGTAATTACCACTGAGCTTTCAGCTCTCTTGAAAGATTCTAGGACAACTGATTCTTCTTCATTTAGGAAGGAGGGAATAGAGAAGTCCAAAGTCCTCAGAGGGGCCTCCACTGGTTCTGGAGATACTTCCTTGTCATCAGACAAAAGAATAGTTTCTGGTTGGCTTTTTTCTGCAGCAGGGGACTGAGCAGGAGACTGAGCAGGAATCTGAGCAGGAGACTGAGCAGGAGACTGAGCTGGAGTCTGAGCAGGAGACTGAGATGGAGTCTGAGCAGGAGACTGAGCTGGAGAAACATCCATTGGAGTCTGAGCTTCTGGAGTCAGTACAACTGATTCATTTTGAAACAGGGGAGCATCTGAGCTGAGCTCATCAATCAATTTATTAATATCTTCTGCAGTAGACAGTAGGGTTGCTGGATCTGGAATCTCTGAGTGGGGATCTGCTGGAGGAGGAGAAACTGGAGGAGTAGAATCCCTGACTTCTGCTTGCTGTGAGGGTTCTGATGAAGCTGGGTACTGAGGATGAGATGAGGCAGGCTCCCCCTCAACTATTGCACCTGAGGTAGCAACAGTTTGATGTGGAGGAGGAGATGGAATCCTGTCATCAGGTATACTGGTTTCTTGGGAATCTACTGAAGGGACAGCAGCTTTGGATGCTTGGGCAGTGTTCAGAATTTTAATTTCATATCGCTAGATGGAGGATATAGAAACCTTTTTCATGATGGAGGGGAGTCCCTTTGGATAAGTTAAAGACTGACGGGTTAATTTCATGAAGAAGGAGGGAAATAATCCTGGCAAAACTTGGATGCTTAATGCTTTCTCTGAGTTTATCTAGAATCAACAGACCAAACTGGAATTGTTTGCGGCAGATAATGGCTTGCATTATATCAAACATTTCCATAGAAATGTCTCGAATGGAGTAAGACTTGCATAACAGTACCTTTGCAATTACATCCACTAGGAATTTTCCTTCTGAGTTGAAATCAGCTCTGCTAAAGGAATGGGCTTGAGGGTTAGCTCCACAGAATAAACTGGTTCTTACTGAATCTTCAGCATTCATTTCGGCATCGTCATCTACTACTGGCAGTTTTAACAGAGCAGCTAAGGAGCCTTTGTCCAGTCGGATTTTTATCCCTCTGACCTTGGATTTCAGGAGCTTTCCAGTTCGTTTTACCTTCAGATTCTGATAAAACTCTTCAACAGCAGGGAAAAGAACTCGGCACGGCGTCTGGAGAACGAACGACAGTCCGACGGTCTCGAACAAGATCAGAAGATTTCGGAAATCATCTGAAAGGTCGGCTATACCCGCGGGGGCGAGTTCTGAGCCGATGCCGATTTTAGAAGAGGGGGCCATCTACGATTCTCGAGGACGAGAGAGGCGAAGGCGACGATGCTCTGCGGTTTTTTGGAAGATGAAGAGTCGGCGGCTACTCGAGATAATGAGAGTGGAAAGGGGTTTCCCGATTTTTCTAGATATATACATGATTCTAATTAGGTTTAAAAAAAATAAATTCATACCTGAATGAGTCGGCAAATAGCTCGGTGCGAATAGAAAAATTAGAAATCCAAAATATGAATGTCGTATACTCGAGTAGGTAACATCATACACGAGTATTAGACAGAGCATACTCGAGTAGGGCAAGTTTGTACACGAGTATGTTGTCAAGTACTCGAGTATGTAAATCCTTTTACTTGAGTAATTCCTGTTTACTCGAGTATCTGTCTGGATATACTCGAGTATATATTACTTGAAAGACAATTTTCCTTGGGAGATGTATATTTCCACTGAAATCTTTAACTCTGATCAGCCAACACCACTGATATCTTCTTGATTTGTGAGTCCATCACTAGTCTTCTTTGTTGAGCAGCCCGAGTTCCGTTTTGAAGAACGAAAACTTGGACTCGTCCAGCGGCTTGGTGAATATATATGCAACTTGCCTGTCTGTGGAGACATATTGTAGATCTATGTCTCCATTTTCCACATGCTCCCGGATGAAATGATAACGAAGCTCTATGTGCTTGGTCCGGCTGTGGGAGACTGGGTTGTTGGCGATTGCTATACCACTGAGTTGTATGTGCACTAAAGGGCTCTTAGGTAGGAACCTTTGTTGTTTTGAGGTAGGGTTCAGAAGAGAACATGAGTGTAAAGCTTAAAGCCTGAGGTGTAAGCTCTGAGGAGCAGTTTAAAGGAGTTTATGCCTTGTCTAACATAAGTTAGATAGGTGGGAGGGAAATTCGATGTACCCATTTGGGGAACCACTATAAATATCTGTGTGCTTTGTGTGTTGCTTGTTCTTCTTATATATTGCAGGTACAAAGGACAAGCTCTAGATCACTTAGTAAGAAAACAACAAAAAGACTTAGGAATTTTCAAAGACCTATTCACCCCTCCCCCCCCCCCCCTCTAGGTGACTATCTAACTTAAGCTAATAACTTTCACCTGAACCCATAAGGATAATCCTAAGCTATCCTTGGAGATCTGTTCAGATTGTTAAGCCTTTTTTGAACAACCTCCCTCTTATATCACTTGAAAGTCTTTATTTCAAGAGTACCTAAACACTTAGACGGTGGTGTTGGGTCCATTATTCTCGATGTACCTGATTTGTGAGAAGTCAAATAGGTCAATGTCACACACATCAACTGTATTTGATGTGTATTCTAGGTTATGAGTGCAGGTTAGTCCATATCACATTGATTGGACAAGTGGACACAATAATTGGCTACTGGACATAGCAAAAATCCACGAAGTCCACAAGCATTGAGTGGAGCAAGCTCACTCAACGCTAGAGATAAGGAATCAATACTATCTAGCTCGAAATTTTCCTATGTCCACAAGCGTTGAGCGAGTAAAGCTTACTCAACGTCATATTACAAATGGCGCTGAGTCTATCTTAGCTAACTGGTATATAGCCAAAAAATATGGCTAAGTACACTGGCGTTGAGTGTAGTCTATTCACTCAATGCCATACAACAAAAAGTTGCGAGTCAGGCTGAGTCAGTCAAATCCTAGAGAAACAGGCTGAAAATATGGCTAAGTTCACAGGTGTTGAGTGTAGTCTACTCATTCAACGCCATATAGATTTTAGCATTGAGTGTTGTTGTGCCTGTCAATGCCACAGAAAAGTTGGGCAACATTTTAACTAAGTCCTCTGGCATTGAGTGTAGCCTACTCACTCAACGTCATGAAAGAAAATGTGTCTAAGTAGTAAGGCGTTGAGTGTAGCTTACTCACTCAATGCCATGGAGCAATTGCATTGACTGTATCCTTGCTTATGTGTTTTCAGACACAAATATTTAGCTAAGTACAAAAGCTTTGAGTATAGCTTACTCACTCAATGACAGATAATAGAGAAATTCTGTTAAGTAGTTTAGCGTTGAGTGGAGCTTACTCTCTCAACCCTAAGGCTCAGAAAATTTGGCTATGTCAAAATTCATTGATTGCTTTTACTTTCGTCAAACTGAGCCTGGAGTTCGTCGAACTGAATTTTCTCTTTCATCGAACTGAGCTTGGCTTTCGTTGAACTGAGCCTGGAGTTCGTCGAACTGAATTTACACTTTCATCGAACATAGCTTGGCTTTCATCAAACTGAGCTTAGCTTTCGTCGAACTGATTTTTTTGAGTAGAGATCAGAGTTCATCGAACGGAGCTTAGCATTCGTCGAGCTAATCGCTCTCAACACCTAGACTGACAGAATTTTTTCTAAGTGTTGTGGCGTTGAATGATGATTACTCACTCAACGTCTTTGCTTCTAATGCTTGAATTTTTTCTAAGTCCACAGATGCTGAGTCATGTTGGCGTTAGTAAAGTCAAAAAGTCAACCAAAATTCAAATGTTGTGAGATTGCTGCTAGAGGCGCTGGGGGGCCAGCTGTCATCATCCTCTGCACATGGAATGAAATATTTTCATCTATAAATTCTGGGGCCCACACACAGCAATGATCCATTGAATCCAGAGTAAATGGAAAGAATGTGTTGTATATCGGAATCTCAACCATCAATCCTTGTGGTGGGCCCACTGCTCGATTGGCCGTCAAGGAATAAAAAGAAGTAAATTAGCCAGAGCAAAATACTCAAATCCTTGTCTAGGTTTTCAAAAAAATGAAAGTATGGCCAAACTTCATCTTCTTCCTTGCCTTTCTTGTCGAGCCTGAAGAAGCTGTTCTGCATAGAAAACTTAGTTGAGGAAAGAGATAGCTGAAGCAATCACCATCTGCAATTGCAAGTTTAGAAGCAATTCTGAGGAAGCAAAACTATAAGCTCTGCAAAAGAAAATATAGCTGTTTGAAGAAAGATTCAACTACCGACTTCATTATCTTCAACAGCAAAAGAATGGGCTGATATCTGCTAGGTCTAAGAAGAAGTAGACACAGAGTTCTTACTCTAGTGTCTAATCTAATCACCTTTTATTTCTTCTGTATAGATTCTTTGTGAGTCTGAAGTTGTAAGCATGTATTATAAAGACTAAGGTCTTAGTGACTTGTGGTTTGGCTTAGTGCCGAGTGAAAGGTTTTAGTGACCTGTGGTTTGGCTTAGTGCCTAAATGGTAGGTCTGTGTGACCTGTGAGGTCCTGCGAGATCTATGACATAAGCTCTTAAGGAGCCGAGTTTTGGGGGAAGAGCCTAGTCTAACACACTATTAGAAAGGCGCAGAGGGACAATGGATGTACCCAAGATTGGGAAACCACTATAAAATTGTTGTGTCGTCTGTGAATGTTCTTGAAAGCTAAAACTAACCTAATCACTAAGCACAGAAATCGAATAACAAGTAAGAAGATTTAAATAGAGACAAAAACCTATTCACCCCCCACCCCCCCCCCACCCCGAGGTGTTTAGCTAGCCTTGAACACAAGACTTTCAAGTGGTATTAGAGGGAGGTTACTCTTTAAAGGCTTAACAGTCTGAGTAGATCTCCAAGGTTAGCTAGAAGTCTGTCTCTATGGGTTCAGGAATGACCAATAAGGAGCTGAGTGCTGTGAGGCTTCCAATCTATAGGAAGGAAGACTTCGGCATCTGGAAAGCAATGGTGAGGGAGTTCATGGAAGATGCTGACCCTAGGATGTACACTACAGTCAAAGACGGACAATTCATCCCAGTGAAGGTCTCAGCACTGGAAGTAAAGGTCCAAACACTCAAGACATATGATAAGATGACTAAGAATGAGCTTGCCCTGGCCTCAATAGACAAGAGAACAAAGAATATAATTATGAGTGTTGTTGATGACTCTACACTTTAGAACCTGATCCATTGCACAACAGCAAAGAAAATGTGGGACACATTGGTGATCTACATGGAGGGGACAGATGAAGTTCGAGATGATAGGAATTCCATGCTCAACCAAGAGTATGATGCTTTCAGGTAATCTAAGGGAGACAACATAACCACATATTATGAAAAGTTCTTTAGGATAGTGAGGAAAATAAGATATTATTTTCCTAAAACATCCAAAAAAATTATTAGAGGTTTGAGAAAAAATTACCTTACCTCTAAGTATAAGCTCTCTTCATAAACCAAAATAACCCCCCCCCCCCAGCCAATTTCATTGATTCTATACTTAATTTAGGTAACAACAATTTTGACGGCGACTCTCTCCGGAATGAAATTCGATACTGGCTTCGATATTGACATCAATTCCTTTAGCCATTCAGATCAAGTCTTCCAGAACATCCTACAGCTTTTTGAGACTCAGTAGTTATGGAAACTTATGATAACCAGGATCAAACTTCTAGTAATAGAGATAAAAGAATGGGTTTTCACAGCAAAGATTCAGGAAACTCAAGTTCTTATTGGAACGATTTCAGGACACCATGTTCCTCTCTCTCCAAAATTTTGACTGAAGTTTTTGAGTTTGTTAATGGTATATATGAAATAGATTTATCTAGCAGTGAATTTGATGAAATGCTAGAAAGGTTAGGTCATACTGCAGGAAACCCTAACCACCTCCTTAAGAAAAATCTATCTAAAGAATATAGATTCTTGGCAGATGTTGGCAAAGTGTTTTTAGGAAAACACTCTGCTCATGATCATATTTCCTGGCAAAAATTTTATTTGATGTGTGCCTTAGTTAACAAGAAGTCATTGAACTGGGGAATAATTTTGTTTGATTTGATCAAGAAGAAAATCATTGAGAAGGATGTTAGTTTTGGAAGGATTCTGGGAATTTTTCTCCAGGAAAAGTTTCAAGAGTTATTGGTCTCCCAGACCATTTTCATTAATGCCTCAAAGAGGCTTACTTCTACCCTCTTTGGAAGATAGGAGAGGGTAAACACCAAGCCCTCCAGGGCCTCCTTTTCCAGGTTAGCTTCTGAGAACACCAGGGCTGATTCAGCCACTCCCCCAACTCATGAAGAAGCTCCTGCTCCTCCCTCTCTTGTTCATCCTCCATCTCCACCTCATTAAATATTTCCTTCATCAACTCCACTTCAATAACCCTCTACCTCCATTCATCTATCTCAACCACAATCACCAATTCATATCCATGAGGATACACCACCATCTCCACCTCCTCAATCTTCAATTCCATCTCATCTTGGTGACATTCCATTCACCTCTACTCAACCAAATTTCAATATAATATAATCTCCATCTCCTCAACCATCACCAGAACATTCACCTATTCAGGATCAATTACCTGATGCCATCCCCCATCCAATATTCCATCCACATTCCAAGAATTCTAACAAACAAACTTCCCTCAAGGATTCTCTATCTGTTCTAATTGTGGTCACCAATCCACCTATACACCATCTACTCTTGAACCTCTCTATCTAAATTTAACTGACATTGCTAAAGATCTTCTTCAATTCATCACTCCCTCTCTGAAGAAGCTAATAGATGAGGTTGTTGCCCCTCTAGCTGCTTCTATCTCTCTTCTTTCTGCTCAACTTACTTCTTCCTCCTATGTCCCTTCTTCTTCTGGGGGCCTTGGTTCAGGACTCTCTGAAACCAGGCAGGGGGAGATGTTCTATGAAGAAGCTCCTCCAGTAGTTCTAGTAGCAGTAGCAGCAGATATTCTAGAAAATTTTGAAATTCTTGATGATGATTCTGAGATGTTTTGTTTAGCAGAAGAGCCAGTTGATGCAGAAATAAATACTGTTGGTGATTTAATTATAAATCCCTCATTTGACATTCTTTCCTTGCTTCATTCTTTTAATACAATTTATAGCAAAAATATACCACTTGTTGATACAGTTTATGATTATTCTAAAGCCATAGTCTGCTATACAGCACCTATTAGTCATGTAGTTTTGGAATAACTAAGTAAAAGTTTCTCAGTCAGTGAAAATGTTTTAAAACAGAAAAATCAGAGCCAAAGGCTTTTTCTCCTATAAATTTTGGCTGGGTTGAGTCCCCCATGCCAGATCTTGATGAACATATGTTTCAAGATATGGACACAGATGTTACAGAACCAGAAGTTCAAGTACGGCCTCAGGCTGAAGCCATACAGCCAAAAGCTCATCCATAATTTTCTGATGAAATGCTTAAATAGATCAATGCTCTTTATGATAATCTTGCCAATGAATTTGATGATGATGATGAAGAATTAGATGACTTAGAAGATTCCAGTTCTAAAAAGAGAAAATTCAAGAAGAAAGTTCCACCCAAGGCTGCTCCTAAACCCTCTCCCACTGCTGACACTCCCTATTATATTCTGCACAATATTCCTCTCACTCCAAACATGCTTAACTGCATGAGATATTCTAAGAATTAGATGAAAGCAAGAAATAAGAGAAGGAGATACTCTCCTCCACCTCAATTCAGGAGAGGTCATCCTCCTCTTGTAGCAGGATCAGCGGGAAGTGTATCTCAAGTTCAAAAGTCTACCTCTTTTGATTCCAAACCTTCTTACAGCAAATAATAGCACAGCTCCAGCAGCAGCAAAGAGCAATAGTATCAGAAGTAAAGCAGACAATAGAATACATTTGAAAGATATCAGCAAGATAAAGCAAGCCCAGAAAGGCCACTGTCTCCAGTTTGTGATCCAGAAATGGACCCCAATTCTAGATTGGCCAGATTCAAAGAAAATTATAGCTCTCTCTCAGATCAAAAAAGTCAGGGAAGAAGAAGAAGATATTTCTCAATTTACAACCATGTCTTCTTACAGAAAGAAAGAACTAGATAAATATCAGGTACAAAAACTTTTCAATGTTGATTCTTATATGCATTTACATCCAGAAGCTGTAGTGTCCAGAGCTGCAATAGTAAAGATTCTTGGGGCACAAGACATGTGTAAAAGTAGCAAACAAATGACTAGAAAATAAGCCGGAACTTTGAATAATTAAGAATTTTTATTATCCAAAAGATATCATTTACAAAGGTATGGCCTCCCTTTTATAGAATGGAGGAGAGGGGAGAGAGTACAAACTAACAATGTGGGACTAAAATTTGTACAGAGATTGAGCGGTTAGAAATACGCAGACCGAACAAGCTGCACGGTTAGATAATGGGATAATCGCTCGGCAACACTAGAGACAGAGAGAGAGATGCTATAAGAGACTGCTAGACCGCCCGGTCTCCAAGCCACTGGAGACAAGCCACCAGACCGCCGGACTACAAACAGCAATAGCCTGGATATCAAACCGCTGGAGAGAAACCGCTAGACTGCACGGTATACAACCCCCCAGGCATAGACCGCTAGACCTCCTGGTCTCATACTTCAACACTCCCCCTAAAGCTGGAGCATAGATATCAATCATGCCCAGCTTGTCACAAATGTGGAAGAAGGAAGTAGAAATCGGCTTGGTGAAGATATCTGCCAACTCTTTGTCGGAGGTGAAGAACGGAGTGCAAATCTGTCTCTTTAAGACCTCTTCCCAGATGAAATGGCAGTTGACTTCTATATGTTTCATTCTCTCATGGAAGACCAAATTTTTGGATATGTATATAGCGGCTTTGTTGTCACAGAACATAGGAAGAGGATAGTCGTAGACCTCTCCTAGGTCAAGCATGAGAGCCGGCAACCATTTTAGTTCACACGTGGTTGACGCCATAGTCCGATATTCAGCTTTTGCACTGGATCTTGAGACAACAGATTGCTTCTTTCTCTTCCAGCTCACAAGATTACCTCCAATATACATGCAAAAGCTAGATGTAGATTTACGGTCACCTTTATCATCCGCATAGTTTGAGTCTTAGTAGGCTTCAACTCTCAGATGACCATGCTTCTGAAAGAGTAGCCCTTTTCCCGGTGCTGCTTTGACATACTCTAATATATTCAAGGCAGACTGAAGATGACAGTCCCTGGGAGCTTGCATGAACTGACTAACCTTGCCTACAGCATAGGCGATGTCGGGTCTGGTCACCGTGAGATAAATGAGTTTGCCCACCAGACGTCTATACCTCATGGCATCGGATATAAGAGGTGAGTCATTTGTCCATGTTTTGTATTCTCCAGTAGCCATGGGATACCGTGCTGGTTTGGCACCGGTCAATCCTGCATCTCGTAGAAGATCAAGAGCATACTTCCGTTGGGAGAGAACTAGCGAGTCGGGCTTCTGAGAGATTTCTATCCCCAAAAAGTATTTCGGGGAACCCATATCCTTCGTGGCAAGGTGTTGACGAAGGTGTTTCTTTGTCAAGTCAACCCCAGCCTGGTCATTGCTGGTAAGAAGAATATCATCTACATACACTGCCAAAACCACAAGTCCCGTTGCGGTTTTGCGAATAAACAACGAGTGATCAGCCGAACTTCTTGCAAAGCCGATTGCAGCCACAATGCCACTGAACTTGTCAAACCAAGCCCGAGGGCTCTGTTTTAGGTCATAGATGGCCTTCTTCAACTGGCATACTCGTGTCTCCCCCTGAGCAACATACCCCGGAGGTTGCTCCATGTAAACGTCCTCGTGAAGATCCCCATATAGAAAGGCATTTTTGACATCAAGCTGGGAAATAGCCCAATCCCGGTTGACGGCCACAGAGAGAAGAACCCGGATGGTGCTGAGGCGAGCAACTGGGGAGAAGGTATCAAAACCCCATAAGTCTGAGTAAAGCCTTTGGCAACCAATCGGGCCTTGTAGCGTTCCACAGTGCCGTCTGGGCGAAACTTCACAACAAACACCTAGCGACAGCCAACCACATAAGTACCCACTGGTGGAGAAACAAGGGTCCAGGTACCCCATTCAGTAAGAGTGGCGATTTCCTCATCCATGGCAGATTTCCAATGAGGAATAGCAAAAGCCTCCTGGTAGGTGCGGGGAGTAATAGAGGGGCACAAAATAAGGAGGAGAAAATCGAGTCCTCTGATACCATGTAAAAGTAGAGAACAAACGACTAGAAAACAAGCCGGAACTTTGAATAATTGAGAATTTTTATTATCCAAAAGATATCATTTACAAAGGTATGGCCTCCCTTTTATAGAATGGAGGAGAGTGGAGAGAGTACAAACTAACAATGTGGGACTAACAAATGTACAGAGATTGAGTGGTTAGAAATACGCAGACCGAACAAGCTGCGTGGTTAGACAAAGGCCTAACCGCTCGGCAACACCAAAGACAGAGAGAGAGATGATGTAGGAGACCACTAGACCGCCCGGTCTCCAAGCCACCGGAGACAAGCCGCCAGACCGCCGGACTACAATCAGAAACAGCCTGGATATCAAACCGCTAGAAAGAAACTGTTAGACCACGCGGTCTACAACCCATCAGGCATAGACCGCCAGACCTCTCGGTCTCATACTTCAACAACAAGAAGATGACCCAAAGAGAAGAAGAATACCCAAAAAGGATAATGGTTTTCACAAAACCTGCTTCAGTTCCCTCTAAAGATGATTCAAAGAAAAACTCTTAATCTTCTGATTTTTTCTTGTTGAACTTTATTATTGTTGTATTATATCCAAAACACATTTGTTCATATATGCCGAAGTTTTAAAATTCTGTCAGATATTTTTATTGTTTTGTGATTTTCAGTTTTGTCTTGTATAGTGACCTCACCCAAATAGGGGGAGATTGTTGGAACCCCTATTTAGATTTGGGCTAGGTTTACTATTAGGTTTATTGACCCAACATATATAGCCTAGGGTCATTTGTTAGTTCTAGGGTTATGGTTAATCACATTAGGTTAACCTGTCTTCAGAAGACTTCAGTGACTCCAGACTTTAGAGATAGAAGACTTCAAGGAAATCCAGTTAAAAAGATTTCAGAAATTCAGTTTGACTATAGTTTAACTCAGCTCGATGATCGTCGATCTCAGATCGATGAACTCAGAGTTCCTTCTCTGAGTTGAGCTCGACGAATGTCCAGCTGAGATCGACGATATCTGATCTCATATCAGAAGTTTAGCTCGTCGAAAGTCTTTCTCTGGTCGATGAACTTGGAGCACAGATTGACAATTCATTTTAAGATATATGATCGTTGAGCTCAGCTCGACGAAGGAGAATTCTCAGCTCAACAAACTTGGAGTTCAGCTCAACGAAATTATTCCTGAGTTCGACTATTTCCTTTCAGGTTCTATTCGACGTTTTTTCCTTTGCAGTTTCTCAGATCGACTATCATTTCAAATTCGATTATATTAAGGCAGTAATACTCTGATAATTAATGCTCATATTCTCAAGAATATTGCCATTCCATGGTAGCATAAATTATGGTCTTCACAGAGTTATTACTTGGCTTATTTTATTGAGACAGTTAGGGAAATTCATTAAAGACAAATTCTAGTCGTTCAACTCCCATAATTTCGACAGTCAGTCAAGGAAAGGAATTCGAATTTCAAAGACAAAAAATCTGCAAGGAATATATAAGGTTTATCTTTTCAGACAGCAAAAAAACTTTAACCTGTGATAGAAAGATTATTCTACAGAAAACTGAAAGAAGAATAACTCACTTACAAATCAAGTTCTTTATCAGCTTTTACTTCAGGACTTTCAAGAGACAATCCATCAATATCTGCCTAAAAGCTTCCTGAAGATTTTCAAGCATTCTGAAGGCCTACACCCTGAGCAAAACTTCCATTCTCCTGAACCTTTCTACATCTCAGGGGGAGCTTTAACAACAACATAAATCCACTAGTCTTCCCAGAACTTTGAGAAAGAGAAGACAATATCATTTTCTTTTTACTTTCCTGTGTACAGGGTTTTAACTCCCTTCAAAAGTGTCGAAGTATGAGACCGGGCGGCCTGGCGGATTGAGCCTGGCGGGTTGTAGACCGAGCGGTCTGGCGGTTTGAGTCCGGCGAGTTGATATCCAGACTGTTGTTGTATGGTGTCCGGTGGTCTGACGGTTTATCTCCGACGGCTCACAAACAGGGCAGTCTAGCGGTCTCCTACCGTATCTCTCTCTTGCTTCTAGTATTGCCGAGCGGTTAGAATATTGTCTAACCGCGCGGCATGTTCCGGTCTGTTGTTCTAGCCGTCCAGATATGATGTATAGCTTTAGTCCCACATTGTTAGTTTGTATTCTATCCTCTCTCCTCCATTCTATATAAGGGAGGTCATACCTTTATAAATGATACCTTTTTGGATAATAAAATTTCAATTATTCAAAGTTCCGGCTTGTTTTCTAGTCGTTTGTTCGCTACTTTAGTCTTTTATTCGCTACTTCTCACATGGTATCAGAGGACTCGATCTTCTCCTCCTGATTCTGTGCGCCCTGTCCGCGCGGCTTGCCTCTTTTTCTCGCGACCTGTTCTCGCGGTTTGTCTCTTCCGCCTGCTTGTGCCCTGTCCGCGCTACCGTCTTTTCCTGCCTTTAAGTCGCAGCGACCTATATCTTTACTCTCTGTGACCTGCTGCCTTTTTTTTGCCTTATTCGCGAGGTCTATCTTCTAGCCGCTCAACTTCTTTCCCTGCTTGGATCTGCGGCTTGGTCGTGGCTTCTCTGGCCGCTGGTGTCTGTCATTGTGACCGCCGCAGTTCTTCTTCTTCCTATCTGCACGGCTTGTATTCTAACAGCGCGGCTTCTCACTATTTTCTCCTATGGCCCTTTCTAAAACCTCCACTACAACCACTCCTATCGCCACTCCGACGCCGCTTCCTACTCCCTATGGCAGCCTTGGCAGGGTTTCTAAACTTGTTGGCTCCAACTATCCGGATTGGAGCGTTTCTTTCACCTTTCTTCTTCGCTCTCAGCGCAAACGTCATCACCTCACCGATGACCCTCCTCCTCTAGACTCTGTTGAATTTGCTGACTGGGATGCCAGTGATGCGCTTGTCCGCACGTGGTTGGCTAACAGCCTCACCGATGAATGTCTTCCTGTCATACGCCATGATGAGACGGTCAAGACCACGTGGCTTCACCTTGCTGCTCTCTACTCAAAGGGGCCCAGACATCCCGCATTTATACTCTCTATGCGGATCTCTTCGCTCGCCCTTCCATGTCTCCTACTGCGGCTTATCAGCAAGTTCAGGCTCTTGGCGCTGAAATCCTCCAGAATCGCCCTTTCTCCGCGGATTTGGCCGAGTAGCACAAATACGTCCAGGAACTCCTAGTTGTTTGTTATCTTCTACGACTCCCTAAGTCTTTTGATATGATCCGCCAGCAGATCTTGGGCGAAGCCGAGTCTCCCACCTTGGATGCCACCGCGGCTCGCATCGTCGCTGTTACTTCACTGCTCCACCGTCCTCTATTGTCTTCCCCTCCTCCACAGGACTCCTATACTCACCAAGTTCAGCGGGGTGGCAATAGTGGTCGCAGCCACTCTGGCACACGTGGTCCGTCAAGATTCCTCTGCCCTCACTGTGGTCGTACCGGCCACTCTGTTGACCGCTGTTGGCAGAAACATCCTCATCTTCGTCCCTCCGGTAATACTTCTTCCTCAACCTCCGCCTCCTCTCGGCCATCTGCTTCTGTGGCCACGACCTCAGGTAGTGCACACGTCGTTACCCAAGGTAAATGGCTGATTGACTCTGGTGCTACAAATCACATGACCGGAAACCCTCACTGCTTCTCTCTCCTAGAGACGCATGATCGGTTACCCCCGATTCTTGTTGCGGATGGTTTGCCTTCCCCGGTTCACGAAACGGGTATGGTTCAAGTCACCCCTTCGCTTCGCTTAGCTGACACTCTCTATGTCCCGAAGTTGCCTTGTAATTTACTCTCAGTTACTACTTTATGCAAGCAACTTCAGTGTTCTTTCTTATTTACTCCTACTTCTTGTTGTTTTCAGGACCCGAGAACCCAACGGACGATTGTTACTGGGACTGAGAGCGGCGGTCTCTACTTCCTCGATAATGTTTCCGCTTTGTCCGCCTTCTCTTCCTCGTCTACTGATCTGCTTCAATGGCATCTTTGCCTTGGACATCCTCCTCCTCAGATTCTTCGTCAGCTTCTTCCCCACTTACCTCAGACCAGTCCTCTGCTCAACTGTGATGCGTGTCAGCTTGGCAAACATCACCGCTCCTCCTTCCCACCCAAGCAAGGCCGTGGTTCCTCCCGCCCTTTTGATCTAATTAATTCCGATGTCTGGGGTCCTGCTCCTACTCTCACCGTTGGTCGGGGTAGTTCTTATTTTGTAACTTTTATTGATGATTTCTCTCAATGTACCTTGGTGTATCTTTTAAAAGATCGCTCTGAACTCTTATCTGTATGACAATCCTTTTATAATATGATTAAAACTCAGTTTGCTATTTCTATTAAAGTACTGCGCTCTGATAATGCTAAAGAATACCTCAGTCATGAGTTTTCGTCTTTTTGTATGCAACATGGTCTTATTCATCAGACCAACTGTGTTTACACCTCCCAGCAAAATGGGGTGGCGGAGCGTAAAAACTGTCATCTCCTCGATATCGCTCGCACTCTAATGACGCAGATGCAGGTACCTCGCTCCTACTGGGGCTATGCTATTCTTCTTGCATGCTATCTCATCAATCGCATTCCCTCTTCGGTTCTTCATGGCAAGACCCCCTTCTCCATTCTCTACCCGGGCAAGGAACCCTTTCCTCTTCCTCTCCGTATCTTTGGGTATACGGCTTTTGTGCATGCTCCGTCTGCTACCCGTGACAAGCTTTCCCCCCGTTCCACAAAATGTGCCTTTTTGGGAAACTCGACCACTCAAAAAGGCTATTGTTGCTTTGACCCCGTTCTGCGCAAACAGTTTGTTTCCGCGGACGTCACCTTCTTCGAAAATGCATCCTACTTTTCTTCTCCATCCTCGGTTCCTCCTGCTATCTCTGACTCTCCACCATCACTCTGTGATCCTTCCACGCATATCGACATCTACCCTCCTATATCATCTCCTCCTTCGTCTCCTCCTCTCCCTATTATCTCCCCTCCTTCTTCTCCGCAGCTGTCTCTCTCTAGTACCGGGCCAGCTTTCTCCGCCACGGACGCTCCGGTCCCTGAGGCACAAGATGACCTGGATCTTCCCATTGCCCTTCGCAAAGGGGTGCGGGCGTGTACCCAACACCCGCTTGTGGCTGTTGTTTCCTATGATCGGCTTACTCCCTCTCACAGGTGCTTTGCTTTGGCTATCTCGGCTACTACCACTCCCCGCACTTACCAGGAGGCTCTTGTTATTCCTCATTGGAAATCTGCTATGGATGAGGAAATCACCACTCTTACTGAAAGGGGTACCTGGACCCTTGTTCCTCCACCGGTAGGTACTGATGTAGTTGGCTGCCGCTGGGTGTTCGTTGTGAAGTTTTGCCCAGACGGCACTGTGGATCGTTACAAAGCCCGACTGGTGGCCAAAGGCTTTACTCAGACTTATGGAGTTGACTATTTTGATACTTTCTCCCCGGTTGCTCGCCTCAGCACCATCCGGGTTCTTCTTTCTGTGGCGGTCAACAGGGAGTGGGCTATTTCCCAGCTTAATGTCAAGAATGCTTTTCTGTATGGGGATCTTCAGGAGGATGTCTATATGGAGCAACCTCCTGAGTATGTTGCTCAGGGGGAGACACGAGTATGTCAGTTGAAGAAGGCCATCTACGGCCGAAAATAGAGCCCTCGGGCATGGTTCGACAAGTTTAGTGGCATTGTGGCTGCCATTGGCTTTACAAGAAGTTCAGCCGATCACTCATTTTTTATTCGGAAAACCGCATCGGGCCTTGTGGTTTTGGAGGTGTATGTGGATGATATTCTTCTTACCAGTGATGACCAGGCTGGGGTGGACTTGACAAAGAAACACCTCCGTCAACACCTAGTCACGAAGGATATGGGCTCCCCGAAATATTTTTTGGGGATAGAAATCTCTCGGAAGCCCGACTCGTTGGTTCACTCCCAAAGGAAGTATGCTCTTGATCTTCTACAAGAGGCAGGATTGACCGGTGCCAAATCGGCCCGGTATCCCATGGCCACTGGAGAGGACAAAACATGGACAGATGACTCACCTCTTATATCCGATGTCACGAGGTATAGACGTCTGGTTGGCAAACTCATTTATCTCACGGTGACCAGAACCGACATCGCCTATGTTGTAGGCAAGGTCAGTCAGTTCATGCAAGCTCCCAGGGAATGTCATCTTCAGTCTGCCTTGAAGATACTAGAGTATGTCAAAGCAGCACCAGGAAAAGGGCTACTCTTTCAGAAGCATGGTCATCTGAGAGTTGAATCCTACTCAGACTTAAGCTATGCGGATGATAAAGGTGACCGTAAATCTACATCGGGTTTTTGCACATTTGTTGGAGGTAATCTTGTGAGCTGGAAGAGCAAGAAGCAGTCTGTTGTCTCCAGGTCCAATGCAGAAGCCGAATACCGGAGTATGGCGTCAACCACGTGTGAGTTAAAATGGTTGCAGGCTCTCATGCTTGACCTAGGAGAGGTCTACGACTATCCTCTGCCTATGTTCTATGACAACAAGGCTGTTATATACATATCCAAAAATCCGGTCTTCCATGAGAGAATGAAACATATAGAGGTCGACTGCCATTTCATCCGAGAAGTGGTCTTGAAGAGGCAGATTTGCACTCCGTTCGTCACCTCCGACAAAGAGTTGGCATATATCTTCACCAAGCCGGTTTCTACTTCCTTCTTCCACATCTGTGACAACCTGGGCATGATTGATATCTATGCTCCAGCTTGAGGGGGAGTGTCGAAGTATGAGACCGGGCGGCCTGGCAGTTTGAGCCTGGCAGGTTGTAGACCGGGCGGTCTGGCGGTTTGAGTCCGGCTGGTTGATATCCAGACTGTTGATGTGTGGTGTCCGGCAGTCTGACGGTTTATCTCCGGCGGCTCACAAACCGGGCAGTCTAGCAGTCTCCTACCGCATCTCTCTCTTGCTTCTGGTATTGCCGAGCGGTTAGAATATTGTCTAACCATGCGGCATGTTTCGATCTGTTGTTCTAGCCGCCCAGATCTGATGTATAGCTTTAGTCCCACATTGTTAGTTTGTATTCTATCCTCTCTCCTCCATTCTATAAAAGAGAGGTCATACCTTTATAAATGATACCTTTTTGGATAATAAAATTTCAATTATTCAAAGTTCCGACTTGTTTTCTAGTCATTTGTTCGCTACTTTATTCTTTTGTTCGCTACTTCTCACAAAAAGTTAGTCTTTGGTTGTTAAGTCTCCTGATCAAAAGACTTAGTTTGGTTTTTGGGCACCTAGTCAAAACCTCGAAGGGTTGCTAGATCTCCCTTAAAAATAGATCTTGTGGTGACAGGGCACCTAAGCAAAAACCTATGGTGGCAGGGCACCTGATCAAAAACCTGTAGTGGATTCCTACCAGGGTGGTATAAGAGTGGATGTACCCAAGTTTTAGGGGAACCACTATAATATCTTTATGTCGTTTGGTTGCTCTACTTGTTGTTTTTTTGTGCTGTGATTTTCTGATTTTATTTCTGCCTATTACAATTAGATATCACTTATTTTATTAATCAGCTATAAAAATTAATCAAAAGTTTTTAATACTCTATTCACCCTTCCCCCCCTCTAGAGTTAGTGTGTTCTATCCATTCACTTTCATCCTTTGTGACTGAGTTTGCTGCCAAGTCCTATGATGAGATTTTTGTTGGGTACAAAAATCATAGTAAGGCCTATAGGATCTACAACTTGTCAAGTCAAGTTATAGAAGATTCAGTTAACATAGTATTTGATGAGTCAACTATGATTAACAGTGAGCTGCCAAGCTCCTTTTCTAGACTTGTAGGTACAAAGTTGATGATGGATAATCTAACCATGAAGGAAGTGGCTCCACTAGTCCAAGATGGAGTGGATATTCCATAAGAAGTACAAGGGACACTTGAAGTGGATGAAGATCAGCAAGATGGTGTCACTGAAGCTCAAGTTTCTGAAGGAAGATTACCTCCAGTAGTCAGGAATCTAAGGGATCATCCAAGACACCAAATATTGGTGATGCCAACCAAGGAGTGGTGATAAGGAGCAAAAGTCTCAATACAGCAATGTATTCAAGTTTCCTGTTATAGGTTGAGCCCAAGAGATTTAAAGAGGCCAACATAGATCAATTATGTATTGTAGCAATGCAAGACGAACTGAACCAGTTTAAAAGGTCTAAGGTTTGGAAGCTAGTTCCTAGCCCACAAGGACATAATGTCATTGGAACTAAGTTGATCTACAAGAATAAACTTGATGAAAATAGCATTATAATCAAGAATAAGTCTATGATGGTAGCTAAGGGGTACAGATAAGAAGAAAGTATTGATTTGATCAAACTTTTGCCCCCGTAGCAAGAATGGAAGCCAATAGACTTTTCCTTGCATATACTGCATACAAAGGATTTAAAGTCTACCAGATGGATTTTAAGTCAACCTTCCTGAATGGTGACTTAAAGGAATAAGTCTATGTTGAACAGCCTTTAGGTTTTGTTGATTCTAACTCCCCTAATTTTGTTTATATACTTAAGAAAGCTCTATATGGGTTGAAGCAAGCCCCTAGAGCATGGTATGAGACATTGTCTAGCTTCCTTATTGAGAACTAATTCTCAAGGGGGAAGATAGACAAGACCCTATTCCTAAGGGAATCTAAGGGAAAGATCATCCTAATCCAAATTTATGTAGATGACATAATTTTTGGGTCTACTTATGATAAACTTTGGAAGAAGTTTGCCAAACTTATGCAAGGGAAGTTTGAGACGAGCAGTATGGGTGAGCTAAGTTTTTCTTGGGCCTCCAAGTAAGGCATACTGAAGATGGATTATCCATTTCAAAGTCTAAGTTCACTAGGGAGTTGATTAAAATGTTTGGAATGGAGAATGCATCCACAATGAAAACTCTCATGGGGTCATGTATGCATATAGACAAAAATGAGGCAGGGAAACCTGTTGATGAAACTTTGTATAGAGGGATAATTGGCTCCCTTCTATATCTTACTACAAGTAGGCCAGACATCATGTATGCTACATGTGTTTGTACTAGGTATTAGGCTATCCCTAAAGAATCTCACTACTCTGTTGCTAAGGACATTTTGAGGTATCTTAAGGGCATACAAGATCATAGCCTATGGTACCCTAGAAATAAGGATTTTGAACTAATAAGCTATCCAGATGCAGATTTATAGGCTGCAAAGAGGACAAGATAAGCACATCAGGCACCTGTTAGTTCTTGGGAGGAAGAATTGTGTTTTGGAGCAACAAGAAGCAGACCAGTGTTTCTATTTCAACAGTTGAGTCAAAGTATATCTCAGCAGGTAGTTGATGTGCACAGTTATTGTGGATCAAGCATTAGCTCCAGGACTATAACCTCAAGATAAGTAACACCCCCATGTTCTGTGATTCTACAAGTGCAATCTCCATTGCTAGGAATTGTGTCTCTCATAGCAGGACTAAACATATTGAGATTAGGTATCATTTTATTAGGGAGCATGTGGAGAAGGAGGACATAAGCCTTGAGTTTGTCCCCACAGACAAGCAAGTGCCATACATCTTTACTAAGCCACTAGATGAAGTCAAGTTTAACTCCTTCAAATTTGAGTTCGGTATTTTGAACTTGGTATAACTTCAGTTGCTCCTAATTTTCTTTTTTTGTAAGACTAGCTTTTCTTGTAGGTAGATAAATCTTTCAAATGGTATCAATACTTAGATGGACTCAAGTGTCCAGTAAAGAGATTGACAGTATATGCTCCTATTAAAGGGGAGCGTGTAACGTCACAATTCGCTCTAGACCCCTCGCACGTGTTTTGAGTCAAGGGAGTTGACTCGGGCTGGGGGTGCGCCAGACTCGATAAGTAAAATTCGTCGGATATCGTCACGGATATCCGACAAATTCGTCGAGTATGACTTGTGAGTTGAGACCAATACTATTCGTCAAATATCATCACAGATATCTGACGAATCCGTCGAATATATAAGATGAATTGGACTTGGAATATTTTCTGGACTCGTGGCGTCGAGTGTGTTGAGTGCACTCGATTACATTTGATGAATTATGCTGAGGCGTTAAGTGGAGTCAACACCACTCAATGTATTTTACTTGGAATAGTTTTTGGAAGTTGAGGCATTGAGTGAACTCAACGCGGCGTTGAGTGGTTTCAACACTACTCAACGCTATTCTGGCTGATGTTGGCATTGAGTGAAGTAAACGCGGTGTTGAATGGTCTCAACGCAACTCAACTCTTTTGACTTAGAATATTCTGGATGACTGGGGCGTTTAGTGAAGTCAATGTGGCGTTGAGTTGTATCAAATGCCACTCAACGTTTTTTACTTAGTTAATTTTGAGACATGTTGGCGTCTAGTGAATTGAGTGCACTCGACGTCATTCGACGATTCGTTGAGTGAAGGTTGATTACTCAATGATTTTTGACTTAGTTATTCTTGAGGCCTGAAGGTGTCGAGTGTGTTGAGTTCACTCAATGCCACTTGATGATTCATCGAGTGAAGGTTTACATACTCAATGATTTGTGCTGTACTTATATAAGAATTGAGTGATCACGACGAATCTCGAGGATTCGTCGAGTGGGTATGTTATACAAGACGAATTTGACTTGGCATATTTCTGACCAAGGCAGGATTCATTGTCTTGCATTTATGGACTAAATCGGTTTTGGGATTGGCGCCTATTGACTTATTTGGACCGGTCCTTTGATAAGACTTAATTTGAATAATAATGGGCGGTCCAATGTCAGGCTGACACATTGCAAAGCAGTTAACCCTAATTTCTCATTATAAAAGGAGATTTACAAGAAAACCTGAGCCGTAATTTCGCCATTCTTGCCAAGCAGTTATCCTTGCTGAACCCGATGGAGAAGGAGATCACTAGAGTCGGATTTCCTGGGAAAGTCTTTCCTTTCTCTTTCACTGTAAAGAACAACACCAATAAGAAGGAAGATGCCACCAAGGAGAGTGACGTGATCCATGTCCGGAACTGCCAGAAATGTGGTGAGCTTCCTACCCTCTCCATTAGTGCTAGATCTATAGTTATTTTTAGGAGAGATGTCGACTCAAAAGAGTTTTACTTGTGAGATGAAGATCTCCTAGGTAGAGACCATGTTAGGACTTGTGCCCTAGAGATGTGATGTCTTCAACCTCTCCTCAATTCTTTATGAAGATGGTGGACTTAGTTTTGTGAAGAGAAATAGTCTATTGAGGGTCAATAAGAAAGGAGGAAGTTTTGTTTATAGTTTTGATTAAATATCTAAAAGAAGAAGATGAATCGATGTTGTTCATCTTGCCTTATAATTCGTGCAGAAATCAATTTTTTGTGCGCAGCGAACTTCAAGGCCATTTTCGAGTATGTTACGGCCAGATCTAGGCTTTTAACTAAACACGAAAGTCATAGCCCTTGGAAATACATTTCCATCGGATGGTTACACGTTTTAATACAAGTCCTTTAGACTCGGGAATGTCCAGTCGAAGTTATTATACAGTCAAGTCTTAAGTACATGTTGTTCTTGGGTTATTGTAGATCCGGGTTTGAATTTGGTGGAGAGGTCTTAGTGAATTAACATTGATATTTGCTATACTTAATTTATGGATGTTTGTGATAAACAAAGGACTGATGGGGTAGATCCTTAAGAAAGTAAATAAGGTTGAAGTTTTGGTGAACTTAGGCTATACGTAATCGTGATAAACAAATGGTTGATGGAATATGATTGTACCGACGGTTTGAAGGAGGTTGACAAACAAACGATTTAGGTTAGCTGGTGAGGAAATAAATTGATATGTTTGATTATATAAATGATATTCTTTTGGAAGCATATTTGATTGTGAATGCTTGACTTTAAGAAGGAATTGGATGAGGTTAATGCATGACCATGTGATAGGATGATTAATGAAATGTGCATATAGTCCACTGCCTAGAGTTGTGTCTCCATATGATTAGCAGTATTTGATCGATATGTTGAATAAGATGGCTTGCCACCTGTGTAAATGACAAACCCTTGAGTGGTATTGAAATGTGGAAGGGTTGGAAGTGCGTGTGTGTTTGCCGCACTTGAATGATGTGTTGATAAGGGACTCGGTGTGGATCCCTTGCGTGCTTTTGAGCACAGGATGTGAATAATAAAAAGGGACTCAGTATGGAGTTCTTAATTTTAAAATTGCATGCAGTGTGAGTTTACACGTGGTGTCATAATCTTAGGTTAAGGATAGTTTGGTAGGTCTACGGGCTCGCCAGTCATCACACTGAAGGGAGTTGACTGATAGACTTTGGTTGGTTTGGCTGTGTCCTCGGTGCTCACTCGTGAGGCCCTTTCCGATCCAAGTGGACGGATTGGTTGTGTCCTTGGTTCTCATTACCGAGGCCCTTTCTGTGCCACACTGGTATTCTAGTTTGGGTTCTGTTCTTGGTGCATATCTACTCAAGACCCCTCTGATCCGAAGTATGTATGTGAGCTCTGATGTTGTGTTCTTAGCATTGAGGCGTACCGAGGCCTAGTCTTGGTTGTGTGAAAGCCCGCCTATTAGTGGAAAGCCCGTTCCACTATAACCGTCTGGCCACGACAGATGGCGCATGTGAGGTTAGCTACCTGCTCGAAAAGTAGGAACTACAAGTCATTGCTGACATTACAATTACATGTGTGTGAGCATGGTTGAGTATTCATAAGTCATTCATAACATTGCATTACATTACATACACAAAATCCTTATCATATAAGTTTGTATGGGCACTCTTATATGATGAGTTACTTTTACTGTTAAGACGATCCTTAACTAATATGTCTGTAAGGGCATTCATATAAGTTGAGTTACTTCCTATTGTTTATACTTACCTGTATACTGTTGTTGATGATAGAACTGCTAGTTTTCTTCGATATGCTCTAATATTGATTATTATTATATCACCTACTAGTACTACTATTTATACATATATTGTACCCTTTTCTTTCATTCGCCCGGTGCCTAAGAGTCACCGGGGGAGCGGATGTGATAGCCACTTAGTCTTTATGACTAACGGTTGCTACATCATCCTTTTTAGGAGGAAACCCAGCAGTAGGTCTTGTAGGAGGACAGCTAGGAAAGGGTGACAGGGCCTGAAGTGACGATACCATCGTTGTCATCAGTGACTGATGTGAGTTTTCTTGAGGGACTCATTTCTGTAGCCTTCTTGGCATGATGTACTCTGATATATAGAAGCCTTGGTTGCTTCTTTTATTTGATGTATTCTTTTAGGACTATATACTTGTGTGGATTTTGACTTCTGCTTATATTATTAAGTTGGGTTAGCAATGATGATATTGGTTATTGCTGGTAAGATAGGCGTCTTGTGGTATAGGTCAACTCATGTGTTGGCGTTACCGCAAGGTGGCTGTTCTGGGCATAAGACTTCCCTCGGTTGTTTCTTGTGTTTCGGGAGGGGGGTCTTACAAATGGTATCAGCTTACAACAATCCTTAACTAAATAAGTCAAGGAACAATGGTGCCACCCCCATTCGATTGGTAAGTTTGCAGATAAACTGACTTAGCGGAAGCAGTGGTGTGCCCATATGTAATTCACACTAAGTATGTCCAGTCATGACCCTATGATTATCCAACCTAACCTTAGGTTTATACCTTTTGTGTAGGTCTCGACTAATGTAGATCCAGTAGGGTCACCCCCGCCCCTTCCATACCCACTCAATTTCAATAGTTGGAGCTAGGACAGACACTCACTGCTATTTTGTACATGTTTAGGGCTCAATAGGCTCTGGTGCAATAACAAGACCCGAGCTCTAATTAGTTAAGCACGTTCTAGGCTCTCTCTCTCCACCTACCTATCAAGGGATATAGTCGGTCGTGCGTACGGAGGAATGGATTGACTCAGTGCAAGAATTAATGGCGGGAATAAGATGTCTAGCCAACATGGATGTGACATTAGCCATATCAGTATTGGAATCCCACGCCAAGAGGTGGTGGAAGTCCCTCATGGGCTCCACCTTTCAAGGTCGAGTGTACATAAAGATTAGTTGGAGTGAGTTTTCGGAAGCCTTCTTGGAACTCTTCATCCCTTCTACCGCTTGGGATGAACTTGAAGAAAGATTCTTATAAATGAAACAGGGATCCAAGACGATTACAAAATATCAGCGAGAGTTTCAGCATCTCGCAAGATTTTCTAATGCATACGATTTGAATGACATGGGGTATGATAAGTGATTTTACAAAGGGTTGCGAGATCCCCTGAGGCAAGCCCTTTTGTTTATAGCGGACTCGAGTTTGGTCGAGATCATCGACATGGCGAAAAGGCTGGAGGCAGATCATTTGAGGAGTGGTAAGAGACCCACTGAAGGGGTAGTGGAAGCAGGCCCCAGCTATAGGAGGAGACAGGATAACAGTGGGAGAGGAAATAATAGAGGCGGGGGTTTCTTCCATCGGAATTTTAGGATGGAGCGTCTGTCCCTACAGCCAACACTACCTCCACCACCACAAATGTACCCGCAACCCAGGGAGCAGCATGAGTGAATTTGCTTCCAGTGCAATTAGTCAGGCCACATCCGGCACTTTTGCCCATAGCTAGGTCGAAATGCTCCCCCTGTCCTCCCTCCGGCAACTCCATGATGATGGGGACATATGTGTGGTCGAGGAAGAGGACCACGGGGAAGGAACCCCGGACCTGCTCGGGATCAGATGTTCGCACTGGACATGGCATAGGAGTGGAATCCTTAGGATATGATTGCCGATTTGTTTTGATTTAATTACTATGTTACAAGCATTCCCCTTTAAATAGTCTAAGATATGTTAAGAGTCTAGCGTGAGTCTGTATAATTAGTACTTAGGCACTGTGATGGTTGGTGGGAAACCATCTTACCCTCTATTTGATACCGGTGCCACACACTCGTTTGTGTCTGCATATTTCTTTAAAGACCTATAAGGAGTGCAAAACTTCACCGGTATTACTCAGAGAGTATGCCTCCTGAATGGCTCTAAGATGACTGCATCCACAAAATGCAAATTGGAGGTACTTCTTGGAGGAAAGTTCTTTGAAACCACTACAACAATATTGAGCATGCCAGAATTTGACATCATTCTGTGCATGGCATGGTTAGATTGGCACATTGTTAGGATTGATTGCGAGGTAAAGCAAATCATGTTGAGGCATGGTTACTCTGAGGTCATCTTTCAAGGTATTAGAATTGCACCTCATATGATGTTATCTTCAATTCAGACCTTAAAAGCCCATATGAGGGGGGATGAAGTATATATATTGTGTTTTGAACTAAAAGAGATGGTAGTCGATTTGAAAGATGTGCGAATAGTGCGTGATTTCCCGGAGGTATTCCCTAAGAAATTGCTACGATTACCCCCACATAGAGAGGTGGACTTTAAAATTAAGTTAGTACCCGGTGCCAAGCCCATCTCTCGGACCCCTTACAAAATGGCCCCAAAGGAACTCACGGAGTTTAGAGTTCAGCTGCAAGAGTTAGTGGAGTCAGGGTTTGTTCGCCCAAGTTCATCACCCTGGGGAGCCACTATTCTATTTGTTAAGAAAAAGGATGGAACGCTATGGTTATGTATAGATTACCGTGAACTTAATGGTTTAACGGTGCAGAACACCTATCCTCTACTCCAGATCGATGAGTTATTCGATCAGTTAGTAGGAGCGCACTGGTTTTCCAAACTAGATCTGCACTCGGGGTACTATCAGTTGAGGATATAAGAGGACATACAGAAAAACAACATTTAGTTTAAGGTATGGTCTCTATGTGCGTTCACTATGATGTCGTTTTGGGCTCACAAATGCCCCTACGTCTTTCATGAGTTTGATGAACTAGGTATTCGAGCCGTACTTAGATGTCTTCATCATTATCTTTGACGATGATATTTTGGTCTATTCGAAGACAGATGAGGAGCATGCAGAACACTTGACCATGGTTTTGAAAAAATTAAAAGAACAATCGCTATTTGCTAAGTTCAGCAAGTCCAAATTTTTGCTTCGAGAGGTTGCCTTTTTGGGCCATGTGATTAGCGGAGCTGGACTAGCCGTAGACCCGGCCAAGGTGCATGTCGTGAAGTAATGGTCACCTTTGAATTCAGCGGTCGATGTACGAAGTTTCCTTGGACTTACTGGGTATTATCACATTTTCATGAAAGGATTCTCAAACATAGCCCTTCCTCTTACTGCTCAGACAAAGAAAGGTGTGTCATACGAGTGGACACCCCAGTATGAATCTGCATTCCAAGAGCTGAATGATAGACTTACTACCGCACATATCCTAGACCTTCCATCTGGGAAGAAAGGATTTCAAGTTTACACAAATGCGTCATATCAAGGGAATGGAGCAGTATTGATGCAGCATGGGCATGTGATTGCTTATGCTTCGAGGCAGCTGAAGAAGCATGAAGCCAATTACCTAGTTCATGATTTGGAATTGGGGGAAGTGGTGTTCGCCTTGAAGGTTTGGAGGCACTATCTATATGGCCTCCACTGCGAGATCTTCTCAGACCATAAGAACCTAAAGTATGTTTATACTCAAAAGGAGTTGAATCTGAGGCAGCGGCGGTGGTTGGAATTTTTGTGTGATTATGAGTTTACATTGAATTACCACCCTGGAAAAGCAAATTTCATAGTCGATGCGTTGAGCAGAAAGGTACCGGAATTGAGCCCTGAGTCTCGATTGATGAGTATGGAATTAGCTCGGATGCACGAGAAAATGGAGATCACGTTGGTCTATAAAGATCATTCTGATGAGTATACTGAGTATCTATCTGCTATGAGTATAGTAAGTGACATCTGTGATCGTATTCGGGCAGATCAAGGGTAGGATGCTGCTCTGGCCCTTGTTATTAAGTCAATTGAAGATGGAACTACTGTAGAGTATACATTAAAGAACGACCTCGTGTATTTACATGGACGACACTACATTCCCTAGGGCTGAGAAATTCGGGAACATATATTGAGAGAAGCACATTGCTCCAAATATTCGGTGCATCCCAGGATTTCTAAGAAGTATAGTGACTTGCGGAAGTCCATGTTTTTGGCCAAGAATGAAGAAAGCTGTCAAGTATTATGTTACGCATTGTGAGGCATGTCAGAAGGTGAAGGTGGAGTGCATGAGCCCCGGAGGATTATTACATTCATTGCCCATCCCTGAGTGGAAGTTCGAGGATATCTCCATGGACTTTGTTCAAGGGTTACTTCGCTCGCACTCTGGGAACAATTCAGTTTGGGTGATTGTAGATCGTCTGACGAAGGTTGCCAGATTTATCCCTATGAAGAAGGAGGCACATGTGGATGTTTTAGTGCGTCTCTTTGTGGAGCAATTTGTACGGTGATATGGCGTGTCAAAGACGATAGTCTCTGATCATGATGACAACTTTACCTCCAAGGTGTGGAAGGCAGTACAAGCATATATGGGCTCTCACCTTACCTTAAGCATAGCTTTTCATCCTCAGACGGATGGTCAGTCTGAGAGGACCATCAGGATAATGGAAGATCTTTTGAGACTATGTGTATTGGATGGAGGAGAACCGTGGGAAAGGCTCTCACCACTGGTAGAATTTTCATATAACATTTCCATCAAGCTAGCATCGGGATGGCTCCCCGTGAAGCAATTTATGGGAGAATGTGTAGAACTCTATTATCATGGGTACAGGTTGAAGATATAAAAGTTTTGGGGATAGAGTACATTGATTACAATGATGCGCTTGTTAGGTTGATATGAGGCCGCATGCTTGAGGCTCAATGTTGACAGGCGAAATACCATAATAAGAAATATCGAATGGTGGAATTTCAAGTGGGTGACAAGGTATTCTTGAAGATCAGCCCAATGTATGGAGTGTCGCGAGTGCATGGTATGAAGAAGCTCAACCCGAGATATGTGGGGCCATGTGTTATATTGGAGAGAATTGGCCCTTTAGCCTATCGGTTGGAGATACCACTAGAGCTGGAAAATTTGCACGATGTATTCCATATGTCCTCGCTCTGGAAGGCACTACTATGGCCTGACCAATATGTCCCTACCCCAGATGGAGCGGTAGCAACCAATAGATCTATTCGACTACAGCCGGTACGGATAGTGGACACCGAGAAAAGGAGCTTGCGGCGAAAAAGTGTACCATTGGTGAAGGTCCAATGGTCTAATCACGGGAAATAAGAATACACTTGGGAGCCAGTGGACTTGATGCAAAAGCGCTACCCATAGGTTTTTTCCCAAAGAAAATTTAAAAGCTTATTTTGTTTTTCATGCTCTACTCCCCCATAGCCTTAGCCTGATTTCGGGGATGAAATATTATATTTTGTTTATAGGATTTGTAACGTCCCTTTTCGCTCTAGACCCCTCGCACGTGTTTTGAGACAAGGGAGTTTACTCGAGCTCGGGGTGCGCCATCAAAAATTCGTCGGATATCGTCACGGATATCTGACTAATTCGTCGAGTATGACTTGTGAGTTGAGACCAATCATATTCGTCAATTATAATCACGAATATTCGATGAATTCGTCGAATATATAAGAAGAATTGGAGTTGAAATATTTTATGGACTCAGAGCATCGAGTGCGTTTAGTGCACTCGATGCCATTCGATGAATTATGCTAAGGTGTTGAGTGGACTCAACACCACTCAGCGTATTTTACTTGGAATAGTTTCTGGAAGTTGAGGCATTGAGTGAACTCAACACGGCGTTAAGTGGTCTCAACACCACTCAACACTATTCTTGCTAATATTGGAGTTGAGTGAAGTCAATGCGGCATTGAATGGTCTCAACGCAACTCAACACTTTTGACTTAGAATATTCTGGATGACTGGGGCATTGAGTGAAGTCAATGTGGCATTGAGTGGTCTAAATGCCACTCAACACTTTTTACTTAGTTAATTCTTGGACATGTTGGCATCTAGTGCGTTGAGTGCACTCGATTCTATTCGACGATTCGTCGAGTGAAGGTTGATTACTCAACGATGTTTGACTTAGTTATTCTTGAGGCTTGAAGGCGTCGAGTGCATTGAGTGCACTCGATGCCACTCGACGATTCGTCGAGTGAAGGTTTGCATACTTAACGATTTGTGATTTACTTATATAGCATCGAGTGATCATGACGAATCTCGATGATTCATCGAGTGGGTATGCTATACACCACGAATTTGACTTAGTATATTTTCGACCCAGGAGGGATTCACTATCTTACATTTATGGACTGAACCTGTTTCGGAATTGGTGCGTATTGACTTATTTAGACTGGTCCTTTCGATAAGTCTTAATTTTAATAATAATGGGCTGTCCAATGTCAGGTCGACGCACCGCAAAGCAGTTAACCCTAATTTCTCATTATAAAAGGAGATTTATAGGAAAATCCTAGCCGTCACTTCGCCATTCTTGCCAAGCAGCTATCCTTGTTGAACCTGGCGGATAAGGAGATCACTGGAGTCGGATTTCCTGGGAAAGTCTTTCCTTTCTCTTTCACCGAAAAGAACAACACCAACATAGAGGAAGATGCCACCAAGGAGAGTGATGCGATCCATAGCCGGAACCACCAGAAATGTGGTGAGCTTTCAACCCTCTCCCTTGGTGCTGGATCTGTAGTTTTTTCTAAGAAAAAATGTCGACTCAAAAGAGTTTGACTTGTGAGATGAATATCTCCTAGGTAGAGACTATGTTAGGACTTGTGCCCTAGAGATGTGATGTCTTCAACCTCTCCTCACTTCTTTGTGAAGATGGTGGACTTGGTTTCGTGAAGAGAAATGGTCTATTGAGGGTGAATAAGGGTGGAGGAAGTTTCGTTTATAGTTTTGATTAAATGTCTAAAGGAAGAAGATGAACCGATGCCGTTCATCTTGCCTTAAGATGCGTGCAAAAATTTATTTTTTGTGCGCAGCGAACTTCAAGGCCATTATTGGGTATGTTACGACCGTATCTGGGCTTTTGACTAAACAAAAAATTTGTAGCCCTTAGAAAGACCTTTCCAACGGATGGTTACATGTTTTTATACGAGTCCTGTAGACTCGAGAATGTCCAATCAAAGTTATTGTACAGTCAACTCTTAAGTACATGGTCTCGGGTTAGTGTAGATCCGAGTTTAAATTTGGTGGAGAGGACTTAGTGAATTAACATTGAGATTTGTTGAACTTAATTTATGGATATTTGTGATAAACAAAGGACTAATGGGGTAGATCCTTAATAAAGTAAATAATGTTGAAGTTTTGGTGAACTTAGGCTATACATAATCGTGATAAACAAATGGTTGATGGAATATGATTGTACTGACGGTTTGAAGGAGGTTGACAAACAAATTATTTAGGTAAGCTAGTGAGCAAATAAATTGATATGTTTGATTGTATAAATGATATTCTTGTGGAAGCATACTTGATTGCGAATGCTTGACTTTAAGAAGGAATTGGATGAGGTTAACGCATGGCCATATGACAGGATGATTAATGAAATGTGCATATAGTCCACTGCCAAGAGTTGTGTCTCCCTTCGAGTAGTAGTATGGGATTGGTATGTTAAATAAGGTGGCTTGCCACCTGTGTAAATGACAAACCTTTGAGTGGTATGGAAATGTGGAAGGGTTTGAAGTATGTGTGTGTTTGCCGCACTATAATGATGTGTTGATAAGGAACTCAGTGTGGAGCCCTTGCGTGCTATTGAGCACGGGATGTGAATAATAAAAAGGGACTCAGTGTAGAGTTCTTAAATATGAAATTGCATGCGGTGTGAGTTGACATGCGGTGTAATAATCCTTGGTTAAGGAATGTGTGGCAGGTCTACGGGTTTGTCAGTCGTCACACCGACGGGAGTTGACTGATACACTTTGGACGGTTTGGCTGTGTCCTCGATTCTCACTCCCGAGGCCCTTTTTGTGCCAAGTGGACTTATTGGTTGTGTCCTTGGTGCTCATTCTCGAGGCCCTTTTCGTGTTACACTTGTAGGCCAGTTTGGGTTGTGTTCTTGGTGCACATCTACCCAATACCCCTCTAATCCATAGTACGCATGTGAGCTCTGCTGTTGTGTTCTTAGCATTGAGGCATATGGAGGCCTAGGCTTGGTAGTGTGGATGCCCGCCTAGTAGTGGAAAACCCATTCCACTGTAGTCTGGCCACGACAGATGGAGCCTGAGAGGTTAGCTACCTGCTCGAAAAGTGGGAACGGCAAGTCTATGTAGACATATCAATTGCATGTGTGTGAGCAAGGCTGAGTCTTTATAAGTCATTCATAACATTGCATTGCATTACATACACAAGATCCTTATCATATAAGTTTGTATGGGCACTCTTATATGATGAGTTACTTCACTATTAAGTCGATCCTTAACTTATATGTCTGTATGGGCATTCATATAAGTTAAAGTTACTTCATGTTGTTTATACTTACTGGTATACTGTTGTTGATGGTAGAACTGCTAGTGTAGATTGATATACATAATTGTTGTAGTTTCTTCAATATGCTCTGATATTGATTTGTCTTATATCACCTGCTTGTACTACTGTTTATATATATATTGTACCCCTTTCTTTTCTCCGCCCCCTAAGAGTCACCGGGGGAGCGGATGTGATAGCCACTTAGTCTTTATGACTAATGTTTGCTACGACTTGTTTTTTAGGAGGAAACCCAGCAGCAGGTCTTGTGGGAGGATAGCTAGGCCAGGATGATAGGGCCTGAAGTGACGATACCATCTCTGTCATCAGTAATTGATGTGAGTTTTCATGAGGAACTCATTTTTGCAGCCTTCTTGTCATGATGTACTCTGATATATATAAGCATTGGTTGCTTCTTTTATTTGATGTATTTGTTTTGGACTATATACTTGTGTGGATTTTCACTTCTGCCTATATTCTTATGTTAGGTTGGAAATGATGATATTGGTTATAGCTGGAAGGATAGGCGTCTTGTGTTATAGGTCGACCCGTGTGTTGGCGATACTACAAGGTGGCTGTTCTGGGCATATGACTTCCCTCGGCTGTATCTTATGTTCCGGGAGGGGGGTATTACAAATGGTATCAGCTTGCAATGATCCTCAACTAAAGAAGTCAAGGAACAATGGTGCCACCCCCGCTCGATTGGTCAGTTTGTGGACAAACTGTCTTAGCGGAAGCAGTGGTGTGCCCATATGTAATTCACACTAAGTATGTCCTATCAAGACCCTATGATTAGCCAACCTGACCTTAGGTTTGTACCTTTTGTGTCGATCCTAGCTAATGTAGAGTCAGTAGGGGGCACCCCCGTCCCTTCCATACCCATCAGTTTCAACAGTCGGAGCTAGGACGGACGCTCGTGGCTATTTTGGACACATTTAGGGTTCAACAGGCTCCGGTGCAATAGCAAGACCCAAGCTATAATTGGTTAATAACGATCTGGGCTCTCTCTCCTCCTGCCTATCAAGGGACAGAGTTGGTCGTGCGTACGGAAGAATGGATCGACTCAGTGCAAGAATTAATGGTAGGAATCTGATGTCCAGCCAACATGGTTTTGACATTAGCCGTGTCAGTATTGGAATCCCATGCCAAGAGGTGGTGGAAGTCCCTCATGGGATCCACCTTTCAAGGTCGGGTGTACACGGAGATTAGTTGGAGTGAGTTTTTGGAAGCCTTCTTGGAATACTTCATCCCTTCTACTACTCAGGATTAACTTGAAGAAAGATTCCTACAGCTGAAACAAAGATCCAAGACGATTACAGCATATCAGCGAGAGTTTCAGCATCTTGCAAGGTTTGCTGACGCATACGAGTTGAATGACAGGGGGTATGCTAAGTAATTCTACAAAGGCTTGTAGTATCCCCTGAGGCAAGTCCTTTTGTTTATAGCGGAGTCGAGTTTGGCCGAGATCATTAATATGGTGAAAAGGCTGGAGGAAGATCATTTGGGGAGTGGTAAGTGATCCACTGAAGGGGTAATGGAAACAGGCCCCAGCTATAGGAGGAGATAGGATAACAGAGGGAGAGGAAACAACAGAGGCGGGGGTTGCTTCTGTCAGAATTTTAGGATGGAGCGCCCGGCCCCGTAGCCAGCACTACCTCCACCACCACAGTTGTACCCGCAACGCAGGGAGCAACATGAGCGAGTTTGCTTCCAATGCAATCATCTGGGCCACATCCGGCACTTTTGCCCATAGTTAGGTGGAAATGCTCCCCCTACCCTCCCTCCGGCAGCTCCACAAGGATGGGGACATATGCGTAGTCTAGGAGGAGGACCACGAGGAAGGAACTTCAGACCTTCTCGGGATCAGATGTTCGCGCTGTACATGGCATAGGAGCAGAATCCTCAGGATTTTATTACCGGTATGTTGTGATTTAATTACTATGTTACAAGCATTCCCCTTTAAATTGTCTAAGATATGCTAAGAGTCTAGCGTGAGTCTATATAATTTGTACTTAGGCACCGTGATGGTTGGTGTAAAACCAGCTTACACTCTATTCGATACCAGTTCCACATAATCGTTTGTGTCGGCAGATTTTGTTAAAGACCTGTAAGGAGTGCAATACTTCATCGGTATTACTCGGAGAGTACGCCTCCCAAATGGATCTGAGATGACTGCATCCGCAAAGTGTGAATTGGAGGTACTTCTTGGAGGAAAGTTCTTTGAAACCCCTGCAATAGTGTTGAGAATGCCAGAATTCGATCTCATTCTGGGCATGACATGGTTAGATTGGCACCGCCCTAGGATTGATTGTACGGCGAAGCAAATCATGTTGAGGCATGGGGACTCTAAATTCATCTTTCAAGGTATTAGACTTGCACCTCGTATGATTTTATCTTCAATTCAGACCTAAAAAGCCCACATGAGGGGGGATGAAGTATATATGATATGTTTTGAACTAAAAGAGATGGTAGTCGATTTGAAAGATGTTCGAATAGTGCGGGATTTCCCGGAGGTGTTCCCTTAAAATTACTAGGATTACCCCCCCCCCCCCCCCCCTCCCACCCATAGAGAGGTGGACTTTCAAATTAAGTTAGTACCAGGTGCCAAGCCCATCTCTCGGACCCCTTAGAGAATTGCCCCAAAGGAACTCGCGGATTTTAGAGTTCAGCTCCTAGAGTTAGTGGAGTCAGGGTTTGTTGGCCCCAGCTCATCACCCTGGGGAGCCCCTATTCTATTTTTTAAGAAAAAGAATGGAATGATACGGTTATGTATAGATTATCGGGAACTAAATCGTTTAACGGTGCGGAACACCTATCCTCTTCCCCGGATCGATGAGTTATTCGATGAGTTGGTAGGAGCGCACTAGTTTTTCAAACTAGATCATGAGTTCACCGTGATGTCGTTTGGGCTCACAAATGCCCCTTCGACTTTCATGAGTTTGATGAATCGGGTGTTTGAGCTGTACTTAGATGTCTTCGTCATCATCTTCATCGATGACGTTTTGTTCTATTCGAAGATAGAGGAGGAGCATGCAGAAAACTTGGCCTTGGCTTTGAGAAAGTTAAAAGAACACTCACTGTTTGCTAAGTTCAGCAAGTGCGAATTTTGGCTCTGAGTGGTTGCCTTCTTGGGCCATGTGATTAGCGGATCTGGACTAGCCAAAGGCCCGGCCAAGGTGTGTGCCGTGAAGGAATGGTCACCATTGAAGTCAGTAGCCATTGTACGAAGTTTCCTTGGACTTGCTGGGTATTATCGCAAGTTTGTGAAAGGATTCTCAAAGATAGCCCTTCTTCTCACTGCTCCGACAAAGAAAGGTGTGCCATATGAGTGGACACCCCAGTGTGAAGCTACATTCCAAGAGCTTAAAGATAGACTTACCACCACACCCATCCTATCCCTTCCATCTAGGAAGGAAAGATTTCAAGTTTACACAGATGCATCATATCAAGGTATGGGAGCAGTATTAATGCAGCATGGGCATGGGATTGCTTATGCTTCAAGGCAACTAAAGAAGCATAAAGCCAATTACCCAATTCATGATTTATAATTGGGGCAGTGGTGTTCGCCTTGAAGGTTTGGAGGCACTATCTATATGGCGCCCACTGCGATATCTTCTCAGATCATAAAACCTAAAGTATGTTCATACTCAAAAGGAGTTGAATTGAGGTAGCGGCGGTGGTTGGAATTTTTGTGTGATTATGAGTTTAAATTGAATTACCACCCCGAAAAAGCAAATTCCATAGCCGATGCGTTGAGCAGAAAGGTACCGGAATCAATCCCTAAGTCTCGGTTGATGAGTATGGAATTAGCTCAGATGCTTGAGGAGATGGAGATCATGTTGGTGTATAAAGATCATTCTGAGGAGTATACTGAGTATCTATCTACTATGAGTATAGTATGTGACATTCGTGATCGTATTTGGGTAGAGCAAGGGAAGGATACTATTCTGGCCCTTGTAATTTAGTTAATTGAAGATGGAACTACTGAATAGTATACACTAAAGGACAGCCTCGTGCATTTCCATTGCTGACTCTACAATCCCAAGGATGGGGAAATTCGTGAAGATATATTGAGAGAAGCACATTGCTCCAAGTATTCGGTGCATCCCGAGATTTCTAAAATGTATAGTGACTTGCAGAAGACCATGTTTTGGCCAGGAATGAAGAAAGATGTCAGTATTATGTTACACACTATGAAGCAAGTCAGAAGGTGAAAATGGACTGCAAGAGCCCCGGAGGATTATTACAGCCATTTCCCATCCCTGAGTGGAAGTTCAAGGATATCTTCTTGGACTTTGTTCCAGGGTTGCCTCGCTCGCACTCTGGGAACGATTCAGTTTGGGTGATTGTAGATCGTCTGACGAAGGTCGCTAGATTTATCCCTATGAAGAAGGAAGCATATGTTGATGTTTTAGTGCGTCTCTTTGTGGACCAATTTGTACGGTATCATGGCATGCCTAAGATGATAGTATCCGATTGTGATGGTTGCTTTACCTCCAAGGAGTGGAATGCAGTACAAGCATACATGAGCTCTCGCCTTGCCTTCAGCACAACCTTTTATCCTCAGATGGATGGTTAGTTTGAGAGGACCATCAGGACAATGGAAGATCTTTTGAGACTATGTGTATTAGATATAGGGGAACCATGGGAAAGGCTCTTACCACTGGTAGAATTTTCATATAATAATAGCCATCAAGCTAGCATCGGGATGGCTCCCTACGAAGCACTTTATGGGAGAAAGTATAGAACTCCATTGTCATGGGTGCAGGATGAAGATCCAAAAGTTTTGGGGATAGAGTACATTGATGACAGTGATGTGCTTGTTAGGTTGATACGAGACAGCATGCTTGAGGCTCAAACTCGGCAGGCGAAATACCATAATAAGAAACATTGAATGGTGGAATTTCAAGTGGGTAACAAGGTATCCTTGAAGATCAGGCCAATGTATGGAGTTTCGTGAGTGCGTGATATGAAGAAGCTCAACCTGAGATATGTGGGGTCCTATGTTATATTGGAGAGAATTGGCCCTTTAGCCTATCGGTTGGAGCTACCACCAGAGATGGAAAATATACAGGATGTCGTCCATGTGTCCTCGCTTTGGAAGGCATTACTATATCCTGACCAATATGTCCCCATGCCAGATACAGCGCTAGCAACTAATAGATCTGTTCGACTAAAGCCAGTGCGGATAGTGGACACCGAGACAAGGAGCTTACGGCAGGAAAGTGTACCATTGGTAAAGGTCCAATGGTCTAATCACAGATATAAGAATACACTTGGGAGTCGGTGAACTTGATGCAAAAGCGTTATTCGGAGTTGTTTTTCCAAGGCAAATTTAAAAGCCTATTTTGTTTTTCATGCTCTACTACCCCACAACCATAGCCTTATTTCGGGGATGAAATTTTTTATTTTGTTTATAGGATTTATAACTTCCTGTTTCGCACTAGACCCCTCGTATGTGTTTTAAGACAAGGGAGTTGACTCGGGCTTGGGGTGCGCCAGACTCGACAAGCAAAATTCGTCGGATATCGTCACGGATATCTGACTAATTCGTCGAGTATGACTTGTGAGTTGAGACCAATCCTATTTGTCGAATATCGTCACGAATATTCGACGAATTCGTCGAATATATAAGAAGAATTGGAGTATGACTTGTGAAGTCAATGCAGTGTTGAATAGTCTCAACGCAACTCAATGCTTTTGACTTAGAATATTATGGATGACTGGTGCTTTGAGTGAAGTCAATGTGGTGTTGAGTAGTCTCAACGCAACTCAATACTTTTGACTTAGTTAATTCTGAGACTTGTTGGCATCGAGTGTGTTGAGTGCACTCGATGCCATTCGACGATTTGTCGAGTGAAGGTTGATTACTCAATGATTTTTGACTTAAATATTCTTGTGGCCTAAAGGCGTCGAGTGCGTTGAGTGCACTCGACGCCACTCGACGATTCGTCGAGTGAATGTTTGAATACTCAACGATTTATGTTGTACTTATATTTGCTTCGAGTGATCACGATGAATCTCGATGATTCGTCGAGTGGGTATGTTATACATGACGAATTTGAGTTAGCATATTTTTGACACCGGAGGGATTCACTGTCTTGCATTTATGGACTGAACCAATTTAGAGATTGGTGCTTATTGACTTATTTGGACCGCTCATTTCGATAAGATTTAATTTTAATAATAATGGGTGGTCCAATGTCAGGCTGACACGTGGCAAATCAGTTAACCATAATTTCTCATTATAAAAGGAGATTTGCGGGAAAACCCTAGCTCCCACTGCACCATTATTGTCAAGCAGTTATCCTTGCTGAACCCGACGAAGAAGGAGATCACTGGAATCGTATTTCCTGGGAAATTCTTTCCTTTCTCTTTCCCCATAAAGAACAACACCAACAAGGAGGAAGATGCCACCAAGGAGAGTGGCGCGATCCTTGGTCGGAACCGCCAGAAATGAGATGAGCTTCCTACCCTCTCCCTTGGTGCTAGATCTGTAGTTATTTCTAGGAGAGATGCCGACTTAAAAGATTTTTACTTGTGAGATGAAGATCTCCTAGGAAGAGACCATGTTAGGGCTTGTGCCCTAGAGATATGATGTCTTCAACCTCTCCTCACTTCTTTGTGAAGTTGGTGGACTTGGTTTTGTGAAGAGAAATAGTCTATTGAGGGTGAATAAGGGAGGAGGAAGTTTTGTATATAGTTTTGATTAAATGTCTAAAGGAAGAAGATGAACCGATGTCATTCATCTTGCCTTAAGATGCGTGCAGAAATCTGTTTTCTGTGCGTAGCAAACTTCAAGGCCATTTTCGGGTATGTTAAAGCTAGATCTGGGCTTTTGACAAAACACGATAGTCGTAGCCCTTAGAAAGAACTTTCCAACGGATGGCTGCATGTTTTCATACGAGTTCTATTGACTCAAGAATATCCGTTCAATGTTGTTGTACAGTCAAGTCTTAAGTACATGTTCTCAGGTTAGTGTAGATCCAGGTTTGAATTTGGTGGAGAGGTCTTAGTGAATTAACATTGAGATTTGATGAACTTAATTTATGGATGTTTGTGATAAATAAAGGACCGATGGGGTAGATCCTTAAGAAAGTAAATAAGGTTGAAGTTTTGGTGAACTTAGGTTATATGTAATTATGATAAACAAATGGTTGTTGGAATATGATTGTACCGACGGTTTGAAGGAGGTTGACAAACAAACGATTTAGGTAAGCTAGTGAGCAAATAAATTGATATGTTTGATTGTACAAATGATATTCTTGTGGAAGCATATTTGATTGTGAATGCTTGACTTTAAGAAGGAATTGGTTGAGGTTAATGCATGGCCATATAACAGGATGATTAATGGAATGTGCATATAGTCCACTGCCTAGAGTTCTGTCTCCCTACGAGTAGCAGTATGGGATCGGTATGTTGAATAAGGTGGCTTGCCACCTGTGGAAATGATGAACCCTTGAGTGGTATTAAAATGTTGAAGGGTTGGAAGTGTGTGTGTGTTTGCCGCACTGGAATGATATGTTGATAAGGGACTCGGTGTGGAGCCCTTGCGTGCTGTTGAGCACGGGATGTGAATAATTAAAAGGGACTCAGTGTAGAGTTCTTAAAAGTGAAATTGCATGCAGTGTGAGTTGACACGCAGTGCTACGGGCTCGCCAGTCATCACACTGATAGGAGTTGGCTGATAGACTTTGGAAGATTTGGCTGTGTCCTCGATGCTCACTCCTGAGTCCCTTTTCATACCAAGTGGATGGATTGGCTATGTCCTTGGTGCTCATTCCTGAGTCCCTTTCCGTGCCACACCGGTAGGCCAGTTTAGGCTTTGTTCTTGGTGCACATCTACCCAAGACCCCTCTGAGCTGTAGTATGCATGTGAGCTCCACTATTGTGTTCTTAGCATTGAGGCGTATGAAGGCCTATGCTTGATAGTGTAGATGTCCGACTAGTAGTGGAAAGCCCGTTCCACTATCACTGTCTGGCCATGACGGATGGCGCCTGAGAGGTTATCTACCTGCTCGAAAAGTGGGAACTACAAGTCTTTGTCGACATATTAATTGCATATGTGTGAGCATGGGTGAGTCTTCATAAGTCATTCATAACATTGCATTGCATTACATACACAAGATCCTTATCATATAAGTTTGTATGGGCACTCTTATATGATGAGTTACTTTACTATTAAGCCGATCCTTAACTTATATGTTTGTATGGGCATTTATATAAGTTGAGTTACTTCCTGTTGTTTATACTTACCTATATACTGCAGTTGATGGTAGAACTGCTAGAGTAGATTGATATACACAATTGTTTTAGTTGCTTCGATATGCACTAATATTGATTAGTCTTATATCACCTGCCTGTACCACTATTTATATATATACTGTACCCTTTTCTTTTCTCCTCCCGGTACCTAAGAGTTTTCAGGGGAGCGGATGTGATAGCCACTTAGTCTTTATGACTAACGGTTATTATGTCTTCCTTTTTAGGAGGAAACCCGGCAGTAGGTCTTGTAGGAGGACAACCAGGCCAGGATGAAAGTGCCTGAAGGGACGATACCATCGCTTTCATCAGTGACTGATGTGAGTTTTCTTGAGGGACTCATTTTTGTAGCCTTCTTGGCATGATGTACTCTGATATATAGAAGCCTTGGTTGCTTCTTTTATTTGATGTATTTGTTTTGGATTATATACTTGTGTGGATTTTGACTTCTGCTTATATTCTTATGTTGGGTTTATAATGATGATATTGGTTATAGCTGGCAAGATAGGCGTCTTGTGGTGTAGGTCGACCTGTGTGTTGCGCTATGGCAAGGCGGCTTTTCTGGGCATAAGACTTCCCTCGGCCATATCTTGTGTTCTGGGAGGGCGGTCTTACAGAGCGAGTCAAGATTCTCCTATTGAGGGGAGGCAAATCCAGCAGTTGCAGTAACAAGTTCAGCTTCCTGGACAATGCACAGACTGAGGGGAAGATGAACCCTAGTGGATGGCTGCTGCTGTGAAGGCACTACTGCTGCTGAAAAGATAATGTTGTTGTAGGAGAAGAGGAAAAGCCAGCACCTCCCAGTCTATAACTATATTCTGTAGAAGTTTTAAGTGATATGAGGAGTGGCATTAGCACAAGTGGATAACTGATAGCAGCTAGCTCAAGTGGATCAATGGATCACTCAAGTGTAAAGTGTCTGTAGTGATGTGTTTTATCAGTGGTATCAATACAAGAGGTATGATATCTAGTCAAGTAGTTTGATCACTAAGATAATTTCTCAAGTGGTATCAACACAAGATTTTGGCTAGGATCAAGAGATAAATTCTTTGGTGCATGATCCTTTCACCTCCCTCATTAGATATTTTTTTTGAAGAAGACAGAAAGGGGGAGGTGTGAGCAATACCCTCAACCCTAAAGGGGGAGGTGTGTGGAAGAAAAACTTGACATAACCAGGTCATGTTGAGTAAGTGCACATTACTTGGAAAAATTCAATTCATATGAGGAGTGCAATGATGTTGGGTCTGGCGTTCCTTCACTTGACCCGTGGCGCTCTGCTACTTATATAAAAAATTAAGTAGCGCCCTCTCCAACAGTCCAGGATTTTGGTGCAGTTGGGTATGCGCCTTATCCTTCAATTGGTATCAGAGGGAGGTTACGGGTTCAAGACCGGGGGGCGCAATTAAATCCTGATTTTTCCCTACTACCTGTGTGGGTCCACTGGGTCAGGCAACCGTGGACATGTGGTAACCCCACCTATGAGCCGTGTGGGCCATGTGGTAACCCGACCTCTGAGCCGACGGGTTGTGTTGGACGCCGGGGGGGGATTGTTGGGTCCGGCGTTCCTTCACTTGACCCGTGACGCTCTGCTACTTATATAAAAAATTAAGTAGCGCCCTCTCCAATAGTCCGGGCTTTTTGTGCAGTTGGGTATGCGCTTGATCCTTCAAATGATTACATGTTGAGCCATTGCATATTAATTTTCCACCTCCAAGAGGTATAAGGAAAGTGTTTCTCATGGTATGAGTAAAGTGCTCCATTTAAGTGTTAAATGGTATGAGGAAAGTGTATATTACTTAAGCAAATGCTCAAGTGCTATGAGAGAGCAATGACTTGATTTGTTGGGTCAATGCATTTAAATGGAGAACATTGAATTGTAATACTGGTAATTCAAGTGGTATGAGAGAGCTATATCTAAAAACTTATAGCTACTTGGAATTCTCAAGTGGTATGAGAAAGATGCATCTGCTAGCTTATAGCTGCTTTGAATTTATTTGTTTTATGTGTTAATGCTTCTTAGTATTGCTGTGTATTCTGCCTTCTTCAAATAGGGGGAGATTGTCGGGAATATTGCCCTCAATATTCCCTAAAGTTGAAGAGGCATCATAATCAATACTAAGAGTATAATTGTATTTGATATTGTTAAAGTTTATTATGTGTAGGATGTTCCTTAGAACAAGTTTAGACAGTTTTTCTAAGTGATTGTGATAGATGGTAACAAGAAAAGAAGGTGGAGAGAGAAATTTGTGTTAGTACACAGGCATCGAGTGAAGCAAGTTCACTCGACGCCAGATATCAAGGAAGGATGCTGGAAAGACACAAATTCGTCTAAGTACACAGGCATCGTGTGAAGGCAGTTCACTCGATGCCATATAACATGAGTCATCGAGTAAAGATCAGTATGTCAAAGCTTCAGAATTGGCAAGGGTGAAATTCGACTAAGTCCAGAATTGTTGAGTGAGGACAACTCACTTAACAAATGAAGAAAGAAGTGTTGAGTCAAGCTCAAGAAGTCAAAGTATTTAAAGAATCTGTCAAGAATTCTAGTTAAGTCCAGAAGCATTGAGTGAAGACAGCTCACTCAACGCGCAAAGAAGCAAGCGTCAACAAAGCAATGATCATTCAAAGCTTAAGAAGAGATAGACAGAAAAATATGTCTAAGTCCATATGCGTTGAGTGAGGACAGCTCACTCAATGCAAGCACATCAAGAAGATTGGCTAAGTACATAAGCATTGAGTGATGATGGTTTACTCAATGCACTCAATGCCTGGCATTGCACAAGAAATTGGTTAAGTCCAAATTCGTTGAGTGAAGTTAGTTCACTCAATGCACTCAACGCCTAATCAGCAGAAAGATTGTCCAAGAACAAAAGTGTTGAGTGATGAAGGATCACTCAATGCACTCAACGCCTAGAAGTGCAGAGATATTGGCTAAGTCCAAATTCATTGAGTGATGAAGGTTCATTCAATGTCTGGCATTGTAGAATATTTGACTAAGGGTTTTTGTGCTGAGTGAAGGTCATTCACTCAACGCACTCAACATCTGTGATGAAACTGTGAAATTGGCTAAGTCCATAGATGCTGACGTCAGTAAACGTCAGCAAAGTTCAAAATATTGCGGGAAGTCTACATTACACGACAAATGGCACCACAACCCTACTATATGACTTTTCCTGTAAAAGCAAAGTTGCAGCCAACAACTTTAGTGGGGCCCACGGGTCAAATAGCTGTTGGATGGAGAAAGATAAAAGGATAGAGCTCGGCAGAAGAAAATCAACTTTTAGGGTTTAACATTTTGCAAAGACGCGGAACTTCATCGTCTTCTCACTCGCCATTGTTGTAGATCTTAAAGCTGAGGTTCAAATCCGTTGATCTAAAAGTTCACCCAAATAGCTGTAGCAATCATCACCTACTACAGCAAGTTCAGAAGAGATTTCTAAGAAAGAAGAAGCAGGGCATTCTAATTTCTGAAGTGAAGGTTAGCTAATTGAAGAATACTAAGAACTATCAAATCATTGTCTTCATCAGCAAGATCAAAAACTTGTGTTTCTAAGTTACTTCCAACACAAGCAGTAGTGTCTTGAAGATCAACATTCTTGTTGCTGTGAAGAAAGTTAGGGCTGAGATTTTCTTAGCTCAGGAAGTAGAAGACTCAGAGAAATTTCTCTGGAGTCAAATCAACAATAACAAACCATTCTCTCTGTTGGATCCTTTGGATCTGAGTTGTATGCCTAATTATAATTGGTGAGTGTAGGATCATTTGTTGATCTGAGTGGTACGGCATGTGTTCCTGAGGTAGGGTAGTTTTCCTGAGGTAGGAGATTCATTATCTGTGAGTAGTAGGGCTTTTGTTCCTAAGTTGTAGGATCTAGCTTTGGATCTTAGGTAGGGCTTGTGCCTGAGCTGTAGGAGAGTCATCCTCTTTGAGTTGTAGGGCTAACCTCCTAGCCTGAGCTATAGGACTATTAATTTAGTCTAAGGTAGGTGATCGTTGGATCACAGAATTGTAGGAGCAAGCTTGCTCTAAGGTAGGGCTTTGTGCCTGAGGTAAGTTTTGGAGGAGACTGAGAGATCCTGAGGGATCTGTATTATAAGCTCTTAGGAGATGAGTTTTGGAGAAGTGTCTTATCTAACATACTGTTAGAAAGTTGTGAGGGACAGTGGATGTACCCATAATCTGGGGAATCACTATAAATCTGGTGTGTGTTATGTGATTTCTGGAAAGCTAACATATAACTAACTAGCAACACACTTAAAGAGGATAAAGATTTATAAAGAGACCAAAAACCTATTCACCCCCCCCCCCCATCTAGGTGTTTAGCTACCCTTAAAACTAAATACTTTCACAGTGGATGTACCCTACTCAGGAACCACTATAAATCTTTGTGTTATGTGTGCTCTCATTTTTTTAAAGTATTTTTATTCCATGAAAAGACACAGACATCACCTATTCACCTCCCCTAGGTTATTTAGGTAGACATTAGATACTTTCAAAGTAATCTCGTGAAGTCAGTCTGTATTCATCAAGAGGTTAAGTGAATTCGTCGAGTGAATGAAGTGAAATTCATCGAGTGTTCTCATTGAATTTGTCGAGTGTTTGCACCGAATTCGTCGTATGGACTCAGTGATTAATCGAGTACTTGCTCCGAATTTGTCGAGAAGTCGGGGAATTCGTCGAGTATACTTAGTAAAATTCATCGAATAGAGCTGTTTACTCTTAGGGACTTCTGGATCATTCTTCCCTTGTATCATTGTGGCAACCCGATGCTAAGTCTCGGGAGATTTCAGTTTATTTTTGTATGTGTATTATTATTATTTTGGAATTTTGGTTGGCAATGGATAAAGGACCACCACCTTAGTGCCTGTTGTGAATCATTACGCACTGTGACTTTATTATTTGGGACTTTTGGTTGGTAGTGGATAAAGGATTACCACCTCAGTGCCTATTTCTTTGGATGTGTTGGTCTGATAGTTTGTGTTGGAAAGATAGCCACCGTCTCAGTACCATTTTTTGTCTGGCGTTGATGATTCACACATCAAGCTAATAAATACTATTTTTACGATTATATATATGTATATATACCTATACTTAGGACATCAATAAGAGTCCTTTTGACACTTAGTGCAAGTCTTTCTTTTTAGATGGCCGCTTTGTGCCAAGTTAATCGCTCTCTTTACTCATGTGACTTGGTTTTCTATAGTTTTGCAGTTTTCTTTTGTAACACCTCCATCCGTCACATGAAATATAACAGAGGTTCCAGTCGGGGCCCCATGCCATATTCCACAAATAGTTGGCGGAGTTACGTATTAATATAAAAATTACATGAATCCTAACTCAGAACATTCTAGCGGAAGCTTTAAGGGTTAACTTTTGAACTTAAGTACACACGAATGTCCACTATATATATATATATATATATATATATATATATATATATATATATATATATATATATATATATCAGGAATGTTCACAAAATACACAAAACAATATGTCTTTAAGGCCTTACAATTATTTCTTTTACAAAAGTGTTTTCATACATCGGCACGCATGCCAGCCACACATGAGAAACAGTAATCATTTGTCTTTGGGCCTTCGAGGGCTAGCCATTTGCAGTATAAGGGACTTCAGCCCGCTACTTTCCACTTGGCTCACCATTACCTACATAGCACGACCCACCAAAGCGTGGCAAATAAAGCAACAGTCTGCATTAGCTGACCAATTTATAACGACCCCACCCCTCACTTGGGGCGGCGGTTCTCCTTCTATACAAGCACCATCATATATATCTTGTGGCAAAGAACTACGTGCACTCAAGCACCATTCACCACAGACGCGAGTTCAATCGGCCACATGCCCCGTGCACTCAGGACATATTCTCAGTTTATCGGACTTCCCGAATCCCACCACCATCCACAGTCCCAAACTTGATGGTATACTTGAGAATTCTAGTCTTTCCGGCCGAAGCCTAAGACTCTCATTATGCCAATGATGAAAGCCAATTACTTTAAGCGATCTAGTCCGAATGACATAACGCGGGTACAGTACAGCCACAGCCCATTGCTCAAATCGTCATGTCAACGCCGACGGTCGCAGCCATCTAGGCGAACGACAAGATGCGGGCCAGTCTCCCCTTCCCCGTTCGGCTCTCTAGCCTTTTTATATGGCACTCTAGGCCCTCACATGACTCACATGGCCAATAGCTGGGCTCTTCATGATCACAGTTGCTCATGTTATGCACCTTGTAACATGGACACAGGCTTCACAACAACATTCAGGCTGGCTCGCATGGCCACCTTAGCTGGGCTCACAAGGCTCTCAGCTTCAAACAATGGCCCAAGGTCTCCTAAAGATAGGACTCATAGCTTATTGGAAGCTATCGTCGGCAGTAGTACTAGCGCCGCGCGATAGGGACAGAATTCCCCACTTTGGGGTGTTTTCCTGAAGATCACCTCTAGTACTATCACGACAGCATCCTACACACCCTCAGACACTGGATTCTACACGTTTTATCCACGAAGTCTTCTCCGACACGCAAATCAATTCATCACCAATCCAGACCAACCTGTCCAGATGGGCTTCATACTGCATGTCGATTCAGTACTTCGATTCCGTATCTATATGCAAGTTTTATCAGGGATCGCAACGATCTACCCACTAGAAACCACCCTTTTCTTCACCTTTTGGTGAGGGGTTCCATGAACGTATGCAAATTTAGGACTTCACTTGTCCAAGGAGAAAGTCGTTACCCTTATAGATGTTTTTGGAGCCATTAATAAGTCTTCTATCCGGATGGAAAGGTGGGCCTCACTTTTCTCGTCAAGGATCATACATCGGCTCTAGATTCTGATCACAGGATCGCCTTCACCAAGCTTGCAACACTAAGCCTCAACCTCTTTACCTCAAGAACTTGAAGTATCAAGATAGAGAGAAAAGTGAGAGTTCAATCTCATGCCCAGCTTTTATTTAGAGGCTACTGTCGCGCGGTATCTACTATCATCGTACGGTATCATAGGAGGTTGCCTCTTAGGCCAATCGACATCGCGTTATCGCTAAAAAATATCCTCCACCTTACTGCCACGTGCCAGCTACCGCCATGCGTCAGGTTACTACCACCAAGAAGTACTTTAACCTTAGCTATCGTCGCACATTTACTCCTACCTCCGGGCAGTAGTCAATTAACGTTGCGTCAAAAGTGTTGAGTGATAGCGCCACGCGCTATTCCACTACCGCCCTGCAGTAGTGCTCTCAATGCTTCATCGAAAGCGTTGAGTGCATTGAGTGGTAATGCCATGCGCTAACTTTACTACCGCCACGCGGTAGATACCCAAGCCGATAGTCGATTTAAATCAAAGGCTAATGCCGGCATTAATACTATCGCCGCCCGTTAACTTCCAATTCTTCCTTTTTAGGATTTTTGGGGTGTTACAAACCTCCCCTTCTTACAGAAATTTCATCCTGAAATTTATAAATTTGTAAAGGAAAATAGTACAAAAGTTTATAACATGATTTTACAAAACCACTAAGGAAATTCCTCTCTCACATGGTTTGCTAATGCTCCCATGTCAATTCTTCACGGCCATAATTGTCCCAACGAACTTTTACCATCCCGATTATCTTATTCCATAGCTGCTTGAACTCTATATCCTCGATCAGAATGGGCCTGACCATTGTCGTCAACCCACCATCGACCAGTACTTGATCTTCAGCCACTAATTGTGTCGGCTCTTTCAAAGCTTTCTGCAGCACCGATATGTGAATTACATCGTGCAAACCACTTAGCTCCGTAGAAAGAGCTAATCATTAGGCAGATTCTCCAATCCACTCAACCACTTCGAATGGAGCAAGATACCTCAGACTCAACCTTTTCCAGTGTCGAATCCTGGACACGCCTTTGAATGGCTTTATCTTCAGATATACCCAATTTCCCACCGCAAACTCCATATTTCGGTGCTTGGCATTGTAGTATTTTACTTGCCTATCCTGGGCTACCAATAGCCTCTCACGTATAAAGCGTGAAAGGTGGGGTTAGATCTGACTTACTCTAGAGGGGGGTGAATAGAGTTAAAATTTTGATTGTTTTTAACTTTTATATCAGAGTGAAAGTAGGTGATACCAATAATATATAAAGAAAAGAAAAGTAGGCTAAGCTATTTTATCTATCACAGCCACAGCAAGAACAAACAGAAAAGGATCACAACCAGACAACACAAGAATTTTATAGTGGTTCTCCAACTGGTTACATCCACTCTTCTACCAGCCTGGTAGGAATCCACTAGCAGGTTTTTGATCTGGTGACTGCCACCACAATATCTATTTACAGGGAGATATTGCAACCCTTTAGGCTTTTGATCAGGTGCCCAAAAACAAACCAAGACTTTTGATTAGGTGACTTGACAACCAAGTGGTTAACTTTTGAAGGGAGTTAAAACCCTTTTACAGGAGGTGAGAGGAGGTGATGGTGTCTTCACTTTCTCTAATCAATTGAGAAGACTAGTGGATCTTTGATGTTGACAAAGCTCCCCCTGAGATGTTGAATGGTTCAGGAAGACTGGAGCTTTGCTTCAGGGTGTATGTCTTTAGCCTTGTTCTGTCAATGTCCAGGAATCCATTAGACTGATGTTGAATGGATGTCTCTAAAGATTCCAGGCTCTGAAGAAGACTCTTGATTTGTGATGAATGTTCTTCTTAAGATTTCAGGATTGATAAGGGAAAGAACAGAAATGTTTTCAGCACACAGAAGAAAGTTCTGAATTATCAGGATCTATTTTAGTGCTCTAGATTTTCTTCCCTGTAATGCTCTGTGAGTATATTGTTCTCTGTTATTCTCTGTGTTGTCTCGACTGAAAAGAGAGAATTTCTTTTATATCCTGCAGTCAATTTCTCCTTTGAATTTTGAATTCTGGCATTAATTGCTTGCTGATCTGGAGAATACAAATGACTGGAATAAGTCTTAAATGAGTTTCCCCAACTATCCCTAATAAAATAAGCAAGTAATTACCCTAATGAATACCATAATTAATGTTGCCAATAATGACTATATTCAAAGGAATATGAGCATTAATTACTCAGGAATATTATTGCTAATTAATATAGAAAGTAGGGTACAGAAGGAAGAAAACTTCTCATTCTAGATCGGGACAGAAATCGTCGACCTTAGATCAGAATTCATCGACCTGAGATCCAAGATCGTCGACCTAAGAATTCCAGTTCATCGACGTGAGCTCTACGAACTGCGTACTGAGAATGACTTGCCAAATCTGCACTCTGAGTTTGTCGAGCTGAGAAACTGTCTGAAGAAAAACTAATCGTCGACCTGAGCTCAAATATCGTCGAGCTCGGCTCAGAGAAATAAGTCAGAGTTCGTCGATCTGAGATCGACGATCGTCGAGCTGAGTTCGAATAACTTCAAACTGAACAATCTGTTCTCTGAATCTTCTAAGTCTGAGTCTTCTGAGGTCCTCTACTGGCTGGTCCATGAAGGTTGAACCTAAAGACTTAGCCTAAACTCTAGAACTACTTGACTTAACCCTGGCTATACAAGGTGGGTCAAACTTAACCTAATTTAGTGAACCTATCCCAAATCCAACTAGGGATCCAACAATCTCCCCCTATTTGGGTGAGGTCACTAAAGCAAAATAAAAGAAACAATCATAAAGCATGAAAACATTTATTTGACAGAATTAAAACATTCAGCATATATTTACCAAATATGCTTCATGATTAAACAGAATAGAGTTCAAAAAAAAGAACAAAACACAAACAAATCACTGTTTCTGCTTAGGATTTGTTTTCTCTGGCTTCTCAGTAGGTTGTCTGAAGATGATTTCTCTGTTTGGATTAACAGCTTCTTTCTTAGATATTATTATGTCAGATGCACCAATGATGTTGAGAGAAGTTGCTCTGGGCACTACAGCTTCTGGATGTAGTTTCACATAATCATCAACACTGAAAAGTTTATTTGCCTTTGCATACCTTTGAAGTTTTTCTTTTCTGAATGAAGACAGTTGAAAATTGAGAAGGATCCTTTCCTTCAGCTTTGGCTTTGTTAATTTTTGAGATTCCTACCAGCTCATGAAATCTTGCCATTTTAGCTGAAGTCTCCTGTTATGGATCTACAAAGGGAATTGGAGGAGACTCTGGCCTTTTTGGACTTGAGTCCTTCTTTGATTCAACAACAGAGTCTGTATGAGCTCTCTTGAATGAAGCGGGAGGAGGATGGATTTGATAAGATTGTTGCTGACTGCCATGCCTGGAAATTCTTTGAAAAGTCTTGGTCACTAGAGCAGATTTTTGAGAGACATTGTCAGAGGCACCTGAATATGGAGGAGGAGGAGGAGGAGGAGGAGGGTCTTTCCTAAATTTCCTAGGAGGAGACCTGTACCTTCTCCTCTTCTTTCTTTCTTTTTGCTCATTCTTTGATAGCCACATCCACTGAGGCATCTCTGGGTATGGAGTTATCTTTTGTAAGATATAGTAAGGGGTATCATTGGTAGGATTAGGCTTTGGAGCAGCCTTGGGAATGATCTTTCTCTTCTTTGCAGCTTTCTTCTTAGATTTGGGATCATCAGAATCATCATCTAAGTCCTCATCAGATGAATCTTGAGGTTTATCATATAATGCATCTATCTTTTTCAAAGTTTCCTTTAAAATCTGTCTTTCATCCTGAGGAATAGCTTCAGGTAGAGCAACTGCAGGTGGAGCAATATTCTCTATGATGATCTGAGAATCTTCTAAATCTTTATCGGTCAATAGAAACTCATTCAGCTCAGGATCATTTTGCATCTGTGCAATCTCTTGTGCAACATCTTGTGCAATCAAGTCATCTAAACTAGGGATAGGGCTATTATCCATTACATAGGTGGGAATACAAGTTCCATAACCATGTTAATAACAAAACTTGCCTTCAGTTGACTAACAACTTCAGGACTTATAGGAGAAGTGTAGCAAACTATAGCCAAGGGTGGCTTAACTGCTGGAAGTAAAGAGTTCAGATAAATTGTACTAAAAGAATGTAATAGCCCAAAAATGTCTACTGAGGGATTGATATAACAATCACCATCAGTCAAAATATCTGCAATCAGCATATCTACATCCAAAATATCAGCCTCTGGAACCATATCTACATCCTTAAGCTCAGTTATCTGCACAACTATTTCTGCTGCTGCTTCTGCTGCTACTGGAGCTGCTTCTTCATTGAGTATCTCTGTCACAACCCGCATTTTCTCCGAGCAAAAAGGATTATCAGTGTAGGAGAAAACATGTGTCATGATGCTACGTCGAGCAGGGGATAACTGCCGACGCTCAGGCAAACCACTATCAACTATACTTTATGAAAATTCATAAGTTATATGATTAGAAAATCAGTTATATTTTAGAGGTCGTATCCCTCGGCTCAGTGGATCATCTAGTCCACAGTTTGAAAACTATACTTATACGCTGCGGAAAATACTTTATTCAGGTTTGACATCCTAAGAGAGTGCATAAGTGTCCCCAGAGGACAACCTATATTATGCAGGACCCTACGTTTACATTATACTATATATAGGAAAACGATCTTTTTACGTTATTTGGAAAATAATGTTTGAGTTTTATAAAACATGCTGATCATGAGATATTTATACATAATAGTGTTTGTTATGTTTTAAAGTAACTAGCAACCTAGCATAAAACATCCCAAGAGTAAGAAGACTATCTCCAGAAAAGGTAGCAGCAAAAAGATAACATATCTAGTATCAAGGTAAAACTACCAGTGGGCGCCAACAAACTAACACGAACCCACTGGAAAGTATGTATGTCTGTAAGAAAGAAACACAAAACTATCTCACAAGACCAAGGAACTGATCTCCCCAGTACAAGAGACCACCAGCAACAGCACAGCACAACTAGCCGCCTAATCGGCTACTAACCGGAACCTGAGGCATTAAAGAAGAAAAGAATACCTCAGCAAGTAAAAACAAATAAGCTGTAAGGAAAAGTTTATCTAAAATGATAAGCAAGAAGAGTAAGTAAATCGTAACAAGCACCACTGTCCAAGGCAAGACAAAAAGGGAAAGCACTATGTGCAAGAAAACAGCAACAACCCTGCCCAAAAAATCCTGCAGAGTTTACAAGGATACTATGAGCCCAAACATTGCCAAATTACAAAGGAAGAAACCTCTAACATCCTAAATTGTGAGAGATGGCAGTAGCAAAAACAATGCGGATCCGGGTTGGAGGCAAACTCAGTCCCCCAACCACCATTTCCAAGAAACAAAGCTCAAGGCTCTACATGTGAAAGCACAAGGGACCTCCCACCCCCTTGCCCAGCCCGTACCTAGAGCAAGATAAAAGAAAAGGGTGGCCACGACTAAATTACACAACACCACCCCCATTAAGAGCTTCAAACCACCACTACTAACCACGACCCACGATTCGGCCTTTTGGAAAAATATAGCCGATAAGGAACCTCAAAATCAAGGAATTCACTCGGGAGAGAAAATCAAGGTAAGGGAAAAGCGTTGAGATGATTCAACACAGCATGGCGTTGAGAGAGCCCCACTCACTCAACTCCTAAACAGACGGTGGCGTTGAGTGAGCTAACCTCACTCAATGCCAAAACAGCTATGGCATTGAGTGAGGTTCACTCACTCAACGCCTTCTGCAACACTGGCTGAGGCATTGAGTGAGCTAACCTCACTTAATGCCAAAACAGCTATGGCATTGAGTGAGGTCCACTCCCTCAATGCCTTCAGCAACGCAGGCTGTGGCGTTGAGTGAGCTAACCTCACTCAATGCCAAAACAGCTATGGCATTTAGTGAGGTCCACTCCCTCAACTCCTTCAGCAACGCAGGTTGTGGCGTTGAGTGAGCTAACCTCACTCAACGCCAAAGTAGCTACGACATTGAGTGAGGTCCACTCACTCAACGCCTTAGCACTTAGCCGTAAAAACCAACTGCGGCGTTGAGTGAGTCCACCTCTCTCAATGCCAAAATATCTTTGGCGTTGAGTGAGGTTGACTCACTCAACGCTAAATTACTTAACCGCAAGAAAAGGCTGCGGCGTTGAGTGAGCCCGCCTCACTCAATGCCTTAACCGCCATGGCGTTGAGTGAGGCCCACTCACTCAATGCCATCCGACATAACCGTGCGGATTGGCTACAGCGTTGAGTGAGTCCGCCTCACTCAATGCCTAGACAGATATGGCGTTGAGTGAGGGCGACTCACTCAACTCCATACTACTTAGCCGCAAAAGAACAGATCAAAGGGCAATGGCATTGAGTGTGTGCACCACACTCAACGCCAAGCCCAAGCAGACCCGGCATTGAGTGTGTGCACCACACTCAACGCCAAACCCTGAATTCTCCAACGCTAACTCCAGCAAGTCTAATACTGTAGTAAAATTAATCTAATAGCCAAACACAATTCTAGGGTTATAATGAGGACTAGCAAAATACTCGAGTTAAAGCTTCTAACTCCTACCCGTCTATAGCTACGACAAAGGAAAGTACTAACCTAACCCTTACTTCCTTCCCAAGCCCGAGAACCAACCAGCTATAGTGAGGGAACAAGAACAGAGAACATACACGGCTGTTTTGAGCAAGGTTCTGTACAGGGAATTTTCTAACAGGAGGCTTAGGCATCATCACCGGTTCTTGCAAAGGAAAGGAAACCATCTATAGTATAGGAAAGGTAACTGACTATGGCTAAAGCAATGCTCGGTTGTATCAAATAGGCTAACTGGGCATATAAGAAAACAGGAAAACTACATCGCAAGGGCAAGAGTACCACTTACCTCGATTTCTAGCGGAGCTTGGTCGGCCTCCCTTATCCTCACTCGGCACCAACAGCAGCAACACCTAAAGCAGAAATCTGGAGCTTGAATGGCGGAAATGGACAACCCTAGAAAATCGAGACCTCTAGAAACACCATGAAAACTGGATTTCTTCTCGTAGGAATGAAGGTCTAGGCGAGAGCAATCCAAATCCGCTTTCGAAATCGAATTTCGTCCACAAACACTCCCGAAATCGGCGTCCGAAGGGGAGCAGGTTCGGTGGTTTCTCCACTTCTTTCCGCGAACAGCCGCAGACGGGTTCGGGAAGATTAATAGGAGCGGTTCTCTTAAGTCTTAACTATCCTATATATAGACCCCTATTAATCTTAATTAGCTAATCAATAAAATATTATATAATGAGACACCACAATAACTGCCCAGCACCCGCACCTTTCCAAAATGATAATTAATATAGTATTTAATAAATAATTTTATTTTTTTTCATAAAATACAAAACGACGCGATAACCGAACATTCTTGGAATTCGACGAAATTCGCACCGTAGCTGAATATCCATGCTATGAACACAACAGCGAAGTCGAAATTAACTTTCGACAAACAGAAGTCGAGTTATACCCACCTGAAGTCAAAACACAAGCATCCCCGAGAGGCCACACCGGGTCACCAAAAACGACCCGGCTTGCTAGGGAGATCTTGCCAATAGACTACAAAATAGGCCACTCCATTCTAAGGAATTAAGACCACACTCTACAGATGACACAAGCCAAGAAAATGCATCGACGTAACGCCAAGCAAGAATTAAATAATCGTAGAAAAATCGAGGGCGTTACAGTCACTCCCCCTAAAAGAAAGTTTCGTCCCGAAACTTTACGCACAACACTTCAACTATAGAAGGAAAAGTAACAAGCCAAACATTACAAGAAGAAAAAATACATATCCAATCAGGGAAACAGTTTAGGGTGAGCCTCCCTCATAGCCGACTCTAACTCCCAAGTCGCGCTTTCTAAACCCTGATTCTTCCATAGAACTTTGACCTTCGAGATGAACTTCCTTCGCAGCACCCGATCTTGATTATCCAAAATGCGGACTGGCAGTTCAACAAAAGAGAGATTAGGCTCCAACTGGGGCACAACATCCAATACTTACCCACTGCTGTGCACACACTTTCGCAATTGGCTTACATGAAATACATTATGAACACCTGGGAAGTTTGCTGGCAAATCCAACCTACAAGCTGACACGCCACTCCGTTCAACGATCTTAAACGGGCCCACATACCTCGGGTCAAGTTTCCGATTCTTACCGAACCTCTTAACACCAACCATCGGGGAAACCTTAAGAAACACAAGGTCCCCTACAGAAAACTCCAAGTCTGACCTACGCTGATTGGTGTTCTTTTCATATCTCTCCTGAGCTATACGAAGCTTTTCTCAAATAAGCTTCACCGCGACTTCCATCTCCTCGAGTGCATCCGGACCCAACAAGGGTCTCTCACCTGCCTCAGCCCAAAATAGGGGAGTTCTGCAGCACCTCCCATAAGAAGCTTCAAACGGAGCCATTTGCAAACTTTCTTGATAACTGTTATTGTATGCAAACTCCATCAGTCGCAACCGCTCATCCCACGCTCCTCCATGGTATAGAATGTAGCATCTGATCATATCCTCAACTATCTGGTTCACCCGCTCTGTCTGCCCATTGGTCTGTGGGTGGTAAGCAGTAGAATACCTCAGATCTGTACCCAAACCCTGTTGGGATTTGTCTCCACAATACCTCAGATTTATAGGAGGTCAGACCTTGAACTAAGATGAATTAAGGTGTATTTGATATTGTGTTCAAGTTGTATATGTGCAGGTTTTTATTGCTAAGTGTAGACCAATGTCAGTCTATAATGGGTCACTAAACACAGGACCATACAATGTAATCCCTCATTGTGTGATCCAAAGTGTTGGCCCATGTATAGCCTCTCTATTGGGATACACTTCCTATACAAGCACTTGGATTGGTGGACTGAAGTTTTGAACTTTATCTTTTCAGAAGAAATTTTTTCTAAGTCCACATACTCGAGTATGTTTCTTCATATACTCGAGTAAGTGACTTAGTACTCGAGTAGATCCTTAGACATACTCGTGTAGACTCTGTGTACTCGTGTAGATAAGTTTATACTCGAGTAGATAGTCAGTCACTCGAGTAGGTCATATCTTATACTCGAGTAAATCCTTCTACTTTTAGATCCAGAATTTTCTCTAAGTCCACATACTCGAGTACATCTCTTGTATACTCGAGTAAGTGGGTCTGCACTCGAGTAAGTTGGATTACATACTCGAGTAGACTGTTTTACTCGAGTAGATGATAACTTGTACTCGAGTAGTTGGTTAGTTACTCGAGTAAGTGGTATGTTCATACTCGAGTAGATCTGTGCTTCTCATCTCAGAATAATTCTAAGTCTACATACTCGAGTAGTTCCCTATATACTCGAGTAAGTGACGCTGAACTCGAGTAGATGTTTTTCATAATCGAGTAGTTCAATGATTACCCGAGTAGCTTTTCCAAGATACTCGAGTAATTCATTCTTCTCTTACTCGAGTATCTCCAACTCTTCTACTCGAGTAGTTCCTCCTCTTATCTGAGAAATTTTTCTAAGTATTTTTACTCGAGTATATACTCTCATACTCGAGTAGTTCTAAATTCACTCGAGTGCTGATCTTTGAATCACTCGAGTAGCTTATCTTCATATACTTGAGTATGCTCCTTCTTATCCACTCGAGTATATACCATCTAATACTCGAGTATGTTTCTTTTATGACTCGAGTATATCTGTTTAAATTTTCCTGAAATTCTCTAAGTCAATTTCACAGTGTATTTCAAATTAATCATTTCTGATTGGTCCACGTGTCATCCCTAATTAATTTTCTGACCGTTGGAGTCCACCTATAAATAGGTCCTCTCAGATTTGACTAACACAAGTGAACAGAGATTTTATTTTAAGAATGAGAAAAAGGAAAACCCGTGAACCCTAATTCCTCACGTCGTCGCCGCCGCCATTGACGTTCACGGAAGAAGCTCTGGATCGACGATCTTCGATCGCTGCCTTCAACTTTTATTCTCCAACGATCCAGACGAAAGTTAATCACTCGATCTCACCGAGCCTCAAAGATTTCAGATCTATTTTCTCGATCGAGGTGATTCCGTTTTTCAGATTTGTGGATCTCTCTCAAGTCATCTTCAACATAATCTGATCAAGCCAAAACTCTTAAAGAAGAAGACTGTCAAGATCCAGATCTGAGAATATTGTTGTTTGTATTTTTCCTTTCAAACAATTTACTTTGTAGGAGCTTTGTTCTCCGAGATTAGTAGGAAGGCTTTTTCTTCCGAGTTCTGTAGATCCAGTTGGATCGAGTTTGTAGGAATGTGGTTCCGAGGTGTAGGATTGTTTTCAATCCGAGATAGTGGAGTAGCCGAGTCTAGTGATTTGCTAGATCGGTGAGGAAAGTGGACGTACCCAAGATTGGGGAACCACTATAAATCTCTTGTCGTCTGTGATTGCTTGATGTGTGCTGTGTTCATTTTTTTAATTCCGCATTTGACACGCATTTCACCTATTCACCCCCCCTCTAGGTGATTTAGGCTAACAACTTAGCACTCTCAATTGGTATCAGAGGGAGGTTGATCGTTAAAAGGTTAACACCTTGATCTTATCCTTCTAAGTTGTTTCTTGAATAGTATCAAGCATGAGTAAGACCAAGGATTTTGCTAAACTCCCTATCTGCACCAAGAACAATTTTCCTATGTGGAAGGAAAGAGTAAAGTTCTTCATGGAAGCAGTAGATCCCCGGATCTTCATGATTGTTGAAGAAGGTCCCCACATTCCTGTGACTACTTCCACCATAGATCCCACCAAACAAGTTCCCAAGAAATTGATGGATCTAGATAAGGATGAGATTGCACTTGTCTCTCTGGACAAGAAAGCTAAAAACATTATAGCAAGTGCAGTCGATGATTCAATGCTGCAGAATCTGATTCATTGCCAATCTGCCAAGGAGATGTGGCAATCCCTAGTGACTCTAATGGAAGGTACTGAAGAAGTAAGGGATGATCGAAGGTCCCTACTGAACCAGAAGTATGAAGCCTTCAGGCAGGGTCATAAGGAATCCATAGCTGACACTTTTGAGAACTTCTTCAAGATAGTAAATGGCCTCAGAGTTTATGGATGTGTCTTCACCAATGGGGAACTCAACGACAAATTCTTAAGATCCCTAACCAAGGAATGGGACAATAAGGTATGTGTCATTCAGGAGTTTGGAAGGTTAGCTGAGACAGACCAGCAGAATCTGTTCGTAAAGCTTATGTCTTACGAGCTGCAAATCAACTCAAGAAAAGCTGAAGAAGAGATCAGCAGGTCTGCATCCAAGGAGAAGTCTGTCGCTCTAAAGGCAGATAGATCAAGGAAGACAAAGGCTAGCTCTCCTGCCCCAGTTCCTGAAGCTGATGAAGAAGAATCATCTGATCCAAGCTCATCTGGCTCAGAACTATCTGAAGGAGAGTTCTCATTGCTCTCCCGACAATTCAAGAAATTCTTAAATAAGAAGAAGCAATGGAGAGGCAAAGATGCCTCATTCAGAAGATCACGACGTGATGGTGATCAGAGAAAGAAAGGGTCAAGTAGCCATGACAGGTATAACTCTAAACAGAACAAACAGATTTCGACTGACATCGTTTGTTATTGTTGCAATAAGCCAGGTCACGTCATCGCCGACTGCCCTCACAAAAAGAAAGAAGGTGGAAGAAGAGAGGAAAAGAAATCCTCACACCATAAGAAGAGGACAGAGAAGAGTCTAGTAGCCAAGAAGAGAAAAACTCTCAGCGACTCCGACTCATCTGAGTCGAGTGAAGAAGAGGAAGCTTACTTTGGGCTCATGGCTCACTCAGATGATGAACAAGTCCCCCAGTTCACTGGGGAGGTAAAATCTCACACTCCTCTCTCTGATTCTGATGATGATAATGAGCAAGAGGGCTATTCCTCTGAAGATGAATCTAAACTCATGGCCCAGTACCAAGAGTTGCTCATGACCTACGAGAAATGTCGTAGAGTAGTGAAAACTCAAGCCAAAGAGATAAAATCTCTACAGGCTAGTGAGAGCAGCTTGAGATAAGAAGTCAATAAGACTAACTCTCTTCAAGAGATCTTAAACAGTACTATGGATGAATACAATCAAGCTCTCAAGCACCTCGACCTTAAAGAGGAAATCATCAAAGAATTGGAACAATAACTCGAGGCGGAAAAGAAACTTGTTGAGAGTTTCTCTAAGCCTAAGACAGTTCTTCCAATCGTTGCTGAGTTCTCTGCTAAGGCCAAGGGTGTTGGTCTAGGCCACATTGGCTCTTCCAGTAAATCCTCTAGGAGAAACAAGGCTAAGAGAAAGAATAAGGCTGCCCGGAAGGCTCTAGCTGAAGAAAAAGGGAAAGCTCCCTTGGAACCTGTTCTGTTCAAGAAAGTTATCTTTCCAACGAACGAACTCGACTATGAGTCTACCTATGGACACTTTTCTAGGCCGATCCCTGAGAAGCCTAAGTCAATATACCAAGGTTGGACTCGTCCCCGTAACTTTGGCGAGAGTGCCTTCAAAGCACCTTATGAAGAGATTCAACTTCAAAGCTATGGACCTTATGCTCATGGTCATAATATCAAAAAGACACCAAAAGTAAAACCCATTGTAGAAAAGCCTATGAAGGAGAAGACTTCATGTAATTGCCATCATCATGTAGCCTCTTCCTCCAAGAGTAAAGCTCCTGTTGGACCTTCATTCCAGAAAGTCAAGCAGGACTACACAAGGCAAAGATACAACATGTTCGACTGTTGGTGTTGTGGCAGAATTGGTCATTTTGCCAGTGATTGTTGGTTCAATCCTAGTAATGCTGCAACCCCTCAAGTTAGCAACGTGAGAATGACCACTCATGAGGTTAATACTCGTAGGGGGAGTATTCTAACTCGAGACCAAGGACCCAAACTTGTTTGGGTTCCTAAGGCTAAATGATTGTAATTGCAGGTATGTCCAAAGGCCACCAAAATGCCAATCTGGTACTTGGACAGTGGATGCTCTCGGCATATGACCGTGACAAGGAGCCTACTCCAGAATTACACCTCAGTCTGCAACGGACCAAAGGTCATCTTTGGAGGTTCAGATCGAGGAATAACTAAAGGCTATGGTATGATCTCTAATGGTAGCGTATCCTTTTCGGATGTAGCCTATGTTGAAGGATTGGAACACAATCTCATCAGCATAAGCCAATTATGTGACAAAGGATACGTAGTTGAATTTCATGCTGACAAGTGTTTGATAAAATCGGTTAACAACATGGAAACTATTTTATCAGGCACTCGAAGCAGAAATATTTTCTGTTTAAATTTCATTTGTATAGACTCTTCGACACCAGTGTGTCTTTTGGCAAAAAGTAGTGCATCTCTGGCTGATCAGTGGCACAAGAGACTAGCACATATTAATTTCAAAACTATTAATAAATTGTTCTCTCAAAACTTAGTACGTGATGCACCTAATGCCAAGTGCATTACGAACAGCCCTTGTCACGCTTGTATCAAAGGCAAGCAAACAAGAAGTTCGTTTAAAAGCATAATAGACAAGGATTCCAATAGAAGCTTACAGCTTCTCCATATGGACTTGTTTGGTCCACTGCAGGTTAGAAGTTTGGGAGGTAAGGAATATATGTTGGTTATTGTGGATGATTACTCGCGCTTTGCGTGGGTGTTCTTTCTGAAACACAAGTCAGATACCTTCGGTATTTTCACTAATTTCGTTAGGCAGATCCAGAATGAATACAACTGTTCCGTAGTCAAAATCAGAAGTGACAATGGAACGGAATTCAAGTCTGGAGCCATGACAGAATTCTGTGAAAGTCAAGGTATCTTTCATGAGTTTTCCTCTCCTCATACCCCACAGCAAAATGGAGTAGCTGAGAGAAGAAACAGAACACTCATAGAGGCTTGCCGGACCATGTTGAGTGATGCTTCACTTCCAGAGTATTCCTGGGCTGAAGCCGTCAACACCGCTTGTCACGTGCAAAATCGAGCTCTCATCAACAAGAACCATGATAAGACTCCTTACGAACTTTTAAAAGGTAGGAAACCAACCATTTCGTATTTTAGAATCTTTGGCTGTAAGTGCTTCGTGCTTAACAACGGTAAGTATCACACTACCAAGTTTAGCGAGAAAAGCTTTGAAGGTATTTTTGTAGGGTATAGTAGCCATAGTAAAGCCTATAGAGTATTCAATAGAAAAACTCTGGTGGTGGAAGAGTCGATACATCTTGTATTTGATGAGACGAGTCTGCTGCAAGGCAACTCCTCTAGTGTGCCTATTGTAGATGCAGGTACAAAGTTGAAAGAAATTAGCTTGGATGAAACTACCGCAGATAGAGATGAGATGTTCATCAAGATCACCTCTACAACCCCTATTGAAGAGGTAGATGATCAAGATGAGGAACACATCTCAGCTGAAGATGCAACTCCAGTGGCTAAAGAGATCCCAGATGCAAGGACTTTAGAGTTCAGACACTTGAAGGATCACCCCGTTGATCAAATCATTGGAGATCCTCGGGATGGCGTCAGAACTCGTCGAGGTACAACTAACGAGAATTTATACTTAAGTTTTCTTTCACAGGTTGAACCAAAGAAGTTTGAGGAAGCCAACTCCGACGCATCCTGGATTCTAGCCATGGAAGAAGAGCTGAATCAGTTCAAACGATGCAAAGTTTGGACACTTATTCCTAGACCCAAGAGTAAGAACGTCATTAGGACAAAATGGGTCTACCGGAACAAGATGGACGAAGATGGAACAATTATAAAGAATAAAGCCAGACTTGTCGCCAAGGGCTATCGTCAAGAAGAAGGAATCGACTTTGAACAGACATATGCTCCAGTGGCAAGACTGGAGGCGATCAGGTTATTTCTTGCCTACGCTGCACTTAAGGGCTTTACCGTCTATCAAATGGACGTTAAGTCCGCCTTCCTAAATGGTGACATAAAGGAAGAAGTGTATGTAGAGCAACCGCCAGGTTTTGTTGATTCAACCTTTCCTAATTATGTTTATTTACTGCAAAAAGCTTTATATGGTCTTAAGCAAGCTCCTCGAGCTTGGTATGAGACGTTGTCTACCTTTCTTCTTGAGAACAAGTTCACAAGAGGAAAGATAGACAAGACATTATTTCTTAGGGAAATAAAAGGCAAGATTTTGCTAGTGCAAATCTATGTCGACGACATCATTTTTGGCTCTACGGATAACAACCTCTGCAAGAAGTTTTCCAAACTTATGCAAGGGAAGTTTGAAATGAGCAGTATGGGAGAGCTGAAGTATTTCTTAGGGCTACAAGTGAAACAATGTGAGGATGGAATTTTCATCTCAAAGACCAAGTTCACCAAAGAGCTACTTAAGAAATTCGGAATGGAGAATGCAACCTCTATGAGGACTCCAATGGCCTCAGCTATGTCTCTGGACAAGGATGAGAAAGGGAAACCTTTTGATGAAACCAAGTACAGAAGCATAATTGGGTCCTTGCTCTACCTTACTGCAAGTAGACCAGATATAATGTTCTCAACATGTGTATGTGCTAGATTTCAGGTGAACTCTAAGGAATCTCACTACATCGCTGCAAAGCGAATCCTGAGATACCTCAAAGGTACACCAAATCTTGGCTTATGGTACCCAAGAAGTAATGATAGTGAACTAATTGGATTTTCAGATGCAGATTTTGCAGGTAGCAAAGATGACAGGAAAAGCACATCCGGGACTTGCCAATTTCTCGGAAGGAGACTTATTTCCTGGAGCAGTAAGAAGCAGAACTGTATAGCCATCTCAACGGCTGAATCAGAGTACATCTCTACAGGCAGCTGTTGTGCACAGCTTTTATGGATCAAGAATCAATTTGAAGACTATAACATGAAGTTCCAGAACATTCCTTTGTTTTGCGACTCATCCAGTGCCATAGCAATTGCCAACAATCCAGTCTCCCACAGCCGGACCAAACATATAGAGCTTCGCTATCATTTCATCCGGGAGCATGTGGAAAATGGAGACATTGATCTACAATATGTCTCCACAGACAGGCAAGTTGCAGATATATTCACCAAGCCGCTGGACGAGTCCAAGTTTTCGTTCTTCAAAACGGAACTCGGGCTGCTCAACAAAGAAGACTAGTAATGGACTCTCAAAGTTGAAGAGATCTATGTCAGTAAATATCTCCAAGGATAATTGTCCTTCAGAGTAAGATACTCGAGTATATCAAAGACATACTCGAGTAAATGGGAAATACTCGAGTAAAGAGTTTCATATACTCGTGTATGAATTTTACACACTCGAGTATGCTTCGTTACTACTCGTGTATGAACTTTACATACTCGAGTATGCTTCGTCTCTACTCGAGTATGAACCTGACCTACTCGAGTATACGGACTTCTCTACTTTGAAATTCTACATTCTCTATTCGCACCGAGCTATTTGCCGCTTCATTCAGGTATGAAATTATATTTATTTTTTCCTAAAACCTAATTAGGATTATATATATATATAGAAAAATCGGGAAAACCCTTTCCACTTCTCATTTACTCGAATAGCCGCCGACTCCTCATCTTCCAGAAATCGCAGAGCATCGTCTTCTTCGCTTCTCTCATCTTCCAGAATCGCAGATGGCCCCTTCCTCTAAAATCGGAATCGGCTCTGAACTCGCCCCCGCGGGTATCGCCGATCTCTCAGATGATTTCAGAAATCTTCTGATTTTGTTCGACACCGCCGGATTATCGTTCGTTCTCGAGTCGCCGTGCAGAGTTATTTTTCCAGCAGTTGAAGAGTTCTATCAGAATCTGAAGATAAAGCGTAATGGCAAGCTCCTGAAATCCAAGGTCAGAGGAATAAAAATTCGACTAGATAAAGTTTCTCTTGCAACTCTGTTGAAGCTCCCAGTAGTCGATGAAGATGCCGATATGACTGAAGAAGATTCCTTAAGAACTAGCTTGTTCTGTGGAGCTAACCCTCAAGCACATTCTTTTAGCAGGGCTGACTTTAACTCAGAAGGAAAATTCCTGGTAGATGTGATTGCAAAAGTTCTGTTGTGCAAGACGTATTCTATTCGAGAAATCTCTATGGAAATGTTTGACATAATGCAAGCTATTGTCTGCCGCAAGCAGTTTCAGTTTGGACTGTTGCTCCTAGACAAAATCAGAGACAGTATTAAGCATCCCAGCTTTGCCATAATCATCTCCCTCCTGCTTCATGAAGTTAACCCATCAGTGTTTAACCTATCCAAAGGGACTCCCCTACATCACATGAAGAAAGTTTCCATCTCCTCCATCCAGAGATATGATGTTAAAATTCTAAATTCTGCCCAAGCTTCCAAGGCTGCTGTTCTATCAGAAAAATCCCAAGAACCTAGTTTATCTGAAGACAGGATTCCATCTCCTCCTCCACATCATACTGCTACTACCTCTGGTGGACCAGTTGAGGGGGAGCCTGCCTCTTCTCATCCAAAGTACCCAGCTTCCTCAGAACCTTCAGACCTAGCAGAAGTAAGAGTTTCTACTCCTCCAGTTTCTCCTCCTCCAGCAGATCTTCAATCAGAAATTCCTGAATCAGAGATTCCAGATACAGCAGACCTACTGTCAATAGCAGAAGATATAAATAAATTCATTGATGAGCTAAGCTCAGATGCTCCTCTATTCCAAAATGAATCAGCTGCAAAGTCTCCTGCCAAGTCTCCAATTCAGTCTCCAGTTCAGATTCCAGCTCAATCTCCTGCTCAGGACCCAGTTCAGACTCCTGTACAATCTCCTGCCCAGTCCTCAGCTAAAGAGTCCAGCCAGTCTGAACAGATTCTGTTGTCTGATGATGAGGAAGTATCTCCAGAACCAGTGGATGCCCCTCTGAGGACACTGGACTTCACCCTTCCTTCCTTCATCAACACAGAAGACTCTGTTGAGATAGAACCCTTCAAAAGAGCTGTCAGCTCAGTAGTCATTACAGAAATCCCTCCATGGATTGCTCCTGCTCCTGCTCCTTCAGTCCCTGCCCCAACCTCAGTCCCTTCTTCCTCTTCAGATATGATTAGTAAAATTGAACAATTGCTTATTGAACAGAGAAAGTACTTTGATGAATCTCTAGCATCAGTAAATAACAAAGTCACTACTCTTGAACAAGAGATGAGTAGAGGCTTTGCTGAAATCCAAACCAATACTGATGAGCTTAAAAGATTGTTTCAGCTAGGTGGAAAAGCACTAGATCACACTATCACAAGCATAGGTGAACTAAGAAATCAACAAGAAACTGTTGCACATAATCAGATAGTAATGGACAAGAATGCTGAAGCAAATGTGATGAAAGTATGTGAAGAAGTTGGCACCTTCAGAGATGAAGCTATTGCTCAGCTATCTGTAGATATCACCAAGGGGGAGAAGGTAGTAAAAGAACAAGTGGAAAAACTATCTGAACAAGCTCAAGCAGCTGTAAAAGAACAAGTTGAAATCCTATCTAAACAAGCTCAAGCTGCTGTGGATGGTCTTGTAAAAGACATGAAAGCAGATATTCTATCCCAGCTCCAGTCTGTGAAGTTCTATACTTATGACACTGCTGTTTGGCTGCACAACCTGAATTTCCCTAATGCCCAGCTCAACCCTACCATCATTCCACACTTCTTAAATCCTCTTGTAGAACAACCTCCAGCAGATGCTCCAGCCCAGGCAACCATTCCAGAAGGTGTGCCAGTCTTCTCACCTAGACCTGATGGTGATATGACTGAGCCCCCTCTCTCCTATGCTGATATGTGGCAAGATGAAATTCCAGCCCCAAGGAAGAAGAGAAAATATGGTGAAGGTGCTTCTGCCAGTCGTTCTGCACCCAGAAAAGATCCTGCCCTAGCTTCTGAAGGTAGACCACCAATTGTTCATTCTGAGGTTTGGAGTCCAACCTACAAATCCCTAATCCTGGATACCTTGAAGTTAGTGACAGATCTTGGTGAGAACAGAGATCAGTTTTACAGTTTTTTAGAATGGAAAGCCTATGAAGTGTCCCAAATCAAAATCAGACTTTATGACAGGAATTGGGGACACAACAATCCAGCTGCTCCTCCTAGGCCCAGAACTTATTTTCCTAAGCCATTCAGTTACCTAGAGAGACAAGAGCTGAAGAGAGAAAGGATGCATAAAGAAGCCCCACCTTGAGTCTATGAGAATGTGGAAATGGATATTTTGATCTGTTAAAAACATTTCTATATATATATTTGATTCTGGTTTTGGCTATCTTTTATTTACCCTGCTTTAGCTTACTTTATTTTTTTTGGTATATGTGTATTGTTCTTTTTACTCTTAAAGTAATTCACCTTAGTGTAGAGGGTGCTGACATCTACAAATAGGGGGAGATTGTTGGGATTTGTCTCCACAATACCTCAGATTTGTAGGAGGTCAGACCTTGAACTAAGATGAATTAAGGTGTATTTGATATTGTGTTCAAGTTGTATGTGTGCAGGTTTTTATTGCTAAGTGTAGACCAATGTCAGTCTATAATGGGTCACCAAACACAGGACCATACAATGTAATCCCTCATTGTGTGATCCAAAGTGTTGGCCCATGTATAGCCTCTCTATTGGGATACACTTCCTATACAAGCACTTGGATTGGTGGACTGAAGTTTTGAACTTTATCTTTTCAGAAGAAATTTTTTCTAAGTCCACATACTCGAGTATGTTTCTTCATATACTCGAGTAAGTGACTTAGTACTCGAGTAGATCCTTAGACATACTCGTGTAGACTCTGTGTACTCGTGTAGATAAGTTTATACTCGAGTAGATAATCAGTCACTCGAGTAGGTCATATCTTATACTCGAGTAAATCCTTCTGCTTTTAGATCCAGAATTTTCTCTAAGTCCACATACTCGAGTACATCTCTTGTATACTCGAGTAAGTGGGTCTGCACTCGAGTAAGTTGGATTACATACTCGAGTAGACTATTTTACTCGAGTAGATGATAACTTGTACTCGAGTAGTTGGTTAGTTACTCGAGTAAGTGGTATGTTCATACTCGAGTAGATCTGTGCTTCTCATCTCAGAATAATTCTAAGTCTACAAACTCGAGTAGTTCCCTATATACTCGAGTAAGTGACGCTGAACTCGAGTAGATGTTTTTCATACTCGAGTAGTTCAATGATTACCCGAGTAGCTTTTCCAAGATACTCGAGTAATTCATTCTTCTCTTACTCGAGTATCTCCAACTCTTCTACTCGAGTAGTTCCTCCTCTTATCTGAGAAATTTTTCTAAGTATTTTTACTCGAGTATATACTCTCATACTCGAGTAGTTCTAAATTCACTCGAGTGCTGATCTTTGAATCACTCGAGTAGCTTATCTTCATATACTCGAGTATGCTCCTTCTTATCCACTCGAGTATATACCATCTAATACTCGAGTATGTTTCTTTTATGACTCGAGTATATCTGTTTAAATTTTCCTGAAATTCTCTAAGTCAATTTCGCAGTGTATTTCAAATTAATCATTTCTGATTGGTCCACGTGTCATCCCTAATTAATTTTCTGACCGTTGGAGTCCACCTATAAATAGGTCCTCTCAGATTTGACTAACACAAGTGAACAGAGATTTTATTTTAAGAAAGAGAAAAAGGAAAACCCGTGAACCCTAATTCCTCACGTCGTCGCCGCCGCCATTGACGTTCACGGAAGAAGCTCTGGATCGACGATCTTCGATCGCTGCCTTCAACTTTTATTCTCCAGCGATCCAGACGAAAGTTAATCACTCGATCTCGCCGAGCCTCAAAGATTTCAGATCTATTTTCTCGATCGAGGTGATTCCATTTTTCAGATTTGTGGATCTCTCTCAAGTCATCTTCAACATACTCTGATCAAGCCAAAGCTCTTAAAGAAGAAGACTGTCAAGATCCAGATCTGAGAATATTGTTGTTTGTATTTTTCCTTTCAAACAATTTACTTTGTAGGAGCTTTGTTCTCCGAGATTTGTAGGAAGGCTTTTTCTTCCGAGTTCTGTAGATCCAGTTGGATCGAGTTTGTAGGAACGTGGTTCCGAGGTGTAGGATTGTTTTCAATCCGAGATAGTGGAGTAGCCGAGTCTAGTGATTTGCTAGATCGGTGAGGAAAGTGGACGTACCCAAGATTGGGGAACCACTATAAATCTCTTGTCGCCTGTGATTGCTTGATGTGTGCTGTGTTCATTTTTTTAATTCCGCATTTGACACGCATTTCACCTATTCACCCCCCCCCCCTCTAGGTGATTTAGGCTAACAACTTAGCACTCTCAAAACCCTCCTGCAGACTCTGCTAAAAACGAGAAGTAAACCGGGAGTCTAGATCAGAAATGATGCTAACAGGCACACCGTTCAATCTGATGACCTCACTCAAGTACAACTCTGCTCTCTTCTTCATCGGATAGTCAATCTTATACGGCACAAAGTGAGCACACTTCGTCAGTCTATCCACTATAACCCAAACAGAATAAAATCCCCTTGGAGATCTCGGTAAGCCCGTAATGAAGTCCATAGAAATACTCTCCCACTTCCAAGTCGGGATCTCCAACGGAGTCAACTTGCCACCAGGCCTTCCGTGATCCGCATTCACACGCTTGCAAGTGTGGCACTCAGCAACAAATCGGGCTATATCACTCTTCATCCCATACCACCAGGCAATCTGCTTCAAATCACGATACATCTTTGTAGATCCTGGATGGTAGACAACACTAGATCCATGAGCCTCTCTGCATATCATAACCCTGATGTTTTCAACAGCTGGGATGCAAAATCTGTTGCGGTACTTCAAAGTACTCGCATCATCGATAGAAAAATCCGGCAACTCCCCTCTCTCGGTCCTGATGTATAAGTGCAGCAGGTCCGGATCATCCTTCTGGTGCAACCTAGTAAGAGAAATCCAAGATGGCTCTACCACTGCCAAACTGCTCTGCTTGTAACAGCATCCCACTGAGATATCCATAAGGAGGAACTCTTCCGCTAAACGATCGGCGGAGAGATTAAAGATCTTCCCCGTCTTCCGGCTCAGGGCATCGGCCACCATATTGGCCTTGCCTGGATGATACTGGATCTCTACATCATAATCGACCACATACTCTAGCCACCGCCGCTGGCGCAGATTCAACTCCTTCTGCGTGAACACGTACTTCAGGCTCTTATGATCAGTGAAGATCTTGCATTGAGCCCCATAAAGTAGATGCCTCCACAGCTTCAACGCATAAATCACTGCCGCAAACTCAAGGTCATGCGTAGGGTAATTCCTCTCATGAGTCTTCAATTGCCTTGATCCATATGCAATCACGTTTCCAGCATTCATCAATACGCAACCCAGACCAACACACGAAACATCCACGTACACATCATACTCCACACCCTCAGTAGTTAGGGTCAGAACGGGAGCAGTGCACAATCTGCTCTTGAGCTCCAGGAAGGCTTCTTCGCACTTCTCGTTCCAAACAAAGGTCGCGTTCTTCTGAGTCAACCTGGTCAAAGGTGCAGCCAGGGTAGAGAAACCCTCCACGAACCTACTGTAGTAGCCAGCCAACCCTAGGAAGCTCCTGATCTCCTTGGGCGTACCCATCCTGCTCCAATCCATCACTGCTGCGATCTTTTCTGGGTTGATCGAGATCCCATCCTTGTTCACCACGTGGCCCAGAAACGAGACCTGAGGCAACCAAAATTCGTACTTTCTCAACTTGGCGAATAACTTGTGATTCCTCAACTCTGATAGAACCAAACGCAGATGCTGCTCATGCTCCTCAGCGCTGCGAGAATAGACCAACACATCATCGATGAAAACCACAATGAACTTGTCTAGGAAATCCTTGAACACTCGGTTCATCATATCCATGAAAACTGATGATGCGTTGGTCAGACCAAACGACATCACCAAGAACTCAAAATGTCCATGCCTCGATCTAAACGCAGTCCGTGGAATATCTACCTCACGGATCCTGAGCTGATGATAGCCAAAACGAAGATCGATCTTGGAGAACACCGTGCTACCGCATAACTGATCAAATAAGTCATCGATCCTCGGCAGAGGGTACCTGTTCTTAATAGTGACTTTGTTCAACTCCCTGTAGTCGATACAAAGCCGAATCGACCCATCTTTCTTCTTCACAAACAAAACAGGAGCACCCAAAGGCGACAAACTCTGCCTGATAAATCCTTTTGCCAACAACTCATCCAACTGGACTCGCAACTCCTCTAACTCACGAGGGGTCATCCGGTACGGCGCCTTAGCAATAGGACGCGTACCCGGTTCCAAATCAATCACAAACTCAACATCCCGATCAAGAGGAAGACCAGAAGGTCATCAGGAAAAACATCAGCGAAACCACGAACAATGGGAATCTCCTCTAAGCGCGGTACACTAACAGCAGCCCCAACCACCGAGACTAAACAAGCAAAACCATCAGAAAGAAACAACTTCTGAGCACAGACCGCAGAAATGATAAGAGAATCTTGGTACGGATCAGCATACACGCTTCCCGGCTGACCATTGTCCTTGATGAAGTCCAAGAGCTTCCCTTTGCACTGAATAACCGCATCATACTTAGACAGCCAGTCCATGCCCAGAATAACATCAAAGTCCTCCAGATCAATCATCTTCAAGTCTGCCTTCGTAAGAAAGTCTCCCAACAAAACAGGGCAATCTAGAACGCCCAAATTTGATAACACAGATTCACCAGAAGGGAACTTGATGGGGAAGGTGTCACGAACTCGATCTAGAGTCAACCGATGATGCTCCACAAAGGCTCTAGCCACAAATGAGTGGGTAGCGCCGGAGTCGAACAAAACACGCGCCCAGCGGTTCCTTACCTTAAATTTCCCTATAGGAGTAAATACAACTAAGGAACTACCCAAAACAAAATAATAACCATTCCAGTAAATAAAACATTCAGGCTGGATAAACAACTAACCTGAGATGACCTGAGTCGAAGCTTGAGCCTCCTCGGAAGAGATCACGTTTAGCTTTCCTTTTCCCTTGTCCACACGCTTAGGCGGAGGTAGTGCCTGAAGTGGAACTGCATGAAGAGCAGGCTGAACCTGAGGACACCTAGACTTGATGTGACCCTTCTGCCCTCACTGATAGAAGACTTTATCCTTGGACCAGCACTGGGCAGTATCATGCCCGGGTCCCTTGCAAACAGAACAGGAAACATCCCTCCTAGGAGCACCCTGAATAGCATTAACTTGCTCCTTCTTCTGAGCTACTGCCTTTTTGAAACACCTCTCAACAGGGTGGCCTGACCGGCCACAGAAGCTACACACCACCTTGCTCTTCTTTCCCGAAGCAGCACCGGGTACCTGGGGTTTCTTCTCCTTGACGGACTTCCTCTTGTCCTTCCTCATTTGTTGGCCTCTTCTCTTTGCGGTCTCGATAGCCTCCATCTTCAGAGCAGCCTCCACTACCCTTGCATAAGTCTCTGATCCATAAGCACTGGTCAACTGCTGCACCTCGCTCCTCAAGCCACCAAGAAATCGCTTGACTCGATCAGCCTCAACACTCACCAACCCAGGAGCAAACCGACTCAACTTGCTGAACTCTATCTCATACTCACCGACCGTTAGTTACCTTTGCTTCAGGTGGAGGAAGTCGTTCATAAGACGGTCACGCTCGACCGAAGGCAAGAACTTCCTCAGCAGCATTTCCTTGAATACTTCCCAAGAACAACCAGCTATCAAGCTCTCCTTTTATCTAAGCCACCAACTCTTAGCCAAACCCTTGAGCTGATAGGCGGCTATCATCACTCTCTGATCATCTTCAATACTGGAGTACGAGAACATCTCCTCCATGGAGATCAGCCAATCGTCTATGACCATGAAATCTGCCTTCCCATCATAAGTAGGAGGGCTAAGTCTCTGAAACTGTGAGATAAATGTCATCTCCGCTGGCACCACCACTGGAGGTCTCAGGGGTGCGTGAGGAGGAGGAACAGCTAACCCCCCTACAGGGCCTTGCACTCCCTGAGCCTGTCCTGCCACAACTGCCACCAGAGACTGGATCTGGGCCTGCATCTCCACCATCTGCCTGCTCAAGGAAATGCTACTCTGTCGCAGGCTCTCGATCACCGCATCATTTTGCGCTCCCGATGACTCACCCTCAGATAGGGGGGTCGATCTAGTCGAAGGGCATCTCGCCATCCTAAAATCATAACAACATTAGTCAGATACTAGTACAACAGCTACAACTATCTACAAGTACAGACAATACATACATAAATATGAACTTAAAGCTGCTAAACTTGCTCAGGGAGTTTATCTTTACAAGAATTGATGTTATGCCTTAACCTAGGATGGTTAACCACCACCATACTAACTCTTGTGCCTAGATCGGGAATGCATGACTTTATATTATTTTTTGACTCGAAAACTTATGTGTGTACATATGTCATCCTGCCAGTCTTTAGCTTGGCACATTGTGCTTATGCAATATTATGCTATGCATGTTTGTGTTATGCATTCTAAAAAAAGGCCCTAATGCATGTTATGAGCGGCGTACACATGAAAATGTTATGCATCCCATACTACATAACATCCTCATGCAATGAAAAAGAAAATGATCTAGTCGCAGCCATGTGGTGAGGTTATGCATCCCATACTACATAACCCTCGCATGTTGCCCCTATGGTGGATCCATATACGAACACATATTATGCATCCCATACTACATAATATGCCCCATATACTTCATGTTATTCTATGAGTATAGTGTTCGTGCTTTTGCCAAGACGTGCTGATGACATATCAGTGTGTGAATGACATGATGCTAAACTACTAATGCAATCAAAAGGGAAGGTTTCCCGACTAACTTGTCAAGCAACCTCCCTCTTATACCAACTGTCACAACCCGCATTTTCTCCGAGGAAAAAGGATTATCAGAGTAGGATAAAACACGTGTCATGATGCCACGTCGAGCAGGGGATAACTACCGACACTCGGGCAAACCACTATCAACTATACTTTATGAAAATTCATAAGTTATATGATAAGAAAATCAGTTATATTTTAGAGGTCGTATCCCTCAGCTCAGTGGATCATCTAGTCCACAGTTTGAAAACTATACTTATACGCTGCGAAAAATACTTTATTCAAGTTTGACATCCTAAAAGAGTGCATAAGTGTCCCCAGAGGACAACCTATACTATGCAGGACCCTACGTTTACTTTATACTATATATAGGAAAACGATCTTTTTACGTTATTTGGAAAATAGTGTTTGAGTTTTATAAAACATGTTGATCATGAGATATTTATACATATTAGTGTTTGTTAGGTTATAAAGTAACTAGCAACCTAGCATAAAACATCCCAAGAGTAAGAAGACTGTCTCCAGAAAAGGTAGCAACAAAAAGATAACATATCTAGCATCAAGGTAAAACTACCAGTGGACGCCAACAAACGTACACGAACCCACTGGCAAGTATGTATGTCCGTAAGAAAGACACACAAAACTACCTCACAAAACCAAGGAACTGATCTCCCCAGTACGAGAGACCACCAGCAACAGCACAGCACAACTAGCCGCTTAATCGGCTACTAACCGGAACCTGAGGTATTCAAGAAGAAAAGAATACCTCAGCAAGTAAAAAACAAATAAGATGTAAGGAAAAGTTAATCTAAAATGATAAGCAAGAAGAGTAAGTAAATCGTAACAAGCACCACTGTCCAAGGCAAGACAAAAAGGGAAAGCACTATGTGCGAGAAAACAGTAACAACCCTGCCCAAAAAATCCTGCAGAGTTTACAAGGCTACTATGAGCCCAAACGTTGCCAATTTACAAAGGAAGAAACGTCTAACATCCTAAATTATGAGAGATGGCAGTAGCAAAAACAACGCGGATCCGGGTTGGAGGCAAACTCAGTCCCCCAACCACCATTTCCAAGAAACAAAGCTCAAGGCTCTACATGTGAAAGCACTAGGGACCTCCCACCCCCTTGCCTAGCCCGTACCTGGAGCAAGATAAAAGAAAAGGGTGGCCACGGCTAAATTACACAACACCACCCCCATTAAGAGCTTCAAACCACCACTACTAACCACGACCCACGATTCGTCCTTTTGGAAAAATATAGCCGACAAGGAACCTCAAAATCAAGGAATTCACTCGGGAAAGAAAATGAAGGTAAGGGAAAAGCATTGAGATGACTTAACACAATATGGCGTTGAGTGAGCCCCACTCACTCAACGCCTAAACAGATGGTGGTGTTGAGTGAGCTAACCTCACTCAACGCCAAAACAGCTATGGCGTTGAGTGAGGTTCACTCACTCAACGCCTTCTGCAACACTGGCTGTAGCGTTGAGTGAGCTAAACTCACTCAACGCCAAAACAGCTATGTCGTTGAGTGAGGTCCACTCCCTCAATGCCTTCAGCAACGCAGGCTGTGGCGTTGAGTGAGATAACCTCACTCAACGCCAAAATATCTATGGCGTTGAGTGAGGTCCAGTCCCTCAACGCCTTCAGCAAAGCAGGCTGTGGCGTTGATTGAGCTAACCTCACTCAATGCCAAAGCAGCTACGACGTTGAGTGAGGTCCACTCAATATACGCCTTAGCACTTAGCCGCAAAAACCAACTATGGTGTTGAGTGAGTCCACCTCTTTCAACGCCAAAACAGCTTTGGCGTTGAGTGAGGTCGACTCACTCAACGCCAAATTACTTAACCGCAAGAAAGGGCTGCAGCATTGAGTGAGCCCGCCTCACTCAACGCCTTAACCGCCATGGCGTTGAGTGAGGCCAACAATGGCGTTGAGTGTGTGCACCACACTCAACGCCAAGCCCAAGCAGACCCGGCGTTGAGTGTGTACACTACACTCAACGCTAAACCCTTAATTCTCCAATGCTAACTACAGCATGTCTAATACTGTAGTAAAATTAATCTAACAGCCAAACACAATTCTAGGGTTATAATGAGGATTAGCACAATACTCGAGTTAAAGCTTCTAACTCCTACCCGGTTTCAGCTACGACATAGGAAAGTGCTAACCTAACCCTTACTTCCTTCCCCAGCCCGAGAACCAACCAGCTACAGTGAGGGAAAAAGAATAGAGAACATACACGACTGTTTTGAGCAAGGTTCTGTACATGGAATTTTCTAACAGCAGGCTTAGGCATAATCACCGGTTCTTGCACAGGAAAGGAAAGCATCTATAGTACAGGAAAGGTATCTGACTATGGCTAAAGTAATGCTCGGTTGTATCAAATAGGCTAACTGGGCATATAAGAAAATAGGAAAACTACATGGCAAGGGCAAGAGTACCACTTGCCTCGATTTCCAGCGGAGCTTGGTTGGCCTCCCTTATCCTCACTCGGCACCAACAGCAGCAACACCTAAAGGAAAAATCTGGAGCTTTAATGGAGGAAACAGACAACCCTAGAAAATCGAGACCCCTAGAAACACTACGAAAACTGGATTTCTTCCTATAGGAATGAAGGTCTAGGCGAGAGCAATCCAAATCCTCTTTCGAAATCGAATTCCGTCCACAAATGCTCTCGGAATCGGCGTCTGAAGGGGAGCAGGTTCGGCGGTTTCTCCGCTTCTTTTCGCGAACAACCGCAGACGGGTTCAGGAAGATGAACAGGAGCGGTTCTCTTAAGTCTTAACTATCCTATATATAGACCCCTATTAATCTTAATTAGCTAATCAATAAAATATTATATAATGAGACACCACAATAACCGCCCAGCACCCGCACCTTTCCAAAATGATAATTAATATAGTATTTAATAAATAATTTTATTTTTTTCATAAAATACAAAACGACACGAAAACCGAACATCCTCGGAATTCGACGAAATTTGCACCGTAGCTGAATATCCATGCTACAAACACAACGACGAAGTCGAAATTAACTTTCGCTGAACAGAACTCGAGTTATACCCACCCGAAGTCAAAACACAAGAATCCTCCGAGAGGCCACACCGGGTCACCCAAAACGACTCGGCTTGCTAGGGAGATCTTGCCAATAAACTACAAAATAGGACACTGAGTTCTAAGGAGTTAATACCACACTCCACAGATTACACAAGCCAAGAAAATGCATCGACGTAATGCCAAGCAAGAATTAAATAATCGCAGAAAAATCGGGGGCGTTATAATCTCCCCCTGCCTTATTTCAGTAAGCACTGGAATCAGGCCCCTTGTTGAAGAAAAAAGGATAGAGGAGGCAGAGAGTTAGGCAGCAAGGGATGAAATGGAGGCAGCAAGAGGTGAAATAGCCTCTGCTATGATTTTTTTTAGAAGAGGAGTGATGGTTTGCAGAAAAGAGGAAATGGAGGGGGAATCTATGTCCATTAACTCAAGAGGGGTTTGAGTGGATACAGATGGACTGAGGGTGGATGATAATGGATGAGAGGGTGAGGAATCTATCATGTGCTCATCTTGTGGTGATGGAGAATGAATGGGGGATGACAATAGATTAAATTATGGTAAGGATGATAGATTAAGAAGGGGGATGTCAGTAAGATGTGAAGGAAGAGGGGATAGAGGAGGAGTGACATGCTTTGGAGATTGAATTGGTGATGATTGATGTTCAGGAGATTGATGTGGTGTAGGAGAATGGACTGAAGTATGAACTGGTGTGGAAAGATGGACAGGGGAAGCTGAAGGAGTTGGTGTATGGGCTTGAGAAGTAGAAGTATGCTAGAAGGATGTTGAAAGTGTTTGAACGTGAGGAGGTGGAGGTGGAATGGAAACATCTTTAGCAGGGTGGGGAGTGGCTGGAGCAGCCCTAGTACTCTCAGAAGGTCTTGAGGAAGAGGAGAAGGCCTTGGATGGCCTGGAGATATTCCTCTCCCACCTGCCAAATAAGGCGCAAGTAAGCCTCTTGTAGGCATTAATGAATATTGTCGGGGATACCAGGGATTCAGCAGTCTTGGCCTGAAGGAAGATTCCAAGAATTCTTCCAAAACACACCTCTTTCTGAGTATTTTTCTTCTTATTCATCTCAAACATGATTCTAGCCCAATTCATGGGCTTCTTAATCACAACTGCGCACATCAGAAGGAATTGCTATCTAGTGATGTAATTATGGGCTGTATGCTTGCCACGCAGTACCTTGCCTATAACATCTGCTAGAAACTTGTAGTCAGCAGATAAATGTTTCTTCAGCAGTTTATTGGGTGTTTCTCCAGAATAACCCATCTTAATCAACTTCTCATCAAATTCAGAAGTATCAATCTCTAACTCTTCTTCTCCATTAACTAATCCGAAAATTTCAGTTAAGACGGCGGGGGTAAGAGATACTGCGTTACCTGATATGGTTCTGAGAGGACCTAGCGCAACCAACTCGACCAAAAGACTGGTCTGATAGAAGACGGCGCAACTATTCTTTATATCAACGGTCCTCGGGCGGATCCACGGGGCAGCCAGTTAGGCCCGCAGGGAACATGTCCTTCTGCTTCGAATAGTACCGCAGCACCGGGGCGATTCTGAACCGCAGTTCCAACAATCCCCCCCCCCCCAGAAACGACCCTGGGGTTTCGAACCCGCGACCCCCTCTGATACCAATTGAGAGGACCTAGCGCAACCAACTCGACCAAAAGACCGGTCTGATAGAAGACGGTGCAACTATTCTTTATATCAACGGTCCTCGGGCGGATCCACGGGGCAGCCAGTTAGGCCCGCAGGGAACGCGTCCTTCTGCTTCGAATAGTACCGCAGCACTGGGGCGATTCTGAACCGCAGTTCCAACAGGTTCCCATCATAGTATCATCATCTGGAGAGGAAGAAGTGAAAACCCATTCCCGAACTTCTGTTGCAGCTATCTTCATTCTAGTGGTCATCAGATTCTTTAACTGCTGATCTTCAAATAATTTCAGAATTTCCAAGAAGATCTGGTCGAAATATATGTTGGAATGACTCAAAATCTATATCAAAACCCATGTCAAACTTCATTATCGCAAGAGCTCTCGCTGGAATCGCCATGATCACCTGCAAAAGAGAAACAGAGAGATCAAGTACAAGAGGAACAGAAAGCGCGGGATGGAGCTCGAAGAAAACCTAGATATAAGGGTTTTCAGAATATGAAATGAGAAACTCCGTCCTGCGAAAAAGAAAGAGAAATACTTCGATCTGAGATCGATGAAATATTTTATTGAAAAAAGAGTTCGTCGATCTCAGTCTGAAGAAGGGAAAACTTTTCGTCGTTCTCAAGTCGATGAAAATTTTCTGAAGCAAGATCGTCGATCTCAGGTAGACGAAAATGACTTCACACAGAGAGTGTTTGTCGATCTCAGGTCGACGAATTTTCTCAAGAACTTTTCTCAGCTTGTTGATCTCCGGTCGACGAACTGTGGCAAATTCTTCAACCACAGATAGAAAATTAAATTAATCCATCTCCATTCATCATGCCTAACTGATTTATAAAGGATAGATGTTTCTTCTCATGCAAAGGTTTGATGAAGATATCTGCCCTTTTCAAATCAGTGGGGATGAAGATAAGATTAATTTTCTTTTTGTCTATACACTCGCTAATGAAATGATGCCTTACATCTATATGCTTTGTCCTACTATGATGCACTGGATTCTGTGATATGGAAATAGCACTGGTACTATTACAGAATATAGTTGAATTATTTAAGTTGTATCCATAATCCAGGAGTTGATTTTGTATCTATAGCATCTGTGAACATCAACTGCCAACTGCTATATATTCAGCTTTTGTTGTTGATGTAGACACAGATGTTTGCTTTTTACAAAATTAGGATATAAGTCTAGCACCAAGGAACTGGCATGTTCAAGATGTGCTCTTCCTGTCCACTCTACATCCAGCAAAGTCAGCATCTGAGTATCCAGTTAACTCAAACTCTGAATTAGTTGGATACAAGAGTCCTAGATTAGAGCAACTCTTTATATATCTTATAATCCTTTTCAGCAAAATAAGGTGAGATTCTTTATGGTTCACCTGGAACTTAGCACAAAGATAGGTAGAAAATATAATATTTGGCCTACTTACTATGAGATATAACAGGGACCCAATAATGGCCCTATACAATTTCTGATCAACAGGTTTCCCATGTTCATCAGAATCAATCACAGCATTTGTAGCCATAGGTGTTTTCTTAGCTGAGGCATCAGCCATCCTAAACCTTTTTATCAGTTGTTTAGCATACTTGGATTGAGATATGAAAATGCCATCAGGATTCTGTTTCACTTGGAGACCAAGGGAGTAGGAGAGTTCACCCATGCTACTCATCTCAAACTTAGAATGCATAAGGTTGGAAAACCTTTTGCATAGTTTGGGATCTGTAGAACTAAATATGATGTCATCTACATATATTTGTAACAAAATTTTATCATGATGATGTTTGAAAAATAAAGTCCTATCTACCAAGCCTCTAGAAAATTTATGCTCTAAAAGAAAGCTAGCTAAGTTTTCATACCAAGCTCTTAGATCTTTCTTTAAACCATAGAGAGCTTTATGAAATCTAAAGACAAAGGAGAGATGAGTTGGAGAGATAAAACCTAGTGGTTGCTCCACGTACACTTCTTCTTTGAGTTCTCCATTCAGAAATGCACTCTTGACATCCATTTGGTAGACCTTGAACTTTTTATAGGCAGCATATGCAAGGAAGATTCTTATGGCCTCAAGCCTTGCAACAGGAGAAAATGTATGATCATAGTCAATGCCTTCCTCTTGCCTATAGCCTTGAGCTACTAGCCTTGTCTTGTTCCTTATAATAGAACCTTGAGCATCTAGTTTGTTTCTAAATACCCATTTAGTTCCAATGACTGGGTATTCTTTTGGTCTTGAAACTAAATCCCAAACTCTGCATCTCTCAAACTGGTTGAGCTCCTCTTGTATTGCAATAATTCAGTGTGGATCTTGCTAAGCATCTTTAATAGATTGGGGCTCAATTTGAGATATGAAGCAGGCATGCATCATGTCCTGTTGGAGTTGATGCCTTATCTGCACACCCACTTGATAAGTCTCCAATCACTTGAGATATAGGGTGATCTCTAAGTGTAACTATCTCAGTAGGAGGAGCTTGTTGTTCAATAGCTTGGGGAGTTAATTCCTCTTGTGGAATTAAGTTAGCTGTTGTTGTCTCTTCATTGAATTCAGTATCTTCATCATCACTTTCTTCAGCAACATGTGGAGAAGGATGTGTAACAGCCTCATTGGTGAGGGTCACTTCATCCAACTTCTCACACAAGTTGGGTACCTGCAAAGTTTCACTGGTAGAAGTTATCTTCTCCTTATAAAACATGTTAGTCTCATCAAAAGAAATGTGAATAGACTCTTCCATTTTCATTGTTGATTTGTTATAAATCCTATAAGCCTTTCTTACTTGTGAATATCCAAGAAAAATTCCAAATTCAGCCTTGGCTTCAAACTTTCTAATGTATTTATTGTTATTGTTATGAATGTAACAAACGCAACCAAAAACTCTAAAATAATTTACTTTAGATTTCTTTCCTTTGAGTAGTTCATAGGGGGTCTTGCCCTTAAGTTTGTGTATCAAACTTCTGTTTAGGATATAGTTTGCTGTGCTCACAGCCTCTGCCCAAAAGGATAGGGGCAGGTGAGCATCTGCAATTAATGTGCCTGCAGCTTCAATGAGTGTTTCTATTTTTTCTTTCAGCTATCCCATTTTGTTGAGGAGTTCTAGGAGTAGAGAAACAATGTCTGATACCTTCCTTTTCACAGAACTCTTGCATAAGAAGAGACTCAAACTCAGTACCATGATCACTTCTGATCAATGTAACTGGAGTAGAGTACTCAATCTGTATGCTCTTGAGAAAATCTGTAATAACCTTAAAGTTATCTGACTTATTTCTCAAGAAGAACACTCAAGTGAACCTTGAGAAGTCATCAATAATCAGTAAGGTATAATACTTCCCTCCTAGGCTTTGTACAGCAATTGGTCCAAAAAGATCCATGTGGAGCAAATACAAAATCCTAGGTAAATCACTCTTATTAATGACTTTGAAACTATTTTTAGTTTGTTTGCCTAACTGACAAGCCCTGCAAAGGCTTTCCTTCTTGTAAGGGTAAGAAGGAAATTCTCTTACAAGGTTTTCCCTAGATAACTTAGCAATGTTTTTTAAGTTAACATGACATAATCTTCTATGCCAAAGTTTATTATTATTATTAATTTTATTGAACAAGCAAATTTCAATTTTAGCTGATTTGAAATTAACTATGTAAATGTTTCCTACTCAAGAGGCAGTTAACACAATTTTTTTATCAGTAGAAGAAATAATGCAAGAGGATTTATCAAAAGATACCTGAAACCCTTCATCATAGAGTTGACTAATGAAAATCAGGTTGTGCTTTAATCCACTTACATAAGCTACTTTCTTGAATGTGACAACTCCAATCTTTACATCTCCATATCCTTTAGTCTGGCTATAGTTGGAGTCACCAAAGATAACTTTAGGACCTAGCTTGGACTTGTAGTTGGATAGATTGTCCTTGTTTCCAGTCATGTGTTTTGAACAACCACTATCCAGATACCATTGTTCCTTTGTGGTAGGATAGTCTTTCACATGCACAAAAATAGATTGGATATTCTTAGGTTACCTTGAGTCCTTGTTGATTTACATAATTAAAGCTGGAAATATATGAAACTTATGGTTGATTTTTATAACCTAAAGGATGATATTTTCTGGGTGGAATTAACCATTGGTTAAAAGGATTAATATTTTGTTTAGGTTGATTGAAAATCTTGTTGGAATTAAAGATTTTATTACTATAAGCTGGGGTCGACGAATTATGGTACGTTCTTCGATCTGAGGTCGACGAATGGGGATGAGTTCGTCGAACTCCACTCAGAGAATGAAGGTATTCATTTTCTGGGCCCCAATATCGTCGATTTCTGGTCGACGAACCATACTGGTTTCGTCGATCGCAGTTCAGAGAATAGTTATAGTAGAAGTTTGCGTTTGGAGTTTGTCGACTTGAGTTCGACAAACTGTACACATTTCGTCGATCTGAGTTCGATGAAATCTGCTGAACATTATTCTGGTTATTATTTTTCTTACTCTTTCTCTTTTTCTTATTCTTGTGCTTAAGTTCTATTTGATTAGGATTATTATCTTCTATTTTCTCCTTACCTTTTTCAGAAACAAATTTTATGGGAGGTTTTAATATATTTTTCTTAATTAGTGGGGGTTGACTTGATGAAGCACCTAAGCCCAGCTTGTCATTAAGTTCGGCATTCACTGTGCTTGTGATGTTCATCAACTTGATGCTTCTCCCATTTAAGGATTCTTCAAGTTGCCTTGCCTCAGATAATTCAGATTTTAATTTAATGATTTGTTCATTAGCTAAGGTGATTTCATCCTTTAATTTGTTATTTTCTGATAGTAGGTTTTACTGTTCATTTACTTTCTCTCTAAGTTGCTTAATTTCTTTTTCAGAGTTAATTAAGTCTATACACAAGGATTTGAATTTTGTTTTAAAGTTTTCAGAATTAAAATCAAATGAAGACAATACCTGATCCTCTTCAGATAGAGGTTCTTCAGTGTCTATCTGGTCAGCATCAGAATGGGTGCTTGATGCATCAATGGCCATCAAGCAAGCTTCCTTTGCTTTAGCTTCCTCTTCATCTTCACTGGAGCTGGAAGATGAAGATTCTTCTTTAGTGTCACTCCAGGTTTCAGCAACAAAACCTTTCTCTTGCTAGAGGAGGGCTTATTGTAATGCTTTTTCCTAGTCTCCTTTTCCTTTCTTTTATCCTTCCTTTAATTTTCTGGACACTCTGAGATGAATTGTCAAGGTTTCCTGCAGTCAAAGAAAACCACTTCTTTAGTTGGTGTTTTGTCATACCTGAGTTTGTCATCATGCCTTGATGACTTTTTTTTGAAGTCCCTCTTGCCCATTTTGTAAAATCTCTTAGCTAAGAGACTTAGGAATTCATCATTGACTATTGGGACTTCTGATTCTTCATTAGCTTTGAATGTTATGTTTTGCTCCTTTCTGCCTGATGAAGGAGTCTTCTGCTCTGCAACCTCTCTGGACTTAATCAGCTACTCATAGGATTTGAGCTTTCCCAATAGAGATTTTGTGGAAATCTCATTAAGACTACTGGCTTCCTTGATAGGCCAGATACTGGAATCCCAAGTACTGGGGAAGCACATTAGAATTTTGTCATTTATCTCAGTGAATGAGATGTCTTTATCCAGGGTTTTTAGCTCACTGATGATGACACTTAGTCTGTTATACATATCAGCCACTGATTCAGATTCTTTCTTTTTGAAGTTCTCATACTAGGAGATGAGGTTGGATCTTCTATCCTTTCTCTCATCAGCTGAACCTGCCACCATCTGGTTTAGAGAGTCCCAGATTTGTTTTGTTGAAGTGCATTCAGCACCTTTTGGAAGATATCATCAGACATGGTTTGAGCCAGTATATTCATAGCTTTGCATCAGCTATCTTGGCTTTCTTCTGAGCATCAGTCCACTCAGGTGGTGGAACTATATGAGTGCTTGAAGTTGATGTAGATGCAGTATCTGCTGTAGGTTGAGGGGGTCCTATCAAAATAGAATTAAAAATTTCTTCATCAATAGAATTCATGTAAAGCTTGATTCTTGCCTTCTAGATGGCAAACATATTTAAGTTGCACACTAGATATCTGGTGCTTGCATAGTCTTTGTTCTTTGCCATTTTGTGATAATAAAAAAACTAGGAAAGGAGAAAATCTGATCTAATAAGGATCTTGGTTCAAGTGTTAACTTGTACAACCAAAGAAACACACCCTCTAATACCAATTGAAAGGTGGGGTTAGATCTAACTTACTCTAGAGGGGGGTGAATAGAGTGTTTAAATTTTGGCTATTTTTAACTTTTATATCATAGTGAAAGTAGGTGATACCAATAATATATTAAGAAAGAAAAAGCAGGCTAAGCTATTCTATCTATCACAGCCACAACAATAACAAACAAAAAAGGATCACAACCAGATAACACAAGAATTTTATAGTGGTTCCCCAACTGGGTACATCCACTCTTCTACCACCATGGTAGGAATCCACTAGCAGGATTTTGATCAAGTGACTGCCACCACAATATCTATTTGCAGGGAGATATTGCAACCTTTTAGGCTTTTGATCAGGTGCCCAAAAACCAACCAAGTCTTTTGATCAGGTGACTTGATAACCAAGTGGTTAACTTTTGAAGGGAGTTAAAACCCTTTTACAGGAGGTGAGAGGAGGTGATGGTGTATTCTCTCTCTCTCTCTAATCAACTAAGAAGACTAGTGGATCTTTGATGTTGACAAAGCTCCCCCTGAGATGTTGAATGGTTTAGGAAGACTGGAGCTTTGCTTCAAGGTGTAGGTCTTCAGCCTTGTTCTATCAATGTCTAGGAATCAAGTAAACTGATGTTAAATGGATGTCTCTGAAGATTCCAGGCTCTAAAGATGAAGAAGACTCTTGATTTGTGATGAATGTTCTTCTTCAGATTTCAGGATTGACAAGGGAAAGAACAGAAATGTTTTCAGCACACGGAAAAAAGTTCTGAATGATCAGGATCTGTTTTAGTGCTCTGGATTTTCTTCCCTGTAATGCTCTGTGAGTATATTATTCTCAGTTATTCTCTGTGTTATCTCGACTGAAAAAAAGAGAATCTCTTTTTTATCCTGCAGTCAAATTCTCCTTTGAATTTTGAATTCTAGCATTAATTGCTGGCTGATCTGGAGAATACAAACGATTGGAATAAGTCTTAAATGAGTTTCCCCAACTGTCCCTAATAAAATAAGCAAGTAATTACCCTGATGAATACCATAATTAATGCTGCCAATAACGGCTATATTCAAAGGAATATGAGCATTAATTACTCAGGAATATTACTGTTGATTAATATAGAAAGTAGGGGACAGAAGGAAGAAAACTTCTCATTCTAGAGCGTGACAGAAATCGTCGACCTCAAAACAGAATTCGTTGACCTGAGATACAAGATCATCGACATGAGAATTCTAGTTCGTCGACCTGAGCTATGTGAACTGCGTACTGAGAATGACTTGCCAAATCTGCACTCTGAGTTCGTCGAGCTGAGAAACTGTCTAAAGAAAAAATAATCGTCGACCTGAGCTCGAATATCATCGAGCTCAGCTCAGAGAAATAACTCAGAGTTTGTCGATCTGAGATCGACAATCGTCGAGCTGAGTTCGAAGAACTTCGAACTGAACAATCTGTTCTCTGAATCTTCTTAGTCTGAGTCTGCTGAGGTCCTCTGCTGGCTGGTCCATGAAGGGTCAACCTAAAGACTTAGATGAAACTCTAGGACTACTAGACTTGACCCTTGCTATATAAGGTGGGTCAAACTTAACCTAATTTAGTGAACCTAGCCCAAATCTAGCTAGGGATCCAATAAAGCATATAGTCGAATTTGCATCTTCAACCTCCTTATGCTTATACAACTTTGATTCGCCTGTTTCTGCCCAAGCTAAGGGAGTACGACACTTCCTACCGTATAAAGCTTAAAAGGGAACCATATGAATGCAAGCTTGATAGCTATTATTATAAGCAAACTCGATCATATAAAGATGGTCTTCCCACCTCTTCCCGAAATCCAAGGTGCACATTTAGAGCATATCCTCCATTATTCTGTTAGTCCTCTCGATTTTGCAGATAAAAGGTCGTACTGAACTTCAGTTGAGTACCCAACAACTAGTGGATTAGCCTCCAATCATTTGAAGTAAAGCGCCCATCTTGGTCACTGACGATGTTATGGGGCACATCGTGCAATCGTACTATGTTGTCCACATACAACTTAGCCAACTTTTCCATTGAATCGTCCTTCTTGTTCGGTATGAAGTGCGATACCTTTGTCAATCGGTCAATGATTACCCATACAACATCGTTTCCACTCTGTGATCTCGACAGTCCGTGCACAAAATCCATAGAGATATCATCGAACTTCCATACTGGAATTGGTAACGACTTCAGGAAACCTACAGGCTTTTGACATTCAGCTTTTACTATGGCATAAGTTTGACACTTTGCCACGTAAAGAGTTGTCTTTCTTCAACCCCGGCCACCAAAACATCTTTTTCATGTCCTTGTACATCTTTGTGCTCCCTAGGTGAATTGAGTAATTCGTGAAGTGTGCCTCATACATCAATTCCTCTCGTAGTTTGCCCACATTCGGGATGCACAAACTACTGTCTTTTCTCAAAAGGCTGTCTTCCATGGAGAATTGGGAATTTGACCCATCCACTGCATAATGTTTCATACTCTCATCGAGTTCCGTTTATCATCGAACCCTGTCCGAGGTCATACTGTACCTCCGTCCAGTTCAGGCATACATTTGCAGTGGCATTCTTGTCAACACAAGAAATGTCTAAAGCCTCCCACTCCTGTATCAGATGCTCATCATGTAATACACAAGCAATTCACAAGGTATAAAGTATATAAAGCATGAAAACTATATACTACTCGTACATGTGATGGAATCCTCTTGTTTGATGGCCTCCTACTGGACAAGATTATACACCCTCGGCTGAGCTGGAGCATACTGGGATGTAGTGGAATCCACCTCCTTTCCATTTTTTAGTGTACGATGCTCTTGCCTTCTTATCAACTGCTGGAGGACCACTCCTACACTCGCGGGCAAAATGTCATGTCTTGCCATAAGTATAACATGTGAGCAGGCCTCGCCCTGATGTTACTCCAGAAGTACTAGTAGGAGCCTGTCCAGAAGACTTAGACTTCTTATTACACTTCTTGCGGTAGTCAGAATTTTCAAGACGCGGCATTTTTAACTCGGGCTTTATCACAGCCAAGTCCCTCTTGCCCTGCACCCTCTTCATGTCCTTATCTAACTATCAAGCTGTATTAACCAACACTAGAAATCCTTGGTTCATCGGACCCGAGAGCAGCAACCTCAGCTCATCTTGCAGTCCCTCGTAGAACCTATTGGTCTTACGTTCTTCATCGGTAAAGGTAGATCCTGCATAACATCCCAACCTGGTAAACTAATCGAGGTAGTCATCCACACTACCCTCGCCCTGATTCAAATGTTAGAACTCATTTTCCATGGCAATCCACTGCGACGACGCCAGATGCTTTGCCAAAAATAGTCTCAAAAACTCCTCCATCGAGACCTCCAATAGTCGTCTACTCGCAAAGTGGTGTAACTCTGAATTATCCCACCAAAGACGAGCCTCTCCTTCCAATAGGAAAGTGGCCAAGGTGACCTTCTGTCCCTCCTCTGTCTCAATCGTGGTCAATATCCTCTTGAATCGCGAAAGCCAGTCCTCTGCCTGAGTTGGGGATCTCGCATTCGTAAACGTAGGAGGACTAAAGCTCATGAAGTGCTTGAGCTGCCGTTCAGTCGCTCGCTTATCAACAAAGCCTCAACAGGCACTAGCCTAGTAGCTACAGGCTCTGCTACACCAACCTAAACTGGAACCATCGCAGGTCGCACCTGCCCAATAGGCTATGTATTCATCATTGTAAACACTTCCTCAATAACAAAGTGTACTGTTTTCGTGGATGGAGGAGGTGTGGGCACATCCGCTAGTGTCGCACTCTCAACAGAACGTTGGGGGTTCATACTGCCCCGCACCACTTCTAGTCACCTATACGTGTAAACATAGACAATTTAGCGACTACCCAATAGGAAAATAATGACTATTAGGAACGCGTAGGTTCCTCAAACATGTGTATTTTCATTCATAAGTGGACATTTTGAGTTCATTTTGTTACAACGGTAAGGACATACACGTGCTCGCCACCCCCTCAAAAGAATTCGACCACGAATTCGCTGAAGGAAAACCAAGACAAGCTTATACTAAAATTATAACACCTCCAACCGTCACATGAAATATAACAGAGGGTCCAGCCGGGCCCCCACCCCATATTCCACAGACAGTCGACGGAGTTATGTATTAATATGAAAACTACATGAATCCTAACTCATAGCATTCTAGTAGAAGCTTTAAGGGTTAACTTAAGAACTCAAGTACACACGAATGTCCACTATATATATATATATATATATATATATATATATATATATATATATATATATATATATATATATATATATATATATATATATATATATATCAGGAATGTTCACAAAATACACAAAACAATACGGCCTTAAGGCCTTACAACTGTCTCCTTTACAAAAGTGTTTTCATACATCGGCACGCAGGCTCGCCACATATGAGTTAGTAATCATTCGCCTTTAGGCCTTCGAGGGCCAGCCAATTACAGCATAAATGACTTCAACCCGCTACTTTCCACTTGGCTCTCCAGCACCTGCATAGCACGACCGACCAAAACGTGGTAAATAAAGCAACGGTTAGCACTAGCTGACCAATTTATAATGACCCCACCCCTCACTTGGGGCGGCAGTTCTCCTTCCCTGCAAACAACATCATATATATCTTGTGGAAAAGAACCACGTGCACTCAATCACCATTCGCCACAGACGCAGGCTCAATCGGCCACACATCCCATGCACTCAAAACATATTCTCGGGGTATCGAACTTCCCGAGTCCCACCATAATCCACAGACCCAGACTTGATGGTATACTTGAGTATTCTAGTCTTTCTGGCTGGAGCCTAAGACTCTTATTATGCCAATGAAGAAAGCCAGTTACTTTAGGCGATCTAGTATGAATGACATAACGCGGGTACAGTTCAGCCACAACCCATTGCTCAAATCGCCATGTTAACGCCGACAGTCGCAGCCATCTAGGCAAACAATAAGATGCGGTTCAGCCTCCCCTTGCCCGTTTGGCTCTGTGGACTTTTTATTGGGCACTCTAAGCCCTCACATGTCTCACATGGCCAATAGCTGGGCTCTCCATGCTCACAGCTACTCATGCTATGCACCTTGTCATATGGATACAGGCTTCACAATAATAGTCAGGCTGGCTCGCATCACCACCTTAGTTGGGCTCACAAGGCTCTCAGCTTCAAATAATGGCCCCAGGTCTCCCAGAGACATGCCTCAAAGCTTACTAGAAGATATCTCCAATGGTAGTACAACCGCCACGCGGTAGGGAAAGAATTCCCCACTTTTGGGTGTTTTCCTGGAGATCACCTCCAGTACTATCACTACAGCATCCTACACACCCTCAGACCTCAGATTCTACATGTTTAACCACACGTTTTATCCACGAAGTCATCTTCGGCACGCAAATAAATTCATCACCAATCCAGACAAACTTGTCTAGATGGTTTTCACACAGCATGCCTATTCCATACTTCGATTCCGGATCTATATGCAAGTTTTATTGGGGATCACAACGATCTACCCAATGAAAACCACCCTTTTCTTCACCTTTTGGTGAGGGGTTCCATGCACGTATGCAAATTTAGGACTTCACTTTTCCAAGGAGAAATTCATTACCCTTATAGATCTTTTCGGATCCATGAATAAGTCTTTTATCTAGATGGAAAGGAGCGCCTCACTTTTCTCGTCATGGATATTACTTTGGCTTTTGATTCCGATCACGGGATCTCCTTCAACAAGCTTACAACACTAAGCCTCAGCCTCTTTCCCTCAAGAACTTGAAGTACCAAGATAGAGAGAAAAGTGAGAGTTCAATCTCATGCCCAGCTTTTATTTAGAGGCTACCGCCGCGCAGTATCATAGGTGGTTGCCGCTTGGGCCAATCAACATCATACTATCACTCCAAAATAGCCTCCACCTTACTGCCACATGGCAGCTACCGCCGTGTGTCAGGTTACTACCACCAAGCGGTACTTTAACCCAAGCTTTCTCCACACATTTACTCCTACCGTCGTGCGGTAGTCACTTAATGCTGCGTCGAAAGCGTTGAGTAATAGTGCCATGCACTAGCCCACTACCGCCCTGCGGTAGTCCTCTTAATGCTTCGTCAAAAGTGTTGAGTGTATTGAGTGGTAATGCCACACGCTAACTTTATTACCGCCATACGGTAGATACCCAAACCGATAGTCGATTTAATTCAAAGGCTAACGTCGGCGTTAACACTATCGTCGCGCGTTAACTTCCAATTCTTCCTTTTTAGGATTTTGGGGTGTTACAAACCTCCCCTCCTTATTGAAAATTTGTCACGAAAATTGATATATTTGTAAAGGAAAATAGTACACAAGTTTACAATATGATTTTACAAAACAACTTGGGAAATTCCTCTCGCATGGTTTGCTCACGCTCCCATGTCAATTCTTCACGGCCACAATTGTCCAAATGGACTTTTAACATCCCGATTATCTTGTTTTGTAGCTGCTTGACCTCCGTATCCTCGATCCAAATGGACCTGACCTTCATCGTCAACCCACTATCGACTGATACTTAATCATCAACCACTAATTACGTCGGCTCTTTCAAAGATTTCCGCAGCGCCGATATGTGAAACACATTGTGCAAACCACTTATCTCTATAGAAAGAGCTAATCGATAGGCAGCTTCTCCAATCTGCTCAACCACTTCAAACAGACCAAGATACCACGAACTCAATTTTTTCAAGCGCCGAATCCTGGACACGTCTTTGAATGGATTTATCTTTAGATATACCCAATCGCCCACCGCAAACTCCACATTTCAATGTTTGGCATTGTAGTATTTTTCCTGTCTATCTTGGGCTACCAATAGCTTCTCACGTATCAAGTGTATAGTCGAATTTGCATCTTCAACCTCCTTACGCTTATAAAAGTTTGATTCGCCTATTTCCGCCCAAGCTAAGGGAGTACGACACTTCCTACCGTATAAAGCTTCAAAGGACGTCATCTGAATGCTAGCTTGATAGCTATTATTATAGGCAAACTCAATCATATAGAGATGGTCTTCCCACCTCTTCATGAAATCCAAGGCGCACATTCAGAGCATATCCTCCATTGTTCTATTTGTACTCTCGGTCTGACCATCCGTTTTGCGGATGAAAGTCCGTACTGAACTTCAGTTGAGTACCCAACAACTGGTGGATTAGCCTCTAATCATTCGAAGTAAAGCACCCATCTCGGTCACTAAAGATGCTACGAGGCACACCGTGCAATCGTACTATGCCAACTTTTCCACCGTATCATCCTTCTTATTCAGTATGAAGTGCGATACCTTTGTCAATCGGTCAATGATTACCCATACAGCATCATTTCTGCTCTGTGATCTCGGCAGCCCGTGCATGAAATTCCAAGAGATATAATCGAACTTTCATATCGGAATTGGTAATGGCTTAAGGGAAACCTCCAGGCTTTTGACATTCAGCTTTTACTAAGGCACAAGTTTGTCACTTTGCCACGTAAAGATCTATGTCTTTCTTCAACCCCGGCCACCAGAACATCTTTTTAATGTCCTTATACATCTTTATGCTCCCTGGGTGAATTGATTACTTCGTGAAGTGTGCCTCATACATAAATTCCTCCCATAGTTTGCCCATATTCGGGACGCACAAACGACCGTCTTTTCTCAAAAGGCTGTCTTCCATGGAGAATTGGGAATTTTACCTATCCACTTCATGGTGTTTCATACTCTCATCGAGTTCTATTGCTCGCAGAACCTTGTTCGCAAGGTCATATTGTACCTTTGTCCATTTCAGGCACGCATTTGTAGTGGCATTCTTGTCAACACAAGAAATGTCTAAGGCCTCCAACTCCTGGATCAGACGCTCATCATGCATCTGAACCCAACTTGCCCTTGCTAGAGACTTGTAACTCAAGGAATCTACGACCACATTTCTCTTCCCGTGAGTGTAATGAATCTGGAAGGTGTAGTCCTCGTGGAACTCCATCCACCTCTGCTGTTGCGCATAAGATAGTATGTCGTCTTGTGCATGAAATGCTTCTTGTCCAGGCCTTTTGGGAATTCACATATGGACAAGAATGCGACGAAGGGGTTTATCCATGAAGGGCGCTAGTTTACCTCCATCAGCTCTCCTTCTTCGATTGAGGGGCAAAAAGGTCGATGATGGTTCCTCCCACCTGGTTTCCATGCTTGGCCAATTGATTTACCTTCTCGTTCTCCTCCCGCGATACGTGTCGAATGAAGAATGTTTGGAACATGTCGATAACTCCCTTTATATTGGCTAGGTACAATTGGAGAGTAGGCTCCCTAGTCTCAAACTCCCCATTGATCTGAGAGGCCACCACCAAGGAATCTGTGAGCACTTCCACATTATTCACCCCCAGCCCCCTTCCTAACCGAATCCCTGTTATTACCTCCTCATACTCCGCCTGCTATTACCTCCTCATACTACTGCCCTGGGAAAGGGGTAGGGTCGTTATAAAGTGGTCAGCTGAATGCTGACCGTTGCTTTGTTTTGCCACAATTTTGGTGGGCTGTCCCTGTACAGGTGATGGAGAGACGAGCGGGAAATAAAGGGTTGAAGTCCTTACTGCTGCTGCTGCTGCTACTGCTGCTAGCCCTTGAAGGCTAAGCAAAAGGTTTTGTGTTGTGTTCATGTATGGCCGGCCTGCGCGCCGATGTATGGAATCCACACTTGTCAAGAGGAACTGTAAGGCCTTAAGGCCAAATGATTATGTATTTGCTGTACATTCCTATATAAATATGGTGGTTTATATTTAGTGGACATTCCTGGTTTGAGTTCAATATATTATTAAAATCTTCTGCTAGTATGCTATGAGTTAGGGTGCGATTGTGTTTTGGTATTAACCTGTGGCCTCGTCGTCTATTTGTGGCATATAGTGTGGGGCCCCGACCGGACCTTCTATTATATATTGTGTAACAGGTGGAGTCGTTACACATGGTGTGAAAAAAACTAACATGGAAGAGCACAAGAAGATTAATAAAAGGAGAATTAATGCTTGCACCAAAAATCATGGATTATAATATGTTGGACGTCAAGAATCATGTCACAGCTTGTGTCAATCACTTGGTTAACAAGATAACCTCCTCCAAGGACTCCTTGAGCAATCTAGTTAGTGAAGATGTCATAAAGGGGGAGAGGTCAATGATAAGAGAAAGTGGCGACGATGCTGATGCGATCATTGATCCCCGTCATAGAGAGTTCGTGGATTGGGACGATTGATGCCGCTAGCTCGAAGATGAAATTCTACCACGATGTTTCTTCGCCAACACCAATGCCGCTACATATTTTGCTCGACGTTCGCTGTCGCCATTAAATAAAATATATAATTATAAATTAAATAATTATAATTATATATTTTATCAATTATTATTTTTAGCCGTTTCTATTTAATGCAATTTTAATTTAAGCATTTTTTATTTCCAAGCATTTCATTATTGTATTTTTTATTTCATGTATTATGATGGGTGCATATAACCATCATGAGTTTATATTATTTGAAGAGTGGAGATTGAGTGGTGTAGGCTATTTAAGGCCATGTTGTTGTAGGATTTCATAATGAAGAAGAATGAAAGAAAATTGAAACCCTAAGAATTCAAGAGTGAATTTCCCCCCCCCCCCCTCCTCTCTTTCCCCCTCCTTGAGAATTTCGGCCCACTCATTCTCCCCCTCTCTCTTCGGTCGTCAGCCTCCTCCTCTTCCCCTCTCTAATTCCGACTATCTCCTCCCTCCCTCTATTCGGCCCCCCTCTCCACCACCTCCTCTCCTCCTTTTTGCAAAGCTTCCTTTCCTTAACTCTCTTTCACCAAGCCGCCACCCTCTTACCACACCAAAACCCAAGCAGCCTCCTTCCCCTAGCCGTCGACCACCACACCTCAACTTAGGTTTACCTAGTCGCCACCCTCTTTCCTCCCCTTCCACCACTAGGCCACCATCCTCCACCACCCAACCCAAGCAAACACCCACCATCTATACCCAAACCGACCCATCCATCCATCCCCAAAAAAAACCGTGCAACCCCCATTTGTGACAATATTTGGCCACCACCTTTTCTCTCTCTTCTTTCTAAATATATATTCCCTCAAGGTTTCCCTCTCCTAAAGTTATTGTAAAGAAAAACGGCTCACGTCTTCATAGTCCGGTTTGGATCCGTGGTTTGTGTGGAAATAGAAATCAACCACCGCCATGAGCGCTTCCTCCACTCAATATCGTGGACAGACTTCTTGGGATTTGGGTAACGATTCCTAAACCAACTATTGTGTACTTCTTATAAATTATTTATGATATTTGGTGGAAATAGAAGGCTAGTAAATTGTTCTGATTTATATTGAAATCGTGCTAATTAAAATCTAAATTTTAAGCGTTAATTGTCTGAATATTTTTTATATATATTGGAGTGGGTAGATCTCGTGAACACTAGAAGAAATCGGGTTCATCACCCTTGATTTCCCCTTGAGTTCAAGTGATTTGGTATGCCCTCATATTAATTAATTTTTTGGGATTGGTTTGACTTTATTTTTAAATCGCTATTTAGTCTGGATTCCTCTCTAATTTTGTTTTGTGAAACCTAGCGAATAATTTTAATTTGAATTGCTAATTGTCTGGATCGGGTAGGTCCTTTTCGCTTGAGCGAACATTGGCATATAGCTCTTGTTCAATCTCTATAAGGGGTAGCGACCCTTTGCGTTGTGCATTGCTATATTATTTGAATCATCGCTAGTATTATTTTTAGAGAAATATTATTCGCTACGTATTTATTTTAATTACCAAACCTAAGAACGCGTAGTGTTAACCCATAGAAACCTTGGGCCCGCATCAATTAAGACCATGCCATCTGAACCTCCAATATAATCAAGGAAGCTCTAGGCCTAGATCCCATACAGTATTATGAGCTTGTTGTTCCTAAAGATGGAGTTGCAGCTAGTGCCGAAACTGATATTATAGTTGCAGCTCGTAATGATGAACATGCTTTCAACCCCACCTCTTAACATCTATCAAAGGGCAAGGGAAAAGAGGTATCTGATGAGGAAGAGGATGTGAGGTTAAGGGAAAAGAGGCATAAAGAAGAGCTGGATAAAAGACCAAATTATGTGTAGTGAAACCCAACCTCCAGGATAATCATACTGGCTTCCTGGAATCAGATCAAAGAGAACAAGTAAGATAGAGCCAAGCAATATAGTTCTATGGAATGGGCTAAGTATGAAAAGCAAGAAGTGGTAAGAAATAAGTTCAAAAAGTACAAGCTGACTTGAACTGTACTAGTGGATGCTCTAGAAACCTACAAATATCATCCTAAGCCCCACAACTGCTTTGAGATACAAAGACAGAAAAAAAGAGGCCGAGGAGAAGACTGCAAAGAAATCTAGGAGGGGGCATTATAATTAGGAAACCTTAATCATATCAATGCTATATAATTTTAGGTTCTTAAGGGCTGTTGAATGTGGGATGTTTATTGCAGGCTTACTCAAACATTTATTATTATTTATGCTATCTGAGATATTCTGTCTTACTTGTCTGAGTGTTTGCACATTTTGAGTTGATCTTTATTATCTGTTTTGAAATGGTATATATCATTGACTAGGATTCTGACTTCTTCAAATAGGGGGAGATTGTTGGGAATATTGACCATAATGACCTAGATTTGAAGAAGCCCCATAAGTCATAATATACACAAGCATGTATTTGATATTTCTCTAAGATTACATGTGCAGGTAATCAGTATTTGATTGATTAATAGCTTGAGAGCAAGTCAGCACACTCCAGAGGTGAAGAATATTTGAGAAGTACAAATGCGTTGAGTCATCTCACATCACTCGACGCTTCATGGTCTTTATACGTTGACTCAATGCTATTCAACTCATCATTATAGAAGAGAAGTAGAGAATCTATCTAAGTTCAAATGTGTCGAGCCATCTCACATCACTCGATGTTCAAGATTCATATGCATTGACTAAATGATACTCTCTCAACGCTTCAATAAAAAAGCAATTCAGAGCAAGTACAAATGCGTCGAGTGAAGGTATTTCACTAAATGTCTCAGTAAAAGAGCTGAGATTCAGACTAAGTACTAATGAGTCAAGTGAAAACCATTCACTCTACGCCTTAATAGTGAAGCAAAGAAACTATTAAAGTACAAATGCATCGAGACATAAGATTTGACTCAACGCCAAAGTTATTTGCGCTGAGTGAACTACAGTCATTCGACACCTCTTCAGAAAGAATTCACTCAATGATTTAGCAGAAGCAGAAAAGCTTTTCAACGTACAAATGCATTGAGGCACAAGAAATCACTCAATGCTTAAGTAGAATGCGCTGAGTTAAGTGATGTCTCTCAACGCTTCATCAAAGTTCAAGTATTTGGCCGAGTCATGTTGCTTCTAACACTCAACGCATTTATAGAAGATAAAAATTTATTATAATCCATTGGCATTGAGTCTGTTCTGCTGACGTCATACATAATTCAAATCGACGTATATTGCGCGCTAAATGATGAAAACTGCCGTATTTCTCTAACACACAATCTTGGGATGATTCAACCATTAAAAATCCGCCATGTCGCTTACCTAAAATGGATTATAGCCATTGTAGATGCCAAGATATAAAAGCTAAGTGAGTGGTACTTTTATAAGAACTTTTTGGAGAACTTTTTGGGAAAAACTTTCTAAAACCTTAATTCGCAAAAAGTCGCCGCTAACAGAGAAGGAAAAAAAATTCATTGTCTTCAAGCTTGGTAATCTACACAACAATTTTTCTAAAGCTTGAAGAAGAATAAGATCTCTGTAAGTATTCACCACATTACAGCCTGTTTCTAATCTAAAGATCATTTTCTGTTGCGGTGGTGAAAATAAGTTGTCTGGTGATACAACTAAAGAAGAATACTCCGGAGCGTTTGTTTTAGAGTCATTGTATTACTCTTTATATCTCTATTTGTAAGATCTCTCTGAGATCTGAGTGTAGGCCTAAGTTATAAAGGCTGAATGTAGGACTTTTTCAAAAGTCAGTGGTGGGATTCTTGTAGAGAATTTGAGGTAGGTCTGTGTTATAAAGACTGAGTTAGGGCTTGCTTGTGAGCATGCGGTAGAAGACTTGTTGCTGTCTCTGAGGTAGGACTATTAATAGTCTTAATTGTAGGAGTGGAATCCACTCTGAGGTGTAGGATCCTGAGAATGGTCTGAGGTGTAAGATCTATTGATCTGAGTTTTGAAGGAGTTGATCGAATCTAGCTCACTACTAGATAGGTGAATGGGGAAAAGTGGATGTACCCTAAATAGGGGAACCACTATAAACTGCTTGTGGGTTCTCTATGTTCATGAATGCTACTAACCTAACAACAACACATCAAGTATATCTTTAAAAAGACTCAAAAGACTTAAAAAAACTAAGTTACCCTCCTTATAGGTGTTTAAATACCCTTTAAAAGACTTTCAAGCGCTCTCGTTGATACGGAGCCTAGATGGGAGCGCTCTCGCGGAGGAGGTTGACGTCACTTAAGACCATAGTGCAAGGAGGAGAGCAGAGTGAATCCCTGAGCGGAGAATCAGCCTAAGTCCATGATTTCGCTGGAAAACCTCAGAGTTCTCTTTTGCCTCTAGAGTTGTTTCTTTTCAAATGAAGGCATGAGAACCTATTTATTGTTTTCTAGAGAGTCACTGTGATAATTGCGTCGGGGAGTGATTTGTGCTAGCGAATGACGTTGCTCCGTTTGATCACCTGGAATCATCATTTTTGCCAAAATGACGAGAGTGTCCCCTTCCGCCCGGGCAGTTTGGGCGGCCCGGCAAAGTGCCCGAAAGCGGTGGCGGCGGCCGTAGGTGAAGGAGGCGGCCGACGGCGGAGGCGGCGGCCAAAGACGGCGGCGGTCGCTGCCGCCGGCGCGCGCGCGCGCGCTGCAACGACGCATCGTGCGCTCGCGCTGTCCTAACATTCTGGCGGGAGTGCGCGGTTTTACCCTCTTCTTGGATGTTTTGGGGCCTTTTGGATGAGCGCGGCCTTCTGCGCGCGGCTCGTCTAATCGGATTAGCTGGCCCCCGTGTTCTTGGATCGAACCATTCCGGGTTGACTTAGAAAATTCAGGAAAACCCCATTCAACCGGTCTGATCAGCATTAAAAATAGTTTAATTTTGTTTTACAAAAAATATATTTATTAAAATATGATCGATCATAATATAATAATTTATTGCTATTGATATAATATATTTTGGTACTTTCAAACTCTGCATGCGCAGTTCCACTGCCACAGGATGGAAATCATTTCTAATATATATTTTTTATATAAATAAATGGGTGTGAATTGTCAGTACCAAATCAACCAGGGCTGTTTTAATTGTGTGGGACGTATGAAATGACTGTTGCGAAAATGAAATAAATATTTGATTATTTTCAACGCACCTCGGGTACAGTAATAGTGTAAGCACGTGTCTACGCTTCCCCACGTGCCACAACTCAGGACTAACCCTACCACCTTCGTGAGAGAAATTTATTTACCTCCTAATAATGAAAGTGGTCCGGATCTGCTATAAACAAAAAATAATTATTCAATTAAATTAAAGTAATATTTATACATAAACAAAATAAATATATCTATCTGTATTATAAAAATTAATACTTAAGTGATCAGCATGATCCTCAAGACCATAGATTGGTTCTGAGCCGTTCTATCAACACTCCAAAGCCCACGAGAACAATCACAGGTCATGGGATTATGGATGGAGGTAGCATGGAGGTAGCATGCAAATAGCGAAACAGAGAAAAGCCTTCCTTCTCCAACCTGACGCCCTTCCGATCATGAATACCATTATACCAAAGACTCTTTTCGGGTTGCAGCCATCGGGCCACCGTTGTCGATGACCTGCTCGGAGCCCACCTGCGGGGTCGCCGGGCCCAGGGAACCCAATGGGAGTAGTCTGGCGGGGTCCGGCAGGGGGACGGAGCCAGAATTTTTGTTCCGGCAAAAAATTGTAACATACAAATGATTTTAAAAATGCCATATATGAAAAAAATTACTCATAAGCCAAAATTAAAATACATTGAAAGTTGAAACATTATTTATAATTGACTGTGTTTATAGAGTTGATAATAACAAGACTTTAAAATATTTATCCATAACTGACTGCACAATGAAACCCTAAAAATTCAGAAATCCTACCATCAAGTCTAGAGAAATGGGAATATCACAATCTTTTTGGCATCAAACCACACGTCTGAGAAAATATTCAGGAAAAGCACATTTGAAGAAGATCAGAGCTTGGAGACACCGCGCGGGATGGATTTTCGGCAACGACAAGGCTTCGGTTGGAGGCCCAGGCGGCGACTTTCGCGGTTTTCCGGCGACGGCTTCGAGCGCAGCGTCGAGGTTGGAGGAGGCCACGACTGGGTTCCCAGCGGGGGTTTGGGTTGGGGAAAATTGAAGCGCCGTGCGTATTTATGCGGGGGACTGTTTGGCTCCGACTCCTACATCCTAATTATCCTGCTAAATGCTAATATATATATATATATATATATATATATATATATTTTTTTTTTTTTAAATTCAGGGGGGTCAATTGACCCCCCTGGTTCCTTGATAGATCGTCCTTGCCGGCAGGGCCACTTGGCGGTGGCCCTGACCGTGAGGTCTAGTCTTGGTCCCAGATCAGAGCACCGATGGTGGTGGTCCTGACGGAGCGCAGCAGGACGACCCCCGGGGTTTTTGGGCTAGTGGGCTCCGGCGGCGGCGGCGGCCTTATGTGAGGCATTTGGCAATTTTATTTTTTTTTATTTTTTAAATTTTTACTAATTTTCTCAAATATAATAATAATCAATTTAATATATATATATATATATATATATATATATATATATATATATATATATATATATTAGAAAAAAGACAAAATTATTAACTTGGTCCCTAAATTTTGAGATTTTTTAAAATCAGTTCATAAACTTTCAAATGATTCAAATATGTTCCTAAACTATTAAAACCACTTCAAAGTAATCTCAAAGTGATTTTTCGTTTCTTTTTTTTTCTTATTTAACTAAATTTTCATTCCACTGCAATATTACTAATATTAGATAATTCTAAAAAAATGATTATAAAATTATAAAAAATAAAGCATTTTAATTTACTCAAAAAATTCAGTATAAGCTGTCACAAAACAATTTTCACATTAACTGCATCTGTTTTAGAGCGAAATATGTCTTGTAAGCAAATCCTAAAACAAAATTCTAAAACAAAATCCGGCGAGCAGAACAAAATACCCTAAAATACCGGCCGGGGAAATAGAAGACAGCGAGAGAAATGGAGGAAACTTACCATTTCAATAATGTCACCGGCAGGAAGGATAGATGAGCTCCGGCGAGCAGAACTGCGAGGCCTTGTACAGGGTCGGGAAGATCGACGAGCAGGACCGTCTTTTCACAACAGCTGGTATCAGGTGGAGGAAATGAGAAGTGGGGGAGGAGTAAATAATATATTAAAAAATAAGATATTATAATATTTAAAACCCCTTTGTGATTACTTTGAAGTGATTTTAATAGTTTAGGGACCTATTTGAATCATTTTAAAGTTTAGGGACTGATTTGAAAAAGATCTCAAAGTTTAGGGACCAATTTGATAATTTTGCCTAGAAAAAATATATAAAAATGTTTTAGTTTTCGGTTGGATACTTAAACTTGCCCACAGGCTTGCGGTTGATAAACAAGTGCAATCTTGTGATGTGCCCCAATTTTTTTCTATAGTGACTCTAATGGGTGATTGTAGAAATGGATAACCCTGTCGATAATAAATGTCCTCGGTGTGCCAAAATGGGCAAAGATATTCTTATGAAGGAATTGGAGCACTACCTTAGCATCATTGGTCGGGAATGCCTATGCTTCAACCCATTTGGATACATAGTCGACTGCCAATCAGGATATATTGTTTCCCATATGACATATAGAAAGTCCCAAAAAATCAATGCCCAAAACGTCGAATAGCTCACAAATGAAAATATTTTTGAGCGGCATCTCGTCTCTTCTTGAAATGTTTCTGGCACACTGACAAGGGTCACACTTGAAGTGATAAGCATAAACATCCTTGAAGAGGGTGGGCCAAATGAAGCCAGACTATTAGGCTTTTTGAGCAGTCCGACTAGGCCCCATATGTTCCCCAGCTTCACCATCTTTAAAATGGAAAGGGATGGAAGAGATCTCATCATTAGGGACACATTTGAGAATGATATTATTAGCACACATATGAAAAAGGAGTGGCTTGTCCAAACAATAATTATGTAAATCATGAATTTTTTGTTTTAGTTTGAAAAGCCAACTTTGGGGGGGGGGGGGGGGGGGGGGGAGGGGGGGAGGGGGGAGGGGGATAAGACCACTGGCGAGATAGTTAGCAAAGTTAGCGAACCAGGGAGAAACATCGGTGTAGGTGATGGAAAATAACTCTTCATCAGGAAAGTGACCATCAATGTCGTCAATATCCTCCGCTATCTCTGTGTTCTCTTCGATAGACGAAAGATGGTCAGCGACGACATTTTCTACTCCTTTCTTGTCACAAATTTCAACGTCAAACTTTTGGAGTAGCAATAACTTTAGACAAAATAAGGTAAGCACGAAATTTATCGCATGCAAAAATTTTCGTAAATAGTTTTTTTGTAGTGGTGTAGGTTTGCTAAGCTTCATTAAGTGTGCTAGTTGCGTAGTGAATAATGTGGAAGATTTTATTCTTATGCTGACCTAGCACAGCTCCCACTACAAGGTCGCTAGCATTGCCAATAAGTTCAAAAGACAGAGAACAATAAAGAGAAACAAGAACACAGGAGCTATGACCAATTTTTCCTTCAAGATAGAAAATGATTGGAGACATTTTTCATCAAAGCAGAAGGGAAAATACTTTTTTTGAGTCCATTGTTCCTAATGTCCCTAATTTGTAAGAAGTCAAATAGGTCAATGACACACACATCAACTGTATTTGATGTGGATTTGAGGTATTGAGTGCAGGTAGTCCATATCATACTAATCGGACATGTGGACACACTAAGTGGTTGCTGGACATACCAAAAATTACCTATGTCCACAGGCGTTGAGTGGAGCAAGCTCACTCAACGTCATAGGTATGGACTCATTAATATCTAGTAGAAATTTGGCTAAGTACAAAAGTGTTGAGTGTAGTCTACTCACTCAATGCCATATAACATATAATGTTGAGTCTGTCTCAGCCTAACTAGAAGATAGCCAAAAATATGGCTACGTCCACAAGCATTGAGTGTAGTCTACTCACTCAACGCCATAAATCAAAAAAGCTGTGAGTCAGGCTAAGTCAGTCTAAGACTAGAGAAATTAGCCAAAAATATGGCCAAGTCCACAAGAGTTTAGTGTGGTCTACTAACTCAACGCCATACAACTTTTAGCGTTGAGTGTTGTTGTGTCAGTCAACTCCACAGAAAAGTTGGGCAAAATTTTCACTAAATCCACAGGCATTGAGTGTAGCTTGCACACTCAATGCCAGATAACAAAAAATCTGTTAAGTAGTTTGGCATTAAGTGGAGCTTACTCTCTCAACGCCAAGGCGCAGAATTATTTGCAAAGGCAAATAGCGTTGAGTGAGATAAGCTCACTCAACACTCTCGACGCTCTCAACGCCTTGGAGCAAAAATTTTTCTATGTTCAAAAGCGTGGACTGCTTGACTTTCTTCGAGCTCAGCTTCGTCGAGCTGAGCTCAGCGAACGTCGAGCTGAGCCAAATTACTCAGTTTAGCCTGGAGTTCGTCGAACACAGTTTAACCTTTCATCGATCTAAGTTAGCAGTTCATCGAACTAAACTTTTGCATTCGTCAAGCTGAGCTCAACGTTCGTAGAATGGAGCTCAGCTTTCGTCGACCTCAATACTTTGACAGACAAAATTTTATCTAAGTGTTGTGGAGTTGAGTGATACCTACTCACTTAATGCCTTCGGTTATGATGATTGAATTTTGTCTAAGTCTAGAGATGCTGGGTAATGCTGACATAAGCAAAGTCAAATTATCAACCAAAATTCAAATGGTGCGGAATTGTTGCTAGAGACATTGGCGGCCAGCTGTCATCATCTTCTGCACTTTCCAAAGAATATTTCCATCATAAAGTGCTGGGGCCCACACATAGTAAGGATCTTTTAAATCAAATTTAAATGGAAGGGATGCGCTGGATGGCATAATCTCAGCCATCAATCCTGGTGGTGGGGCCCACTGCTTGATTGGCCTTCAGAGTATAAAAGGAAGCAATCGTCTAGAGAAAAAAATAACCAACAAAACCAAAAGAACAATCGATTCCTCGTCCAGGTTTTCTGAAAATGAGAAGATGGACGGGAAAACATCATCTTCTTCCTCGCCATTTTCGTCGAGCCTGAAGAGAGAGGTATGCACAGAGAACCTTGCTGGGAAGGAGATAGCTGGAGAAATTACCATTCGCAATAGCAGGATCAGAATTCATTCTGAGGGAGCAGATCTACAAGTTCTGCAGAAGGAAGGTTAGCTATTTGAAGAAAGAATCTACTGCCCTACATCATTGTCTTCAACAGCAAAAGGTTGGGCTGATATCTACTCAGTCCAGGAAGAAGATGACACAGAGTCCCTTATCTGGTGTCTAATCATATAATATTTCTCTATTTCTTTCTTGTATAAATATTCTTGGTGAATTTGGAGTTGTAAGCCTGTTTTATAAAGGCTAAGGTCTTTGTGACCTGTGTTTGGCTTTATGCCGGGTGAAAGGTCGTTGTGACCTGAGGGTTGGCTTAGTGCCTAATTGTTAGGTCTGTGTGACCTGTGTGGTCCTGCAGGATCTGTGCTGTAAGATATTAAGTAGCTGAATTTTGGATGGAGAGCCGAATCTAACACACTATTAGATAGGCACAGAGGGACAGTGGATGTACCCAAGATTGGGGAACCACTATAAAATTGCCATGTCATCTGTGAATGTTCTTGAAAGCAGATAACTAACCTAATCACAGGCACATAAATCTGATAACAAATTAGAAAAGGTAAAATAAAGACAAAAACATATTCACCCCCCCTCTAGGTGTTTAGCAAAGCTTAAAAATAAGACTTTCAACTTTCCCAAGAGGTTGGAGAGAGACTTGGAGATCTTAAAAAGTTTTTTTATGAATTTACAATAGAATCCAATATGGGACAAGAACTATGAATTCATTTAATGGAAGAGGGTGGGTGGAGCTTCTGAATAACATCAATTCTTGCTTGATCCACTCCAATTCCATTCTTAGATATTTTATGTCTGAGGAAAATTCCCTCCTTCACCATGAAGTTACATTTTTCCTTGTTCGAGATCAAGTTCGTGTCTACGCAACGCTACAATATATTGGATAAGTTGTGGAGGCAGCAGTTGAATGAAGACCCAATGAGTGAGAAGTCATCCATGAATAACTCTAATATGTCCTCCACCAAATCACGATAGATAGCGGTCATGCAACACTGGAAGGTGGCAAGAGAACTGCACAAGCCAAATGGCATTTTGCGGAATACAAAGGTGTCGGCCGGGCATGTGAATGTGGTCTTATCCTGATCCTCAGGTCAATAACAATCTGATTGAATCCAGAATAGCCATCTAAGAAATAATAGAACTCCTAACTGGCAAGTTTCTCAAGAACCTAGTCGATAAAAGGCAAGGGGAAGTGATCCTTCCGTGTTGCATCATTTAGCTTCTGATAATCGATACACACCTGCTAGCCGATAATGGTGCGAGTAGGTAATAGATCATTCCATTCATTTTTAGCCAGTCATTCCACCCTTTTTCGGAACCATCCGAACCTGAATGACACACTTGTTGCCACTAATGGGGTGGATGATCCCAAAATCCAAGAGCTTGACCACCTCATCCTTCACTACTTCTTGCATCAAAGGGTTCATACACCGTTGTGGTTGATCTAATGGTAAAAAAATGTCTTTCATTAAAATTTTGTGTATGTAGACAGTGATGCTGATTCCCTCGATATCATTGATGCTCTACCCGAATGCTTCTTTGTGGGAGTGAAGAACTTCAACAAGGCAGGCTTCTTCACGTTTAATTAGCCGAGTCAAGATAATGATAGGAAAAGTGGCCTCCTCCCCAGATAGACATATTGGAGATGCTCTGATAGAGGTTTCTATAACACTCCTATTTTCCCCCATTGAAAAAACAACAAAACTAAATTTCAGAGCTATTGCTAGTGATAGTGATATTTGTAACACCCAAAAATCTTAAGATGGAGTCAGGCTAGGTGACACGGCCTGGGACACGGACGTGTCCCAGGGCGTGTCCAGGCACACAGCCTGGGACACAGGCGTGTCCCAGGGCATGTCCTCCTCTCGAGGCATCGACTTGAGTACTCGAGAACTAATCGTCGAGAGGAGACATGGCCTTGGACACGGGCGTGTCCCAGGGCGTGTCCTGCTCGGGAGAAAATCGATGGTGTTGAGTGTAGAACACGGCCTGTAACACGGGCGTGTCACAGGAGTGTGTTGGACACATAGCCAGGGACAAGGGCGTGTGCCTTAGCCGTGTCCTGCTCGGGTGATTTGTTCTTGTGTTACAACAGGTGACATGGCCAGTCACACGGCCGTATCAAAGTGGACACGGACGTGTCTTCCCGTGTTGGAGCCCGTGTTCTGGTTCATTTTGAGTCGGTTCGTACACTGCTTGGGGGATACGGCCTGGGACATGGGCGTGTCACAGGCCGTGTCAAGTCAAAAATGGAATTTTGGGCAGATCTTGGCCATCCAATTATTTCTATTTGGATCCAATGGTCCTGGTCTTTTCCTAAAATGATAAGACTAAGTAGTAGCTTCTTATCTCATTCTTATCAAGAGAAAAAGAGAGAGAGAGCTTGGAGGAAGGAGAAGGAGGAGAAGAGTAAGGCTTTGGTGGTGCTCCCGCGGTACGATTCTCGATCCGAGGCTAGTTTAGTGGAGGAAAAGCTGCTGCGGTGCTTTCAAACCGGCCAGATTTTCGATGCCTCCCAAGAGATCGTTAAGGGTAACGATCTTCCTTCTTGGACATGTGAAGTCCTCTTTTATGCATGAGTAAGGAATCCTCTCCACCAAAAGGTGGAAAAAGTCAGTGATTCTAGTGGGTGATAGTTGTTATCCCAAGCTTGAGTCTGCATATAGACTCGGAAAAGTGTAGTATGGGATAGGCATGCTGTGTGAAGCCTATCTGGACATTTTGGTCTGGATTGGTGTTGTTGCATTTACGCACCGGAGAAGACTCTGTGTATACTTATGTAGTTAGTGGGGTAGTTGGGTTATGCCTGTGAAGGGGAGTAGCAGGAAGTACTGGAATGTGGAACTCCAGGAAAATGCCCTCGTGCTGTATGTGTTGTGGCTACGATGTAGCCAGTCCTTGATAGACGATGAAGCTAGTCCTAAGTGGACAGTGTGGCTATTATGACGCCAGTCCTTGGTTGACATTATGACGATTTGGCAAGTACGATGTACTTGGTGAGGGCAAGGCGACTTGAGCAACAGGGGGTGGCGGATCTGTACCTGCATTATGTTGACTGTACAAGGAAGTGCCAAGGCATTGGGCTTTCGTCAGTAGCATAATGAGAGTCTTAGGCCTGCGTGCCAGTAAGACTGAATGCTCATTGGTGTTGATCCCGGTTCGCCGGTGTACCCAAAAGTGTTCCTGAGAGCACAGATCGTCGGGCCGGGTGGCCGAAGGTTATGATGGATTGCTTGTGCGTAAGAGCACAATATATATGAGCTATCAATTGCTGTATTGCTCTGCAGGGAAGGAATGCCTCTGCCCCGGGAAAGGGGTAGGATTGTTATAAATTGGTCAGCTGAATGCTGACCATTGCCTTATTTGCCACCTTCTGGGTGGATTGTCCCTGTGCAGGTGCTGGAGAGCCGAGCGGAAAATGAAGGGCTGATGCCCTACTGCTGCTGCTGCCGCTCTTGCTGTTGCTACTAGCCCTTGAAGGCTAGCTTTTTTAGTTTCTGTTATTCATGTATGGCCGGCCTGCGCGCCGATGTCTGTAATCCATACTGTTTAAAGAGGAACTGTAAGGCCTTAAGGCCAAACTGTAGTATTTGCTATGCCCTCGTTTTAGTGGTTGTATATAACGTTGGTTTATATATATCTAGTGGATATTCCTTCTATGAGTTCAGCCACTTGTGTATCGCTTCTGCTAGCATGCTCTGTGTTAGGATGCATTGATGGTATTATCCTGTGACCTCACCGTCTGTTTGTAGCATATAATGTGGGGCCCCGGCCGAACCTTCTATTATATGTTATTTAACGGGTGGATTCGTTACAATATTACTAGGTGATAGTGTGTCACGTGGCAGACATCCTTGCGCCAGTTAGTTGTGAGATAGTTGTTGAGCGATGCTGACTTGGTCAAGCAGCCACAACTAGAGATATCGCCTGATGATATCGATATCGCCCGAAGATATCGATATCGCCTGACAATATCGATATCGCCTAGTGATAGCGTTTAATGAGATTTCTTCAATGAATCAGGGCCATCCATTCCTTTTGAAAATAGATCTTATGGTTGAGGTTTATCCCAAGGAAGCTATAACAGAAGAGAGTTAACTCTCCTCTCCTTCTCACTTTATCACACACACACTCTCTCTTCTAACTTAAGAAAACAAGAGAAAAGAAAGGAGAGGAATACGAAGAGGGATGTAATTGGCCATTAGAGTGGTGTTTGAGCTTGGATTCGCAAGTTGAAGGGAGTTCCACTGAGAGAAAAGTGCCGCAAGTGTTTCTATTAAGATCAATTGCAACTTCATGGCTCCGAAATGATCTACGAGGGTAATGGCTGTTGGGTCCATTGATCAAAATATCCTAGATTTGAAGAAGGCCCACAAGTTAATAGTTTACACATGTTTGTATTTGATATAAGTTCAAGTTCAATATATGTAGGTTGTTCTTTATTCATTGATTAGATAGGTTGACAGGGTTAAAAGTTTGGTTGGACTCAAGACTGGATACTATAGAGAGGCATAAATTTTAAGAAGTATGGAAGCGTTGAGTGAGCACTCATTACTCAATGTCAGAGGCCTAAAAGCATTGACAGAAGCTCAGTCATTCAAAGCCTTAGCGGGGCTGGACTCAAATCTAGCTAAGTCCAGAAGCGTTGAGTGAAGGCCTTTCACTCAATGCCTACTCAAATAAAATCTATCCAAGTACAAAAGCATTGAGTGAAGAATGCTCACTCAACGTCCTATCAAAGAATACAGCTAAGTCCAGAAGCATTGATTATAAAAGGTTAACTCAACGCCTTCAGTAAGAAATTTTGTACAAGTCCAGAAGCATTAAGTGTAAAAGACTCACTCAACGCCTTTAGTCAGGATAACAACCAAGTACAAAAGCGTTGAGTGAAGAAGGTTCACTCAACACCTTCAACCAAAAAAATTCTGTTAAGTATAAATGCATTGAGTGATGAAGGTGTTGGTGTTACCATTGTGATCTGAAAGTGATAAAGTATGTAGCCTCACTGCCAACGCAGTATGAGCCTATCAGGGTTTCACATAAGAATATTTTGAGAAATTGGGAGATTGGATTAGTATGGTTTTACTTATATGATGAGTTGAAATGACTTAGCACAACCAGGCTTTGAAAGCATCGAGTGTGTTGAGACCACTCAATGCTTTTGTCGAGTCAAGTGTTGACTCGTCGAATGATGGCGTTGAGTGTGTTGAGTTTACTCAATGTTTCGTTGAGTCAAGTGTTGACTCATCGAATGATGGCGTTGAGTGTGTTGAGTTTACTCAACAATTTGTCGAGTCAAAGTCTTGATTCGTCGAGTATTGCACTTAAGCATTGAGTGTGTTGAGTTCACTCAACGATTCGTTGGGGTCAAGGTGTTGCTTCGAAGAGTCTGGGTCTCAGGCATTGAGTGTGTTGAGTTCACTCAATGCCTTTGTCGAGTCAAAGGTTGATTCAAAAAATCTGGCACTTAGGCATTGGTGCATTGAGTTCACTTAACGCCTTCATCGAGTCAAATGTTGATTCGATGGGTTTGGCGCTGAGAGCGTTGGGTGCATTGAGATCAGTCAACGCCGTCTTCATAAATCTTATGGATACTCGACGATCCGTCGAGTATGGTTTTGTATACTCGACGATTCATCGAATATATTATGGATACTCGACGATTTGTCGAGACAAGGGTTATCTAGTCGAAAATGCTGTATTCTAAGTCCCGGATCTGTGAATAGCGACGGGGTGTTCTGTTTATTCTTTTGGTAATAAATAAAAGATTTTAGGGTTTCTTTATATAAGGAACAGTAATACTAAAAGCACACTAGCTGCATTGTGAGATATCCCAAGATCTAAAGGACGACGGAAGTTGTTCCTCCTCTGCCGATCCTTTTGCCGTCGCAAAGTCTGATTCCGGCGAGTGTTGTCGCCGCCTCTTCTATAACGGACCTAGTAGTTCATGAAGATGCGCAGTTTCCTCTCCCGATCTAGATCTTTTTCGATAAGTGTCTACGGGTTCTCCCGTTCATGTGGATTTCCTGTAGAGGTGCAAATGCTATTCTGCACTAAGGATTATAGCCGCTTTGTGATCGACAAATCTCCTACAGCATCAAGGTTGAGTATAGACTCAATCCTGTAGAGGTAAATTTTATTTACTGCTCTTTACTTCTTGATACATGTCCATTGCTAGATCCGAACTTCTTTTGTGTTTTCTTGTTCTTTTATTTCCGCTGCATGTACAAGTGTTGTGCTATATAGTAAAACCCAACAGTGGTATCAGAGCGAGGTTTCAACAATGATCATGGTATTAGTAGTGCTAAATCCATGGCGTGTAGATCTGGAAATTTAGAAATATTCTAAATGCCCAAATCTAGTCTTGGGATTCCACTAAGAAAGCATGTGATTTTGCTGTGATATCATAGTTGATCTCCTTGTTACTCCTTGATAGTAACCGTCCCTCTTGTTGGTTTGTGAAAACAAATATGTTTGATTTTGAATCTCACATAGAGAGACGAGATTGTCTACTGTTTAAGTGGAGTAAGTGTTGATCATGTCCAGTGTAAGTAGATCTGAAGATTTAGAAGGGTTCTAGATGTTCAGATTTAGCCCAGTTCATCAAGTGTTGATGATTTCCTTGTGCACATCTGAGATGCATTTGGATTCTGATTGTTGTAGTTTTATTTTGTGGATGTGCACACTAGTTAATTGTTAACCATAATTAAGTGTTAATTAATTATCTAAAATCCCTTAAGAAATATTAAGTATTCGGATGCCTTCCGATGGATGACACTCTTCCTACCTCGATCGATGAAGTGTGGGCTTACCAAAAGAAGGTGCATTAATCTATCTTGGTAAGGGTGGGAGCGGATAATTGCGATATCCTACTGTAGACAATGGGTCAAACTTAACTGGGTAACCTCAAAGGTTGAGTGCCCAGAGGCATAGGGTTGGCATGCACTTTATGATGGATGCGAATAAAGAGTTATTCACCAGCCATATAGGAGTTGTATTGTAATGCAATTGGCAAGCGTTGCCTACCTAAATAGCTGTATTATGAGAGAAAAGCCAAATCTCACTCATAGTGTTAGTGAAATATGGATCTTGTCCACTAAGAGAGTTACTCGCATAAACTCTTCGAATTGAAATCGAGGGTTATCAGTTTGATAAAAATAGTGGGAGTTATTTTTATTAAAGTCCTTATCAAAAGAATAAAATGTATTTTGAAATTTAGGACTGGTTTTACTTTGCATTGATCCTTGTAGAATTTTCATGGCAAGTGGATAACACTCCACCATGTCCCTCAGAGCCATCTTTGATAAGGATAAGCTGAGTTGTATGAATTATTTGGACTAGTATCGTAGCTTAAGAATTGTTCTCATGCAAGAGCGAAAACTCTATGTTTTGGAAGAGGAATCCCCTGAAGAGCCTACCGGGAATGCGTCTCGTTCTGATAAGGATGCTTATAAGAAGTATCTTGACGACTCTGATAGTTTAACTTTCAAGACCACCTAAACACCTAGAGGGGGGGGGGGTGAACAGGTTCTAATGCTTGTTTTAACTTAAGGCAGAATATAACTTCAGGTTCTAATAAAATTCAGAAAACTCTGCAGCTAACACAGACAAGCAATCAAAAAAATGTACACATCACAGATTGCACACAAATTTATAGTGGTTCCCTAAGGTATGGGTACATCCACTTTCCCCCTTCACCTATCTAGCAGTGTACTAGATTCTGCCTAACTTCCTCCTTTATCTCAGATCCTCAAATCCTACAACTCAGAACCCAGAAAGGTTCCTACAACTCAGAACCCTATAAGGTTTCTACAGCTCAGGCTAACCAGCCCTACCTCAGCCTTGCCACAAGGCCTACAACTCAGAGAACACCATCTCCTACAACTCAGCCTTTATAAAATAGGCTTACAACTCAGAGAACACCTTCTCCTACACTCAGCCTTTATAAAATAGGCTTACAACTCAGATCTATAAATAGATCCTACAGAATTTGAAAATGAAGTTATATAATATCTTACCCCTGTTGAGAGAGAAGGGATAAGACTGTTCTTGATCAGCTTCTTGAAAAGGCTGATGGATGAAATCAACTGGATCTTAGCTTTCATCAAAGCTTCTTGAATCTGAACTTAGTTTGAGTTGATTTCCTTTGGAATATACTGCTTCTTAAGAAACCTGTGATAGCTTCCTTCTTGTCTTCAAATGGCTGGATCTCTCTCTATCCACAACCCTTGATAATACTTTTGAATTCTTGAATGAATTCAGCTTAGACTAAATCTGAGTGGATGTTCACTTCAAAAAGTCTTCTTAGATCTTCTCTCGAAGATCTTCTTCTGTGCCTTGCACTTTCTTGATTAGAGATCTTATCTCACAACAATGATCAATCAATCAGTTTCTATGTGTTTATTTCTTCTTCTGAATCTGTCTATTTATAGACTTCATCCTTGGTAACCGGCTGATCCGGTTTCTAACAAACTTCTGACAAGTCTGACAGCTTCAGTCGACCTGTTGTAACTCACAACTGTCAAGTCTTCAAATAGATCTTGTGCCTTTGTCTTTGTCAGCAAAGCGTCGAGACTGTCTGTTAGAAAGTGTCGAGACCATCTGTCAATATGTGTCGACATAAGTGTCTTAGGTGTCGACACAGCCTTTGATGATGTCGACATGTCTGCCTTTATGTCGACTCAGCTTCTTGATACTGCATCTTGAGAATGTGTCGACACTGAGTATTTGTGTCGACTCAAACACTTCACCATTCACCAGCAACTAACTTAGTCTATACTTTGCTGTGTGTCGACACAAGTCCTGTGTGTCGACACAGTTGATGTAGACTCAGAATATAGTGTGTGTCGACTCAGCCTCCAGGTGTCGACACAACTGTTATCGACTCTGCCTCTGTGTGTCGACACAGTCTTCTGGTGTTGACACAATTATTGTCGACTAGCAATTCTATGTGTCGACACAGCCTCCTAGTGTCGACACAGTTGATGTCCACCAAACTTTTGTGTGTCGACACTGCTTCCAGGTGTCGACACAATTGTTGTCGACTCTTTTTCTCTGTGTCGACACAGCCTTCTTCAAGTGTCGACACAATCTTTCTGAAGTGTCGACACACTTTCTTCTGGTGTCGACACATGGACTTAGAATATTTTTCCTGTATTCTAGTACATTCTTAACCTGCACATATAAACTCAAAATAACATCAAATACACCTTGATGTATATCATTGAGCTAAGTTAGGCTTCTTCAAATCAGGTACACATTTTCCAATGTACCTAACAATCTCCCCCTATTTGGAGAAGTCATAACCCTTTTAGCTAATGATATACACCATTTATGAAAATTCAATATGATGATGTATAAAAGCATAATATCACAGGGAACTTTATAAACAAAACATTAAACACAGATACATCACAGAATAAAGATGTAAAAGAAATGATTATAGAACAAAGTGTTGTTTATAAATCCAGAAATGTTTGTTATAGCTTGTTTACATTGATTGTTTTAACACACTTACAATAACATAGTTCTAGGACAAAAACTAGTAGAACTAAAACTAAGGCTGGTCAGGCTCCTTGATAACAATTCCTTTTCCTGGTTGAACTTGAGCCATCACAGGAGGTTCTGCATCATCAGCAAGCTTTTTGCCTTTCAAATCAGCTTTCTTCTGAGCCTCAGCCTTGATCCTTTGCCTCTCAAAATAATGAAATGGCTTGGGAAAATACTTGCTAGGCTTCTGAGCATCAGGAGGTAGCTTTCCACCCTTAGCCTTTCTTCTGAATTGAACTATGGCCTCCTGCCTTGCCTCATACTTTTCCCATTCAAATTCATTATACCATTTGCCTCTTTCATGCACCTGATCCTTTATAGCCTTCCAGGAAGTTAATATAATGTTCCTTGAGGTGGGGCTCCATTGCTCAAAATTAGGTTTTTATTCTGCTAGCTCTCTGAATCTCTTCTTTGATAATTGAGCATCTTGTTGAGCCTTCAAATTAGCTTCTGGCTTATCTACTTTTTATACAAAAACATTTGTAACCCCTTTGGAGGACTGTATATTGCCTGTACTTACTGATAAATCATTTCAAAATCAGTCGGGGGGTATATGACTTGGGCAATCTCAGGTTGATTACCTTCAAGTAGACCTTGTTGTATCCCTGACTCAACAATGGTATCATCATCACATAATGGTGGATATCCCAATGTGGCTCTGACACTGTTGGTCACCCACTTGGCATGTTCTGAGCCAGCATGGATGAGTATCCTCTCCCCCTTTAGGACTTCTCTGGCAACATGATCCCTAAGATCATTCTTCTGAAACCTTATTTGGCCATCGAGAAAATTCACACACTCTTTAAAGAATGGTTTTAATTTTTGAAGCTTCTCAGATATTTCTTTCTGTGAGGTGGTGATAGCAGTTTGAACTGAATCTAGGGCAGCCTTGAGCTTCTGATCATAATCTTCCATGTCTGTAGCCCTTGCAGCAGTCAGCCTTGTAGCAGTATCTTTGAACTTAGTGAGAATCTCATGGTGAGATTCAGTAAGATTGTCATTCATTTTTATCTGATTTTCAAGAACATATCCTTGTTTCAATGCAATGTCATTCACTTTAGCAAGGATAGTTTGCTGTTGGTTAGCTAGATATACCACAACATTACCTCCCTTGTGGAAGCAATCTGTCATCTACTTTTTATTCTGATTGACCTCAAATCTGATTGACTTTATGTCTTGGGCTAGATCAAACTGAAGTGTCTTATGGCTCTCATCTACAAATTTCTCCAAGGCTCTTCTCTGCTCATCCATCTTCACCTGTAAATTTACCATGAACTTATGGTAATCAAACTCAGTAGGAGATTGATGAGTTGTTGTCTGTAGAGCTGACTTATAGCTATGACTTCTTCTCTTGAAGACCATTAGCTTCCTTTTCTTAGCCTCCATGGCTTCTTCTGTCTCATATTCTGAAGAACTTTCAATCTGAACTCTTTCTGGAGGAGTTGTAGGAATTTCTTTCTCAATTTCATGTTGCACTTCCTCAACATGAACTTTCTCCCCCTCAACAGCACCTTGCTCCTTCTCAACTCTTAGGGTGTCATCCTTTTCAGTTGCCTTTCCAAAGTTAGGAAATAACTCTTCTAGAGTGTATTCCTTTTGTGCTTGATCTGGTGATGAAACATCAATTGCAGCAGTGCTCAAATCTTCTGATAAGTGTAGTCTTTCTTCCTCTTGTACTTGTTCAATAATGGGCTCCCCTGCAACTGTGCAGGATCAGTAATGTTCTGAGCAGGAGTAAGATCTATCTCCCCCTTCATCTGTGCAGGTATAGATTCCTCTTGGACTTGAGTAGACCGAGTCTGGTCCTCAGCCTGCTCTCTAACTTGTTCTTCTTGAACTTGTGCATTATCATGATCATGTTCTGGTGATTTCTCAGCTGTTTCCTGCCTGTCCACATCAGGCAACTCTTTTGACAGAACTCTATCCCATCTTGAAAATAACCTCATGTCCATTTTCCTCATATGATTGATCTTGGACCAAGGAATCTGTTGCATTTCCTCTGGAATGATTCCAACCAGGTATATACTCAAAATTCTAGCCAAGTTTGGCTTCTTGATTCCTTCTTTGATTTTTTCAAACAGAACTGCTGACCAACTGGTAGGAATTGTAAAGACAATTCTTGTCATCAGGCTGAACATATAGGCTGAGATCCTATCATGTCCACCTTGCTTGCACAAGATCACTTTGCCTACTATTTCAGATAGAAACTTTCTTTGTGGATTCATTCCCTTTCGGTTTATGGCTGCTCCAATCTTTATGGTTGAATCCAAACCACACCACTAGAGAGCCTCACTTGTCTTTGAGGCTGGGACCTCTTCTTCATCTTGAATGCTGGGTAGGTGAAGAATCTTTCTTATACTTTTTAGAGTAAGTTTAACCTTAGTCCCATGAACTATAAATTTGATCTTGAGACCAGTGGAGTCCAATGTTGCAGCAGTATAGAACTCGAAAACTTCTTTCTTCCAAATCTTAGTAGGTTCAGAGACAAGGTATTCCAATCCATTGTCCTCAAGAAGAGAAATCACTTGTTTGATTTCTTGCGCGGAATTTTCGAAGGCAGCCCTAACCAACTCATATCCCTCATTGATGTTGCCTTCAACCTTTGGCGCCATTGGAATGATGAGAAAGCTTGAGAGGAGAGAAGAGAGATTGTCGACACAGGGTTTTAGTCTCGAAAACCTGGTGAGCGTGTCGACAGAATATGTTCTCGACCTATATATACCTTTTCAAAACACAGAAGGTCAAGAGGCGGACAAAAATTGTCGAAAAGTGTCGACACTGTTGACAAGTGTCGACACATACTTCTATAGTATCGACCAAGGCGCAGACTATCATGTGTCGACACCAATTGATGATATGTCGACACAGGAGATACTGAATAGTTCAGCCGGAATTATGTGTCGACTCTTAGTATAAGAGACGACACAAAATCTGTAAGTGTCGACACCATTACTCTGGTTGTGTCGACACTACATATCTGGATGAGTCGACTCTTTGACCCTTAGGTGTCGACACAGATTCTCATGTGTCAACACATTTTCCCTGACTAGTCGACATGACTACTCTGTGTCGACTCATTATCACTGAATGTGTCGACACCATTTTTCTTAGCTAAATTTTTTTTTAATAAACTAACCTATGGCCAACATTCCTAATTCAATTTTAAATCTATTGAATTTAGTTTCATCCAGAGGCTTAGTAAATACATCTGCAATTTGATAATCAATTTTAACAAATTCTAATGAGATGTCTTCTTTTTCTACATGTTCTCTAAGAAAATAGTATTTTATCTCTATATGCTTAGTTCTACTATGTGCAATAGGATTGTTTGCAATAAAAATAGCACTCTTAGAATCACACAATAATGGTGTTCTACTTACTTGAATACCATAGTCCTTTAGTTGATGCTGAATCCACAATAGCTGTGCACAGCAACTTCCTGCTGCCACATATTTAGACTCAGCAGTAGATATTGCCACACTAGTCTGCTTCTTACTGCTCCAGGATATCAATATTCCTCCCAAGAATTGGCATGTACCTGTAGTACTCTTTCTATCTTCTCTACAGTCTGCAAAATCTGTATCTGAATAACCTATTAGTAAAAAATCTCCATTCCTAGGGTACCAAAGGCCTAGATTAGGTGTGCCCTTAAGATATCTCAAAATCCTTTTGACTGCAGTATAATGTGATTCTTTAGGGCAAGCTTGATACCTAACACAGACACATGTAGCATACATAATGTCTGGTCTACTAGCAGTGAGATATAATAGAGAGCCAATTATTCCTCTATACAAAGACTCATCTACAGGCTTACCTGCATCATCTTTGCATATTGGCATATTTGTTCCCATAGGAGTTCTCATGGTGGAGGATGATTTCATACCATACTTCTTAATTAATTCCTTGGCGAACTTAGACTGGGATATGGACAAGCCATCTTCAGTCTGTCTTACTTGGAGTCCCAAGAAGAACTTAAGTTCCCCCATACTGCTCATTTCAAACTTCCCTTGCATAAGTTTGGCAAACTTTTTGCAAAGGTTGTTCTCTGTAGACCCAAAAATTATGTCATCTACATAGATCTGAACTAAGATTATCTTACCTTTAGATTCCCATAGGAATAGAGTTTTGTCTATTTTACCTCTTGAGAATTTGTTTTCAATAAGAAAAGTAGACAGGGTTTTATACCAAGCCCTTGGGGCTTGCGTTAACCCATACAATGCTTTCCTAAGTCTATAGAGATAACTAGGTTTAAGAGAATCTACAAAACCTGATGGCTGCTCTACATAGACTTCTTCTTTTAGATCACCATTCAGGAATGCTGACTTCACATCCATTTGGTATACTTTGAAGCCTTGATATGCTGCATAGGTAAGGAATATTCTGATTGCCTCCAGTATTGCTACATGGGCAAATGTTTGATCAATGTCTATTCCTTCTTCCTGCCTGTATCCTTTAGCAACCAATCTTGCTTTGTTCTTCACAATTACTCCACTCTCATCCAACTTGTTCCTAAAGATCCACTTTGTGCCAATGATGTTGTGGTCTCTTGGTTTAGGAACTAACTCCCAGACTTTGCACCTTATGAATTGATTAAGCTCCTCTTGCATAGCATTAATCCAGTGTTGGTCTTGGATGGCTTCTTCAAATTTCTTAGGCTCCAGTTGAGATAGAAAACTTGAGTGCAGGACTGTGCTAAGATTTCTGCTTCTAGTCTGCACTCATTATCTTGGATCACCTATTATTTGATTTGCTGGATGGTCTTTTAGATGTCTTATAGCTGGAGGTAGATTTTCTTCAGGTTCAACATCTCCAGTTCCTTCATTATGCTGCACCTCTTGGTTGTCATCAGCTTCTATAGAGTCTTGTACTCCCCCTGGACAGTAGCCATCATTTTCCAATACTTCATCTGTAGTTGTGCCTTCTGCAATGGAAAGCTTGTCCATCCTATTGCATATACCTGTTGGACTGAATGATCTACAAGGCAACTCACTGTTGATTAATCTTGTTTCATCAAATACAACATGTACAGATTCTTCTACCACTTGAGTAGTCAAGTTGTAGACTCTATAAGCCTTACTATTGATGTTGTACCCAACAAATATCCCATCTTGGGATTTGGCAGCAAACTTAGTTAGATAATACTTGCCATTATTAAGTATATAGTACTTGCAACCAAAGATCCTAAAGTAGGATAGATTTGGTTTTCTACCTTTCATAATTTCATAGGGAGTCTTTTTGTGGATCTTGGTGATTGAAGTCCTATTGATCACATGACATGCAGTTTTTACTGCCTCAGCCCAGAAATATTCTGGAAGATTAGTGTCACTCAATAGAGTTCTACCAGCTTCAATCAATGTCCTATTCTTTCTTTCAGCAATACCATTTTGCTGTAATGTTCTAGGTGAGGAGAATTCTTGGAAAATCCCAAATTCTTCACACAATCTTGTCATACTTTCAGATTGAAATTCAGTGCCATGGTCAATTCTGATTTTGACCACTGTACTGTTCAGTTCATTCTAAATTTGTTTAACAAAACTATGTAAAACACTTGGGGTTTCTGATTTTTGCCTCAGAAAGAACACCCAGGTATATCTAGAATAGTCATCTACAACCACAAAAGTGCAGACCTTCCTACCTAGACTATGAACTGGCATAGGACCAAAAAGATCCATATGTAAGAGGTATAAACACCTCACTGAATCCTTGTTTTCAAGGCTAAGAAAGGAGGATTTTGTCTGCTTGCCTTTTTGACAAGCTGAACATATCCCTTCCTTTATACACTTAACATGAGGACCATTCCTCACTAATTCTTTACTAAAGAGTTGGCCAATTGTCTTGTAGTTAAGATGGGTCAGCCTCTTGTGACATTTGACACAATGAGATGCATTATAATCAGCTACAAGACAAATAGGAGAAACCTTGTTCTCACATACAAAGTCAAGACAATAAACATTTCTTTTTCTGTATCCAGTCAATATGGCCTTTTGATCTCTTGACCTCTTGATATGACATCCATTCTTAACAAATGAAATGTCATATCCAAGATCACTCAGCTAACTTATGCTTATCAGGTTGTGTTTCAAACCTTTTACATAAGCCACTTGAGTGATGGTAATTTGGTTTGAAGAAATGTTACCAAATCCTTTGATGATTCCTCTTTCAGATCCACCAAAGATTACTTTAGGTCCATTCTTGATAGGTATGTACTCCTTCAGCAGCCCCTTTGTTCCAGTCATGTGCCTGGAACAACCACTGTCCAAGTACCATATAGGGGCATGGCAACTTGGACTTTCCTGCAATACAAAATTACTTTCCCTTAGAACCCAAGTAAGTCTTGGGTCCTTGGTTCAGGTTAGCATCATTCATATCAAACCTACCAGCAGCTCTTCTAACTGGTAGACTGTTGTTCTTCCTGACACTTATGTTATGCCAGCAGTCTAAGGCAAAATGGCCTATCTTGCCACAACACCAGCATTCATACCTGTTGTATCTAGGTCTAGATACTTTTTTGGCAGAAAAATTTCTGTTCTGGGCTGGTGCTGCTGCAGCTACACCCACAGATTTCTTATAACCATGGGGTTTATGAACATGGACTGACTTATTGGCATAAACATTCTTATTCTTCAGAACATCAGTCTTAATATGACCATGAATATTTTCAAGATCATATTTATTAGAAGGCACTTATACCTTTCTAAACATAACAGGGACTTTAAGGTTTAGTGGCTGGACTGGAGCTTTGCCTTTTCTCTTGAATTGGGCAGCCCTGGTGTTACCCTTGAAGTCTAATCCTGCCTTACCCTTCTAAGCCACAAACTCATCTATTAAAGGTAAGACTGATTTTGGCTTAGAGTAGCTAGCCACTAAATCTTTCTCTACTCTCAGTCTGGCCTCAATACTTTTAACTTGATCTTTATAATATGTGATTGTGCCCATCTGAATAATAGTTATATTTTTTAGTTTGGCAATCTCATTTAACTTTTGATCCAATACTTTTTCTAACTCAGATGCAACCACCTTAAGATCTGCAATCTCCTGAGCCTGAGTTTTGGCTAGGTTCTTGCTTTTCCTAAGAGTCTGCAATAAGTCTCCATACTTATCTATTAACTGATGAATATCTCCTTCAGATTCAGATCCATCCTCATTACGTGATGCAGATGAATCTGACTCTGAACTGGTACTGTAATCTGAAATTCTAGAATTACTTTGTACCTTATTGGGACCAGACTGATCCTGGCACTTGTTGTCTTCTGAATCAGCCATCAGTCCCATACACTGATGGTCTTCTTGATCATAGATGGAGTTTAGCAATTCAATAAACTCCTCTTCTTCATTAGCTGTATACAGTCCAATGTAAGCTTAAGCTTCAGATTCTGACTCTGAGGAAGATTGATCTGTAAGACTCTTCTCCTTCTTAGCAACAAAGGATTTCTCCTTCTTGCCCTTTTGTTGAGTCTTCTTTCTGTCTGTTGACTCCTTCCTCTTATCTGGACATTCAGCCACCACATGTCCTGACCTATTGCAGCAATAGCAAACAATCTTTGATGTTGTAGCTTTGCTGGGCTTTGATCTGCTCCTTTCCTTTCTTGATGATTTTCTCTTCTGATAGTAATCATCAACTGGCTGTGATGTGGAGGGCCTTGACTTCCACTGCTTCTTCTTCAATAACCTCTGAAACTGCCTTGTAAAGGCAGCAAAATCTGCATCTGAATTACTGCTTTCTGAGTTCTGATTGTCTGAATTTTCTGAGTTATCTTCAGCAACTTCCTTAGGAGGTGATGGAGACATTCTCCTACTCTTTCTAGTGGCTTCAACCTTGAAGGCCACTGACTTCTCTCTATGCTCTCCTTTTGTAATTTTTCTTCCTCCTTCCTAGCCATTAGTTGCATTTCATATGAGAGCAATTTTCCAAATAAGGTTGGAGGAGAAATGTCTGCTAGTTTGGCCACTTCTCTTATGGCACAAATCTTGGTATCCCAATCCTTTGTCAAGGATCTTAGAAATTTGTCATTCAGCTCATATGTACTGAAGTCCCTTCCATAGGACATCAGTTCATTCATTATTCTATAGAATTTCTTGTAGCATTCAGTTATGCTATCAGACTTCCCTTGTCTGAAACTCTCATATTCTTGATTAAGCATGGATTTTCTGTCTTGTCTAACTTCTTCAGAACCCTCCATGTAGACAATCAAAGTGTCCCACATTTCCTTGGAGGTTTTGCAGTGAATCAAATTTTGGAAAGTACAATCATCTATGACACTCACTATGATATTCTGAGCTCTCTTATCCATAGTTTCCAATATAATCTCATCCTTAGTCATTTCAGAGAAATCTTTAGGAGTTTTTTCATTTGCATCTAGAGCAGACACATTCATTGGGATATATGGACCTTCCTTTACTGTAATATAGATCCTTGGATCAGAAGCCTCCATAAACAACCTAACCCTTTCTTTCCAGATTCTAAAAATCTCTTTTTTGCAGATGGGTAATTTCATTGACCCTAGTTCCTTGTGATTCTCTCCAGAACCCATTTTCTTGATTCTTGATTCTGCCTTTAGGGATCTAACTCAGACTGTTAAGTCCTTCTTTGAGTAACCTCGCTCTGATACCACTTGATAGTTTTACTTTCAAGACCACCTAAACACCTAAAGGGAGGGGGGGGGGTGAATAGGTTCTAATGCTTGTTTTAACTTAAGGCAGAATATAACTTCAGGTTATAATAAAATTCAGAAAACTCTGCAGCTAACACAACACAGCAATCACAAACATGTACACATCACAGATTGCACACAGATTTATAGTGGTTCCCCAAGGTCTGGGTACATCCACTTTCCCCCTTCACCCATCCAGCAGTGTGCTAGATTCGTCCTAACTTCCTCCTTTATCTCAGATCCTCAGATCCTACAACTCAGAACCCTGAAAGGTTCCTACAACTCAGAACCCTATAAGGTTCCTATAGCTCAGGCTAACCAGCCCTACCTCAGCCTTGCCACAAGGCCTACAACTCATAGAACACCTTCTCCTACAACTCAGCCTTTATAAAATAGGCTTATAACTCGGAGAACACCTTCTCCTACACTCAGCCTTTATAAAATAGGCTTACAACTCAGATCTATAAATAGATCCTACAGAATTTGGAAATGAAGTTATATAATATCTTACCCCTGTTGAGAGAGAAGGGATAAGACTGTTCTTGATCAGCTTCTTGAAAAGGCTGATGGATGAAATCAACTGGATCTTAGCTTTCTTCAAAGCTTCTTGAATCTGAACTTAGTTTGAGTTGATTTCCTTTGGAATATACTGCTTCTTAAGAAACCTGTGATAGCTTCCTTCTTGTATTCAAATGGCTGGATCTCTCTCTATCCACAACCCTTGATAATACTTCTGAATTCTTGAATTAATTCAACTTAAACTGAATCTGAGTGGATGTTCACTTCAGAAAGTCTTCTTAGATCTTCTCTCGAAGATCTTCTTCTGTGCCTTGCACTTTCTTGATTAGAGATCTTATCTCACAATAATGATCAATCAATCAGTTTCTATGTGTGTATTTCTTCTTCTGAATCTGTCTATTTATAGACTTCATCCTTGGTAATCGGCTGATCCGGTTTCTAACAAACTTCTGACAAGTCTGACAGCTTCAGTCGACCTGTTGTAACTCACAGCTGTCAAGTTTTCAAACAGATCTTGTGCCTTTGTATTTGTCAGCAAAGCGTCGAGACCGTCTGTTAGAAAGTATCGAGACCATCTATCAATATGTGTCGACATAAGTGACTTAGGTGTCGACACAGCCTTTGATGATGTCGACATGTCTGCCTTTATGTCGACTCAGCTTCTTGATACTGCATCTTGAGAATGTGTCGACACAGAGTATTTGTGTCGACACAAACACTTCACCATTCACCAGCAACTAACTGAGTCTATACTTTGCTGTGTGTCGACACAATTCCTGTGTGTCGACACAGTTGATGTAGACTCAGAATATAGTGTGTGTCGACTCAGCCTCCAGGTGTCGACACAGTTGTTGTCGACTCTGCCTCTATGTGTCGACACAATTATTGTCGACTAGTAATTCTGTGTGTTGACACAGCCTCCCCGTGTAGACACAGTTGATGTCGACCAAACTTCTGTGTGTCGACACTGCCTCCAGGTGTCGACACAATTGTTGTCGACTCTTTTTCTCTGTGTCGACACAGCCTTCTTCAAGTGTCGACACAATCTTTCTGAAGTGTCGACACACTTTCTTCTGGTGTTGACACATGGACTTGGAATATTTTTCCTGCATTCTAGTACATTATTAACCTGCACATATAAACTAAAAATAATATCAAATACACCTTGATGTATATCATTGAGCTAAGTTAGGCTTCTTCAAATCAGGTACACATTTTCCAATGTACCCAACAGACTCCTTAGATTTCGAATCCCTCGTGCTAACAACCATGAAATCTGAGATCCAAAAGCAACATGAGAACATGGGTTACAAGGAAATTGACGAGCATCTCAAGAAAATATTTCAAGGGCAAGCTCGTCAAGAGATATTTGACGTCTCTAAGGCATTGTTCCAGTGTAATATGGGAGCTCAGGACCTAGTAGGGACTCACGTACTCAAGATGATTGGGTATATAGAGAACCTTGAGAGACTAGGCTTCCCTCTAGGCCAAGAGTTGGCCACAGACCTAATCCTGCAATCGTTGCCGGACAGTTATGAGTAGTTTGTCTTGAACTATAACACGAATGAAATAAACAAGACACTACCCGAGCTCCTAGGCATGTTGAGAACTACCGAGATCAATATGAAGAAGGCCAAGCTTGCTAGCCCCATACTGATGGTGCATAAAGGCAAGGGCAAGGCCAAGGGCTTCAAGAAGACGAACGTAGGACCTAAGTCTGCTCTAGATCCCAAGTTTTCAGCACTGAAAAAGAAAGGCTTGGTGAAAGAAGGTAAATGCCACCACCGTGGCAAGGCTGGTCATTGGAGGAGAAATTGTCCTTCGTACATTGAGGGTTTGCAAAAGATGAATGGAGGTATGACTTCCACTTCAAGAATCTATATTATAGAGATAAACCTTTCTACTCCTTCATCCTGAGTATTGGATACAAGATGTGTTTCTCAAATTTGTATAAATGTGTCGGAACTAGGAAGGAGAAGATTGCTGAGTAAAGGGGAGGTGGACCTACGTGTTGGCAATAGAGCAAGAGTTACTGCAGTCACTGTGGGTGTTTACCATCTTTCTTTGCCCAGTGGGCTTGTAATAGAACTTGATAATTGTTATTATGTTCCTTCCATAACTGGAAACATTATATCTATTTCATGTTTGGACATGATTGAATTTTCTTTTGTTATTAAGAACAATTATTGTTTGATATTTAAGAATGATGTTTATTATGGTATAGCCCAAATGTTTAATGGTGTACATGTTTTGAACTTAGACCACCATATCTATAATATAAAAAAATACTAAAAGACTAAAAAAGAATGACTCGAACCCTACGTACCTTTGGTTTTGTCATTTGGGCCATAAAAATGAGAAATGCATGTCCAAGCTCCATAGAGATGGACTACTGGAATCATTTGATTATGAATCATTTGAGAGATGCAAGTCTTGTTTGTTAGGCAAGATGATTAAGGTCCTTTTCACTGGTTTTAATGAGAGGGTTGATGTTCTCTTGGGTATAGTACATAGTGATGTATGTAGACCCATGAGTTTTATGGCTAGAGGTGGGTATTTCTACTTTGTTACATTTACTGATGACTTCAGTAAATAAGGATATGTGTATCTTATGAAGTACAAATCCGAGACCTTTGAAAAGTTCAATGAGTTTAAGAATGAAGTAGGGAACCAACTGGGTAAGAAGGTTAAAACACTCCGATCTAATAGAGGTGGCGAATACCTGAGCCATGAGTTTCATGATCATCTGAAAGAGTGTGGTAATGTATCACAACTCACTCCACCTAGAATGCTGCAACATAATGGTATGTCTGAGCGGAGGAATCGTACTCTATTAGACATGGTACGGTCGATGATGAGTCAAGCAGATCTTCCTGTTTCCTTTTAGGGTTTTGCTCAAAATTTTTCTACCTTTACACAAAATCGTTCTCCAACGAAAGCATTTCTGAAGACATCATATAAGATATGGACTGGGAAGTGTCCTAGTATGTCGTTCATTAAGGTTTGGGTTTTGAGGCATACGTGCGACGTCAAATGCCTGATAAGCTGGAACCCAAGTCAGATAAGTGTTATCTTGTGGGGTATTCTAAGGGAACTAAAGGGTACTATTTCTACCTACCGTATGAGGACAAAGTGTTTGTCGCGAGGACTGCTGTCTTTCTTGAGAAAGAATTCTTAAGTAGAAAGTCTACCAGGGTAGAACTTGAAGAAGTTAAAAAACTACAAACTGTGAATGAATCGGAATTGGAACCAGAGCCAGGATTATAAGTTATTGTAGCTGGAGAGCCTCCTTAGGAAACACAAGTTCCACATAGATCTAGTAGACCAAGGTTTGAGCCAAAGAGATATGGATTTATCGTATCTCAAATATGTAATGTGTTGCTTATGGATCACAGTGATGAGCCTGCAACCTACCAAAAGGCTATAAGTGGACCAGACTCCGAGAAGTGGCTTGAGGCCATGAAATCTGAAATGGACTCTATGTATGAAAACCAAGTTTGGACCTTGGTGGAACAACTTGAAGGGGTATGACCCATATAGTGTAAGTTGGTCTTCAAAAAGAAGATCGACATGGATGAGAATGTACAGACATTCAAAGGGCGACTGGTGGCTAAGGGTTTCAATCAAATTCATAGTATTGACTATGATGATACCTCTTCCCCTTTTGCCATGGTTAAGTCTATTATAATTCTGCTTGCTATTGCCGCATATTATGACTACGAGATCTGGCAGATGGATGTCAAAATGGCTTTCCTAAATGGAAACCTCCTTGAGGAAGTGTATATAACACAACCCGAGGGTTTTGTATCTCCAGGTGAAGCCACTAAAATATACAAGCTGCAGAGGTCCATTTATGGATTAAAACATGCTTCTCAAAGTTGGAATCTTTATTTTGATGAAAAATCAAAGAGTTTGGTTTTATCAAGAATGAGGATGAACCGTGTGTTTACAAGAGGATTAGTGGGAGTATTGTTGTCTTCCTGATATTGTATGTAGATGACATACTGCTGATCGGGGATGACAAATTGGCCCTATAAGTTCTTAAGAACAACCTAGGGAACTGCTTTTCTATGAAGGACTTGGGTGAAGAGACTTATATACTTGGTATTAAGATCTATACAGATAGATCGAAGAAGTTGCTGGGTTTGACCCAAAGTACATTCATTGATAAGGTGTTGAAGCAGTTCAACATGCTTGAGTACAAGAAAGGATTCTTACCTATGTCTCATGGTGTGAGTCTCTCTAAGGACCAGTTTCCTAAGTCTTGTGAAGATAAGGACTACATGAACTTGATTCCATACGCTTCAGTAATTGGGTCAATCATGTATGTAATGATATATACTCGACTCGATGTTTCTTATGCCTTGAGTATGACTAGAAGGTATCAGTCTGATCCCGATGATGGTCATTAGATAGCCGTCATGAAAATCCTAATGTACTTGAGAAGGACTAAGGATACGTTCTTGGTATTTGGCGGAGAGGAAAAGCTCATTATAAGAGGTTACACGAATGCTAGCTTCTAAACTGATAGAGATGACTCAAAGTCTCAGTCGGGGTTCATATTTTGCCTAAATGGAGGTGTTGTTACCTGGAAGAGTTCCAAGTAGGTGATAGTTGTCGATTCTATAACTCAGGCCGAGTATATCGCTGCAGCAAATGCAACGAAGGAGGTTGTATGGATTAGGAAATTCATCGGCGAGTTTGATGTAGTTCCTAGCATTGTTCATCCCGTAGTTCTCTACTATGACAACAACGTGCAATTGCACTTGGTTCGGAACCTAGATCTCATAAGCGCTCCAAGCACATACTTCGACAGTTCCATCTAATTCAAAAGATTGTCGATCGAGGAGATCTGAGCATTTGTAGAGTGCCGATTGAGGAGAATATTGCGGATCCACTGATAAAGCCTCTCGCACAGAGAAAGCATGATGGTCTTGTTAGATCTATGGGTATAAAATACCTTAATGATCAGCTCTAGTTGGAGTCTTGTGGATTGTATGTTTGTTGGCTATAATAATTCATTTGATGAATAGAGTACTGTATACATTTCATTTATATATTTTGGCAAGTTCTTTTATTTGTAAATTTATTTCTATTGTGATAGAGTAATTTAACTTAATAAATGCCCTTAGAGTGTTATCTTCCATAGGAGTCAAGTAGTGACTTGAATGTGAGAGCTTATGTTATTAGAAGCTTCATTCTTAAATATTCCCTGGTCGAGTGTTATCTTAGAAGCTAAGGGAGATGATAACACATTAAGACTAGCATGTGCGTTGACTGATGACCGGTTCTCACAGGTTATGATATTGTGATATCAAGTCATCATATGGGTACTTGCTAGTGAACAAGTTATTGATGAGTCCTATTTATATACTTATTTTTGGACTCATCTGGGCTAGTTTTCTCGTTGATGCACTACACTTTAGAGCTATAATTGTTCATATTTGTTACTATACCCATTCCATGTTAAGGTGCACTTTTGGCCCGTTTTCTGTGTGATTTCGTAGTTTTTGCACTTTTTCCCTACTTGGTGTTTTTCTGTGTATGGAGAATATGGTATTCCCGATTCGGTGGCTTGTCTTTTTTCGCTGTAGGTACAAAGGTTGTGTGTGTTTCCCGGGATTGTTTAGGAATGTTTTCTGCCTAAGGGCCACTGATCGTGCATTTTTACTCACGCACGGTTAGTGGACTCCTTAGCGCACGAACGTTGGTCGTGCGCGGCCTGTTCGTCGAACCCCAAACAGTACATGAACACTGCGGACGATCATTGTATCTATATCGCACAACCATTGGTCATGGGCTACTGATCGTGCACACTATTCTCCATTTTTCCAAGTTCTGTCTAAGGAATTCGCACGAGCATTGGACATAGTGCGCACGACCACTGGTCGTGCACCACTGCTTGTGCTCGTTATCTCAGTTTTTCTTTGAGTTCTGCCATGCCAATACGCATGATCACTGGACACAGTGCGCATGACCACTAGTCGTGCGCCACTGATCGTGTGCATTGTAATTTCTGCAATCTATAAATTCCCAGGTTCCGCCCTAATTCCAGATTCGGCACTTTTTCTCAGCTGTTTTCGTCTCCGAGGAGGGTTCTGTCGTTTTCCTTCTTCCTCCACCGTAGGGAGGGACTCCGGGCAAGCGTATGGTCCCCGACATTGATGGATTTCTTTGGAGGTGATCCTAAGCCCCGATCTTTGGCAATGCTCACCTTAGTGGCCTGCCTACTTTCTCCACGTGTGACCGAAAGATTCACTGTGATTCATTTTTGAGTAGTAATAAAATAATGATATGAATTGTGAAAAGTATAAACTATTTTGTATACTTAGAAATTTCCTCTATTATATTTTTACGCGTGCGAGTATGCGACTTCGCATGGTACTCCGTATCTCAATTTCTGTGTTAGCTAGTTTATTTTCCCTATTTGCATAGATTTTGTTTGCTCGAGACGCGCAAACAGGTAAGTATGGGGGTGTGATGAGTCCTATTTATATACTTATTTTTGGACTCATCTGGGCTAGTTTTCTCGTTCATGCACTACACTTTAGAGCCATAATTATTCATATTTGTTACTATGACCATTCCATGAAAAGGTGCACTTTTGGCCCGTTTTCTATGTGATTTCGTAGTTTTTGCAGTTTTGCCCTACTTGGTGTTTTTCTGTGTATGGAGAATGTGGTATGCCTGTTTCGGTGGCTCGTTTGTTTTTTTTGTAGGTACAAAGGTCGTGTGCGTGTCCCAGGATTGTTTGGGAATCTTTTCTGCCTAAGGGCCATTGATCGTGCGTTTTTACACGCGTACGGTCAGTGGACTCCTTAGCGCATGACCAACGTCATGCGTGGCCTGTTCGTCGAACCCCAAACAGTACAGGAACACTGCGCACGATCATTGGATCTATAGCGCACGACCACTGGTCGTGAGCCACTGATTGTGCGCACTATTTTCCATTTTCCAAGTTATGTCTGAGGAATTCACACGAGCATTAGACATAGTGCACAAGACCACTGGTCATGCATCTCTGGTCGTGCGCGTTATCCCAGTTTTTCTTTGAGTTCTGCCATGCTAATACACATGATCACTGGACACAACCACTGGTCGTGCGCCACTGATCGTTTGTATTGTAATTTCTGTAATCTATAAATTCGCAGGTTCCGCCCTAATTCCAGATTTTGGACTTTTTCTCCGCCGTTTTCGTCTCAGCGGAGGGTTCCGCCATTTTCCTTCTTCCTCCACCATAGGGAGGGGTTCCGGGCTAGCTTTCAATGCCAAATTCAAGTCGGAGCTTCCTATCGTCCTCCTCCTTCATCCTTGAGCTTCAAGAAGTGTTTGATCTGGCTTTCACCATCAAGCTCGGTGGAGTTTGTGTCATCCTCCACCGGATCGTGACACGAAGAAGACGGGTCCATTGGGAGTTAGTGACAGCCTCCTCTACCCCGGACGTAGTTGAGGACCGAGCTAGGATGCGGATTGACAACCCGACGATTCTTTCCGTCAATGCTCAGCAAGACTTCGGATCCGGTCGATTTCACACTCTTTTTTTCTCTTGTTGTTGATAGTGTAGTTTGATCTCTTTGTATTTGATGAAGTGTGTTTAATTTGATATACATTTGTGTACAATCATATTAATGTGATTTTATATTCACGTTATTTGCTTGAGGTGCGCCATTATCTATCTTCCACCACATAGTGTTGCACTAGCAATTTCTAGTGGTGTGCGTAGCGAAGAGGTGCTCACAACCCTCATTCCGCCGTTCTCACCACCTCATCCACAAGCCTACTTGTCCATCCGCCTAATGATTCGGTGCATAGCGGACCATGTAGTTTTCCATCCGCCTGGCAAAGCATTGCATAGCGGAATTGCATAGGAGTAGTTTATTAGTGTTTTACTTACTTTTTTTCGCAACAATATAAAACCCCTTCGTAAATACCGACCTAAGGACTTCAATCTCAAGTCCTCCTCAAAATTAACTCCACCTTACTGTGTTCCTTGAGAGATTGATACTTGGGAAAATTCGCCCATTTTATATTACTTGTGCGACCGGTACACTTGTCGTAGACCACATCAGTTGTACTGGACATACCCTGTTTGGTATTGCATCCACAATAACCCAAATTTGCTTGAAGTCACCATTGAACTAAGATGAATTAAGTTGTATTTGATATCCTTATTTTAGTTGTGTGTTTGCAGATTCTAAGTGCTTAGTGTAGACCAATGTCAGTCTACAGTGGGTCAGGAAAACAGGACCATACAGTGTAATCCCTCACTGTATGATCCAAGGTGTTGACTCATGTGTAGCCTCTCAATTGGGATACACTTTATGTTCAAACATTTGGAGCATGGGATGAAGACAGGACTAGGAGCAAATTTTCTCTAAGTTCAGAAAATTCTCTAAGTCCACTTCTCGAGAAGTGCCTCTTAGTTCTCGAGAAGTAGAGTTAAATGTTCTCGAGAAGCATTCTATAGTTCTCGAGAAGCAGAAGAGTAGTTTTCAAGAAGTCCTTATAGTTCTCGAGAATTCAGCTTATGGTTCTCGAGAAGTCCAGATTGGTCTCGAGAAGTATTAGCCCTGAAGTCTCGAAAACTAACTTTAGTTCCAGACAGTATAGTTCTCGAGAAATCAAACTAGTTCTCGAGAACTAATGTTACTTCTCGAGAACTGCAGGTCAAATTATTCAGAAAATTGTTTAAGTCCAGATCGGCCGAATTTTCAAATGACTTGACGTGATTGGTCCACGTGTTGTCGTTAATGTCTTTTCTAACCGTTAGGGGTAATCCTATATAAGTTCTTTTCATTAAGACCAAACCCTAACATTTTACAAGAAGCGGTAGTCCGTACCTTTGAAATCTTCTGGATCGGTCGTCTCTCTCAAAAAGAAAAGGAACAAATTCTGAAGCCGCCGCCGCCGCTCATGAGTAGATCGAGTTTTTCTGTTTTCGATCAAGAAAGACTTGTTGTTCAAGGGATCCTCATCCTCTCCTTGATCGAGTAGGTCAAAGCTTTCTCAGGTCAAATCTACACATCTTCAACCATTTCTGAAAGAGCCGCAAAGTTCAAGAAGAAGACCTAGAGACTTATTTTTCCAGATCTGAGAAATTACTGTGTTTGTATTTCCAAATCTCTTTGTTATTATTGTAGGAGATTTTCTCCGAATGTAGGAGCGTTGCTCTCCGAGTTTTAGGAAGTTTTTATCTTCCGAGTGTAGATCCATTTGGATCGAGTTTGTAGGAACTTTGTTCCGAGGCGTAGGAAAGTTTTCAATCCGTGATAGTGGAGTAGTCGAGTCTAATGATTTGCTAGATCGGTGAGGTAAAGTGGACGTACCCAAGATTAGGGAACCATTATAAATCTTCTTGTCTTCTGTAATTGCTTGAGTTCTTATGCAAGATCGTTAAAATTTTTATTCCGTAAATAGACGCACGATTCACCTATTCACCCCTCTCTAGGTGATTTAGGTTGACAACTTTACACTTTTAATTGGTATCAAAGGGAGGTTCGTCATTAAAAGGTTAACACCTTGATCAATTTCCTCTCGAAAGTTGTCACTTGGATATTCAAGCAATGGACAAGGCCAAAGATTTTGCCAAGCTTCCCTTGTACATAAAGAATAACTTTCCCATGTGGAAAGAGTGAATCAATTTTTTCATGGAAGCTGTGGATCCCCGGATCTTCATGATTGTTGAAGAAGGTCCTTACGTCCCCATGACTACCTCCACTATAGATCCAACCAAGAAAGTTCCTAAGAAATTGATGGATCTAGATAAGGACGAGATTGCACTTGTCTCTTTGGATAAGAAAGCTAAAAATATTATAGCAAGTGCAGTCGATGACTCGATGTTGTAGAATCTGATTCACTGCCAATTGGCTAAGGAGATGTGGCAGTCTCTAATAACTCTGATGGAAGGTACTGAAGAAGTGAGGGATGATAGAAGATTCCAACTAAACCAGAAATATGAAGCCTTCAGGCAAGGGTCAAAGGAGACCATTGCAGATACTTTTGAGAATTTCTTCAAGATAGTAAATGGCTTAAGAGTGTATGGCCGATTCTTTACTAATGGGGAGCTGAATGATAAGTTTCTGAGGTCTCTCACAAAGGAATGGGACAACAAAGTCTGTGCCATCTGAGAGTTTGGAAGACTAGCTGAGACAGACCCATAGAATCTATTTGGCAAGCTGATGTCCTATGAACTGCAGATCAATTCCAGAAAAGCTGAAGAAGAGAAAAGTCGATTCTCCTCAAAAGAGAAGTCGGTTGCATTAAAGGCTGACAGTTCAAGGAAGGGCAAAGCTCCCTCACTAGCACCTTCTCAAGAAGTGAGTGAAGAAGAAAACTCTGAGCCAAGCACCTCGGGCTCAGAACTATCTGAAGGAGAGTTCTCATTGCTCTCACGGTAGTTCAAGAAATTCTTGAACAAGAAGAAGCAGTGGAGAGGCAAGGATGCCTCATACAGAAGGTCACGACATGACGGTGATCAGCGAAAGAAAGGCTCAAGTAGCCATGATAGATATACCTATAAACTGAACAAACAGATTTCTACTGACATTGTCTGCTACTGCTGTAACAAACCAGGTCACGTCATAGCTGACTGCCCCCACAAGAAGAAGGAGGGTGGTAGAAGAGAGGAAAAGAAGTCCTCATACCACAAGAAGAGGACAGAGAAGAGCCTGTTGGATAAGAAGGGCAAGACTCTCAGCGACTCCGACTCATCTGAGTCAAGTGAAGAAGAGGAAGCCTACTTTGGGCTTATGGCTCAATCAGGTGACGAACAAGAGCCCCAGTTCACTTGGGAGGTAAAATCTCACACTCCTCTCTCTAAATCTGAAAGTTCTGAGCATGATCATGAGGACAGCTCTTCTGACGATGAGTCGGAACTTATGGACCAGTACAAGGAGTTGATCATGACTTACGACAAATGTCGCCGAGTCGTGAAAACTCAGGCAAAAGAGATTAAGTCTCTAAAGGCTATTAAGAGCAGCTTGAGAGAAGAAGTCGCTAAGACTTACTCTCTTCAAGAGAACTTCAATCTTGCTATTGAAGAATACAATCAAGCTCTTAAGCACCTCGACCTTAAAGAGGAAATCATCAAAGAGTTGAAAAAATAAGTCGAGGCTGAGATGAAACTTGTTGAAAGTTTCTCTAAGACTAAGACAGTTCTTCCACTCGTTGCTGAATTCTCAGCTATGGCCCAAGGAGCTGGACTAGGCCATGTTGACGCTCCTAGTAAATCTTCTAGGAGAAACAAGGCTCAACGGAAGAATAAGGCCGCCAAGAAGGTCTTGGACAAAGAAAAGGGGAAAGCCCCTCTGTATCAGACTTTCTTTAAGAAAGTTATCTTTCCAACAAATAAGTTTGATCTGGACTCGTCCTATTGTCACTTGACCAGGCCTACTTAAGTAGAGCCAAAGTCTCGGTACCAAGGATGGACTCGCCCTCAAGACTTTGGTGAGAGTGTCTTTAAGGCACCTTATGAAGAAGTGATTCTTTAGGGCTATGGTCCTTATAATCATGGCCACAACTTCAAGAAAGCACCTAAAGTAAAGCCCGTAGGGGAAAGGTCTCCGAAGGAGAAGAAATCATGTGACTACCATCACCATGAAGCTTCCTCCTCCAAGAATGCTACCCCTGCTAGACCACCATCTCAAAAGGTCAAGCAGGAGTATGTAAGGCAAAGATACAACAAGTTTGACTATTGGTGCTGTGGCAAAATTGGTCATTTTGCCATCGATTGCTTGTTTTATACCAGGGAGGTTGCTACTCCTCAAGTTGGCAACATGAGGTTGACCACTCAGAATGCTAATCTTCATAGGGGGAGTGTTCTAACCCGAGACCAAGGACCCAAACATGTTTGGGTTCCTAAGGCAAAATGATTATGAATGCAGGTATGTCCAAAGGCCACCAAAATGCCAATCTGGTACTTAGACAGTGGATTCTCTCGGCACATGACCGGTACAAGAAGCCTACTCCAGAATTTCACTTCAGTCTGCAACGGACCAAAGGTCATCTTTGGAGGTTCAGACCGAGGGATAACTAAAGGCTACGATATGATCACTAACGGTAGTGTATCCTTTTCGGATGTAACCTATGTGGAGGGATTGGAACACAATCTCATAAGCATAAGTCAATTATGCGACAAGGGATACATAGTTTAATTCCACGCTGACAGGTGCTTGATAAAGTCTGTTGACAATATGGAAACAATTCTATTAGGCACTCAAAGATGGAAAATATTTTGCTTAATTTTCATTTGTATAGACTCTTCTACACAAGTGTGTTTTTAGCAAAAGATAGTGCGTCTCTTGGTGACCAATGACACAAGAGGCTATCACATATTAATTTTAAAACTATTAATAAATTATTCTCCAGAACTTAGTACGTGATGCCCCAAATGTCAAGCACGTCAAAGAGAGACCTTGTCATGCATGTGTAAAAGGCAAGCAAACAAGGGCTACCTTTAAAAGCATCGTAGGCAAAAACCCTAATAGGTGCTTATAACTACTTCATATGGACTTGTTCTGTCCACTGCAAATTAGAAGCTTAGGAGGTAAGGATTAAACGTTGGTAATTGTTGATGATTACTCGCACTTTTCGTGGGTGTTCTTTTTGAAACACAAGTCAGATACCTTCGATATCTTTACAAATTTTGTCAAGCAGGTCCAGAATGAATACAACTGTTCCGTAGTCAAAAATTAGAAGTGACAATGGAATGGAGTTCAAGTCTGGGGCCATGACAGAATTTTGTGAAAGCCTAGGTATCTTTCATGAGTTTTCCTCTCCTCGTACTCCACAGCAAAATGGAGTAGCTGAGAGAAGGAATAGAACACTCATAGAGGCCTGTTGGACCATGTTGAGTGACGCTTCACTACCGGAATACTTCTGGGCGGAAGCTGTCAACACTGCATGTCACGTGCAAAATCGAGCCCTCATAAACAAGAATCATGATAAGACACCTTATGAACTTCTAAAAGGCAGGAAACCGACTGTATTATATTTTAGAATTTTTGGCTGTAAATTCTTCGTACTTAACATTGGTAAGTATCATACTACCAAGTTTAGTGAGAAACATTTTGAAGGTATTTTTGTAGGATATAGTAGCCATAGTAAGGCATACAAGATTTTCAATAGAAAAACTCTAGTTGTAGAGGAATACATACATGTTGTATTTGATGAGACGAGCTTGCTGCAAAGCAAATCGTCTAGTGTGCTTGTTGAAGATGCAGGTACAAGGCTTAAAGAGATCAGCTTGGATGAACCGACCGAAGGTAAAGATGAAAAGTTCATCAAGATCACCTCTCCAACCCCTATCGGAGAGGTAGAGGATCAAGATGAAAATATTGTCCAAATTGATGAAGTCACTCCAATGGATGAAGAAGTCCCAGATACGAGGAATCTAGAGCTCAGATATCTGAAGGATCACCCAATGGACCAAATCATATGAGATCCCTGGGATGGTGTCAGAACTCGTCGAGGTACAACTAACGAGAATCTCTATTTAAGCTTTCTCTTATAGGTGGAACCAAAGAAGTTTGAAGAAGCAAACTCAGACGCATCATGGATCTTGGCCATGGAAGAAGAACTGCATCAGTTCAAGCGCTGCAAAGTTTGGACGCTTTTTCCAAGACCCAAAGGTAAAAATGTCATCGAAACAAAGTGGGTCTATAGGAACAAGATGGACGAGGATGGGAAAATCATAAAGAATAAGGCCATACTCATCGCCAAAGGATATCGTCAAGAAGAAGGGATCGACTTCGACCAGACATACGCTCTAGTGGCAAGGCTGGAGGCAATCAGACTGTTCCTGGCTTATGCTGTACTGAAGGGATTCACAGTCTACCAAATGGACGTGAAGGCCGCCTTCCTGAATGGTGACATAAAGGAGGAGGTGTATGTGGAATAGCCCCCAGGTTTTGTTGATCCTAACTTTCCTGAGCATGTTTACTTATTATCGAAAGCGCTGTACGGTTTGAAACAAGCTCCTCGAACTTGGTACGAAACGGTGTCTAGCTTTCTCCTCGAGAACAAGTTCACAAGGGGAAAAATAGACAAGACATTATTTCTTAGGGAAATTAAAGGCAAGATTTTGCTAGTGCAAATCTATGTCGACGACATTATATTTGGTTCTACAGATGACAACCTCTGCAAAAAGTTTTCTAAACTTATGCAAGGGAAGTTTGAAATGAGTAGTATGAGAGAGCTGAAGTATTTCTTAGGACTTCAGGTGAAACAATCTGAAGATGGAATTTTCATCTCTCAGACAAAGTTCACCAAGGAGTTGATTGAGAAATTCGGAATGGAGAGTGCAACCTCTATGAGGACTCCAATGGCCTCAGCTATGTCTCTGGACAAGGATAAGAAAGGGAAACCTTTTGATGAAACCAAGTATAGAAGCATAGTTGGATCCTTGCTCTACCTTACTGTCAATAGACCAGACATAATGTTCTCTACAAGTGTCTGTGTTAGATTCCAAGTGAACTGTAAGGAATCTCACTATGCTGCTGTAAAGCGGATTTTGATGTATGTTTAAGTTCATGCATACATGTTAGTTTATGTCATATTTATTGGACAGGTGGTCCAAGTGTCATTGACAGGTGGACTCAAAGGAACTAACTGGAAATGCACGACATTGCCTATGTCCACTGGCGTTGAGTTAAGCAAGCTCACTCAATGCTAGATGAACTAGAAGCTATTGACAGTGAAGAAAAATATCTAAGTACACAGACGTTGAGTGAAGCCAGTTCACTCAATGCCATACAACTAATAACGCTAAGTGAAGTCAGGAAAGTCAATGCTTTAAGTGTTGGCAAGACAGGAAAGTTGCTAAGTCAACAAGCGTCGAGTGAAGTCAACTAACTCAATGCCATATAGCCAAAAGCATTGAGTCATGCTAGTTTTGTCAGAGCTAAAGTAAATATATCACAAAAAATTGGTTAAGTCTAGAAGCATTGAGTGAAGATTGATCACTAAACAACATGCTAGTTCTGTCAAAGCTAAAGCAAATCTGTCATAGAAAATTGGTTAAATCCAAAAGCGTTGGTGAAGCATGATCACTCAACATTATGCTAGTTTTGTCAAAGCTTAAACAAATCTGTCACAAAAAATTGGTTAAGTTCAGAAGCGTTGAGTGAAGCTTGATCACTTAACGCCGTACTGATTCAGTCAAAGTTGTGGAAGAAAGATAGAAAAATCTGTCTAAGTACAAAAGCATTGAGTCAAGCCAATTCACTCAATGCCATATGATAGAAAGCGTTGAGTCATGCCACTGCTATCAATACTAAGGAGAAATAAGAATTTGACTAAGTCCAGAATCATTGAGTGAAGCCAGTTCACTCAACGCCTAGTCAAATGTTGAGGCTGAAGGAGAACAACGTTGAGTGTAGTCAACACACTCAACGCCTTTATGTTGAGCAGAATTTTTCTAAGTCCAGAATCGTTGAATGAAGCCAGTTCACTCAATGTTCTCAATGCCTAGATTTATAGAAGGATGCATCATATTGACTAAGTTAGAAAGCATTGAGTGGAGCTTACTCACTCAACGCCTAGTAGAGCAGGAAATTTTCTAAGTCCAGAAACGTTGAGTAAAGCTGGTTCACTCAAGACTCTCATTGCTAGCAATACAGATTTGTTGAGTGTTGCTTATTCACTCAACGCACTCAATGCCTGGGTAGTTGTCTGAAATTTTCTAAGTACAGAATGGCTGACGTCAGCAAAGTCAACAAAATTCAAAATAATTAAGGAAGAGCTATAATTCATTACTAACATCGACGTCAGTCTCATTCTATAAAACTAAGGATATAATCAGTCGTTAAAGAAATGACAAGTGTCAATCATCTCGCTGGATGATGGGATTACAAATAGAGGATGAAATCTGGATCGAAATAAGTTCTTGAGTGATAATTTATTTCGTAAAAGATGAGCGGGACTTCGTCTTCTTCCCCTACCATTATTGCAAAGACAAGAACATCAATTCAATAAATAAGAAGGGTCTCTAAGTTAGCTGCTGCAATCGACATTTACAATAACAGGATCAGAGGATTTCTCTAAGGAAGAAGAATCAGTCAAGGTAAGCCCTAGATGAAGTTGCTTCATGATCCAAGCTGAGCCAAAATTGAAGATCAATCTCTAGACCTGTGAAGAAGAGGTAGAGCATTCTATGATCTACAAAACAGGTTAGCTGATAGAAGATCTTTCTTCTCTCTCCTTCATCAGCAGAATCAGAATCAAGGTTTTGAGATTACTTCCAGCACAAGTAGCAGATTCTTGAAGAACATCAACCTTGTTGCTGTGAAGAAGATAGGGCTAAGATTTACTCAACTCAGGAAGAAATTGACTCACAAAGTATTTTTTATTGAGTCAAATCAATATTTCTATTCAAATTCTGTAGGATCTGTTCAAGATCTATGATGCAAGCCTAGTTTATAAAAGTTGAGAGTTAGATCTGGTGAGATCTGTATTGTAAGCCTAAGTTATAAAGGCTGAGTGTAGGATCTGGTATAGATCTGAGTGGTAGGATCCAGTCTTGGATATGTGTGTGGTAGGGATGTTTTTTCTCAGCTTGTAGTGTTGGGCATTTGTGCCTGTAGTAGGTTATAAGGTGATTACTGAGTGGGTGTGTTGTGAGCCTGTGTTGTAAGTCTCAGTGGATACTGAGTGATCCTGTGGGATTGTGTTATAATATTTGAGGAGCCAAGTTGTTGGAGAAGTGCCTTGTATAACATTCTGTTAGAAAGGCAGGAGGGACAGTGAATGTACCCATACACTGGGGAACTACTATAAAGCTACTATGTCGTCTGGGTGATATTCTTGAAAGCATCAGCAATAAAATCATAACACACACCATAATTTGATAAAGGTTAAAAGTAACTAAAAAGCTCAAGAAACCTATTCACCCCCTCTAGGTGATTAGCTACCCTTGTATTCAAATACTTTCAACAATGTACTCCAGTTTCTTGTCACAAGTAGAGCCCAAAATGTTTGAAGAGGCAAACATAGATCAGTTTTAGATTGTAGCTATGCAAGAAGAATTGAACTAGTTTAAGAGGTGTAAGGTCTGGAAGCTGGTTCCAAGACCACAAAGACATAATGTCATTAGAACCAAGCAGATCTATAGGAATAAACTCGATGAAAATGACATTATAACCAAGAACAAAGCTAGACTGGTAGCTCAAGGGTATATACATGAAGAAGGTATTGACTTTGATCAAACCATTGCCCCTATAGCAATACTAGAAGCCATCAGACTGTTCCTTGCATATGCTGCATACCAAGGTTTTAGAGTCTACCAGATGGATGTGAAATCAGCCTTCCTGAATGGAGACTTGAAGGAAGAAGTCTATGTTGAACAACCTCCAGGTTTTTTTGTTCCTAACCAATCAAATTTTGTTTATAGAATTAGGAAAGCTTTATATGGGTTGAAATAAGCTCCTATAGCATGGTATGAAAACCCTGTCTAACTTCTTCATTGAGAATAAATTATCAAGAGGGAGGATAGACAATACCCTATTTCTAAGGGAATCCAAGGGCAAGATCATTCTAGTCCAGATATTTATTAATGACAATGTCTTTAGATCTACTGATGACAACCTTTATAGAAATTTTGCCAAACTTATTCAAGGGAAGTTTGAGATGAGTAGTATGGGTGAACTTAAGTTCTTCCATGGTTTACAAGTAAGACAGACTGACAATGGATTATCCATATCTCAGTCTAAGTTTACTAGGGAGTTGATTAAGAAATTTGGGATGGAGAATGCCTCTACCATAAAAACTTCTATGGGGTCAAACATGTCTTTAGACAAGGATGAGGCAGGGAAACCTGTTGATCAAACTTTGTATAGAGGGATAATTGGATCCTTTCTATACCTAACTGCTAGTAGGCCAGACATTATGTATGCTACATGTGTCTTTGCTAGATATCAGGCATGCCCTAAAGAATCTCATTACTCAACTATTAAGAAAATTTTGCGATATCTAAAGGGAACACCAGATCTTGGCCTTTGGTACCCTAAGAATAGGGATTTTGAACTAATAGGATTTTCAGATACAGACTTTGCAGGTTGTAGAGAAGACAAAAAAAGCACATCAGGCTCCAGTCAGTTTCTGGGAAAAAGACTAGTATCATGTAGCAGTAAGAATCAAATAGGTGTTTTTATTTTCTACTGTAGAGTTAGGATACATCGCTGCAGGGAGCTGCTATGCACAGTTGCTGTAGATCCAACATCAACTTCAGGATTATAATATTCAGCTAAGTAAAAGCTCTTTATTTTGTGATTCTACTAGTGCAATCTCTATAGCTTGGAATCCTGTCACACATAACCGAACTAAGCATATAGAGATTAGATATCACTTTATAAGAGAGAATGTGGAATATGAGGATATTAGTCTTCATTTTGTTCTAATAGACAAGCAAGTAGCTGACATTTTCACCAAGCCACTAGATGAAGCAAAGTTCAACACCTCTAAGTTTGAGTTGGGAATGTTGAACTTGGTATAACTTTAGTTGCTCTTCATATTATTTTACTGTAGGAAATACATCATCTTGCAGGATGGAGTAGAATGAATATCAAAAAGGTTGATAGAATTTTCTCTTGGTGAGGGGGGAGCAAGTCCAACAGTAGTGGGTTATCTGTAATCTAAAAAGGGGGAGAAGATAACCAGAGATGGCCATCTTCTACCTAACTATTCTACAAAAGTCAAAAAGGGGGAGAAAAAGCAGCAAAGCAAGGGGAGCAGTAGGGGGAGGTGCCAAAAAGTATGCAAGTGGTGTTCCCATACAAAGGGAAAAGGCGAACCATTCAAAAAGCAGGGGGAGTAAGTAATGCTTACTATACTAGTAGAAAAATGGAAAACGTGGTAACCAGTAACTCTCTTAGGGTTAATATGTTGTTGTATTTTGTTGCTGCATATGTTGGTGTATATCATTGACAAAGGATTTTCAAGTGGTGTTTTGACTTCTTCAAATAGGGGGAGATTATTGGGTCCATTGATCCCAATGTCCTAGATTTGTAAGAAGTCAAACAAGTCAATGATATATATAGTTGTATTTGATGTATGTTTATGTTCATGCATGTAGGTTAGTAATCATTACACTGATTGGACAAGTGGTCACAAGATAGGCATGTGGAGAGAGTGAAATTCTATCTAAGTCCACAGGCATTGAGTGAAGCAAGCTCACTCAATGCCAGATGACTTAAGAAAGGTAGCTGGACTGAGAAATTCCACTAATTTCACAAATATTTAGTGAAGTAAGCTCACTCAATGCCAGAAGCCAAGGATAAATGATGACAAAGGTAGAAAGGCAGCTAAGTCCACATGTTGAGTGAAGCCAGTTCACTCAACACCATACAACTAAAAAAGCACTGAAATAGGTGTGGATAGTCAAAGGCAAAGTTTAAGTAAGAAGGAAAATTGACTAAGGCAAAAAGCATTGAGTGATGTCAACTCACTCAACGCCATGCAACATAATTTGTCGAGTAAAGCTGCCATAGTCAAAGCCCCAGAGTTTCTGGCAAATAAAAATATACTAAGTCCAAAAGCGTTGAGTGAAGCTTGGTCACTCAATGCCATGCAGTGTCTGTCAAAGCCATAGTAAATCTGTCAAGGAAATTCGACTAAGTTCAAATGTGTTTAGAGAAGCAAGTTCACTCAATGCCATGCTGATTCAGTCAAAGCCTTGGAAGAAAGACAAAAAAATCTGTCTAAATATAAATAGTGTTGAGTGAAGTCAGCTCACTCAACGTAAAGGAAGAAAGCGTTGAGTCATGCTACTACTGTCAATGCCAAAGAGGAAAACAAAATTTTGCTAAGGCAAAATGCGTTGAGTGAATCCAGTTCACTCAACGCTCTCAATGCCAAGGTTGTAGAAAGGGCTGAAGATCAAGCTAAGGCAAAAAGCATTAAGTGAAGCTTATGCACTCAACACTCTCAACGCCTAGAGTTGCAGAAGGATGCCGAATGTTTACTAAGTTAAGATGCATTGAGTGGATCTTACTCGCTCAACGCCTAGTAGAGCAGGAAATTTTCTAAGTCCATATTTGTTGAGTAAAACTTGTTCACTCAATGCACTCAACGCCTTGGTAGTTGTTTGAATTTTTCTAAGTCCAGAATGACTGATGTCAGGAAAGTCAACAAAATTCAAAATGATCATGGAAGAGCTGTAACTCATCACTAAGGATATAACCAGCCATCAAAGCAGCCGTTAAAGCAGCGACACGTGTCAATCAACTCGCTCGATGATGGGATTATAAATAGAAGATAAGATCTGGATCATAAAAAGTTTTCAGAGGGATCAATTTATTATGAAAAAGTTGTGCGAGACTTTGTCTTCTTCTCCCGCCATTGTTGTAGAGACTAGAAGATCGTTTTGACGATTCTGAAGGTTTTTTGAGTTAGTTGTGGCGATCAACATCTGCTGCAACACAATCAAAGATATTCTCTGAGAAAGAAGAAGCAGCCAAGGCCAGCCCTAGCTGTAGTGACTTCTCGATCCAAATAGAGCCTAATCTGAAGATCAATTTCAGGATCGGTGAAGAAGAAATCTGTTTAGGGTTTTCTCAGGACAGAAGGAGAGGCAGAGCAGTTCAATTTCTACCAAAATAGGTTAGTTGATTGAAGACCATCTTTCTTGATCTTCCCTCTTCATCAACACAATCAAAATTCATTTCTGAGTCGATTCCAGCATAAGCATCAGATTCTGGAAGATCTTCATCCTTATTGCTGAGAAGAAAATTGGGCTTAGATTCTCTCAGTTCAAGAAGCTGTAGACTCAGAGAATCAATCTCTGGAGTCTAATCTATATTAATATCAAACCTATCTCTATATGATCTATTCATGATTCGAGTTATAAGCCTAATTTATAAAGGCTGAGTGTTAGATCTGGTGAGATCTATATTGTAAGCCTAAGTTATAAAAGCTGAGTGTAGGATCTGGTATAGATCTGAGTGGTAGGATCTAGTCTTGGATCTGTGTGATAGGGCTATTTTTCTAGCCTATGTTGTAGGGCCTGTGGTAGGTGATCAGGTGATTACTGAGTGGTTGGGCTGTATGCCTGTGTTGTAATTCTTGGTGGAGACTGAGTGATCCTGTGGGATCGTGTTGTAATCTCTGAGGAGCCAAGTTATTGGAGAAGTGCCTTGTCTAACATTCTGTTAGAAAGGTGGGAGGGATAGTGGATGTACCAATACACTTGGAAACCACTATAAAAATCTTGTGTGCTGTGTGTAAATTTCTTGAAAGCTAAATTAATCACTCACAACAAAGCCTAACTCAGTAAAATCTTAAAGAACTCAAAAGAGAATCATAAATATCTTAATAACCTATTCACCCCCTTCTAGGTGATTTACTACCATTGAATTCAAAGACTTTCAAGCGGATACGCTGAGATAATGAAATAAGCCGCTGGGATAGGGTAATTCACATACCCGTGAGAAGCGCTGAGACTGCCTCAGTGGTCCCAGTAGTTGAGCTGAATCTTTCTTAGCTGATTCAGTTGATCTCACTGATTTCCAGTGAATAATTGTCAAAACAAGTTTGACATAATTTAACAATTAATTTTTCCATTTTATCAAATTAATTGAGATTAAGGTTGTTAACCTAACATGCTGATATGGGTCTTTTAGCAGCTTACTAGTTTAGTAGTTCAACTGGTTAAGCAAGCTAGTTAAAGTGATTAACAACTATCTATCTAACATCATAGCAGATTGATTTTATCATAAATATAAAACCGAGAAATAGACAAGTAGATCTACAACTGGAACACTAGATATACATGAGTCACTCAACATTAAGTATTCCTAACTCAATTTTGAAAGAATTGAACTTAGCCTCATCCAATATCTTAGTGAAGATATCAACAACTTGATTTTCAGTGGGGACAAATTAAACGCAAATGTCTTCCATTTCAACATGTTCTATAATAAAGTGATATATAATTTCTATATGCTTAGTCCTGCAATGTGAGACAGGATTCTTAGCAATAGAAATTACACTAGATGAGTCATAATATAAAGGTGAATGACTTACTTTGAGATTGTAGTCCTCGAGTTAATGTTGTATCCATAGAAGTTATGCACAACAGCTCCCTACAGAGATGTACTCTAACTCAGCAGTAGATATTTCCACATTGGTTTTCTTCTTGCTACTCCATGAAATCAGCCTTCTCCCTAGGAATTGACAAGTTCCACTTGTGCTTTTCCAATCTTCCTTGCAACCTACAAATTTTGCATCTGAATAGCTAATTAGTTCAAAATCATTGTTTCTAGGGTACCTAAGGCCAAGGTGTTGGCTGTCCATAAGATATCTCAAAATCCTCTTTATAGTTAAGTAGTGAGATTCCATAGGGCATGCTTGGTACCTAACATAAATACATATTACATACAAAATATCTATACTACTAGTAGTTAAATATAACAAGGATCCAATGATACATCTGTGTATGGATTCATCAAAGGGCTTGCCCTTCTCATCCTTGTCTAGGGAAATATTGGTCCCCATAGGAGTTCTTATGGTGGAAGCTGATTCCATCCCAAATTTCTTAATAAGCTCTCTAGTGTACTTGGTTTGAGAGATGAAAATCCCTTCATCAGAATATTTCACTTGGAGGTTTAAGAAGTACTTGAGCTCTCCCATACTACTAATCTCAAACTCCCCCTGCATATGGTTAGCAAACCTTTTGCAAAGGTTATCATCAGTAGACCCAAATATTATGTCATGCAAATAAATTTGGACTAGGAGACACTTGCCCTTTGTTTCCCTAAGAAAAAATGTGCTATGTATCTTTCCCCTCAAGAATTTATTCTGGATGAGAAATGTAGACAAGGTTTCATACCAAGATCTAAGAGCTTGCTTTAACCCATATAAAGCTTTCTTTAATTTGTAAATATGATCTACTAGTGTAGGATGTACAAAACCTGAGGGCTGTTCCACATATACCTCTTCCTTGAGATTGCCATTCAAGAATGCTGACTTGACATCCATCTGGTAGAATTTGAATCCCTTGTGTGCAACATATACAAGGAACATCCTTATGGCCTTTAACCTTGCAACTAGGGAAAGTTTTGGTCAAAGTCTATTCTCTCTTCTTGTTAATAGCCTATGGCTACCAGCCTTGCTTTGTTTTTGATAACAGTCCCATTCTCATCAAGCTTGTTCCTATAAATCCACTTGGTGGCAATAATGGTATGTCTAGGTGGCTTTGGCGCAAACATCCATACCTTGCATCTTTTGAATTGTTATAACTCTTCTTGTGTGGCATTGATCCAGAAGTTGTCCTTATTTGCATCTTTAAACTTTTTGGCTCATTCTGAGACAGGAAACTAAGGAACAATGCTTCAATGTGAGTCCTGCTTCTTGTGATTACACCTTGATGTTCATCCCCAATGATGAGATTTCATGGGAGATTTCTCAGGATCCTGATTTCAGTAGGCAACATTTATTCATCATATTGAACATCATCTGCTTCTTCTTCAATCTGAACACCTAAAGCCTTATCTATGAGTGTCTCAACTTCTAAAGTTACTGTGCTGGGGATGGGTGTGTCCTTAACAGTCAACTTTTACAATTGTTGGTCAATACCTGCAATAATAAGAGTGCTGGACTAACCCTTATAATGTAGGCTAGTCTCATCAAAAACTACATGCATTAATTTTTCAACTACACGAGCTTTCTTTTTGAATACTCTATAGGCTCTACTATGTGAGATATATCAATCAAGAACACCCACATTGCATTTTTCAGTAAACTTAGAAAGTTGAGATTTCCCATTATTTAAGATATAACATTTGCAACAAAAGATTCTAAAATATGAAATAATTGGTTGTTTTCCTTTTAGAATTTCATAGGGGGTTTTCTCATAGGCCTTATTAATGGAGGCTATATTCAGAACATAATAAGATGTATTGATTGCCTCAGCCTAGAAGTATTCTGGTAGAGAGGGGTCACTAAGCAGTGTTTTTGCCAGCCTCTATTAAGGTCCTATTTCTTCTCTCAACCACTCTATTTTCTTAGGGGGTTTTGGAAGAGGAAAACTCCTGGGTGATAACAAAGTCTTAATATAACTTTGTCATGGCCCCAGATTGAAACTTTGTACTATGGTCAGTTCTAGTTTTGACCACTATACATTGTAATTCATTCTGGTCAGCCTTGACATAGGTTATAAAGCCATATAAGGTATCTGACTTCTTCTTAAGGAAGAATACCCATGTATACCTAGAGTGATCATCTATAATCACTAGGGTATGTAACTTCCCACCTAGGCTTTGAATGGGAAAAGGACCAAATAAGTCCATATAAAACAAATAGAGACATCGTTTAGTGTCTTTGGAGCCAATAATTTTAAAGGTGGTGCTTATTTGCTTTCCCATTTGGCATGCATGATATGGACCACTTTTAACACATTTTAAATTTGGGCTATTTCTAATCAATTTTTTGGAAACAATTTCTTCATTGTCTTGTAGTTAATATTGGCAAGTCTTTGTGCCATTGAATACAAAGAGACTCTCTCATTAGCTACAAAACACATATGTGATAAGGAATTATTGCAAATAAAATCTAAGCAATATACATTTTCACTCCTAGTTCCTGAGTGGAGGACCTCTAGGTCAACAAACTTCTTGATCAAGCACTTGTCATTATAGATGATGGATAAAATTTTGGATTAAATATATTTCCCAAATTCTACGAACTATAAGAAAGGGCACCTATCGTTAATAGTATAAGATATTTTAGAATATGAATTGTTATATTTTTTCATTTTTGTTGACTACTTCTACTCACATAAATTAATATTATTTTATCGGAATGTAAAAAGTGGTTAATTAAACTATGAAATAAAAATAACACTTGATCTAAAATTCCTTTGGATTAAAATAAACTTTCATGAAATGCAAGCTTCTAAATTATCTACTCTGACCATGGAGGTTCCCAAAATTTAAAAGCTCCTCTCTTGAGAATACACTCTCGAGTAAACTTAAGTTGATCGATTAAGACCACTCAGCCAGTCGAAACCCCTAAGCTTGCTTTACGTGGTGAACCCCGCTATTAGATTTGACTCTAATCCGGAAGATTTTTGTCATCCTCTCTCGAGGAGTGCATGAAACTCATTCTACCTTTGAGTGATCTACTCGTATCCACAACCTCTCGGTAAATCTAGGATATAGATATAGGGTCGAAAACATATTCATGAAAGTGAATTCAACACAAATTAAATCAAAGATAAATTAAACTGATGAAAATAGAGCTTGACAAATGAAAAAAATTTATTTTATTCCAAAGTTTATCATGATCAAGTGCTAATAAAATTAGTTACTTAACATGATTAAGAAAATACATAAAAAGAGGGACATGATTACAAAATAAAAGAGACTTGAATTAAAAGTACCAAAGCAAAACTAAATTATTAATTGGAAAAGTTCAAGAAAGAAATGCAAAATGCTGAGAACTAAACAACTCCTACTGACTTTAATTCACCCCCTTAGCTCCTAGTAATGTCTGGAATTTATAATAATTTTTTGGAGAGTCACGCCCCTAGGTCACGCCCGTGACTAGGGGAGTGTAAGGTACGGAACTATCGTCTTGAAAGCCCGGGAATGTTGGGGAAAATTACCAAAAGTTATTCTTTTATGGGTCACGCCCGTGACCTAGGGTCTTGACTGTTGCTAGAAATGGCGGGAAATGAAAATGGCAGGAGTTAATCTGGCAGTTAGTGAAGAGGTCACGCCCCTAGGTCTTGCCGGTGACCTAGGGCATGTAAGCTTGGAACGGTCTGGATCAGAAACTATCTTCTTTATACCGTGTCATGCCATGAGCTGGCTATCATGCCTATGGGGCATGCCCGTGACCTGATGGTCATGCCCGTGCTTGAGGCGTGTAACTTTAATCCGACATACAACTAGAATCTGGAGCTCTTTCGGTCGGCGATGCCCATGATTTTGGTCACACCCCGTATCATAGGGGCATGTAATTTTAAATGATGTGGTTATGACACTGAACCATCTAGAGGGGGTCACGCCCGTGACTTATAGGTCATGCCTGTGACTGGGGAGTATACTTGAGATTTTTCCAGATTTAGTCAGCTTCTTCTCCTGATCAATCCTGTTAGCTTCAAAATGTTATTCACAACCCAGGTTACCCTGAAATAAGAAAAGAAAGTAAATTAGCTAAATATTATTATAAAACTAAATAAAAACTAAATATTAATTAAATAAAAAATACATTAAAATAACTATAATTATTACTTTATCAAATACCCACATACTTAAGCTTTTGCTATTTCAGAGCAAAACTATGAGAAGCACTTATAAGAAATTAATATAATTTTTTAATTAAACTAAAAATTTATTAAATCAAAAGAAAGTTAAAAATAAAATTTTGTGATTCAAAAATTTAAGTCATAAAATATGAAATTAAAATGAAATGAGCAAAATATTTAGCAAAAATTTCTCAAATAAATTAATTAGAATTCAAATTTGAGTAGTTAAGCAAAAAAAATTAAATTAAAATTATTAACACCCTTAACTAAAAAGAAACTTAAAGGAAAAATTCAAACTACTATTTATGCTCTCTTAGTATTTTAATTTATTCTAAAGAAGTTATATTGGCTAATGAGCTTTGAGAACATAAGGCATATGAAGAGATCTTGGATTGGAGGTGATTAATTTTATCCTCTCACCCCACACAATTTTTTTTTATATTTGCATATGTTTACCAAGAAAATTATGAATTTTATCCTCTCTTTTTTCATGACATATGAACAAATATTTTTTCTCTCTTCATATAAAAAAAAATTGATTGGAAGTAATGAATTTTATCCTCTTACTCCATCTTTTATTTTTTGGGTTGCATATGTGTACCAAGAAATGCTTGATTCCCATGACATATGATCTAACCATAAAAAGCAAAATGAATATGTTTACCAAGGGATAATTTATTTTATCCTCTTATCCGCATGACATATGCTCTAACAAAAAAGGAAAGACTAAGCAAATTTTTAGATTAAATTTAAAAAACTAGAGAGCAACTATAGTAAATTAAATTTTCCTAAGAATCTTAAAGCATAAAGTAACTATAATTAAAATCTAAAATTATAAAGCTTGGTACAACAAAATTGAAACAAATTAGAATAGAAATGAGAAAAGAGGTAAATAAATTACTCTAAACAAATTTAATTCATAAAGTATTTCTTAAAATTGAATCACCTAAAAATTAAATCTAACTACCAATGACGAAATAAAGATTAGCAAATAAAAAATTATTACAATTCTTATAAATAAACTAAACATAAATTGTTGAAAATCACAAAAAATTAAGCAAGGGTTTATTATATTTTTTGGTTTTTTTAAAACATAAATGCTAAAAACATAAATTATAATCCTAATTTTTTTGTTATTTCTTGGACATCCCGAGGACTATCCAGTGATGGGTTCGTAACTTACTAGGCAGTTTTATGGGATTAAAGCCTAACACGGACCTTTCTAAGAAATGTAATTTTATATTTTCTATTTTTTTTATTTTTGATAAATAAAAAGAAAGCAAATTTTTTTGTATTTTTAAAGATTTTTCAACACTTTTTTTGGATTTTTTAAATAAAAACAATAAAGGAGAACCCACCCCCATACTTAAAAATAAACATTTTCCCCAATGTTTATATGCCAAGTAGGAGGGGAAAATAAAAAAAATAATGCATAACAGATTAAATTACAAGAAATTAAAGGTAAGCAAGGGGTGTCTCCCAAGAGAGCTTTTTTCCCGTCTTTAAGCTAAACGCTTATTGTTAAGAAAATGGAAAATAAAAGTAAAAGTGTACGGGCAACTCCCTTAATTCATGTTTCGGCGATTATGCTGAATTCGAATGCCCGTCTACTCCTCCGCTTGTTTTTTGATTTTTCTTCTTTGAATAGTTGACTTGAGAATGTAAATTCAAATCACTTATACATACCTAAGGTGATTTGAATCTTTGTAGATGAGCGACAAATGTATTGGGGATGACATTTGATTGCAATGACACATCTTCTTCATGAAAAATTTTAGTATAATAAAAATCAAATGTAAGCATCTCAAAAAACAAATCGCAAGGAGGAGGCTCTTGCGAAACTATTTATATAAGCTTTTTTGTTTATTTTCTAAAATAAAATTATTATTCAAAAATTCATTTAAATCAGTGGACACAATATTTTCATGAATTTGAATTCCTAAGTACTTATAGGTTGGACTTGAAAATTCATGCAGAGAAAGAGAAAAATAAGGAGAAGAAGAAATATGTTCTTCTTCTATTTCACCCGGTGTGCCCAAATAATAAATAACCTCTTGAAATAGTTATTTTTTATCATCTTCGGTATAAGTAACTAAGGGGGTACATGAAGCTTCATGTACCTCCAATGGAGAAATATTTGGCGATGGAGAAAAATCATTAGAACTAATACAATTTTCATCTAAATTTTGGGGAGATGAATCAAATTGAAATTGTGAAACTTTCCCAAAATTAGAAGAAGAAGCTTGCGGTGAGGAAAAAGAATAACAAAAATTCGGGTCTAAATAATTATTTTCATTACTCGAGAATCCTTCTGATTGATCTTGCCTACAAGAAAAATTAATAGCCGAGTCGGAAGAAAAATTATTTAAATTGGAAAAATTGTTCTCGTTTATGCTCAAAAAATTATTTTCATGAAAATTAGTAAAATTAGAAAAATTATTTTCATGAAAATTTGAAAAATAATTATCATCAAATGAGAATAATTATTATTAAAATTATTTTCGTTAGAATTTTTTTAATAATAATAAAGAAAGCAATCCTCACTTCGATGAGGAGCACCACAATAATAACAAGAAATTTGGCACTTTCATGCGGCTTCCAAAAGATGTAATTTAGTTTGAATCTTGACAACCTTAGCGAACAATTCAGATAGTATTTTGTATTAGAAAGAAAATTTAAAACAACCTTTACTTAATGGAATTAAATTCAAAAGGAAAATTAAAAAGAGAAATGAAGGTAGAGAAAGAGAATGATAAAGTTAATAAAATTTGTGCTTTTAAAATATCAAAAAAAAAAAACTTCCCCAGCAATGACGCCAAAAACATGATGGATAAAATTTAGGATTATATATATTTCCCAAATTCTATAAACTATAGGCAAGAACACATATCATTCATAGTATAGGATATTTTAGAATATCAAGTGTCATATTTTTCCGGGTCTGTTGACTACTTCTACTCACGCAAAATAATATATTTTATCAGAATGTAAAAAGAGATTAACTAAACTATGAAATAAAAATAACCCTTGATCTAGAATCCCTTTGGATTAAAATAAACTCTCATGAAAATGCAAGCTTCTAAATTATCTACTTCGACCGTGGAGGTTTTCAAAATTCAAAAGTGCCTCTCTCGAGAATACACTCTCAACTAAATTTAGGTTGATCAATTAAGACCCCTCGACCAGTCAAAACCCCTAAGCTTGATTTACGCGATGAAGCCCGCTATTGGATTTGACTCCAATCCGGAAGATTTATGTCGTCCTCTCTCGAGGAGTGCATGCAACTCCTTCTACCTTTGAGTGATCTACTCGTATTCACAACCTCTCGGTAAATCTATTATACGGATCAAGGGTGCAAAATATATTCATGAAAAGTGAATTCGACACAAATAAAATCAAAGATAATTCGAAGAGGGTAAAATAGAGCTTGATAAATGAAAGAAGTTTATTTTATTCTAAAGTTTATCATGATCAAGTGTTGATGAAATTAGCTACTTAAAATGATTAAGAAAATACAAAAAAAGAGGGACATGATTGCAAAATAAAAGAGACTTGAATTAAAAGTACCAAAGCAAAACTAAACTATGAATTAGAAAAGTACGTGAAAGAAATGCAAAATGCTGAGAACTAAACTACTCCTACTGAATTTAATTCAACCCCCTCAGTGCCTTGCAATGTCTTGAGTTTATAGTAAATTTTTTGGAGAGTCACGCCCCCAGGTCACTCCCGTGACTAGGGGGTGTATAAGGTTCGAAACTGTTGTCTTGAAAGCCTTGGAACATTGGGAAAAACCTCCAAAAATTGTTGTTTTGCGGGTCACGTCCCTAGGTCATGCCCGTGACCTAGGGCATGTCTTGACTGTTGATGGAAATAATGGGAAATTGAAATGGCGGGAGTTAATCAGACAGTTGCTGAAGTGGTCACGCCCCTAGGTCACGCCTGTGATATAGGGCATGTAAGCTTGGAATGACTTGGATCAGAAACTATCTTCTTTATGCTACGTCACGCCCTGAGCTGGCTGTGATGCCTATGGGTCATGCCTGTGTCCGAGGCATGTAACTTTAATCTGATACGCAGATGGAATCTGGAGTTCTTTCGGTCAGCCACGCCCGTGTCTGTGTTCACGCCTCGTGTCATGCTCGTGACATGGGGCCGTGTAGTTTTAAATGACGTGGATATGACACTAGACCATCTAGAGGGGGTCATGCCCACTTATCACACTCGTGACTTATAGGTTAAGCCTGTGATTGGGGCGTGTACTCGATATCTTTTTAGATTTGCTTAGCTTCTTCGCCAAATCAATCATGTCAGCTTCAAAATGTTATTCGTAGCCTAGATTACCCTGAAATAAGAAAAGAAATTAAATTAGCTAAATATTATTATAAAACTAATTAAAATTTAAAATTAATTAAATAAAAACTACATTAAAATAACTATAAATATTGCTTTATCAGCAGGCAATATCTGATGGGTATCAACATAACTAAACTTGGAGGCTGAGCACAAGTTGATGGCTTCAGAGATTGCCCTATGAGATTGAGCTATAAGTTGGAGAACAACCAACAGTTTAGCTGGTAGGGACTTGGAAGTTGATGCTCCCTTATCCTTGAGTGAGGGGGCTAAGGTACCAAATACAAATGGTCCAGGATTGGCCATTTATATTTCCTCATATGGGGCCTTAAAGGAACTCAAGCCCATGCCCTTCCTTCCACTATAGCCGTGAACATTTTTGTTCACACTATTGTATCTTCCATTCATCCAATGACCATACATACTCTCTTGGTCATACTTGTTGGATGGCAACAAAACTTTCTCAAAAGAGATAATAAGCTGGATTGTATCCTTGCCTTTACTCCTATTCCTTCTTCTAGTATTCCTCTCATGAACCCTAGCCCCTTCTTACTAGTTTGGGAGGTGAAGGTATTAATGAGTGACAATACTGATTTTGGTTTAGAGTATTAAGCCACTAGCATCCTCTCTTTAAGGAGCTTATCTTCCAACTCTTTAATTAATGAATTCTTACTGTTTATGGGTGAGACTTGGATAATGGTGATTGTTTTAAGTTGGGATATCTCTTTGCTCATTTAACTTAACTACGAGGCTGACTAAGTGTGCAAGGAGATATCTTTTCTTAAGGAGACAATCTCCTTGGCTTATCTTTTCACAATCAACTCGCTCTTCTTCAGATCTTCTAAGATTGAACCATAATTGTTAATCAATTGATTGACATCTTCCTCAGATTTTGAGCCATTTTTATCACAGGATGAAGGTGCTTCGGAATCAGGACTTGCTTTATAATCAGTTTTAGAGGAGGAGATGGAATGAATTAATACCTAATCTGGATCAGACTGATCTTAGCTAGATTCTCCTTTTATCATGGCCATAAGTCTATAATAACCACTAACATCTTCACCCAACTCATTATCACTATCAAAGTGTGATAGAGGGGCCATGACTCCTATCCTTATAACTGGATAGTCCTCATCCTCTTCAGCAACGTAAACAACAAACAACCCTATATAGGCTTCATCTTCTTCTTCAAAATCAGAAGATGATGAGTCAGATTGACTCCAGCTCTTCTCATTCTTTGCAATGAAGGTCTTTTACTTATCGCCCTTATGGTGGTGCTTATTCTCACCTTTCTTTTCACGTGTATCTTTTCTTTTGACTGGACAGTCAGCAATGACATGCCCAGGCTTGCTATATCAATAACATATTATATTTGAAGAAATATATTTACTAGGTTTAGCATCATACTTGTCTCCTTTTGCAAACTTCTTCAAAGATTTGTTGTGATCCTTCTTGTAATGTGAGGAGGAGGAATGTTTTTTCTTCCACTGCTTCCTCTTAATCATCTTCTTTAATTGCCTTGAGAAGAGAACAAACTCCCCATCTGACATGTTGCTGTCAAATGAGCTGGATTTAGAGCTTTCTGAATTAGCTGGCCTTCTTGGGGAAGAGGCAATTCTCTCCTTTATCTTCTTAGAGCTCTCAGCCTTGAGAGCCACTGTCATCTCCTTGGTATGGGAATTGATGGTGGTCTCCTCTTCCTTCCTAGTAGATAGTTGTATCTCATAAGGAAGCAACTTTCCAAAAAAAGTGTGAGGAGGAGTTTCAGCAAGCTTGACCACTTCCCTAATATTACAAATCTTTGTGTCCAAATCTCTGGTTAGAGATCTTAGGAACTTATCATTTAGCTCGTAATTCTTGAAGACCCTCCCATAGGTCCTCAACTTATTAACCACTCTGAAAAATCTGTTATAACACTCAGCTATATTGTCCTTATTTTTTTGTCTAAAGACCTCATATTCTTGATTAAGCTTGGATTTGAAAGTCTTTGTTTTCAAGGTCAGCTAACACCTAGAGGGGGGGGGGGGTGAATAGGTCTTTTTAATTTCTTTTTAGAGCTTGTTCTCCTAGATGTAAGTTGTGATTTGTTTACTTAGAATTTTAAGACATTCACAGAAGACACAAGCAATTTATACTGGTTCCCCAGATTTTGGGTACATTCACTGCCCCTCTCCTCTTTTCTAAAAGTATGTTAGATAAGGATCTTCAATAATACTCGGCTCCTTAAGAGCATACAACTCGATCCTGCAGGACCACTCAGTCTCCTTTAAGACCTACAACTCAGGCCCAAGGCCCTATAACTCAGAGATTCAGTAATCACCTATCTCAGGCTCAAAGGCCCTATAACTCAGGCTAGAAGGATAGCCCAACCTCAGATACAAGGGATCCTATAACTCAAGTCTAAGCCCTACACTTAGATCCAAACTAGATCATACCTCAACCTTTATAATCGCATGCCTACAACTCAGATTCACACAAGAATCTTACACTTAGATCCAAGACTAGATCCTATAAAAAATAAAAAAGTTGATAAACAATTAGACACAAGAGAGTTTTCTCTGTGTCTGTCTTCCTGGGTAGATCAGATTACATCCCTATCTTTTTCACAGCAACAAGTTAAAAAGATCTTCAGTCCCGGGCTGCTTGTGTTGGAAGTAACTTAGAATCGAGATTCTGACCTACAGTTGAAGACAATGGATCTGAAGGTTTTGTATCTTCTTCAAACAGCTATCTGTACTAGCAGACTCTGAAGGTTCTGCTTCTCCTCTTAATCAAAATTTGATTCTAAACTTGTTGTCGCTGATGAGAATCGCAACAACTATATGTTTCTGCTTTCAGGTCAATTGAATCAGAACTTATGCTTCAGGCTCGATGTTAATGGCGAGGAAGAAGACGAAGTTCCGTTGCTATGACAATTCAGAAAACCCTAATTTCTTGCTTTGTTTCAGCCAATCTTTCCCTTTTATAGTCAGCTGATCAACGGCTCTTTGCGCTATTGGCACAGCCTAAAAAGTACGAGTTTCCACCTTCCATTTGCAAAAAACAACAACCGCTGGCCACCGGCGCCTTTAAGGGCATACTACATCATTCCCGCAAAGAATTTGAAATGTGTCGACTTTTGCTAACGTCACCCATTCTGGACTTAGCCAAATTCACAGAATCACTCCAGGCATTGAGTGCGTTGAGTGAACTGGTTTTACTCAATGATTCTGTACTTAGCTTATTCTTCAGCTCTTTCTGCATCCATGGCGTTGAGAGTGTTGGGCGGTTGTCCTTCACTCAACACTATTTTCCTTAGCTTCTTCTGAACTCTGCCAACTGCTGAGGTGTTGAGTGAACTGGCTTCACTCAACGCTTCTGTACTTAGAATAATTTTGCTCTGCAAGAAGGCGTTGAGTGTGTTGACTTCTCTAAACGCCATCTTCCTTCTTCCTTAACATTTGACTAGGCATTGAGTGAACTGGATTCACTCAGTTCTTTTGGACTTAGTCAAATTTCGATTTCTCCTTAGGCTTTGACTGCAACAACATGACTCAAATCATTCTTCCACTAGCATTAATTGAACTGGCTACACTCAACGCTTTTGTACTTTGACAGATTTTCTTGTCTTTCTTCTAAGGCTTTGACTGTCCTGGCTTGTCTCAATGCTTTAGCTCATTTGGCGTTGAGTTAGCTGTCCTCACTCAACGCTTCTGGACTTGGACAGATTTTTCTGTCTATATTATTTGTCTTTGACATAAACAACACGTTGTTTAGTGAGTTGGCTTCACTCAATGCTTCTGGACTTATAATCTTTTCCTTTGCTAGAAACTCTGTGGCTTTGACTGAGGCAGCTTTACTCGACAAATTTGCTGCCTAGCATTGTGTGAACTGACATCACTCAATGCCTGTGTACTTAGCCATATTTCTGTCTTCCATTATTGAGACTTTGACAGATCCTGCTGTATTTAGCTCCTTTTATGCTATGACATTAAGTGAATTGTCTTCACTCAACTCCTATGGACTTAGTCACTTTTCTATCTATCTAGCCCACAACATTGTTTCCACTCATCCAATCAATGCGAGAAAGACAAACCTGTATGTATGTGTTGGGTATTGTATCCACAATTACTTGGATTTGAAGAAGACTCCAGTCAAGCTAAGATGGATTCACAATGTATTTGACGATCTTCTATCAAGTTGTGCTTGTAGCTATTCCATGCTAAGTACACACCAATGTCAGGGTGCAGTGGGTCAATATACATGGGTCTGCGCAACGTAATCTCTCGTTGAGCAGATTAGTGTGTTGACTCACGTGTGCTCTCTCTATTGGAGTGTACTTATTTTTAAGTACAGGGTTAAGGCAGATCAAGAGCAGAAGAAGGAGCAAAGATGGGTCAAAGACCAAGTCATCAAGGGAAGGAAGAGAAAATTCTTCTAAGTCAAAACCGATGGGAATCACTAAGTGATTCTCACCGACTTCGACGAGGATCGTTTGTGATTCCCGCCGATTCGACGAGAAAATGTCTTCATTCCCGCCGACTTCTTCCAGCTATCAGTTTTCCAAACAGAAATTCTGCCAAGGCAGAATCGACGGGAATCACTAAGTGATTCTCGCCGTCTTCAACGGGAATCGTTAGTGATTCCCGCCGATTGGACGAGAATCAGTCTGCATTCCTGCCGATTTCCTCCGGCTGACAAGGTTTCCAACTGGAATTCGGCCAAGGCAGAATCGACGGGAATCGTGAGTGATTCCCACCGACTTCGACGGGAATCACCAACGATTCTCGCCGATTCTGCCTTAGGCAAATTTTCTTCGTTCGCTGGACCGAACCATCTTGCCGTACGCTGTTTAGGCCGGGGCTAGGGTTTCTCCTTGTGGGCCCCACAACTATCATTAGTGTTGGCTCTGGTATATATAGTCGCGTATTTTGAACATGAACTGTAATCCATTCTCGGGAATCAAAAGGAGGCCGAGCGTGACCTAGCCGATCGCGGAAACCGCCGATCACCTCTAGCTGCTCGCAAGTTCGTCGTCGCCATTGATCGTTGATCTCAGTTCTTCTTTGATCTTTCGATGACAGTACTGAGGCAAGCCGAGCGTCTCACGCATCTCTCTTGAGATCTCTTGTCTCTCGATTCATTGAACAAGACTAGTTCTTCATTCCGAATCGGTGGAGACGATTGATCCAACTGAGATCGTTCGTAGACCTTGCGTGCTTCGTCAAGAAGTTTGGATCTACAAAGTATCGCCGCCGCAATCACTTGCCACCGCCGATCTTGACAAGATCCTCTCCAAGAGAGAAATCCGGTTGTGGATTCTTCGTAATCTTCAAGCAAGCTTCAAAGAACGAAGAAGGACACTGAGATCTCAAAAAGCGTTGTTTGTATTTTCTTTTACATTCTATTTTGGTTTATTGTAAAGGAATTTTTATTCCTAGTTGTAAGGGTTGGGTGCAACCCGTGGTGGTGGAGTTGTGACTCCTTTGTTGGAAGGGTTCCTTCCGTAGTGTGAGGATTGGATTTCAATCCGTTTGGAGAAGTGACCGAGTCATCCCTTGGTGGGAGATAGGTCAAAGGGGGAAAGTGGACGTACCCAAATCGGGGAACCACTATAATTCTTTGCGTGTTTTTTGTGCTTTGTTTGTTAATTTGTGCAGGTAAATTCAATTCCGCAAAAGACTGCACGACACCTATTCCCCCCCCATCGGTGGATTTAGTCGACACTAGAAACTTTCAAGTGGTATCAGAGGGAGGTTACTCATCAATAAGGTTAACAACTTGTTGGGATTTGTCTCCACAATACCTCAAATTTGTAGGAAGTCAGACCTTGAACTAAGATGAATTAAGGTGTATTTGATATTGTGTTTTAGTTGTATGTGTGCAGGTTCTTATTGCTAAGTGTAGACCAATGTCAGTCTATAATGGGCCACCAAACACAGGACCATACAATGTAATTCCTTATTGTGTGATCCAAGGTGTGGGCTCATGTATAGCCTCTCTATTGGAACACACTTCATCAACATGCACTTGGACTATGGAGTTTTGAAGTCTATCTCAGAAAAAAATTTCTAAGTCCACATACTCGAGTACTTCTTTAGTATACTCGAGTAAGTGAGTCTGTACTCGAGTAGGTTGGGCTACTTACTCGAGTGGATTCTCTTTATACTTAAGTATGAAAGCTTATACTCGAGTAGATTTTCTTTCACTCGAGTAAGTGATAACTTTACTCGAGTAGATGGTTAGTTACACGAGTAAGCGCTCTGTTTGAACTCGAGTAGATCTGGACTTCTTATCCTAGAAAGTTTCTAAGTCCACATACTCGAGTAGTTCTCTGAAATACTCGAGTAAGTAACTCTGTACTCGAGTAGATTAATTTTCATACTCGAGTAGGTTAGTGATCACTCGAGTAGTTTTCCTAAGATACTCGAGTAGTCTATCTTCCCCATACTCGAATATCTCAAACTCTTATACTCGAGTAGCTCTTCAAGTCTTATCTGAGAAATTTTTCCAAGTGTTTATACTCGAGTATATTTGCCCATACTCGAGTAGGTTCTCTAAGTTACTCAAGTATTGATCCCTGCAACACTCAAGTAGTTTCTATCTTGATACTCGAGTATATTCCTCATATCTACTCGAGTATGTAACCTCTTACTCGAGTATGTCTCTGTCTCTCGAGTATGTCTGTTTGAATTTCCTGAATTTCTCTAAGTCAAGTTTCTTTGTGTATTTTCTAAATGTCCTTTCTGATTGGTCCACGTGTCATCCTTAATTATGCTTATGACCGTTGGAGACCGCCTATAAATAGGTCTTTTCAGACTTGACTAAATACACGCGTTTACAGAGATTAATTTTTAAGAAAGAGAAAATCCCAAAAACCCTAATCCTCCCGTCCGCCGCCATTACTGTTTTCGGAAGAAGCTCTGGATCGTCTTCTCTCTGCCGCAACTATCGATCTCTAATTCTCAAGCGATCCAGACTCAATAAGAATCATCCGATCTCTCCATGCTTCATCGTCTCTGATTTATTTTCTTGATCGTGGTGATTCCAGATCTCAGAATCGTGGATCTCTCACAAGTCTTCTTCAACTGTTTCTGTTCAACCCGAAAAGCTCTCAAGAAGAAGATAAAGTCAAAGATCCAGATCTGTGCTAATTGTTGTTTGTGTTTTTCTTTTCAAACAAATTTCATTGAAGGATATCTATCTCCGAGTGGTAGGAAGTTTTATCTTCCGAGTGTAGATCCGTTTGGGATCGAGTTTTTGAAGGAACATAGTTCCGAGGTGTAGGATTGGTTTGCAATCCGAGATAGTGGAGTAGCCGAGTCTAGTGATTTGCTAGATTGGTGAGGAAAAGTGGACGTACCCAAGATTGGGGAACCACTATAAATCTCTTGTCGTCTGTGTGATTGCTTGATTACTTATCTGTGCTGTGTTATTTTTTTTATTCTGCATTTGGCACGCATTTCACCTATTCACCCCCCTCTAGGTGATTTAGGTTGACAACTTAGTTCTCTCAATTGGTATCAGAGGGAGGTTGATCGTTAAAAGGTTAACACCTTGATCTAATCCTCACCAAGTTGTCTCCAGAGAAGTATCAAGCATGAGTAAGACCAAGGATTTTGCTAAGCTCCCTATCTGCACCAAGAATAATTTTCCTATGTGGAAGGAAAGAGTTAAGTTCTTCATGTAAGCAGTAGATCCCCGGATCTTCATGATTGTGGAAGAAGGTCCGCATGTTCCTATGACTGCATCAAAAATTGACCCAACCAAAAAGGTCCCAAAGAAGTTGATGGACTTAGATAAGGACGAGATTGCACTTGTCTCCCTAGACAAGAAAGCTAAAAATATTATCGCAAGTGCAGTCGATGACTCAATGCTGCAAAATCTTATACATTGCCAATCTGCCAAGGAGATATGGCAATCCCTGGTGACTCTGATGTAAGGGACTGAGGAAGTTAGGGATGATCGGAGATCCCTCTTAAATCAGAAGTATGAAGCCTTCTGACAAGGTCACAAGGAACCCATAACTGACACATTTGAAAACTTCTTTAAGATAGTCAATGGACTGAGAGTGTATGGCCGAGTCTTTACTAATGGGGAGCTGAATGATAAGTTTTTGAGATCTCTCACCAAAGAATGGGACAACAAAGTATGTGCCATCCGAGAGTTTGGCAGACTAGCAGAGACAGATCCACAGAATCTATTTGGCAAGTTGATGTCCTATGAACTGCAGATCAACTCCAGAAAAGCCGAAGAAGAGAAAAGTCGCTTCTCCTCAAAAGAGAAGTCGGTATCTTTAAAGGCTGACAGTTCAAGGAAGGGCAAAGCTGCCTCGCCAGCATCTCCTTAAGAAGTAAGTGAAGAAGAAGGCTCCGAGCAAAGCACCTCAGGCTCAGAACTATCTGAAGGAGAGTTCTCATTGCTTTCGCGGCAGTTCAAGAAATTCTTGAATAAAAAGAAGCAATGAAGAGGCAAGGATGCCTCATACAGAAGATCACGACATGACGGTGATCAGCGAAAGAATGGCTCAAGTAGCCATGACAGGTATAACTCCAAACAGAACAAACAGATTTCAACTGACATTGTTGGTTATTGTTGTAATAATCCAGGTCACGTCATCGCGGACTGCCCTCACAAGAAGAAAGAGGGTGGCAGAAGAGAAGAAAAGAAACCCTCATACCACAAGAAGAGGACAGAGAAGAGCTTATTAGCCAAGAAGAGCAAAACTCTCAGCGACTCTGACTCATCTGAGTCAAGTGAAGAAGAGGAAGCTTACTTCGGGCTCATGGCTCACTTTGATGATGAACAAGTCCCCCAGTTCACTGGGGAGGTAAAATCTCACACTCCTCTCTCTGAATCTGATGATGATAATGAGCAAGAGGGCTATTCCTCTAAGGATGAATCTGAACTCATGGGACAATATAAGAAGTTACTCACGGCTTACGAAAAATGTCGCAGAGTCATGAAAACTCAAGCCAAAGAGATAAAATCTCTACAGGCTAGTGAGAGTAGCTTGAGAGAAGAAGTCACTAAGACTAACTCTCTTTAAGAGGACTTCGATGCTGCTATGGAAGAATACAATCAAGCTCTCAAGCACCTCGACCTTAAAGAGGAAATCATCAAAAACTTGGAACAATAACTCAAGGCTGAGAAGAAACTTGTTGATAGTTTCTCCAAGCCTAAGACAGTTCTTCCACTCGTTGCTGAGTTCTCAGCTAAGGCCAAGGGTGCTGGTATAGGCCACATTGGTGCTTCTAGTAAATCTTCTAGGAGAAACAAGACCAAGAGAAAGAATAAGGCTGCCCAGAAGGCTCTAGCTGAAGAAAAAGGGAAAGCTCCCTTGGAACCTGTATTGTTTAAGAAAGTTATCTTTCCTACGAACGAATTCGACTATGAGTCCACCTATGGACACTTCTCTAGGCCGATCCCCGAGAAGCCTAAGTCAAGATACCAAGGTTAGACTCGTTCTCGTAACTTTGGTGAGAGTGTCTTCAAGGCACCTTATGAAGAGATTCAACTTCAGAACTATGGACCATATGCTCATGGTCATAACATCAAGATGACACCAAAGGTAAAACCTATTGTGGAAAAGCCTATGAAGGAGAAGACTTCATGTAGCTGCCACCATCATGAAGCTTCCTCCTCCAAGAGTGAAGTCCCTGCTAGACCATCGCTTCAGAAAATCAAGCAGGAATACACTAGGCAAAGATACAATAGGTTCGACTGTTGGTGCTGTGGCAGAATTGGTCATTTTGGCATCGATTGTTGGTTCAATTCTAGAAATGTTGCAACCCCTCAAGTTAGTAACGTGAGAATGACCACTCATGAGGCTAATGCTCGTAGGGGGAGTATTCTAACTCGAGACCAAGGACCCAAACTTGTTTGGGTTCCTAAGGCTAAGTGATTGTAATTGCAGGTATGTCCAAAGACCACTAAAATGCCAATCTGGTACTTGGACAATGGATGCTCTCGGCATATGACCGGGACAAGGAGCCTACTCCAGAACTTCACCTCAGTCTACATCGGACCAAAGGTCATCTTTGGAGGTTCAGATCGAGGAATAACTAAAGGCTACGGTATGATTACTAACGGTAGCGTATCCTTTTCGGATGTAGCCTATGTTGAAGGATTGGAACACAATCTCATCAGCATAAGCCAACTATGCGACAGAGGATACGTGGTTGAATTTCATGCTGACAAGTATTTGATAAAATCGATTGACAATATGGAAACTGTTTTATCAGGCACTCGAAGCAGAAATATTTTCTGTTTAAATTTCATTTATATAGACTCTTCCACACCAGTGTGTCTTTTAGCAAAAAGTAGTGCAGCTCTTGCTGACCAATGGCACAAGAGACTACCACATATTAATCTCAAAACTATTAATAAACTATTCTCTCAAAACTTAGTACGTGATACACCTAATGTCAAGTGCGTTATGGACAGTCTTTGTCACGCCTGTATCAAAGGCAAGCAAACAAGGATTTCATTTAAAAGCATAATAGGCAAGGATTCCAATAGAATCTTACAACTTCTCCATATCGACTTGTTTGGTCCACTGCAAGTTAGAAGTTTGGGAGGTAAGGAATATACGTTGGTTATTGTGGATGATTACTCGCGCTTTGCGTGGGTGTTCTTTCTGAAACACAAGTCAGATACCTTCAGTACTGTCACTAGCTTTGTTAGGCAAATCCAGAATATATACAACTATTCCGTAGTCAAAATAAGAAGTGACAATGGAACGGAATTCAAGTCTGGAGCCATGGCAGAATTCTGCGGAAGTCAAGGTATCTTTCATGAGTTTTCCTCTCCTCGCACTCCACAGCAAAATGGAGTAGCTGAGAGAAGGAATAGAACACTCATAGAGGCATGCCGGACCATGTTGAGTGATGCCTCACTTCCAGAGTATTTCTGGACTGAAGTCGTCAATACCGCTTGTCACGTGCAAAATCGAGCTCTCATCAACAAGAACCATGATAAGACTCCTTACGAACTTCTAAAAGGCAGGAAACCAACCATTTCATATTTTAGAATCTTTGGCTGTAAGTGCTTCGTACTTAACAACGGCAAGTATCACACTACCAAGTTTAGTGAGAAAAGCTTTGAAGGTATTTTTGTAGGTTATAGTAGCCATAGTAAGGCCTATAGAGTATTTAATATAAAAACTCTGGTGGTAGAAGAGTCGGTACACATTGTATTTGATGAGATGAGTATGCTGCAAAGCAACTCTTCTAGTATGCCTATTGAAGATGCAGGTACAAAGATGAAGGAACTCAGCTTGGATGAACCTACTCAAGATAAAGATGAGACGTTCATCAAGATCACTTCTACAACCCCTATTGGAGAGGTAGATGATCAAGATGAAGAACACATCCAAGCTGAAGATGCAACTCCAGTGGCTGAAGAGATCCCAGATGCAAGGACTCTAGAGTTCAGATACGTGAAGGATCATCTCTTAGACCAAATTATAAGAGATCCTCGGGATGGCGTCAGAACTCGTCGAGGTACAACTAACAAAAATTTACACTTAAGTTTTCTGTCACAGGTCGAACCAAAGAAATTTGAGGAAGCGAACTCCGACGCATCCTGGATTCTAGCCATGGAAGATGAGCTGAATCAGTTGAAATGATGCAAAGTTTGGACACTTGTTCCTAGACCCAAGAGGAAGAACGTCATTGGGACAAAGTGGGTCTACCGGAACAAGATGGACGAAGATGGAACAATTATAAAAAATAAAGCCAGACTTGTCGCCAAGGGCTATCGTCAAGAAGAAGGAATCGACTTTGACCAAACATATGCTCCAGTGGTAAGACTGGAGGTGATCAGGTTATTCCTTGCCTACGCTGCACTTAAGGGCTTTACCGTCTATCAGATGGACGTCAAGTCCGCCTTCCTGAATGGCGACATAAAGGAAGAAGTGTATGTAGAGCAACCGTCAGGTTTCGTTGACTCAACTTTTCTTAATCATGTTTATTTACCGCAAAAAGCCTTATATGGTCTTAAACAAGCTCCTCGAGCTTGGTATGAAACGTTGTCTACCTTTCTTCTTGAAAACAAGTTCACAAGAGGAAAGATAGACAAGACATTATTTCTTAGGGAAATAAAAGGCAAGATTTTGCTAGAGCAAATCTATGTCGATGACAGTATTTTTGGCTCTACAGACAACAACCTCTGCATGAAGTTTTCTAAACTTATGCAAGGGAACTTTGAAATGAGCAGTATGGGAGAGCTGAAGTATTTCTTAGGGCTTCAAGTGAAACAATCTGATGATGGAATTTTCATCTCACAGACCAAGTTCACCAAAGAGCTACTGAAGAAATTCGGAATGGAGAATGCAACCTCTATGAGGACTCCAATGGCCTCAGCTATGTCTCTGGACAAGGAAGAGAAAGGGAAACCTTTTGATGAAACCAATTACAGAAGCATAATTGGGTCCTTGCTCTACCTTACCGCAAGTAGACCAGACATAATGTTTTCCACATGCGTCTGTGCTAGATTTCAGGTGAACTCTAAGGAATCTCACTACATTGCTGCAAAGCGAATCTTGAGATACCTCAAAGGTACACCAAATCTTGGCTTATGGTACCCAAGAAGTAATGATAGTGAACTAATTGGATTTTCAGATGCATATTTTGCAGGAAGCAAAGACGACAGGAAAAGTACTTCCGGGACTTGCCAATTTCTCGGAAGGAGACTTATTTTTTGGAGCAGTAAGAAGCAGAACTATGTAGCCATCTCAACAGCTGAATCAGAGTATATCTCTGCAGGCAGCTGTTGTGCACAGCTTCTATGGATCAAGAATAAATTTGAAGACTATAACATGAAGTTCCAGAACGTTCCTCTGTTTTACGACTCATCCAGCGCAATAGCAATCGCCAATAACCCAGTCTCCCACAGCCGGACAAAGCACATAGAGCTTCAATATCACTTCATCCGAGAGCATGTGGAAAACGGAGACCTATATCTACAATATGTCTCCACAGACAGGCAAGTTGCAGATATATTCACCAAACCGCTGGAGGAGTCCAAGTTTTCATTCTTCAAAATGGAACTCGGGCTGCTCAACAAAGAGGAATAGTGATGGTGAATTCACAGACAGGCTCAGAGTTGAAGATATCAGTGGAAGTAAATCTCTCCCAAGAAAATTGTATTTCAAAGTGATATACTCGAGTATATAGAGACATACACACGAGTAAACAGAAATACTCGAGTAACAGAATCTACATACTCGAGTAGTTGGTAATCTACTCGTGTATGTACTCGACCTACTCGTGTATGCTCTATCTCCTACTCGTGTATGGCGAAATACACTCGAGTATACGGCAATCAGCAATTTGAAATTTTTTTCTATTCGCACCAAAGTGTTTGCCGCTCCGTAACAGGTATGATGTTATCCTTATCACTCCTACTTAAACCTAATTAGGGTCAAATATATATTTAGAAATCGGAAATCCTTTCCACTCTTCATTCTCCCGAGTAGCCGTCGACGCTTCATATTTCGGAACCCGCAGAGCTCTGTCGTTCTCGTCTTCTGTTCTCCAGAATCGCCGATGGCTCCCTCCTCTAAGATCGAAATCAGCTCAGAGCTCGACCCTGGAGGTATAGCCGACCTCTCCGAGTATTTCCGAAACCTGCTCATTCTGTTCGACACCGCCGGACTCTCGTTCATCCTCCAGACACCGTGCAAAGTCATTTTCCCTACAGTCGAGGAGTTCTTCAAAAATCTGAAGGTCAAGCGAAATGGTACAATTCTAAAATCCAAGGTCAGTGGGATCAAAATCCGTCTGGACAAAACTTCCTTAGCTACTTTGTTAAAATTGCCAGTGGTGGATGAAGAAGATGATCTGACTCCTGAAGATTCCGAAAGAACCAGCTTCTTCTGTGGAATAAACCCGTATGAAGCATATTCGTTCCGCCGTGCAGATTACAATTCAGAGGACAAATTTCTTGTGGATGTGATTGCCAAAGTTCTTCTGTGCAAAACCTATTCCCTCAAAGATATTTCCCAAAATCTTTTTGACGTTATGCAAGACATAGTCTGTCGGAAGAAATTCCAGTTTGGAATGATGATACTGGACAAAATCAGAGAAAGTGTGAAAAAACCAAGCGATGCCAGGATTATCTCACTCCTCCTCCATGAGATTAATCTTACAGTGTTTGATTTATCTAAAGGCACTCCCCTCCATCATATGAAGAAGGTATCCATCCTCTCAATCCAAAGATATGAAATCAAACTCCTCAACACTGCTCAAGCCTCAAGAGCAGCTGTTACCTCAGAAGATGAGCCCAGAGAGACCCTTGTCTCAGATGACAGGATTCCATCTCCTCCTTTACATCACACTATTACCACCTCGGGTGCAATAGTTGAGGGGGAGCCTGCCTCATCTAATCCTCAGCACAAAGCTTCAGAAAACTCTTCTAAGCAAGATCTGATCCAAGATCCTACTCCTCCTCCTTCTCCACCTCTAGAAGATATCACCTCAGAAGTTCAAGCTCAAGGAAACCTTCAATTGGACAAGGATGCTACCGCAAATGTTATGAAAGTTTGTGAGGAAGTTGGTACATTTAGAGATGAAGCAATTGCCCAACTCTCAGTAGATATCACATAGGGGGAGAAGTTAGTCAAAGAACAAGTTGAAAAAATATCTGAACAATCTAAAGCATCTGTGGATAGTCTAGTCAAAGATATGAAAGCAGACATCCTTGCTCAACTTCAATCTGTAAAGTTCTATATCTATGACACTGCTGTATGGGTGCATAATCAGAACTTTCCAAACTCCCAGCTTAACCCTGCCATTATTCCAAAGGTCCTAGATCCTCTTGAAGAACATCCTCCCTCAGGTGCTCCAGATCAGGCTAACTTTCCAGCTCAGGCCAACATTCCAGAGTATGTGCCAGTCTTCTCACCTAGACCTACTGGTGACATGACTGAGCCTCCTCTTTCCTATGATGATGTGTGGCAAGATGATTTTCCTCCAAGTTCTCAGGGTGCCCCCAAAAAGAAAAGGAAATATGGTGACGACGCTTCTGCTAGCCATTCTGCACCAAGGAGAGAGCCTGCCCCAGCTCCAGAAGGTAGACCAGAAGTTGTTGATGCAGAAGTTTGGAGTCCTACCTCAAAGTCTCTTATCCTTGATACCTTGAAGCTGGTAACTGATTTTGGTGAAAATAGAGATCACTACTATAGCAACACAGAATGGAAATCATATGATGTATCTCAAATCAAAATCAGATTACATGACAGAAATTGAGGATATAACAATCCAGCTGCTCCTCCAAGGCCCAAGACCTATTTTCCCAAACCTTTCAGCTACCTGGAGAGGCAAGAGCTTAAAAGAGAAAGACTGCATAGATGAGCCCCTTCTTGAGTGAATGAGGATGTGGATATGGACATTTAATCTTTTGAAATCATTTATATATATATATATTTGATTCTAATTTTGGCTATCTTTATTATTCCTGTTTCGTTTTTTTTCAGTATATATTTTGTTGTTCTTTTTACTCTAAGTAATTCACCTTAGTGTAGAGGGTGCTAACATCTACAAATAGGGGGAGATTGTTGGGATTTGTCTCCACAATACCTCAGATTTGTAGGAAGTCAGACCTTGAACTAAGATGAATTAAGGTGTATTTGATATTGTGTTTGAGTTGTATGTGTGCAGGTTCTTATTGCCAAGTGTAGACCAATGTCAGTCTATAATGGGCCACCAAACACAGGACAATACAATGCAATTCCTCATTGTGTGATCCAAGGTGTTGGCTCATGTATAGCCTCTCTATTGGAACACACTTCATCAACATGCACTTGGACTATGGAGTTTTGAAGTCTATCTCAGAAAAAAATTTCTAAGTCCATATACTCGAGTACTTCTTTAGTATACTCGAGTAAGTGAGTCTGTACTCGAGTAGGTTGGGCTACTTACTTGTAACGCCCCTGATTTTTCTGCGTTTATTTTTATTCTCGTTTGGCGTTACGATGACGCATTTCCGTGGCTTGTGCCATTTGTGGAGTGTGGTTTAGCTCCTTAGAACTGAGTGCCCTATTCTGTAGCCTGTTGGCAAGATCTCCCTAGCAAGCCGAGTCGTTTTGGGTGACCCGGTGTGGCCTCTCGGGGGGATGTTGGTGTTTGGCTTTATTTGGGTATAACTCGAGTTCTGTTCGTCGAAAATTAATTTCAACTTCGCCGTTGTGTTCGTAGCGTGGGTATTTAGCTACGGTGCGAATTTCGTCGAATTCCAAGGTAGTTCGATTTTCGCGTCGTTTTGGTGCTTTATGTAATTTTGTAATAAATTATATTATTATATATTAATATATATATATATAGGATAGAATGCACGATCATCTTCTCCGATTAAAAACCGCCGCCCCTGTACGAGAGGAAACGGGAAACCGCCGAGCCTTGCCTTCCACCGCCGATTCCCGGAGCGTTTGTGGACGAAATTCGATTCCGAGAGTGGATTCGGATTGCTCTAATCGAGACCTTCATTCCTACGATAAGAAATTCGATTTTCGTGGAGCTTTAGGGGGATTGGAATTTTTGGTTTTTGAGGTTTCCGCCATTAAAGTTCGGATTTGCTTGTTAGGTGAGTTTTTGGTGCTGCTCTTTCTAGTGCAGCGTGAAGAGGAGGGAAAGCCGACCAAGCTTCACCGGAAATCGAGGCAAGTGGTGTTCTTGCCCTTGCCAAGTTGTTTTCTTTTGTTTAAAGCCTATTGTTTCTATCGTTTTATCTCCTATTTTCCGTCTCGAATGATTAGTCATAGTTTGAATGGTAGTGGCGCGCGTCGTTGGTAGTTTCCTACTGCTACTGTAGTTGCGTGGGTCGTGTGCGCGTTCCAGTGTCGTTCGGGAAATCCCAACGGTACAGGTTAACCGCGCACGGTCATCAACCGTTAGGGCGCACGACCACTGGTCGTGTGCCTCTGTTCGTGCGCGGCTGTCTTTTTATTTTCCAAAGTTCTGTCTCGGCAATCGCACGAGCGCTGGCAAACAGTGCGCACGACCACCGGTCGTGCGCCACTGATCGTGCGCAGTTGCTAAGTTTTCTGTCAGGTTTCAAGTTTCCCAGGTTCACTTCGCACGATCATCAGCCGATGAGTGCGCACGACCACTGGTCGTGCGACACTGATCGTGCGCTATGAATATTTCTTTTTTTTGGCATCCGTATTTAGCTAGCATCGATGCGCGGGTTAGGTGGGCATGAGTAAGGTAAGAGTTATTGTTGTGATAGTTCGCCTTGCGTGGCACGTTGAGTGGGTGAAGCTCACTCAATGCGGTGTCGAGAGGACCCAGCGCCACGTCGTGTTGAGTCATTTCAACACTTTCTTTTTCTCTTTCCTCGATTTACATTCCCGAGTGAATTCCTTGTTTATATTTGTAATTTCCTTGTCGGTCATGTTTCTCTTTCCTAATGGCCGAATCGTGGGTCGTGGGTAGTAGTGGTGGTTTGTAGCACTTTATGGGGGTGGAGTTGTGTAATTTAGCCAAGGCCACTCGTGTTTTTTTTCTTGCTCCAGGTATGGGCTGGGCATGTGGGTGGAAGGTCCCTTGTGCTTTCACGTGTAGACCCTCGAGCTTATTGACTTGGATATGGTGGATGGGGGGACTGAGTTTGCCTCCAATCCGGTTCCTCGTTGTTTATTTTTGCTACTACCACCTCCCACAGTTTAGGGTGTTAGAAGTTTCTTCCTTGGTAGTTTGCAGCACTTTGGGCTCTTGGTAGCCTAGTAGGCCCTGTAGGATGTTGTTCCTGGGCTGGGTTGTTGCTGTTTCCTCGCACGTTGTGCTTTTCTTGTTGTCCTGTTTTGGACAGTTGTGACTCTTTCTACTGCATGTTTTTCAGGTACTTTTCCCCTTTTGGTTGACTCTTTCATGCAGTTTTACTTTGTTTAGCTTGCTGAGGTATTCTGTTTTCTTTTGGAATACCCCAGGTTCTGAGCCGTAGCCAGTTGGGTGGCTAGTTTGCAGTGGTGGTGTTGGTGGTCTCTTGGACCTTGGAGTTCCGTTTGCCGTGTTGGTGAGGTAGTTTTTCAGTACTTTCTTACAGACTTACATGTGTGTCAGTGGGTTCGTGTCAGGTTGTTGGCGCCCACTGGTAGTTGTTACCTTTGTACTGGATATATTTACTTATGCTGCTACCGTTTTCTGGAGATAGTCTACTTGCCCTGAGAAGGTTTTATGCTAGGTTGCTAGTTATTTTTAAACTATAATTATTATTATAAATAAAGCTCATGATCAGCATGTTTTATAAAACGTAATCACTATTTTTCCAAATCACGTATAAAGACCGTTTTCTTATATATTATATAAATTAAATGTAGGGTCTTGCATAGCATGAGTGGTTCTCTTGGGACCCTTATGCGCTCCTTAGGATGTCAAACCTGATAAAGTATTTTCCTTCCGCAGCGTTTAAATATAGTTTTCTTTTGTGGACTAGGTGATCCACTAAGCCGGGGGATACGCCTCTAAAATATAACTGATTTTCTAATCATTAATCACATGATTTTCTTTCATTAAGTGGGTAGTTGGTCTTGCCTGAGCATCAGCAGTTATCCCCTGCTTGATGTGGCATCATGACGCGTGTTTTCTCTTACTCTGATAATTCTTAATTCGGAGAAAATGCGGGTTGTGACAGTTGGTTTCAGAGGGAGGTTGCTTGACAAGTTAGTTGAGCAACCTTCCTTTGTTTGCTTTTTAGTAGTTCAGCATCATGTCATTCACACACCGATATGTCATCAGCAAGTCTTGGCAAAAGCACGAACACTACACTCATAGCATAACATGAAGTATACGGGGCATATTATGTAGTATGGGATGCATAATATGTGTTCGTATATGGATCCACCATAGGGGCAATATGTGAGGGTTATGTAGTATGGGATGCATAAACTCACCACATAGCTGCGACTAGCACGTTTTCTTTTTCGTTGCATGAGAATGTTATGTAGTATGGGATGCATAACATTTTCATGTGTACGCCGCTCATAACATGCATTAGGGCCTTTTTTAGAATGCATAACACAAACATGCATATCATAACATTGCATAAGCACAACGTGCCATGCTAAAGACTGGCAGGATGATATATGTACACACATAAGTTTTCAAATTAATATAAAAGTCATGCATTCCCGATCTAGGCACAAGAGTTAGTAAGGTGGTGGTTAACCATCCTAGGTTAGGGCATAACATATAAATTTTGTTAAAAAGATAAACTCTCAGAGCAAGTTTAGCAGCTTTAAGTCTATATCTATATATGTATGGTCTGTACTTGTGTTTTGGTTCTAGTCGTAGATTGGGGATCTGATTTGGGGTGGTTATGATTATAGGATGGCTAGGCGTCCTGCGACTCGATCGACTCCCCTGTCTGAAGGTGAGTCGTCTGGGGCTCAACGTGATGCGGTAATCGAGAGTCTGCGTCAGAGTAACAATTCCTTGGGCAGACAGTTGGAGGAGGTGCGAGCCCAGATTCAGTCTTTGGTGGCGGTCGTGGCAGGTCAGACTCAGGGTGTGCAAGTCCCTATGGGGGGGGGGGGGGGTTAGCTGTTCCTCCTCCTCCTGCACCCTTTAGACCTCCAGTGGTGGTGCCAGCAGAGATGGCCTTCATCTCGCAGTTTCAGAGGCTGAGCCCTCCCACTTATGATGGGAAGGCAGATTTCATGGTGATAGACGACTGGCTGATCTCCATGGAGGAGATGTTCTCGTACTCAGGGATTGCGGATGATCAGAGGGTGATAATAGCCGCCTATCAGCTTAAAGGTTTGGATAAGAGTTGGTGGCTGAGTGAGAAGGAGAGCTTGGTAGCCGGATGCTCTTGGGAGGTGTTCAAGGAGATGCTGTTGAGGAAGTTCTTACGCTCGGTCGAGCGTGACCGCCTCATGAACGACTTCCTCCATCTGAAGCAAAGGCAACTCACGGTGGGTGAGTATGAGATAGAGTTCAACAAGTTGAGCCGTTTTGCCCTGGGATTGGTCAGCGTTGAGACTGATCGAGTTAAGCGATTTCTCGGTGGTTTGAGGAGCGAGGTGCAGCAGTTGACCAGTACTTATGGGTCAGAGACTTATGCAGGTGTAGTAGAGGCTGCTCTGAAGGTGGAGGCTATTGAGACCGCGAAGAGCAGAGGCCAGCAAATGAGGTTGGACAAGAGAAAGTCGGTGGAGGAGAAGAAACCCCAGGTACCCGGTGCGGCTCCGGGAAAGAGGGGCAAGGTGGAGTGCAGCTTCTGTGGCCGGTCAGGCCACCCTGCCGAGAAATGTTTCAAGAAGGCAGCAGCTCAGAGGAAGGAGCAGGTTCATGCGATTCAGGGTGCTCATAGGAGAGATGTCTCCTATTCCGTTTGCAAGCGATCTGGCCATGATGCGGCCCAGTGTTGGACCAAGGATAAAGTCTACTTTCAGTGTGGGCAGAAGGGTCACATCAAGTCGAGGTGTCCTCAGTTTCAGCCAGCTCTTCCTGCAGTTCCGTTACAGGCTTTACCTCCACCTCAGCGTGTGGACAAGGGAAAGGGGAAGCTGAACGTGATCTCTTCCGAGGAGGCTCAGGCTTCGACCCAGGTCATCTCAGGTTAGTTGGTTGTTGTTTTTCCAGCCTGGTAGTTCTTTTTGCTAGAATGTTTGCAGTATTGTTGTGGTAGTTCCTTAGTTTTCTATGCTCCTATAGGGAAATTTAAGGTAAAGAACCGTTGGGCGCGGGTTCTGTTTGACTCCGGCGCTACCCACTGGTTCGTGGCTAGAGCCTTTGTGGAGCGACATCGGTTGACCTTAGATCGTGTTCGGGATTCCTTCCGTGTCAAGTTTCCCTCTGGTGAATCTGTGTTGTCGGATTTGGGCATTTTGGATTGCCCTGTTTTGTTGGGGAACTTTCTTGCGAAGGCGGACCTGAAGATGATTGATCTGGAAGACTTCGATGTTATTCTGGGCATGGACTGGATCTCTAGGTATGATGCAGTCATTCAGTGCAAAGGAAAGCGCTTGGACTTCATCAGGGACGACGGTCAGCCCGGCAGCGTGTATGCTGATCCGTGTCAGGATTCTCCTGTTATCTCTGCGTTATGTGCTCAGAGGTTGTTTCTTTCTGGTTGTTATGCTTGTTTAGTCTCGGCGGTTGAAACCGCTGTTAGCGTACCACGCTTGGAGGAGATTCCTATTGTTTGTGGTTTCGCCGATGTTTTTCCTGATGACCTTCCTGGTCTTCCTCCCGAGCGGGATGTTGAGTTTGTGATCGATTTGGAGCCGGTACGCGTCCTATTGCTAAGGCGCCGTACCGGATGGCCCCTTGTGAGTTAGAGGAGTTGCGAGGTCAGTTGGATGAGCTGTTGGCTAAAGGTTTTATCAGGCAGAGTTCGTCGCCTTGGGGTGCTCCTGTTTTGTTTGTAAAGAAGAAAGATGGATCGATGCGGCTTTGCATCGACTATAGAGAATTGAACAAGGTCACTATTAAGAACAGGTACCCTCTACCGAGGATCGATGATTTATTTGACCAGTTGCGCGGTAGCACGGTGTTCTCCAAGATCGATCTTCGTTCTGGTTATCATTAGCTCAGGATCCGTGAGGCGGATATTCCACGGACTGCGTTTAGATCGAGGCATGGACACTTTGAGTTTTTGGTGATGTCATTTGGTCTGACCAACGCACCATCAGCCTTCATGGATATGATGAACAGGGTGTTCAAGGATTTCCTCGACAAGTTCGTTGTGGTCTTCATTGATGACGTGTTAGTTTATTCTCGTAGTGCTGAGGAGCATGAGCAGCATTTGTGTTTGGTCCTATCAGAGTTGAGGAACCACAAGTTATTCGCCAAGTTGAGCAAGTGCGAATTTTGGTTGCCTCAGGTTTCTTTTCTAGGCCACGTGGTGAGCAAGGAAGGGATCTCGGTCGATCCAGAAAAGATTGCAGCAGTGATGGATTAGAGTAGGCCAAGTACGCCTAAGGAGATCAGGAGTTTCTTAGGGTTGGCTGGATATTACAGAAGATTTGTGGAGGGTTTCTCTTCCCTAGCTGCACCGTTGACCAAGCTGACTCAGAAGAATGTGGCATTTGTTTGGAGCGAAAAGTGCGAGGAGGCTTTTTGGAACTAAAGAAGAGATTGTGCACTTCCCCCGTTCTGACCCTGCCTACTGAGGGTGTGGATTATGATGTATATGTGGATGCTTCGCTTGTAGGTATGGGATGCGTATTAATGCAGGTTGGGAAGGTGATTGCCTATGGGTCAAGGCAGCTGAAGACTCATGAGAAGAATTATCCTACGCATGACCTTGAGTTCGCAGCGGTTATTTATGCATTGAAGCTGTGGAGACACCTACTTTATGGGGCTCAGTGCAAGATCTTCACTGACCACAAGAGCCTGAAGTACGTGTTCACGCAGAAGGAGTTGAATCTGCGCCAGCGACAGTGGCTGGAGTATGTGGCTGATTATGATGTAGAAATCCAGTATCATCCGGGCAAGGCCAATGTGGTGGCCGATGCCCTGAGCCGAAAGACGGGAAAGATCTTTAACCTCTCCGCCGATCGGTTAGTTGAGGAGTTCCTCCTTATGGATATTTCAGTGGGATGCTGTGGTTTGCAGAGTAGTTTGTCAGTGGCAGAGCCGTCCTGGATTTCTTTGACCAGACTGCACCAGAAGGACGACCCGGATCTGTTGCACTTGTTCATCAGGACAGAGAAGGGAGAGTTGCCAGATTTTGCTATCGATGATGCTGGTACTTTGAAGTACCGCGGCAGGTTTTGCATCCCCGCCGTTGGGGATATTAGAGGTATGATTTGCAGAGAGGCTCATGGATCTAGCGTTGCCTATCATCCAGGATCTATGAAGATGTACCGTGACTTAAGGCAAATTGCCTGGTGGTATGGCATGAAAGGTGATATAGCCCGATTTGTTGCTGAGTGCCATATTTGCAAGCGCGTGAAGGCCGATCATGGAAGGCCTGGTGGAAAGTTGACCCCGTTAGAGATCCCGACTTGGAAGTGGGAGAGTATATCTATGGACTTCATTACGGGCTTACCAAGATCTCCGAGGGGATTTGATTCTGTTTGGGTTATAGTGGATAGATTGATGAAGTGTGCTCACTTCGTGCCTTATAAGATTGATTAACCGATGAAGAAGATAGCGGAGTTGTACTTGAATGAAGTCATCCGACTCCACGGTGTGCTGGTTAGCATCATTTCTGATCGAGACTCCCGGTTTACTTCTCGTTTTTGGCAGAGTCTGCAGGAGGGTTTGGGTACGGATCTGAGATATTCTACTGCGTATCACCCACAGACCAATGGGCAGACGGAGCGGGTGAATCAGATTGTTGAGGATATGATCCGATGCTATATTTTAGACCACGGCGGAGCGTGGGATGAGCGGCTGCGACTTATGGAATTTGCTTACAACAACAGTTATCAGGAAAGTTTGCAGATGGCTCCGTTCGAAGCCTTGTATGGGAGGCGCTGTAGGACTCCGTTGTTTTGGGCCGAGGCTGGTGAGAGGCTGTTGTTGGGTCCTGATGCGCTGGAGGATATGGAAGTCGCCCTGAAGCTTATTCGGGAGATGCTTCGTATAGCTCAGGAGAGGTACGAAAAGAACGTCAATCGGCGTAGGTCTGCTTTGGAGTTCTCTGTAGGGGACCTTGTATTTCTTAAGGTTTCCCCAATGGTGGGTGTAAAGAGGTTTGGTAAGAATCGGAAATTGGACCCAAGGTATGTGGGCCCGTTCGAGATTTTGGAACGGATTGGCGTGTCAGCTTATAGATTGGGTTTGCCAGCAAACTTCCCAGGAGTTCATAATGTTTTTCATGTTAGCCAATTGCGGAAGTGTGTGCGCAGTAGTGGGCAGGTCTTGGACGTTGTGCCCCAGTTGGAGCCCAACCTCTCTTTTGTTGAGGTGCCGGTTCGTATTTTGGATACTCAGGAGCGAGTGCTGCGAAAGAAGTCCATACCGATGGTGAAAGTTCTGTGGAAAAATCAGGATTTGGAGAGCGCGACTTGGGAGCTAGAGTCGGCCATGAGGAGGGCTTACCCTCACCTGTTTCCCTGATTTGATCGGTATGTTTCCCTTCTAGTAACTCCTATTGGTTACTTTTCCTTCTTTAGTAGGAGTGTTGTGCGTAAAGTTTCGGGACGAAACTTTCTTTTAGGGGAGTGACTGTAACGCCCCCGATTTTTCTGCGTTTATTTTTATTCTCGTTTGGCGTTACGATGACACGTTTCCGTGGCTTGTGCCATTTGTGGAGTGTGGTTTAGCTCCTTAGAACTGAGTGCCCTATTCTGTAGCCTGTTGGTAAGATCTCCCTAGCAAGCCGAGTCGTTTTGGGTGACCCGGTGTGGCCTCTCGGGGGGATGTTGGTGTTTGGCTTTTTGGGTATAACTCGAGTTCTGTTCGTTGAAAATTAATTTCGACTTCGCCGTTGTGTTCGTAGCGTGGGTATTTAGCTACGGTGCGAATTTCGTCGAATTCCGAGGTAGTTCGGTTTTCGCGTCGTTTTGGTGCTTTATGTAATTTTGTAATAAATTATATTATTATATATTAATATATATATATATATAGGATAGAATGCACGATCATCTTCTCCGATTAAAAACCGCCGCCCCTGTACAAGAGGAAACGGGAAACCGCCGAGCCTTGCCTTCCACCGCCGATTCCCGGAGCGTTTGTGGACGGAATTCGATTCCGAGAGTGGATTCAGATTGCTCTCGTCGAGACCTTCATTCCTACGGTAAGAAATTCGATTTTCGTGGAGCTTTAGGGGGATTGGAATTTTTGGTTTTTGAGGTTTCCGCCATTAAAGTTCGGATTTGCTTGTTAGGTGAGTTTTTGGTGCTGCTCTTTCTAGTGCAGCGTGAAGAGGAGGGAAAGCCGACCAAGCTTCACCGGAAATCGAGGCAAGTGGTGTTCTTGCCCTTGCCAAGTTGTTTTCTTTTGTTTAAAGCCTATTGTTTCTATCGTTTTATCTCCTATTTTCCGTCTCGAATGATTAGTCATAGTTTGAATGGTAGTGGCGCGCGTCGTTGGTAGTTTCCTACTGCTACTGTAGTTGCATGGGTCGTGTGCGCGTTCCGGTGTCGTCCGGGAAATCCCAACGGTACAGGTTAACCGCGCACGGTCATCAACCGTTAGGGCACACGACCACTGGTCGTGTGCCTCTGTTCGTGCGCGGCTGTCTTTTTATTTTCCAAAGTTCTGTCTCGGCAATTGCACGAGCGCTAGCAAACAGTGCGCACGACCACCGGTCGTGCGCCACTGATCGTGCGCAGTTGCTAAGTTTTCTGTCAGGTTTCAAGTTTCCCAGGTTCACTTCGCACGATCATCAGCCGATGAGTGTGCACGACCACTGGTCGTGCGACACTGATCGTGCGCTCTGAATATTTCTTTTTTTTTGGCATCCGTATTTAGCTGGCGTCGATGCGCGGGTTAGGTGGGCATGAGTAAGGTAAGAGTTATTGTTGTGATAGTTCGCCTTGCGTGGCACGTTGAGTGGGTGAAGCTCACTCAATGCGGTGTCGAGAGGACCCAGCGCCACGTCGTGTTGAGTCATTTCAACACTTTCTTTTTCTCTTTCCTCGATTTACGTTCCCGAGTGAATTCCTTGTTTATATTTGTAATTTCCTTGTCGGTCATATTTCTCTTTCCTAATGGCCGAATCGTGGGTCGTGGGTAGTAGTGGTGGTTTGTAGCTCTTTATGGGGGTGGAGTTGTGTAATTTAGCCAAGGCCACTCGTGTTTTTTTTCTTGCTCCAGGTATGGGCTGGGCATGTGGGTGGAAGGTCCCTTATGCTTTCACGTGTAGACCCTCGAGCTTGTTGACTTGGACATGGTGGATGGGGGGACTGAGTTTGCCTCCAATCCGGTTCCTCGTTGTTTATTTTTGCTACTACCACCTCCCACAGTTTAGGGTGTTAGAAGTTTCTTCCTTGGTAGTTTGCAGCACTTTGGGCTCTTGGTAGCCTAGTAGGCCCTGCAGGATGTTGTTCCTGGGCTGGGTTGTTGCTGTTTCCTCGCACGTTGTGCTTTTCTTGTTGTCCTGTTTTGGACAGTTGTGACTCTTTCTACTGCATGTTTTTCAGGTACTTTTCCCCTTTTGGTTGACTCTTTCATGCAGTTTTACTTTGTTTAGCTTGCTGAGGTATTCTGTTTTCTTTTGGAATACCCCTGGTTCTGAGCCGTAGCCAGTTGGGTGGCTAGTTTGCAGTGGTGGTGTTGGTGGTCTCTTGGACCTTGGAGTTCCGTTTGACGTGTTGGTGAGGTAGTTTTTCAGTACTTTCTTACAGACTTACATGTGTGTCAGTGGGTTCGTGTCAGGTTGTTGGCGCCCACTGGTAGTTGTTACCTTTGTACTGGATATATTTACTTATGCTGCTACCGTTTTCTGGAGATAGTCTACTTGCCCTGAGAAGGTTTTATGCTAGGTTGCTAGTTATTTTTAAACTATAATTATTATTATAAATAAAGCTCATGATCAGCATGTTTTATAAAACGTAATCACTATTTTTCCAAATCACGTATAAAGATCGTTTTCTTATATATTATATAAATTAAATGTAGGGTCTTGCATAGCATGAGTGGTTCTCTTGGGACCCTTATGCGCTCCTTAGGATGTCAAACCTGATAAAGTATTTTCCTTCCGCAACATTTAAATATAGTTTTCTTTTGTGGACTAGGTGATCCACTAAGCCGGGGGATACGGCCTCTAAAATATAACTGATTTTCTAATCATTAATCACATGATTTTCTTTCATTAAGTTGGTAGTTGGTCTTGCCTGAGCGTCAGCAGTTATCCCCTGCTTGACGTGGCATCATGACGCGTGTTTTCTCTTACTCTGATAATTCTTAATTCGGAGAAAATGCGGGTTGTGACATTACTCGAGTGGATTCTCTTTATACTCAAGTATGAAAGCTTATACTCGAGTAGATTTTCTTTCACTCGAGTAAGTGATACCTTTACTCGAGTAGATGGTTAGTTACTCGAGTAAGCGCTCTGTTTGAACTCGAGTAGATCTGGACTTCTTATCCTAGAAAGTTTCTAAGTCCACATACTCGAGTAGTTCTCTGAAATACTCGAGTAAGTAACTCTGTACTCGAGTAGATTAATTTTCATACTCGAGTAGGTTAGTGATCACTCGAGTAGTTTTCCTAAGATACTCGAGTAGTCTATCTTCCCCATACTCGAATATCTCAAACTCTTATACTCGAGTAGCTCTTCAAGTCTTATCTGAGAAATTTTTCCAAGTGTTTATACTCGAGTATATTTGCCCATACTCGAGTAGGTTCTCTAAGTTACTCAAGTATTGATCCCTGCAACACTCAAGTAGTTTCTATCTTGATACTCGAGTATATTCCTCATATCTACTCGAGTATGTAACCTCTTACTCGAGTATGTCTCTGTCTCTCGAGTATGTCTGTTTGAATTTCCTGAATTTCTCTAAGTCAAGTTTCTTTGTGTATTTTCTAAAAGTCCTTTCTGATTGGTCCACGTGTCATCCTTAATTATGCTTATGACCGTTGGAGACCGCCTATAAATAGGTCTTTTCAGACTTGACTAAATACACGCGTTTACAGAGATTAATTTTTAAGAAAGAGAAAATCCCAAAAACCCTAATCCTCCCGTCCGCCGCCATTACTGTTTTCGGAAGAAGCTCTGGATCGTCTTCTCTCTGCCGCAACTATCGATCTCTAATTCTCAAGCGATCCAGACTCAATAAGAATCATCCGATCTCTCCATGCTTCATCGTCTCTGATTTATTTTCTTGATCGTGGTGATTCCAGATCTCAGAATCGTGGATCTCTCACAAGTCTTCTTCAACTGTTTCTGTTCAACCCGAAAAGCTCTCAAGAAGAAGATAAAGTCAAAGATCCAGATCTGTGCTAATTGTTGTTTGTGTTTTTCTTTTCAAACAAATTTCATTGAAGGATATCTATCTCCGAGTGGTAGGAAGTTTTATCTTCCGAGTGTAGATCCGTTTGGGATCGAGTTTTTGAAGGAACATAGTTCCGAGGTGTAGGATTGGTTTGCAATCCGAGATAGTGGAGTAGCCGAGTCTAGTGATTTGCTAGATTGGTGAGGAAAAGTGGACGTACCCAAGATTGGGGAACCACTATAAATCTCTTGTCGTCTGTGTGATTGCTTGATTACTTATCTGTGCTGTGTTATTTTTTTATTCCGTATTTGGCACGTATTTCACCTATTCACCCCCTCTAGGTGATTTAGGTTGACAACTTAGTTCTCTCACAACTTGAGTAAGATCCCGTGTCTAGTGTCAAATAGAAAACAAGACTCAAGCATGGAGCTGTACACTGATTTCTCTCCCCTGAGACTGCCTGCATGCACAAAAGAATATTTTCCCATCTGGAAAATGAGTGTTCAGTTTCATCTAGAAGCCATTGACTCTAGTGCTTTATTCATTGTGGAAGAGGGTCCCTTTATTCCCATGAAGGCTTCTGACTCTGGAGAAGATCTCCAAATCCCTAAGAGTCCCGCAGAGATGTCTGAAACTGAGATCTCACTATTCAACTTGGACAAGCTGGTAAGACAGATCATCTCTAATATTTGGTCAGGTTCTTCTCTTACAAGATTGGATAAGTGCAAGACTGCAAAGTCCATATGGGAAATAATCTCTGACCTCATGGAGGGAAAGAAGACTGCCGGGACTGAATGTCAGCAAGAGGATGAAGCATATGTGGGGGTCCTCATCTCTGATGATGAATGTCAAGAACAACTTCTCAATATCAGGGCTCCAGTGTCTCTGTCTGAGACTGAATAAGAGATTGAGGAATGCATTTGTGATGAAGCTGAAACCCCAGTCTCTGCAGACCATAACTCTAACCCTGATCAGCACAATCAGGATCAGGTATATTTCTCTCCTTGCTCCCTTCTTCTTATATCTCCTGAAGACAGGAGAAGTTCAGAGGTTTGTCCATCTTTTGATGCAAGGGAAATCGACAGCTTCAATCAAAAGATTGAAAGTCTTGATTCCCTTCGTCGAGCCCTTCAGAAGAGAAACTTGATTGTTAAAGAACAAGCTAAGGAAATTGCTCAGCTGAGGACCATGATGGACCTCCAATTGGAATCCATCAAGGTGAAGGACTCAAAGATCTCGGATCTAGAGTTTCACGTAGAGACCGAGAAGAGGATAGTATCTAACTTTTCCAAGATAGATGCTATTAAGAGAAAGGGAGAAAACGGGTGGATCTCGCGAATTATAAAATCATGGAGAAATGGGGAAACTGTTTACAGACCCCCCACACCGAGTAGGAGGGTCATTCATCAATCCTTCAGGTATGACCATAAGAACAACTATGGTCACTGCAAGAATGATAGACCCTCAAGTGGAAACACCCATAGTGCAAGTGCTGTGATGGCTACCCATGAGAAAATACACATGGCTCATCATGAACCGTTTGTATTTACGGCCTCAGCCCCCTCACTTCATGACATTGCTAGAACAAGTTCTCACAGTAGATCTTACCACCCTAGGACACAGGGAAAGGGGGTTGGCAAATATGTTGCAAGTATCTATGGGGCCCCCGGATGTGTGCTGGCTGAAAAGAAAGCACCACCTCCCAGGCCACAGGACACTCACCACATGCTCTCCACTCGCCCTCCCTCGAGTCTTGGTGGAAAGGGTAAATCTGTGAGCAAAACCTGCTCTGCCCCTGTCAGACCTAAGATCGTGACTAACTCAGTCAGTAGATCTGGTCAAAAAAGGAGATACAATATTCATGAGTGTTGGTGCTGTGGCAGAGTGGGTCACTTTGCCATAAATTGTTGGCACAATCCTTCTATGCCAAGGGCAAGGGTATGTCCACATCCTTTGGAAAGAGACAGCCTTCCTGTAAGAAATCCTGTGGGAAGGGATGCTGTATTTTATGCTGACAAGATCCTAGGACCCAATACCTATTGGGTTCCTAAGGTAAGGTAATTATTTTTTTTGCAGGATAGTCTAGGTACCCATGAACATGATGGGACCTAGACAAGAGTTGCTCCAAGCTTGCTTTGGAACATGAATATGGGATAAGAGATAATGCTAACTAAAGTGTCCTACCTATACATGATACCCGTCATACTTCGAATAATGGATCCGAATGATCAACCTAGTAATCCTAGGTACGCACATTCAGTTTCGAAAATTGAATCACATTACATAGATATACATATATATCCAGACACATATGTAGATTCTCCTTCAAAATATATATATATATACTCACCTGAAATGGAAGGTCACGCAAGCTAATAACTGTATGATCCTTAGTTTGGAATATGATAAATTTTTTATATCATTGATAATGTGTGACAGTGGGTGTCAATTGGTCCGATGAAACTCAAGGGACGCGTACCAGTAGTTGGAACTAAAATTTTACATTTTTACTCACCAAGAAATAACCAGTGTTTATTTCTAGTGTTAACCTCCCTTCGACTCGACTTAGCTATTTTGACCGGGAAATTTGTTATCCATCATTTAAAAGGGTAAAGTTTCGAATTAACAGGAATTCCCGTCGAGCATTTTAATCGAACGGTAAGACCGAAAAAGGTCTCCCGACCGTCAATTTAAATTTATTGATATAGAAACTATCAAGTGATATAAAAACTATCAAGTGTCATTCCCGTCAAAAGTAGCGGAAGCCTCACCGACCCTTCAGCTCCCTGCAGGAAGTAGCGGAAATCTCGCTATCTCCTGTCGACTCTATGGAAACCTCGTGGGATCCCTTGAATCTTGCGGAAACGAGCCTCCCGTCGCTCCGCAATCATCGATTCATTGACTCACGTCGTCTCCCGTCGACTCCCGCAATAGTCGACCATCGTCTCCCATCAACTCAGTGTTCCTATCATCGGCATCAGCTCAACGTGGGTGTCTCGCCGATCCACCGCCGGCCCTTCAGCCCTGACTCTCCTCGGCCTAGGGCTACTCTCCTCTCACCGCCTGCTACGCGTTTCCTTCCCTGCACCCTCCGTGTAAAAGGTAACTTCAGTTGCTCTCTTGAGATTCACCATTTTCAAGGATCATTCCCCTTTTTGTTCAGTTCCTATAAACTCTAGATTTAGATAGAGTTAATTCCTTGAGTGTAACTCGTTTAGGTTCATAATGGCTCCTCGAACAACGATCGGGCTCCTCAATGGAAGTGAGTTGGTTAGGACAGGCTTTGCCCATGCTTCAAGTGAATTCGGGAATATCATCTTGATGCTAGAACAAGACGGGCTCTCCTTCATTCTCGAGCACCCGTGCAAGGCCCTAGACAAGGAAGTTCTCGAGTTTTACGCAAACTCCAAGCTGCGTCACGATGACACCCTGATAAAGAGTAAGATAGCGGGGCTAAGGATAAAGATGACGATTGCAAAACTATTACATCATCTCCAGTTCTCCAGCTCTGTATAAGAGGACTATCTAGATGAAAATGATCGTACGAGGATACTACTCTTCCATGGCTTGGCTCGAGGGACCAAGGCTATTAAACGCAAGGACATGAACGAAGAAGGAAAGCTCCTCTCAGATATCATAGGGAAGGTTTTGATCTGCAAACCTGGCTCCCATGATCACATTTCAGGTGACATGTTTAAGATTCTGATAGCTATAGTGTGTAGAAAGAAGTTAAACGGGGTGGGGGGTGGGGGGGTGGGGGGTGGGGCATGTTATTTGAGAAGATAAAAGATACCCTACGTACTCTTAACTTCTGGAGAATCATCAGTCTATATTTGAATCAAATGGACGGAGATAGATTTGATATGACTAAGGGAGTTCCCCTTCACTACCTAAAGAAGATGGACTCCAACATCTTTGATAGGTGGGAAAGAAGAATTGCCCAAGGGGGTGCGTCTGGAACATGTGTTGATGAAGAAGACAGAGCACCGGAGTTCACAAATCCTTCGGATGAGCCCAGTGAAGTTCCTGATCTGCTGAATACAGGAACCATGGGGAGTCATTACGCAATCCTTCTGCTTCTATCAGGATGGAACCCTCAGTCTCAGATCAAGTAGACATTGTTACTGATATTACTCTCATCACTAAGGATGCAGTGGATTCCCTCGCTACTGATCAGACTGACGAGGAGGAAGTCGAGGATGATGTGGAGAATGCTGCTGCTAGTTAGAATGGTGTGGATTCCCCTGAATAGCATGTTGCTGAGGAACTTGATAATGAGCAAGCTGGAAAGGATATGGTCATGAGGGAGATTGATGTTGAACTCCCTTCTAAGGAACAAATTCAGGCAAGGGTCCCTGATGTGACTGACGCAACAGTTGAGGGGGAGCCCTCCTGGCCTCAGGAAAAACTTGATACTATGAAAAAGGGGGTGATTAGTATACATGGAAACTTGGTAGATGCTTCATCTATCCCCCCACAGGAGACTGTAACTTTATCAAGCTCCACAAGTGAATCTGAAAAGAAGAATCCTGACTCACAGAGTCCTATTTCCCCAGAGCACGACCAGGCCATACATCAGGATCATTCGTTAGGACCTAGCCTGGAAAATCACACCGTAAATATCATTCAAGGTATAGTTGATGAACTGAAGACCTCTTTTGAACGATCTCACAACAAGGTACTTAAACGAATTAAGAAATTAGAGGATTTGATGCTAAAGAATGTTGTGGAGATAAATCACAAGCTGGATATGATGGAACAAAGATTTGAAGCTAAGTATGCTGAGGCCGGCACTGCCGTCAATCTTCTGATGCAAGGGCTACAGAACAATACAGCTGACCTGACAGTGGTAAATCAAAATGCTCATGTTATGGCCAACAATATCAAATTGTTCGATGCCAACATGGCAACCCTCAACACGAATCAGAATACATTGCTGGCTGATTTTACTCAGAATGTAAAGCATATAGATGAGTCACTGCATTCTTATGCAAACTCAATTGCCCTAGAAGCCAAAAAGGGGGAGAATGAATATGCAGCTAAGATGGCAGGGTTAGAGCAAATCATGGTCGACAACTTCAAATAATCAAACGAATATGTATTTGAAAGCTGTCATTGGCTAGCTCAGCAAGCTTCAGGTATACATATTCTTGTTAATCCTACTGATGATGTTACTGCTGCTTGTTTGAACCAACAAAGTCGGCTCCTCCTAAAGCTCGGATCTAAGGTTGCAGCCTACGCCTACTTTCTCTGGACCATGCTCCCAATAGGATTCCCGGAAAAACAGACTGAGGGCTTTATCTCGGAGGTCCCACCTCTTACCCGGAAGAACTTGTGATTCTCCCCCTCCCTAGCCAATGCTGAGCTAGGTGCCTGAAAGAGAGAGAGAGAGGGATTCCAATGCCTTTCTCTCAGACACCTTATCGGTCTATTTATAGGCCTCAAGATTTGAACTGCAAATAACAAAATCGAACAACTCATGAAATTACCAGAATACCCCGGGTCGGGTCTGCAAACAGCCAAACTCCACTGTTTTGAAGGGCTATGGGCAGACCACTAGGGGTAAAGGAGTAAAAACCTCTGAAGCTGGAAAAAGGAACCGTTTGCCGCCTGAACCGGTCTTTGCCCATTAACTGAACCGGTCCTCTAACTTCCTGCTGAACTGGTGCTTGGCGAGAGCGCCACCTGGGTTCGTCTCGCCTAGCGCGAATTGATCCTCTCTTGGACCCGTCTCGCCTAGCACGAATTGATCCTCTCTTGGACCCGTCTCGCCTAGCGTGAATTGATCCTCTCTTGGACCCGTCTCGCCTAGAGCGAATTGATCCTCTCTTGGACCCGTCTCGCCTAGCGTGAGTGGATCCTTTCTTGGACCCATCTCGCCTAGCGTGAGTGGATCCTCTCTTGGACCCATCTCGCCTAGCGCCTTATCTGCTCCTGGGGTCTTTCTAGTCCTCTCTTTTCCGAGTCCTCCTCGTGCGAGCCCGAGGTTGTACACAATCCCCGCTCTTTTCTAGGTTGTCTAAGCTCGAAAAGAAAAGTTCAACCGAGGCTCGTATCACCATATCGACTCTATGACAGAATCTTTTTCTGGTGGGGGGCCCCTCCCCCCCTTAAGCCTATAAATAAGGGGTTCCTTCCTGTATGCGAAGAATCTCTTCCTTCCATATTTCACCCCATCCATTTCAACTATCAAGTCTCTTAGTAAGAGCTTCCGCGATCGCATCGCGCTGGTGCGCCAAAGAAACAAGGCTAGCGCGACGGCCCTGAACTTAATTCCCATGCGCACTTCCTCCTCCCTACCGCACTCTTCCTCCAATCCGAAGAAGGCGAGGAAGAATGACCTTTCTCCCTTAGTGGAGCAGCCCTCTCGCGACCCTCCGGAGAAGCGCATCCCCCCTACTTCTTCCTCTCCCCGAGAAAAGGAGGTAAAACTCTCGCTTACCTTTCTTCCTCTTTATCCTCTCCTCATTGTGCTCTTTTTTATTTACTTTCAGAGAACCTCCGCGCGTTATCGTCCTGGTAGCGCTCGAATTCGTCTCGCAGACCGCCGTCCAGACTATGTCTCGCCTCCACCGTCCACCCCTCCCTCTACTCCTGAAGCGAAGAAGGGTGACCCTTACAATGTCTCCGCGACCACTCTCCACTCCGCTAAGGGCCCCGCTTCCTTGGACCCCCCTACTCGCCGTCAACATTCTTTTGAAGGCCCCCCTTTACCCTATTCCTTGCTTTGTAGATGTACGGGTGGACTCACCTGCTGAGGATTCGCCTGCCGAGGAGCGCTCAAGACAGGTAGTCTTCTCGCCTCTTCCTCCTATAGGCGAGATCGAATACTATATGGGTGATCCTATGGATCTGCTGGAGATGAAGCGTAGAGTGGCCGAGATGTTCCGGAAGCAAGCGCTCATGATTCATGAGTTCGAGAAGGATAAACACGCGGCTGATCGACGGATCTACTGGCTGGAGGTGGAGTGCGCTCGCCTGACTTCCGAAATTGATGAGGATATTGAGATAGACAAGACTTATCCCCAGGCGATCCTGAGCGAGGTCGACCAGCAGCTCCGTCTCGCGCGTCGTGGAGTAGACGCGGCTCGCGACTTTCATCTCCCCAAACGGCCTCCTTGTGCGAGATCTCATGGCGTCGGGCGCTGGAGATGGCATAAGAATTGACGAATTCCCGTTTAGCCTCGCGTCTCGCTTCCTTTTTATTCCAAACTCTAATAATAACTTAAGCAGTGCTCTTGCTAAAACTTCTGCACCCTGCGAATTGTGCCGCCCGTCTCGCGCAGGGAGTGAATATTTTAATAATTATCTGTTTCGATAATTTCCTGTTTCAATGATTTATCTGCTCTATTTTCTTCGCCTTAATCTATTAGGGTAGAGTGGTACATGGTTCTTATTAGTGTCACATATTTGGTTAACAGGACTTTATCTAATAATCTGTTTTTTTTCTTTTTTCTTTTTTTTCCTCGCGTTGCCTCTCGGCTGGGAGCTTATGTTGGGCTATGCCAATAGAGGTCCGGAGAGAGAGAGAGAGAGAAAAAAGATCGGTCGCCTCTTCCCCTTCCTCTGCATGATTTTCCCCGCCTGTTCATATTTTCCCACTTATCCTACTTGCTATAAATACAGCCCCCTCTCAGGGTCACGCTCTCGTTTTTTATGTTCCAGTGCCCTAACCCTTATCCTTCTTCCTTCCTTTCCTTGCGTGGTGCTCTCGTCTTTGCCCTGTCTCGCCAATTCCTCTCGCGCCTCCCCTTTCGCCCTTTCGGTTGTGAATGGGGAAGAAGAAAGTTAAAGAGGGGGAAGGGTGTAGCCGGCGTGGGAGGCGATTCGCTGATCACGATTCCCCCCCGACCGTATCTCTGAGGAAGAGTACAACGCCTTCACTGGCGATTTTTTGCTCGAGGGGTTCGACTCGCGACCTCCTAAAGTGGGCGAGTCGATTAACATCTTCTGCTCTGGAGAACTCGCTTTCCTCGTCTCGCACTTCGAGGTGGGGTTGAGACTGCCCCTCTGGCCAGAGGTTAAACAGGTCCTAAAATACTTTGGAGTAGTCCCTGCGCAACTGAACCCTAACGCCATCTCAGTGCTTGTCGCCTTCGCCAGATATATGCGCCGGGAGCGCATCGAGTTTAGTTTGACCGTCTTCTGCAAGCTATTTATCTATCATGCTAATAACGACTGAGTGTCCTACTTCACTGGGCAAGGTCTAAAGGTTTGCGAGACGCCTAACAAAAACCATCATTGGCTCACCCGCTTCGCCTTCATTCGTGGCAATGTTGGAGGAATCCCGGTGGCGCCCGTGTCGCCCGCTGAAACATTCTATGCGACTCCCCAAGTTGGGGGTACAGACAAACTCCTCTGCAACTTCTTCTCTGGCAAGAACTTTGAGGTCCAATTCTTGAGACGTGGCCTCGACTCCCTTCTTCCTGTACTCCCTGGCAAAGGTAAGCTCTCGCCCCCCTTTGTTTTCGTTTCTTTATTTTAACTTACTTGTGACGTCTCATCTCGCCTATTATAGGAGAGAGGAATGTTCCCGTTCGCCCACCCTACAAAAGCAGCATCAAGCCATCTAAGGATGTCGCTCTCGCCACCATGGCGGCTGAGGCGGTGAGAGAAGCCCTGCCCCCTCCCTCAAGAAGAGGCCTGCTGAAGGCTCCGCCCTGCCTCGCCTGAGCCTTGCAAAGAAGAAAAAGGTTCAAAAAGTGGTGTCCCTTCCCGCCAGAAAAGTGAAACAAGTCGCCATCGAGCCAGTGGAGGTGCCGGAATCCCTGACCCCTATTTCCCTGGGGTCTCAGTCTCCCAGGTCCCCTCCTCGGTTGTCTTATCAGCGTGCTGTCGCGTCTACTGGCGAGACGAATCAGTCTTCCCGGCCCGCTGACACCTCCCTCAATCATCTAGGTCCCCCTCTCGCGAGGTGGGCTCTTCCAGTCGCCCTGACCCTTCTGTCCATCAAAATTTCAACATGGGTCCAGTGATCTTGGATGCTGCCAACAACCCGACTTTGATATGGGATAAGGGGGCGAACATCGTCTCCATATCTACCCTCCTTCCCCCCCTGGACGGAGCAGGACAAGCCTACAGGCCATGCCTTCTCTCTGGGCTTTGGTCTTTATGGTGGTTCAAAGCCAAATCCCGCCGACGAGCCTCCTTTGCGAGATCTAATTCTGAGGGCAGCTCACTCTCAACTGCGCACCCTGGAGCTCTCGCACCGGCTCTCGCGCTGGCTAATTTATAATAATTGAAGCTGGAGGGAATCTGAGGCAAAACTGGTGGCGGAGCGTGAGAGGTCTGAAGATCTCGAGAAGAGGTTGGCCGTGGCGGAGAACCTTCTCGCTAAGGTCCGAGGCGGTGTGGTAAGTTCTTCTCTACCCTCAGCTTGTCTTATATATACATATACCCTTGACCTCATCTGACGAATGGGCCTCTCGCAGGATGCTGAGACGGCCGATAGAATGCACTCACGCATAGCAACCTTGGAGACAAAGGTTAAGGGCCTGGAATCACAAGTCACCTGGATTCAAACTGCTGCCCTCTTGCCTTCACGCGTGACGATTCCCCAACCGACTCCTCCCCATTATTCTCATGAGGAGGTCGAGGAACTCTGCAAAGACGCTAATATTAGAACAGCTGAGCTAATTATGAAGATGATGAAAGAAATGGGGGTCATCACGGAGGGCTGCGAGGATGTCACCGCTCGCGACCTCGTGCCGGAGATTTACGACGATGAGGGAGATGACTCGTCATCAAGCGCGAGAGAGTAGAAGAAATCTGGGGAAAAGCCTAGGATTGCCTTTCCACTTTCTTTTGTATACACACTTTCGTATTAAAACATTTTTTATATTAAGACATCCTGTTATTTTTGTAAAAGGGGGTTCTTCAGGACAAGTTAGACCATGATGCTTGGTCATGTTTCTTTGTATGTGAGACATCTTGGCTCTCTTTTGTTTTTCCAATATACTTGTTTTTTCCTCTCCAAACAACCTCCAAACACCGAGTGAGACTACAGCCCTGCCAGCTTGATGAGAGCCTGGTCAGCGGGTCTGCTCGGGGTCTCCTCTCCAAACAACCTCCAACCACCGAGTGAGCCTACAACCCTGCCAGCTTGATGAGAGCCTAGTCAGCGGGTCTGCTCGGGGTCTCCTCTCCAAACAACCTCCAACCACCGAGTGAGCCTACAGCCCTGCCAGCTTGATGAGAGCCTTATCAGCGGGTCTGCTCGGGGTCTCCTCTCCAAACAACCTCCAACCACCGAGTGATCCTACAACCCTACCAGCTTGATGAGAGCCTTGTCAGCTGGTCTGCTCGGGGTCTCCTCTCCAAACAATCTCCAACCACCGAGTGAGCCTACAGACCTGCCAGCTTGATGAGACCCTGGTCAGCTGGTCTGCTCGGGGTCTCCTCTCCAAACAACCTCCAACCACCGAGTGAGCCTACAACCCTGCCAGCTTGATGAGGGCCTGGTCAGCGGGTCTGCTCGGGGTCTCCTCTCCAAACAATCTCCAACCACCGAGTGAGCCTACAACCCTACCAGCTTGATGAGAGCCTGGTCAGCGGGTCTTCTCGGGGTCTCCTCTCCAAACAACCTCCAACCACCGACTGAGCCTACAGCTCTGCCAGCTTGATGAGAGCCTGGTCAGCGGGTCTGCTCGGGGTCTCCTCTACAAACAACCTCCAACCACCGAGTGAGCCTACATCCCTGCCAGCTTATGAGACCCTGGTCAGTGGGTCTGCTCGGGGTCTCCTATCCAAACAACCTCCAACCACCGAGTGAGCCTACAACCCTGCCAGCTTGATGAGAGCCTGGTCAGCGGGTCTGCTCGTGGTCTCCTCTCCAAACAACCTTCAACCACCGAGTGAGCCTACAACCCTGCCAGCTTGATGAGAACCTGGACAGCAGGTCTGCTCGGGGTCTCCTCTCCCAACCTCCAACCACCGAGTGAGCCTACAGCCTTGCCAGCTTGATGAGAGCCTGGTCAGCGGGTCTGCTCGGGGTCTCCTCTCCAAATAACCTCCAACCACCGAGTGAGCCTACAACCCTGCCAGCTTGATGAGAGCCTGGTCAGCGGGTCTGCTCGGGGTCTCCTCTCCAAACAACCTCCAACCACCGAGTGAGCCTAAAGCCCTGCCAGCTTGATGAGAGGCTTGTCAGCGGGTCTGCTCGGGGTCTCCTCTCCAAACAACCTCCAACCACCGAGTTAGCCTACATCCCTTCCAGCTTGATGAGAGCCTGGTCAGCGGGTCTACTCGGGGTCTCCTCTCCAAACAACCTCCAACCACCAAGTGAGCCTACGACCCTGCTAGCTTGATGAGAGCCTGGTCAGCGGGTCTGCTCGGGGTCTCCTCTCAAAACAACCTCCAACCACCGAGTGAGCATACAAACCTGCTAGCTTGATGAGAGCCTGGTCAGCGGGTCTGCTCGGGGTCTCCTCTCCAAACAACCTCCAACCACCGAGTGAGCCTACAACCCTGCCAGCTTGATGAGAGCCTGGTCAGCAGGTCTGCTCGGGGTCTCCTCTCTAAACAACCTCCAATCACCGAGTGAGCCTACAACCCTGCCAGCTTGATGAGAGCCTGGTCAGCGGGTCTGCTCCGGATCTCCTCTCCAAGCAACCAAAGCAATCTTGTTACGCGAAACGAATATCTGAACTTGTATTGTATTTAAAAATCACGCCAAACTTACAGGTATTAAAAAACGAAAATATTCCATCAGAAGAAATAAACCATAAACATGAGAGACAACATCAAGGGTAAAATCGCTTTAGATCATCTTCGCTTTGGGCGCGATCGAGGGATACCCCATCCACATCCTGGAGGTGGTACCCTCCTTACTTTAAGACCTCCTTTATTATAAAAGGGCCTTCCCAGTTGGGGTTGAGCTTCCCCACGGAGGCCCCTCTACCTGCCGCATCCACTTTCTTGAGTACCAAGTCTCCCTTCTCGAACTGCTTGATTCTAATGTGCTTGTCAAAATACCTTGACATCCAGAGCTTGACCTCCTCCTGCCGAATGGACGCTAGCTCTCTGAGTTCCTCCACCAAGTCGAGAGAGAGCCTTTGCTCCTCCCCGTTGTCTGCCTCCCATTCTTCATTTGCCTTTCTCGCCTCTGCAACCCTAGGTGACTCAACCTCGAATTCAACTGGTATGATGGCCTCTGAGCCATGGGAAAGTTTGAATGGTGTCTCTCCCGTGGTGGTACTCGGCGTGGTCCTGAAGGCCCAGAGGACGGATGGGAGCTGCTCCACCAAACTCCCCCTTAGGTTTTCTACCTTCTTCTTCAAGAGATTCACGATGACCATGTTTACGGCTTCCACCTGCCCATTGCTTCGAGGGCGGTGTACCGAGGCGAACCGAAGGTCTATACCTAGCCGGACACAGAAGTCCACGAATTTTCTACTGGCGAACTGTGGTCCATTATCCGTGACAATGGCCAGAGGGAGCCCATGCTTGCAGATTATTTCTCCCCATACGAAGCTTCTGACTACCTGAGACGTTTCTTTTGCCAATGCCTTCACCTCCAGCCATTTTGAAAAATAGTCCACCATGACAAGCAGGAACTTCCTCTAGCCACTAGCCGTGATCGTGCACAATCTTTGGGCCAGGAGGAGTTGAAGAGGAGAAAATTCCTGGCAGTTCCTGCATCTTTTTGTGAATTCCTCAGCATCCTTTCTAAGAGTGGGCCAGAAGTATCCTTGCCTCAGCACCCGGCTTTCCAAGGTCCGACTTCCGGAATGGCTGCCACACTCCCCCGAGTGAATCTCCTCCAGCACCCTTGCGACCTCCTTTTCAGACACACACCGAGCAAGCAGTCCTGATAGCGTCTTACGGTATAAGGTCCCCTCTTTCACCAGGTAGTATGCCGATTTGTTCCTGACCTGCTTTTTCTCAAGGTCCCCCTGGTAATCGTCCGGTCGTCAAGAAGGCGATAAATGGGTCCATCCAGGACCCCTGCTGATTAACTTCCATCAACTCCCCCTCTTTTATGGAAGGCCTGAAGAGTTCTGTCATGGTTCCTCTGTCCCGAGGACCGTGCTTAGCGAGCAAATCTGCTCGAGTGTTTTCTTTCCTGGGGATGTGTTGAACTAAGAAGCGGCAAAATTGTCCGATGATACTTTTTACCTTCATTAAATACGATTGGACGGCGGGTTCTCTTACTTCAAACTCCCCCTTGATATGTCCTGTAACTAGTATAGAATCGGTGGAGACCTTGATGTCTTGTATGCCGAGCTCACAGGCCAACCTCAACCCTGCTATGATGGCTTCGTACTTGGCCTGATTGTTGGTGAGGGGGAAATGAATCTTTAGAGCCTGTTCGATCCAAGTTCCCTCGCGACTTACCAAAATTATCCCACCCCCAAAAGAGCTTTTTACTGAGGCCCCGTCTATGAGCATCTCCCAAGTCACTACGGGAGACACCTCGACCTCCTTGACTTCCACAACGTAATCTACTAAGAAATCCGCCACTTCTTGCGCCTTGATGGACACCCGAGGAACGAAAACAAGATCAAACTCACTGAGTTCTATTGACCATTTGGCTAACCTCCCCGAGTGCTCCACCCCCTCCAGAATACGACAGAGAGGGTGGTCTGTCACGATCTGGATGGAATGAGCTTGGAAGTACGGCCTGAGCCTCCGGGCCGAGATGACGAGGGCAAAAGCGAGTTTCTCTAAGATAGGGTATTTTAGTTCTGCCTCTCTGAGGACCCTGCTTACGTAATAGTTTGGGAACTGCTTCTTGCCTTCTTCCCGCACGAGGACCGAACTCACCGCTCCCACCCCCACTCCCAGGTACAAAGACAAAATCTCTCCCTCTCGCGGTCCATGGAGTAGCGGTGCTTTGGTGGGTTGTTGCTTTAGGGCTAAAAAGGCCTTTTCACAGTCTAAGGTCCACTCGAATTTCCTTCCCCCTTTCAACGTTCGAAATAAAGGTGAGCACCTTTCTCCTGCTCTGGAAAGGAACCGTCTTAACCCAGCCAACTTGTCAGTGAGACGCTGGACCTCTTTGGCACTCTTCGGAGATTCCAGTTCTAGGATTGCCTTGACTTTGTCCGGGTTAGGCTCTACTCCCGATGGGGTGAGGAGATATCCTAAGAACTTTCCCCTACTGGCCCCGAATACGCATTTTAGAGGATTGAGTCTCATTTTGTATTCCTTTATGGTCCCAAAGGTTTCTTCTAGATCTTCAACGTGGGACTTGAGGTTTTGGCTCTTGACCATCAAGTCATCTACGTAAACTTCAAGGTTCCGTCCCTTTTGTTTTCGGAAGATCCGATCCATCATTCGTTGGTAGGTCGCCCCCGCATTCTTTAACCCAAAGGGCATCATGTTGTAGCTGAAGCATCCATCTTGGGTTATAAAGTTGACATCCTTGATGTCTGGAGGGTGCATGCGTATTTGATGATATCCTGAAAAGGCATCTAGAAAAACCGACGGCTGAATCGACCAGCGCGTCGATTCGAGGCAGGGGATCACAATCCTTAGGGCATGCTTTATTTAAAGGAGAAAAGTTGATACACATCCTCCACTTCCCCTCCCCCTTTTTTACCATCACAACATTACTCACCCACCCCTTATACTTATTTGTCGATATGAACCCTGCCCGAAGTAGCTTCTCCACCTCTTCTCTGATAGGCCCGACCATCTTGGAAGCGATGGACCTCTTCTTTTGCTGTATGGGGCAGACCTTGGGGTCGAGGTTGAGGCGGTGGCACGCTACGTCCGTGTCGACCCCTGGCATGTCAGCTGCACTCCAGGCATATATATCGATGTTCTCTTGCACGGACCTCCGGATTTCCTCCTGATCTCTGGGGGTGAGCTCTCCGCTGACCTTGATCTTCTCTTTTTGCCCATCCTTCGCGAGGATGTCCATCTCTAGAATCTCCACTACTTACCTCAGCCTTGAAGGCTCCTCCTCCTCTTCTTGCTCCCTTGACCTGCCCTTCCCCATTTCCCATTCCTCATCAACCACAGCCACTCTCTCCTAGATCCCCCCTTCCGGCTGAGTCTCCTTCCCGGATGACTCCCTCATCTCCCCCATCTTCCTTTTTCTGCCCTTGGAATTTCCTACCTCCTTCCCACCTTCCTGCACTCCCGCTATCTCTGGCTCCGCCGTAATGCCTCTCTCTACTCCAACCACCTCTCCCCTCTCCTACTCCTCTCCATCTGCCTGCTCTCCCGCCATCTCTGGCTGAACCGCAATGCCTCTCTCTACTCCAACCACCTCTCTCCTCTCCTGCTCCTCTCCATCCGCCTACTATCCCGCCATCTTCCTCTCTAGCTCTTCTGCATCGCCCTTCCACGAGATGGTGTTCACAGCCGTCACATAGCATTCGCGGGCTGCCTTCGGATCTCCCCGCACCCTGATCTGGGTCCCCCCTAAATTGAGCTTCAAACACTGATGGAACGAGGACGACACACATCTGAAAGCGTTGATAAAAGGGCACCCAAAGATAGCGTTGTAACTGCTGGGGGCATCTACTATCACAAAATGACAATTTCTGGACAGCCCTCCCAGAGTCACCTGGAGTCCTACTCAACCCTCGACCTCCTTCCTTTCTCTTAAGAATCCGAACAACAGTCCATGTGCTGCCAACACTCTTCTGGCCTCCACTCTTATCTCATTGAATGCCTTCTTGAAAATGACATTTACCGAGCTCCCATTATCTACCAAGATCCTTGACACCGTGAAATTTTTGATTGCGGTCCGAATTACCAAGGCATCGCAGAATGGATCTTCGTGATCCGGCAAGTCCTTCCTAGAAAAAGTGATCTTCTTGTCCGGGGGAGGGGCTTGCGACGTTGAAGCAACGCCCCGACGATACATGGTATGAAGGCTGGCCTTGCGGGTGGCTTCAATCCCCACCCCATGGATTACCCCGATCCCCCCTCGATCCCCCTCATCCGATCGGTCCACACAACGGTCCTCCTCCCCCATTCCCGTCATCTCTACTATCCGCGCGGGTAGCTGCTGCTCACCCGCTCCTCTCCTCCCCTTTAATTCTAGAAATTCTGGACAGGTAGACGTCGGGTGGCCTTCCTCCTCATGGAAGTCACAGAATGGCACAATTACCCCTCCCTCCGTCCTCCCTTCTAGGGGATTTCTCCTTCTCCCTGCTCCTGCTCCTGCTCTTCCAAGCTCTCTTCCTCTTCCTCGCCCCCGGCCTATGGACATAGCCTGCTTGGGGGGGTGGGAGTGGTCTCGAACCATGTCCCCATCCTAGTTGATGTAACCTTTCTGGTCCTCCCTGGTAGTAGTTCCTTCCTCCCGAGGAAAACCTCTTCCTTGCCCTTGAGCAGGGCCCCCCGGTTGCCTCTAACCCAACTCCTGATGCGCGGCCCCCTTGGCTCCTCCCTCCTCCTTCTTTCCTGCTGCCTCACTCCTCCTGATTCTCTCGACTCCACCTCTATCAATCTCTCCAATTTTTTAGCAAATGCCGGGTTTGACGCCTCCATCGCTATCTCCTTTACTGCCTTTTCCATTAACCCTTCGAATGATAACGGCGCCTTCCTGGTCAGGCTCATCTTGAAGAAGCCTTCCATTAGTCCCACCGTAAAGGTCATCTGGAGAGCGAATACCGGCACCTCCTGGATGTCCAGAACTTCCTTTTGGAAACGATCCACGTACTGGGCCACGGACTCCTCGGCCTTCTGCTTGATTAAGAAAATGGACTCCGGGTTTTTCTTCCTCTTTTTAGAGGTCGAGAAGCGCAATTGGAAACTCCTACTCAAGTCCTCGAAACTGTAGATCGACCCTGCTGGGAGTTGATGGAACCAGTCCCTAGCTTTGTCTTTCAACGTGATGGCGAAAAGGCGGCACTTGAACGCGTCTGTCATTGGTCTGATTGAGACCGCGTCCTCAAACTACTGCAGGTGCTGGAGTGGGTCGTCCTTTCCCACGTAATAGGTCATCTCAGTCTCACAGAATCCCTCCGGGATGGGAGCCGAAAGAATCAATTCACAAAAAGGCGATCCTCTTACAAGGGGTCTCGCCACCTCTACTCGCGCGACGACGTCCCCTGGCGAGACGACACTCGCCGGGCTGGGGAACAGCTCCCTTCCTGCCAGATCTCTCCTGCTTCCTTCCACCACTTTCTCTTTGCCAGGTCGCCCCCCTGGCATGTCCTCGCCTACCCTTGCCGAGACGATTCCCTCTTGAGGCGAGAGGCCCGGCGCCTGAGGGAGGGGGGGGGTCACGCAATCACCTCGCTGCGAGATCTGTTGCAGCATGCCCATGATACCTCCAATGGACGCCATGAACTCCTCTCTCCCAACGTAACCCCCCAGGTTGTTGGACCCACCTTCGTCTTCTCCTCCCTGGTTTCCTGCCATGAGGTGATTCAAAGTTCTTCTGCATAGGCCGCGATCCACGCTCACTGCACCAAAAATGTTGGAACCAACAAAGTCGGCTCCTCCTAAAGCTCGGATCTAAGGTTGTAGCCTACGCCTACTTTCTCTGGACCATGCTCCCAATAGGATTCCCGGAAAAACAGACCGAGGGCTTCAGCTCGGAGGTCCCACCTCTTACCCGGAAGAACTTGTGATTCTCCCCCTCCCTAGCCAATGCTGAGCTAGGTGCCTGAAAGAAAGAGAGAGAGGGATTCCAATGCGTTTCTCTCAGACACCTTATCGGTCTATTTATAGGCCTCAAGATTTGAACTGCAAATAACCAAATTGAACCACTCATGAAATTACCAGAATACCCCGGGTCGGGTCTGCCAACTTCCAAACTCTACTGTTCTGAAGGGCTATGGGCAGACCACTAGGGGTAAAGGAGTAAAAACCTCTGAAGCTGGAAAAAGGAACCGTTTGCCACCTGAACCGGTCTTTTCCCATTAACTGAACCGGTCCTCCAACTTCCTGCTGAACCAGTGCTTGGCGAGAGCGCCGCTCCTGCGGGCGAGAGTGCCACCTGGGTTCGTCTCGCCTAGCATGAATTTATCCTCTCTTGGACCCGTCTCGCCTAGCGCAAATTGATCCTCTCTTGGACTCGTCTCACCTAGCACGAATTGATCCTCTCTTGGACTCGTCTCGCCTAGCGCGAATTGATCCTCTCTTGGACCTGTCTCGCCTAGCATGAGTGGATCCTTTCTTGGACCCATCTCGCCTAGCGCGAGTGGATCCTCTCTTGGACCCGTCTCGCCTAGCGCCTTATCTGCTCCTGGGGTCCTTCTAGTCCTCTCTTTTCCGAGTCCTCCTCGCGCGAGCCCGAGGTTGTACACTGCTGATGAAGTTGATATTGCTGAGGAATTTCCCGTAAGTGAAGCTGATGCCAGTAAGGCTGCTAAAGCTGCTCAATGTGCAATGTTTGATCAAGAAGCGCTTGTGAAAGGGAAAAGAAAGCTTCAAGAAGGAACTTCCAAAGAAACTCCAGCAGAGAGGAAATTAAGAAGGAAGGAAAATGAAGTTAAGAATGAATGATGGAGTCCGGTGTCTAAGAACATCATATTGGATACATTCATGCTACAACAGCGGGGAGAGCTCAATAGAAATGAAGTATACCGTCAGTATGAGTGGGAAATGCACAAAGAATACGAGGCTAAAAGAAACATATTCTTCAGGACAAACACTGTGGAGAATAAAGCTCCTCCACCCAGGAACTACTCGAAGCCTAAGGAATACTTTGAAAGACAAAGCAAGAAGTTCCTAGCTAAACAACTAAGAGACGCTGAGGCAAAGGAGGGATAGACTTGGAATCTAAACTTTTTATTTTTCAATATGCGTGTGCGTCTATTCTTGTAATGATAAACACTTTGGATATATATATATATATATATATATATATATATATATATATATATATGATCACATGCTGATTCAATTGTTGTTCTGAATGCGTGAAATTTTATTATTCTGATTTCTTGTCTCACATTTTTGTTATATATATCGGTCTGGTTGGTGTAATTCATCTTAGCTAGTAGGATTTTATCTTCTTCAAATAGGGGGAGATTGTTGGGCATTGTATCCACAATTACCTGGATTTGAAGAAGACTCCAGTCAAGATAAGATGGATTTACAATGTATTTGATGATCTTCTATCAAGTTGTGCTTGCAGCTATTCCATGCTAAGTACACACCAATGTCAGGGTGCAATGAGTGAATATACACGGGTCTGCGCAATGTAATCCCTCGTTGAGCAGATCAGTGTGTAGACTCACGTATGCTCTCTCTATTGGAGTGTACTTATTTTCAAGTACAGGGTTAAGGCAGATCAAGAGCAGAATATGGAGCAAAGATGGGTCAAAGACCATGTCATCAAGGGAAGGAAGAGAAAATTCTTCTAAGTCAAAATCGATGGGAATCACTAAGTTATTCTCGCCGACTTCGACGAGAATCGTTTGTGATTCCCGCCGATTCGACGATAAACAGTCTGCATTCCCACCGACTTCTTCCAGCTATCAGTTTTCCAAACAGAAATTCTGCCAAGGCATAATCGACGGGAATTCCGCCGATTCGACGAGAATCAGTCTGCATTCCCGCCGATTTCCTCCGGCTGACAAGGTTTCCAACTAGAATTCGGCCAAGGCAGAATCGACGGGAATCGTGAGTGATTCCCGCCGACTTCGACGAGAATCACCAACAATTCTCGCCGATTTTGCCTTAGGAAAATTTTCTTTGTTTGCTGGACCGAACCACCTTGCCGTGCGCTGTTTAGGCCGGGGCTAGGGTTTCTCCTTGTGGGCCCCACAACGGTCATTAGGGTTGGCTCTGGTATATATAGTCACGTATTTTGAACATAAACCATAATCCATTCTCGGAAATCAAAAAGGAGGCCGAGCGTGACCTAGTCGATCGCGGAAACCGCCGATCTCCTGTAGCCGCTCGCAAGTTCGTCGTCGCCATTGATCGTTGATCTCAGTGCTTCTTTGATCTTTCGACGACAGTACCGAGGCAAGCAGAGCGTCTCACGCATCTCTCTTGAGATCTCTTGTCTCTCGATTCGTTGAATAAGACTACTTCTTCATTCCGAATCGGTGGAGATGATTGATCCAACTGAGATCGTTCGTAGACCTTGCGTGCTTCGTCAAGAAGTTTGGATCTACAAAGTATCGCCGCCGTAATCACTTGCCGCTGCTGATCTTGACAAGATCCTCTCCAAGAGAGAAATCCGGTTGTGGATTCTTCGTAATCTTCAAGCAAGCTTCAAAGAACGAAGAAGGACATCAGGATCTCCAAAAGCGTTGTTTGTATTTTCTTTTACATTCTATTTTGGTTTATTGTAAAGGAATTTTTATTCCTAGTTGTAAGGGTTGGGTGCAACCCGTGGTGGTGGAGTTGTGACTCCTTTGTTAGAAGGGTTCCTTCCGTAGTGTGAGGATTGGATTTCAATCAGTTTGGAGAAGTGACCGAGTCGTCCCTTGGTGGGAGATAGGTCGAAGGGGGAAAGTGGACGTACCCAAATCGGGGAACCACTATAATTCTTTGTGTGTTTTTTTGCTCTGTTTGTTAATTTGTACAGGTAAATTCAATTCCGCAAAAGACTGCACGACACCTATTCCCCCCCCCCATAGGTGGATTTAATCGACACTAAAAACTTTCAGTATGAACTTACACACACTTCAAATACAACTATGTATATATCATTGACTTATTTGACTTCTTCAAATCAGAGCCATTGGGATTAATGGACCCAACAATCTTTACCAATTTAAAGACGTCAAAACCATTGATCAAATTACATAGTCAATGACATACATACCATATAGGCAATAATAACATATTATTGTCAATTAGATGAAGTTTACCTACTACCCCTAGAGGGTTACTTACTTCCCCTATTTTGCTGCAATTTCTGTCTCCATAACTTTCTCCTCCTATCTTTTTGCCATATTTGAGCTTGATCAATCCTTTCTTGATCATGATCAATCCTTTCTCTCCCCCTTTTTGACATCTTTAGATAGTAAGGGAGGTACTTGAATGATTTTAGGTTCTCCCCCTAGCTGATTACAGATGACCAGCTGATACAACTGCTAGCTTCCTCTCTTTATGAGGCCAGAACTACTCCTATAGTTGCTGGACTTGTTCCTGCAGTTGCTAGACTTGTTCCTGCAGCTGCTAGACTTGTTCCCCCTCAGTAGGAGCCTCTCCTATCATCATATTCCTGATAGACACTTTTGACTTCATTGCCACTTAAGGTCTTCATCACCTGCATAAAGAACAAATCCTGCACCAAAACTATCCCAGGGAGTAACTGAAGCTATGCTAAGTTCTACATCCGAGCTCAAAATTGAAGGTGTTGAACTTTGCTTCATTTAGTGGCTTAGTAAAGATATCAGCCAATTGCTTGTCTGTGGGGACAAACTCTAGACTGATGTCTTTCTTTTCCACATACTCCCTAATAAAATGATACCTAATTTCTATGTGCTTAGTCCTGCTGTGTGACACAAGATTCCTAGCAATAGAAATAGCACTAGTAGAATCACAATAAAGAGGAGTTCTACTTATCTGGAGGTTATAATCCTTGAGCTAATGTTGGATCCACAATAACTGAGCACATCAACTACCTACTGATATGTACTCTGACTCTACAGTTGAGATTGCCACACTAATTTACTTCTTACTGCTCCAAGATACTAGTCTCCCTCCCAAGAACTGACAGGTTCCTGAAGTGTTTTTCCTATCCTCATTGCAACCTGCAAAATCTGCATCTGAATAGCCTGTTAGTTCAAAATCCCTATTTCTAGGGTACCAAAAGCCAAGATCTGGTGTGCCCTTAAGATAACTCAAGATTCTCATTGCAGTAGAGTAATGAGACTCTTTAGGGTAGGCCTAATACCTAGCACAAATACATGTAGTATATATGATGTCAGGCCTACTAGTAGTAAGATATAGAAGGGAGCAAATTATCCATCTATACAAAGTATCATCAACAGGTTTCCCTTCTTCATATTTGCTAATAAGCATACTTGTCCCTATGGGAGTTTTCATGGTGGAGGCACTCTGCATACCATATTTTTTAATTAACTCCCTGATGAACTTTGACTAGGATATGTACAAGCCATCATCAGTCTATATAACTTTGAGTCCTAAGAAGAATTTGAGCTCACCCATACTGCTCATCTCAAACTTCCCTTGCATAAGTTTAGCAAACTTTCTGCAAAGGTTATCATCAATAGATCAAAAGATTATGTCATCAACATATATCTAGACTACGATGATATTGCCCTTAGATTCCTTTAGGAATAGGGTCTTATCTATTTCCCCCCTTGAGAATTTGTTCTCAATGAGTAAACCAGAAAAAGTCTCATACCATGCTCTAGGGGCTTGCTTCAACCCATATAGAGCTTTCCTAAGTCTATAAACAAAATTAGGAGAGTTAGAGTCAACACAATCTAGAGGCTGTTCTACATAAACTTCCTCTTTTAAGTCACCATTTAGGAAGGCTGACTTCACATCCATTCGGTAGACTTTGATTCCTTGGTTGGTAGCAAATGCAAGGAAGAGTCTTATTTCTTCCAATCTGGCTACTGGGGCAAAGGTTTGATCAAAGTAATTACCTTTTCCTTGCCTATATCCTTTAGCCACCAGCCCTGCCTTATTGTTAACTATAATGCAATTTTTATCAAGTTTGTTTCTGTAGATCCACTTGACTCCAATGATATTATGTCCTTGTGGTCTGGGAACCAGCTTCCAGACCTTACATCTCATGAATTGGTTCAGTTCCTCTTGCATAGCTCCAATCCAGAATTGTTCTATGTTGGCCTCTTCAAAATTATTGGGCTCTACTTGTGATAGGAAACTTGAGTAGAGTGCTGTGTTGATACTCTTTCTTTTGGTCTGTACTCCTTGGCTTGCCTCACTAATGATTTGGTGTGCTGGATGATCTCTTAGATGCCTGACAGCTTGAGGCAATCTAACTTTATCTTGCAATTCTTCATTATCTTCAGCTAGCTGTTCTTTATCCTCAACTTGTGAGTCTTGTGCTCCCTCATGACATCACACATATTTTCTTCTTATCTTATACTGCTGGATCATCTTCCTTGATGATAAGCTTGTCCATCACCTTCTCTATGCCTGTAGAACTAGAAGAGGAGCTAGGAAGCTCACTGTTAATCATGTTTGATTCATAAAAGACAACATGAACTGACTCTTCTACAACTTGACTTGCCAAGTTATAGATTCTATATGCCATACTATGGTTGCTTTACCCAACAAAGATCCCTTCATAGGATTTGGAAGCAAACTTAGTCACATAGGACTTTCCATTGTTCAGCACATAACACTTGCTACCAAAAATCCATAAGTAGGACAAGTTTGGTTTTTTGCCTTTCAAGATCTCATAGGGAGTCTTCTTATGACTTTTGGTGATAGAAGCCCTATTAAGGACATGACATGCAGTGTTTACAGCCTCATCCTAGAAATATTCTGGGAGAGTTGTGTCATTTAATAAGGTCCTTCTAGCTTCTATGAGAGTCCTATTTTTTCTCTCAGCAATTCTATTTTGCTGGGGCGTTTTAGGTGAGGAGAATTCTTGGTGAATCCCTTGCTCTTCACAGAACCTTATCATGCATTCAGACTAAAATTCAGTCCTATGGTCACTTCTGATTTTGACCATAGTACTATCAAGTTCATTCTGAATTTGCTTGATAAATTTCTTGAAGACATCGGGGGTTTTAGATTTCTTCCTAAGAAAGAACACCCAAGCAAATCTAGAAAAGTCATCAACAACCACAAGAGTGTAGACTTTCCTACCTAAACTTTGAAATGGCATAAGACCAAACAAGTCCATATATAGGAGGTATAAACACCTCACTGAGTCTTTGACCCCAGTGCTCTTGAAGGAGGTCTGGTTTGTTTGCTCTTCTAGCATGCAGAGCAGATACTCTCCTTAGTACATTTCAACTTAGGGCCATTTCTAACTAACTCTTCACTAAAGAGTTTGCCAATGGTCTTGTAGTTTAGATGATCCAGCCTCTTGTGCCATTGGACACAATATGAGACTTTCATATTTGCAACTAGGCATACAAGAGAGTCCTTGTTTTCACACAAAAATTAAGACAATAGACATTTCCTCTCCAAGTTCCTGTCAAGATAACCCCTTGGTCACTTGACCTCCTAATTTGGCACTCATCCTTGAGGAATAAAATGTCATAGCCAAGATCACATAGGTTGCTAATGCTTATGAGGTTGTGTTGTAAACCTTTCACATAAGCTACCTGTGTGATAGTGATTATGCTATTTGATATCTTACAATACCATTTGGTCACTCCCCTATCTAAACCACTAAAGATGACTTTGGGGCCATTCTTTACTGGAGAGTAATCCTTTAGCAAGCTCCTTATTCCAGTCCTATGCCTGGAACATCCACTGTCTAAGTACCATATTTGGGCATGTCCACTTTGACAAACCCGCAAGACATAAATTAGTTAACCTCAAGACCCAAATTCTTATTGGGTCCTATGTACATGTTGGTTTTATAATAACCATGCCTACCTACATCTCTTATGATAGGTAAGCTCTCTCTTGCTCTTGGAACACTTGTATTGTGCCAACAATCAATAGCATAGTGGCCCACTTTTCCATAACACCAACACTCATAAATATTATACCTTCTTTTAAGAGCTAGTCTTGTAGCAGTTCTGTCAGTAGCTCTTAGTATAGAAGGTACAATGACAGCCTTTTTCTTGTATCTTCCAGCCACAGTCTGACTTGGGATATGTCTTGCACTAGAAGTACTTGGAATATCTTGATCTCTATCAGCAGTAGTCTTCTTTTTAGAAAATATACTCTTGATGGCCTCAGATATGCCCAAGTCTCGCTTCCTGACAGACTTGCCCCTAGTTGGATTTTGGGTTGGGAGATCCTGAGAACAGGCAGTTGCCCTGTTCTTGAGTGTTAGGGAAGGTGGACCAAACACAAATGGTCCATGATGAGCCATTTGAATCTCCTCATGGGCTATCTTGAAGGCAATTGCAACCTTGCTATATCTTCCACCATAATGGTGAACATCTTTTTTCCCTATGGTGGATCTACCATTCTTCCAGTGACCAAAGATACTTTCTTGGTCATACTTGTTTTAAAGTAGCAGTACTCTTTTAAATAGAATAGGAGGCTTGGAGGCTAGTGGCTGCACTGGAGCTTTATCCTTTCCTTTGGGATTGGCAATGCTTGTGTGTCCCTTGAAGCCCAACCCCTTCTTACCCTTTTGGGAGGTGAAGGAGTCTATCAAGGGCAGCACTGAACTTGGCTTTGAAAAACTAGCCACTATCCTCTTCTCCCTCTCCGAAATCTCTTCCAGGTCCCTTATTCGGTTTTCCTGGTACTCTATGGTGCCTAACTGGATGAATGAAATAGTTTCTAATTCACTAATTTCCCTTATTTTCAGATCCAGTAGGGAAGCTGAGTCTGCATGATGGGAAGCAGCAAGCTGAAGAGAATAAATCTCCTTAGCCTATTTCTTAGCCAACAACTTACTTTTCTTGAAAGCATTCAGTAAGACACCATACTTGTCAATAATAGAATTGACATCTTCCTCAGATTCAGAGTCTCCTTCATCTCTTGATGAATGAGCTTCAGAATTTGGGTTGGTCTCATAGCCTAAAAAAGAAGAATACTTGGACAGAAAGAGTACCTTCTATTGACTAGGCTGATCCTGGATGGATTCTTCCTCAGACATAGCCATCAGCCCATGGGAACAACTGTCTTCTTCTTCATCTTCATCTACCTCTGAATCACTATCTTACTGTGATAGAGGGGCCCTGATTCCACTTCTGGCGGCAAGATACTTTTCCTCTTCTTCCAGCACAACAATAATTAGCCCAATGTAGGCTTCATCTCCTTCTTCTTCTTCTATACTGACGAGGAAGAGTCAGACCAGGTCTTCTTTTTCTTAGCAATGAAGGATTTCTACTTCTTACCTTTGTGCTGGTGATGGTGCTTCTTCTCTCCATCCTCTCTTCTCTTTACTGGGCATTTGGATACAATATGCTATGGCTTGCTGCAACAATAACAGATAACATTTGTTGAAATCTTTTTACCAGGTTTAGAACATACCTGTCCACCTTGGAGGATTTCTTCTTTCCCCTATAGTAGTCCTCCTTGTGATGAGAGGATGAGGAGGGTCTACTCTTCCTCTACTTCTTCTTCATGAACTTCTGGAATTGTCTTGAGAAGGAATCAAAGTCTTCATCAGACATATGGAAGTCTAATGTGCTTGACTCAGATTCAACATCCCTCCTTGGTGGAGAAGGGGTCTTCCTTCTTCTCCTCCTTGAGGATTCATCTTTGAAGGCCACAGACTTTTCTTTGGCATGAGACTTGTGGTTTTTCTCCTCCTTCTTCCTGACGGTCAGTTTTATTTCTTAGGATAGCAGCTTCCCAAATAGTGTTACTGGTGGAGTGTTAGCAAGCTTTGCCACCTCTTTGATGACACAAATCTTAGTATCCCAGTCTCTAGTTAGAGACCTGAGAAACTTGTCATTCAGCTCATAGGTGCAGAAAACCCTGCCATAGGTCCTCAACTCATTGACTATCCTGAAGAATCTCTCATAGCACTCTGCTATATTGTCAGTGTTTGTCTACCTAAAAGCCTCATACTCTTGGTTGAGCATGGAATTTCTCTCATCTCTAACTTCCTCCGTCCCCTCCATGTAGATCACAAGTGTGTCCCACATCTCCTTTGCTGTTGTGCAGTGGATCAGATTTTTAAGGGTAGAATCATCAATAACACTAATAATTATATTCTGAGCCCTTTTGTCTATGGTGGAAAGGATGACTTCATCCTTTGTCATCTCAGCATAAGTCTTAGGAGTCTGCTCTTTGCATTGAGACCTGACACTTTCAGGGGGATAAAAGGTCCCTCCTTGATAGTGATAAAAATCCTAGGGTCAGCTGCTTCCATGAATAGCCTAACCCTCTCCTTCTAGATGCCAAACCCTTCCTTCCTATAGATTGGAAGCTTAATGGCACCCAGCTCCTTTTAGTTCGCTCCTGAACCCATAAGGACAATCTTTTTGCTGAACTTGGAGATCTGCTCAAACTGTTAAGCCTTTCTTGAGCAACCTCCCTATGATACCACTTAAAAGTCTTTGTTTTAAAGGTCAGCTAACATTTAGAGGGTGGGGGGTGTATAGGTCTTTTTAATTTCATTTTAGAGCTTGTTTTTCTAGATGTAAGTTGTGATTTGTTTACTTTGGCTTTCAAGACATTCATAGAAGACACAAGCAATTTATAGTGGTTCCCCAGATTTTGGATACATCTATTGTCCCTCTCCTCCACTCTAATAGTGTGTTAGATAAGGCTCTTCCCCAATACTCGGCTCCTTAAGAGATTAAAACTCGATCCCACATGACCACTCAGTCTCCTTCAAGACCTATAACTCAGGACCAAGGCCCTACAACTCAATGATTCAGCAATCACCTACCTCAGGCTCAAATGCCCTATAACTCAGGCTGGAAGGACAACCCTACCTCAGATCCAAGGGATCCTACAACTCAGGCCTAAGCCCTACACTCAGATCCAAACTAGATCCTACCTCAGCCTTTATAATCACAAGCCTACAACTAAGTTTCACATAGGAATCTCACACTCAGATCCAAGATTTGATCCTAATGAAAATAGAAAGGTTGATAAGCAGTTAGACACCAGAGAGTTTTCTCTGTGTCTGCCTTCCTAGGCTGAGCAAATTTCAGCCCTATCTTCTTCACATCAACAAGTTGAAAAGATCTTCAGTCCTGTGCTGCTTGTGCTGGAATTAACTTAGAATCAAGATTTTGACCTGCTGTTGAAGACAATGGATCTGAAGGTTTTGTATCTTCTTCAAACAGCTATCTGACTAGTAAACTATGAAAGCTCTGCTTCTCTTCTTAATCATAAATCTATTCTAAACTTACTGTCGCTGATGAGAATTGCAACAGCTATCTGTTTTTTCTTTCAAGTCAACTTAATCAGAACTTGTGCTTCAGGCTCGAATTTAATGGAGAGTAAGATGATGAAGTTCTGCTGCTATGCATATTAAGAAAACCCTAATTACTTGCTTTGTTTTAGCCAATCTTTCCCATTTATAGTCTGCTGATCAACAACTCTTTACGCTGTGGGCCCAGCCTAAAAAGGACGAGTTTCCACCTTCCATTTGCAGAAAATGACAACCGCTGGCTGGCGGCGCCATTAAGGGCATACTGCATCATTCCCACAAAGAATTTGAAATGTGTTGACTTTGTTATCTTTTGCTGGCGTCACCCATTATGGACTTAGCCAAATTCCCAGAATCACTCTAGTCGTTGAGTGCGTTGAGTGAACTGGTTTCACTCAATGATACTGGACTTAGCTTATTCTTCAGCTCTTTCTACATCCATGGCGTTGAGAGCATTGAGTGGTTGTCCTTCACTCAACGCCATTTGCCTTTGCTTCTTCTGATCTCTCCCAACTGCTGAGGCATTTAGTGAACTGGCTTCACTCAATGCTTTTGTACTTAGAATAATTTTGCTCTACATGAAGGCAGTGAGTGTGTTAACTTATCTCAATACCATCTTCCTTTTGCCTTAACATTTGACTAGGCATTGAGTGAACTAGCTTTACTCAACACTTTTGGACTTAATAAAATTCTGATTTCTCCTTAGTCTTTGACTATAGCAGCATGACTCAAAGCTTTCTTCCACTAGCGTTGATTGAACTAGCTTCACTACACGCTTTTGTACTTTGACAGATTTTCTTTTCTTTCTTCCAAGGCTTTGACTATTCCGGTTTGTCTCAATGCTTTAGCTCATCTGGCGTTTAGTGAGTTGTCATCACTGAATGCTTTTGGACTTGGATAGATTTTTCTATCTTTCTTCTTTAGCTTTGACAGAAACAGCATGTCGTTGAGTGAGTTGTCTTCACTCAATGCTTCAGGACTTAGACTCTTTTCCATTGACAGAAACTTTATGGCTTTGACTGAGGTAGCTTTACTCGACGAATTTGCTGCCTGGAATTGAGTGAGCTGACATCACTCAACGCTGTATTCCATTGTTGAGACTTTGACAGATCCTGATATATTCAACTCCTTTTGTGATATGGCATTGAGTGAACTGTCTTCACTCAATTCCTGTGGATTTAGTAACTTTTTTGTCTATCTAGCCCACAATATTGTGTCCACCCATCCAATCAATGTGAGAAGGACTAACCTGCATGCATGAACTTACACACACATTAAATACAACTATGTCTATATTATTGACTTGTTTGACTTCTTCAAATCAGGGCCATTGGGATCAATGGACCCAATAGGATTTCCTATCATCCCTATCTTCTTTAGTGCCTCTATGTACATAATCAGGGTATCCCACATCTCCTTGGCTGTCTTACAGTGCACCAAGATCTGGAAAGTGGAATCAACAATAACACATACTATGAAGTTTTTTGCTCTTTGAAAGTGTTCAGTTGTCTACCTAAATCACCTAGAGGGGGGTGAATAGGTGAGTTATGCGTCTTTTTGCAGAATAAAAATTTAGAGATCTATTCACATAATTATCAACCAAGCAATCAAAGATGACAAAAGATTTATAGTAGTTTCCCAACCTTGGGTACATCCACTTTCCCTCACCGATCTAGCAAAGCACTAGACTCGGCTACTCCACTATCTCGGATTGAAAACCAATCCTACGCCTCGGAACAAAGTTCTTACAATCTCGATCCACAACACAGATCTACACTCGAAAGATAAAACTTCCTACAACTCGGAGACAAAAATCTCCTACACTCGAAGAGAAATCTCCTACAAGAACTAAATTGAAAGTATATGAAAATACAAATAGTATTTCTCAGATCTGGAATTTGTTGGCCAAGGTCTTCTTCTTTGATCTTTGCGGCTCTATCAGAAAAGTTGAAGAAGAATCTCGGAAAGAACTAGATCTGAAAATTTATTTGACTTCATAAGATCCGAGATAAGATGAGGAATGAAACACAATCTCGATCTGAAAGTCAATCTTGATCCGAATCTCTTAGATCAAAAGTCCTAGCAATTGTACAAAGAAGATTGGCGGCAACGACGGCTTCCATTTTTGGATAGAGAGAATAAGATTCAGAAGTTCTTAGAATAATTCTCGACAGCACTTATTGTTAGGGTTCGTCGAAATGACAAGACCTTATATAAGATCTCTCTAACGATCATAATTAGCCTTAATGACATACACGTGGACCAATCACGTCAAGGCATTTGAAATTCCCATCAAATCTGGACTTAACAAATTTTCTGAAAAGACTGACTGTTTTACTCGAGTAAACAATTACCTACTCGAGTACTTAATAAGATTACTCGAGAGAGTAGAATGAGACTAATCGAGAAGATGACTTAGGGAAAATCTAGAAATAATGAGTAACTACTCGAGTACACAAATACTTACTCGAGTGCTAATATAGTTACTCGAGACTTGGTTTTGAACTACTCGAGTACAAGAAGTATTACTGGAGAGAATATAAATTAACTACTCGAGAGGTAGAAGGAATACTCGAGTCAAAGAATTAGAATAATTTCTGAAAGAATAAAATGAGTTACTCGAGAACTAGAACTGGACTACTCAAGAGGAGATAAACTACTCGAGTATATGGATATCACTACTCGAGTAATGATCTTAAAAAAATTCTGAGGGATGAAAAAACTTATCACTCGAGTATTAAACCTGGACTACTCGAGTAGTAGATAGACTACTCGAGTACATGATCTTGACTACTCGAGTGAAGTAAAACAACACGAAATCTTGTCTTCTGTAACTCGATACAAAAGACTAATCTACTCGAGTACTAATATGACTACACGAGTAAATGACTTAGAAAATTTTTAGAGAGGAAATTCTGTTAACTCGAGAGTAAGAGATGATCTACTCGAGTGATTGACTTGGCTACTCGGGAGCTATATTCAGCCTACTCGAGATCCACTCCCTTACTTGAGTACAGATAGACTTACTCGAGTATAAACAAAGTATTTAACTCGAGTATATAAAATACTACTCGAGTGAACGACTTAGAAAATATTCCTTCAATAGAATTTTCTCTACTTCAAAAACTCAGCAACATTTCCTTCTCCAATCAATCCTAGTGCTTGAAACATGAAGTGTATCCCAATAGAGAGGCTACACATGAGTCAACACCATGAATCACACAATGAGGTATTACAATGTATGGTCCTGTGTTTGGTGACCCATTGTAGACTTACATTGGTCTACACTTGACAATATAGTCCTACAAACACATAACTCAAGCAAGACATCAAATACAACTTAATTCATCTTAGTTCAAGGGTGACTTCACCAAATCTGGGTTCTTGTGGATACAATACCCAACACTCTTTTATCCATAGTAACAAGTGTTACTTCATCCTTAGTCATTTCTTTGTAGGCCATGGGCAGTCTTAGGTTAGGATCAATGGGGGATGCCTTTTGGATGATAAAAGGCCCCTATTGAACAGTAATATAAATCCTAGGGTCAGAGGCTTCCATAAATAGCTTGACCCTTTGCTTATATATGCCAAAAGTCTCCTTACTATATATAGACAACTTTATGGGGCTCATCTCCTTATGAGCCTCTCCAGCAGACATCTTGGAATAACTAAACTATCCATTATAGGATCTTGCCAGAATGTTAAGTCATTTTTGACCAACCTCCCTCTGATATCACTTGATAGTTAATAGGGTAGTAGTCTAAATCACCTAGCGAGGGGGGGGGGGTGAATAGGTTATTTGTTACTTTCTTATTTTTCCTGGATTGTTTTAGGCTTAACCACACAATCACAAAAAAAACACAATTGTTTATAGTGGTTCCCAAGGTATGGGTACATCCACTCTCCATCCCACCTTTCTAACAGTGTGTTAGACAAGGCTAACATCTCCAAACTCAGCTCAAAGAGCTTACAACACAAATCCATCAAGATCTCTTTGTCTTCCTCCAAACCCTACCACATGCCACTTCCCTACACACTTAGAGTATGCTTCTACTCCTACAACTCAGTGACCCTCCAAGTCACCTACCTTAGGCCTATCAAGAAGCCCTATAACTCAGGCTAGGAGGATAGCCCTACATCAGGCACACATGCCTTACAACCTCAAGAACTCAGGCCAAATACATTCAGAACACAAATGTTCTTATAGAGATTTAAAGTTTAGTTTACAACAGAAGAAACTAATGAATTTAACCTTCAACTTTTTGGTCTTCTATTAAGAATGAACAACAGAGAGCTGTTTCAGGAACATGTCAAGAGATTTGATCTTCAGCTTTAGCCCTATCTCTACCTTGATCTTCTGTCTTCAGTAGAAGGTGGGAAGATCTACCTCTAAGGATAGAAGGACTCTACTTGTTCTCATTAGATCAGATCAGGGAACATCTACTGGAAGCATAAATCTTTAGCTCATTCATAGCACTTCTAGTTCTCAACAACAACTCTAGCACTTAAAAACACTTATTAACAGCTCTTACAATAATCCAGCACTTCTCTATGCTTTTCGTTGACATAGCATTTGCTTTTTATATGACTCACAAATCTGCAATGACTCTTCAGTTGATTTGACATCATATGACCAAGAATGGAAAGGGCTATCCTACTTTATTGGTTTTCTGCAAAAACTGGATCGCGCCAAGTCAACAACTAGTTTTGAATTTGTCTCAGCGGATGGGCTAAGACAAGCTTCTGTCTTAGCGGTAGATTAACTATCTCAGCGATTACATTGAGACTAGTCTGATTCCCCTACAGGGCTGAGACAGGCAGTTGTCTCAACAATAGATGGTTACGTCCCAGCAGTTCCACTGAGACCAGACAGTCTTCTCAACGGATTTTCACAGAAGAGTTGAGACAATTACAATAACTTCTAGGAATATTCTAACCATGTTTAGAATAACTTAAACCTGTAAATGATTGAATTAGAAGGTTTATCAAATACACTATGAACTTAACATTGATGGTGATGCCTCTTCAAATCCAAGGAACATTGAAGGGCAATATTCCTAACAAGGTACTCTCTCTTCCCAACTCTCCATCTGTATATGAAAGTGGCACAAACTCTGTGGAATCCACTTCTTCCAGTGGGGATAATAGATCAGAATCTAACGAGGATGTCAATCAATTGATTGACAAGTATGGTGCTATCCTGGAAGCTTTGAAGAAGATCAAGAAGCTTGTCAAGAGACAAGTTGAAGAGATTGCCTCTCTATAACAAGCTACTTCCTTGCAGTTTGAGTCAGCTTCTATGCTTGCCCAAATGAGGAGAGAAGTCAGTCAGTTGAAGAAAATCTCTATTATCCAAATAGGAACCATCATCCAGAAGAATAAGATGATCAAGGATCTTGAAGAGAAGCTCCTCAAAGAGAGGATGCGAGTGGCTGAGTTTTCTATGTCCAAGATAGTACTGCCACTGATTGAATCCTTCTCCTCTCAAAATAATAAGAGAGGATTGGGGTTCAGTGGAATACTAGAACTACCCATCCTAAAGGGAAAGTCAAGGCTCTAGTTGTACATCTGACTGATAGTTAATAGGGTAGTAGTCTAAATCACCTAGGGGGTGAATAGGTTACTTGTTTCTTTCTTATTTTAACCAGGTTATTTTTGGCTTTATCAAACAAACATAGAAAGCACACAATTATTTATAGTGGTTCCCCAAGGTATGGGTATATCCACTCTCCCTCTCACCTTTCTAACAGTGCATTAGACAAAGCAAACTTCTCCAAACTTAGCTCAAAGAGCTTACAAAACAGATCCCTCAGGATCTCCCAGGCTTCCTCCAAACCCTACCTCAGGCCACTGCCCAACACTCTTAGAGTAAGCTTTTACTCCTACAGCTCAATGACCCTCTAGGTCACCTACCTCAGGCCTATCATGAAGTCCTATAACTCATACTAGGTGGGCAGCATTACCTCAGGCACACAAGCCCTACAAACTTAGGCACTCATGCCACACAATCTCAGGAACTCAAGCCCTACAATCTCAGGCACACCGGCCCTACACACTCAAAACATAAATATTCTTATAGAGATATAATGTTTAGTTTATAATAGAATACATAATAAATTTAACCTTCAGCTTTTGGTCTTCTGTTAAGAATGAATAGCAGAAAGCTGTCTTAGAGCAGGGCAGGAGATTTGATCTTTAGCTTTAGCCTTAGCTCCACCTTGATCTTCTGTCTTCAGTAGAAGGGCGGAAGATCAACCTCTGAGCCCAAATGGACTCAACTTGTTCTCCTTCGATCAATTTTGGGAACAACTACTGGAAGCATAAAGCTTTAGCTCTTTCTCAGCACGTCTAGTTCTCAGCAGGCACTCTAGCACTTCACAACACTTAGCAATATCTCTTACAATGATCCAACACTTCTCTCTTTTCTTTGACCTAAAATATGCTTTTTATATGCCCAACCAATCTGCAATGACTTTTCAGTTGATTTGACATCACATGGTCGAGAATGGATAAGGTTATCCTTCTTTATTTGCTTTCCGCCAAAACTGGATCGCGCCAAGTCAATGACTAGTTTTGAATTTGCCTCAGCAGTTGGGTTGAGACATGCTTTTGTCTCAATGGCAGATTAACTATGGCATAACGATTTCACTTAGATTAGTCTACTTTCTCAGTAGGGCTGAGATAGGCAGTTGTCTCAGCAGTCGATGGCTGTATCCTAGTGATTCTGCTGAGACAAAACCGACTTCTCAACGGATTTTCACAGAAGAGATGAGACAATGACATCAATTTCCAGGAATGTTCTAACCATGTTTAGAACAACTTAATCCTACAAATAATTGAAGTAGAAGGTTTATTAAATACACTATGCACTTAACATTGATTGTAATGCCTCTTCAAATCCAAGGAACATTGAAGGGCATTATTCCCAACAATCTCCCCCTATTTGAAGAAGGCAGAACACATAGTAATGCTAAGATGAATTAAAACATAAAACATATCATGATAAATTGGAAAACTAGATTCATCAACATCATGACAACATTGCAGTGAACTAGCTAATAAATATAAGTAATAATCAATTGCATTTAACCAACCATAAATGAAACTAAACTATTACATGCTAGTTTAACATATATAACTTGTTCAAAGTTTCCAGGTTTAATATAATGAACTAACATATTAAGCTTAACATATAATTTTCAACAAAAGTTAATTGTACTACAATTGAAGGTTTAACAGATAGTGTTCAAAAAAAAATTAAAAGAACTACAACTAAGGATCAGATTTTCTCTTCTTTGTTACAGAGCTTGAGCCTTCATCTTGAACAACACTTAGCAGTTTTGCACTCCGGGCTTTATTCTTCTGCCTCTTGAAGTAGAGAAAAGGTTTGGGTAAGTATTTGAGAGGCATCTTTCTAGGATTCTTCCTCCTCACCAAATATTCTTTGAAAATCCTATCTCTTAGAGAATTCCTTTCCAGATGCTTGATCTATTTTTCAGAGGAGTACATGCTGTCAATATTTTTGAGTAGCTGACCATGGCTCAACCAAGCATTGATAATGATCTTCTCTGAATCATCACTTATGTATTCATAATCAGGATCATCAATATTTTTAGCTCTCCTCTTAGCCATGAACTCTTCAGCTAATAAAGTTCTCTCTCTTTTCCACCTGGCTGTAAGCTGTGCATCCTATGCCACTCTTGCTTAAGCATGGAAATCTAGATCTTCTGGCCTAGACTTGTCCAATAAAGGCATGTATAGAGCAATTATTGTGCCTTGAAGCTCCTTGAAGGCTTGCTCATCAATGATTTTGGCCATCTTGGCATTGCTCTACTCCCCCTTTCTGTCTTCTTTAATATGCATGTTATGCAACATTAGGGTGTTGGCCTCAATCCTACTAGGCAGTGTTTGGAAAATGTTTTCACGGTGAGCTAGACGTTCATCTTTGATCAAAATTGCATCCTCCATTGCTTTGATAGTAGTATTAGTGACATGGGTGTTGACATGATCTGTTGCACCCCTGATAACTTTATCAGTTTGACTTACAAAGTTCTTTACATAGCCAATATCATTTGCATAGAATTATAGGCTTGTTTCCATGGATCTTAGAATGGACGATTGGGCCTTGAGTGTTTTAGCAACTTTGTCAAACCAGCTGGTCGCTTGGCTATTCAGGTGAACATCTTCATCCTTATTAGCCTTGATCTCTATCATCAGCTCAGCTTTGACTTTATAAATGGACTATTCTATATCAACCTTCACTAATGTGGTTTGTTCATCCAATAGAGCCTTTATAGTTTTGAGGAGAGAGTCATTTGGATTTGTTGAGGGTGGAGTAAGGATCTTGGGTGGAATTTTATCTTGGTCCTTTTGACCATCATACTCAGGAAGAGTTGATCTCTCTACCAACATGATGGATGGAATGACCTCATCCTGAGTAGGGACTTGTGAAGGCTCCCCCTTAGCTTCAGCATTATCTTTTGGAAGAACATCATTCTTGTCCAAATCTGTATCTACAACAATATCTGACTAATCATCTTTAACTGAGTCAACATCATCTCTTATAAAGACATGATCATTATCTGAAATAGCCTATGTATCAGTATTAATCATAGCTATATCAACATCAATACTTAAGTCAACAACATTACCTGTAAGAGCAGTGGAATCTACAAAAGTCACAATTCATGTAACCATTTGATCAATAGCTGACTCATTTATTAGCCCAAGCTCCCCTTTATAAGGTGCATTCACCTCTTCTGGTATTGAGCATTATAAGTAATCTTCATGGTTTTATGCTGGCTCAATGATCTCTTCTTTGTCATTTGGCACATATTGGGTAGCATATTCTATAACGCCCCAAATATCGATTTTTTGAATGGACTGTGTAGGTTGATCAACACGGCCTGGGACACTGGTGTGTCCAAGACCACGTCCTACTCTGTGTTATTGTGTGAGTCTCGAGTGTGGCATACGGCCTATGACACGGGCATGTCAAAGGCCATGTCCTTCTCTGTACAGGGCAGTCTCGAGTGTGGAGTAGGGCGGTTTGGAGTGTGTCGCAGGGCAGTCTCGAGTGGGGCACACGGCCTGTGACACAGGCGTATACAAGGCAGTATAATATGAGTTCGACAAAATGATCTCGACAAAATGCAATCGACGATCCTCGAGAGGCAAGAAATGTTGGGCACACGACCTGTGATATGGGCATGTAAAGGGTCATGTCCTTCTCTGTGTTTGGCTAGGTCTGGGAGGACTGTTGAACACGGGATTGACATGGACGTGTCCAAAGCCGTGTTTAGGCATACTGACTGTGATATGGGCGTATCACAGGGCTGTGTCCTGCTCGGGTCAAGTCAGTTTCTTTGCCGCTTAAGGCACACGGCCTGTGACACGAGCATGCCACAAGCCGTGTTCGGCCCAAGAAAGTGATTTTTAGGGCATTTTGTGGCCGTTAATTTCCTTTAATTAGGATCCAATGGTCCAGAACTCTCCCTATTATGTTAAGGCCGAGAGTTAAAGGACAAACTCTCATTTCTATCAAGCCTTTCTCTTTCTAAAGTGTTAGAGAGTGGGGAGAGTAAGGAAGGAGGAGGAATCCGGCTACCGGTGGAGCTTCAGAGCCCCGAATCGCGAGCTGAGTCCAAATTTGTAAAGGCAAGGCCATTGCAGTGCTTTTCATCCGGATAGTTTTCCATGGCTCCAAAGAGGTCATCAAGGGTAACGATCTTTCTTCCTTGGACATGTGAAGTCCTTATTTGGCATGTGAATGGATTTCCCCCACCTAAAGGTGGATTAATGAGGGATTTCCCTTGGGTTGATTCTTGAAATCCCCATCAAGTCTTGCATATAGATTCGGAAATGTATAGTTTGGAATAGGCATGTTGTGTGAAGCCCATATAGACAGGTTGGTCTGGATTGGTGATGTTTCATTTTGCACATCGGAGAAGACTCCACGTTTAAATGAGTAGTTTGTCGAGTCGGTGGGTTATGCCTGTGAAGGACAGTAACATGAAGTACTAGAGTGGAATTCCAGGAAAATACCCTAGTAAGTCATGTGCTGTATGCTATGTTTTGGTTGAGTTTGGGTGTAGAAAGAGAGCTTTTGCTGAACCTGCCAAGCGACCGCGAGGAACGCTGGCATTATCTCCCCTTTTGGATTGTGAAGCCAGTCCTTGGTGGACAGTATGGCTATTATGAGCTCCAAGCTCTTGAAGGCTTAGTGCCGAACAGGAAAGGTAAAGCCGACCCGCGCCTGCAGATTGGCCATGAGTACTACGGATTTGGGGATGGTATGACGACTTGAGCAACGGGTAATGGTGGAGTTGTACCTGTTTTTTGTCGACTTAACAAGAGAACGTCAAGCCATTGGGCTTTAGTAGGTGCATAATGAGAGTCTTAGGCCTGCGCTCCATTATGACTAAATGCTCAATACCGTTGGGTTTCAGACCTTGAACAGTGGTGTTGACCCTGGTTTTCCGATACACCAAGAATGTGCCTTGAGTGCATGGATCATTGAGCCATGTGGCCGACGTTTGTGATGTATTGATTTTGCGTGAGTGCACATCTTTTGATATATCTACTTGTGAAATGCTATACCTGCAGGGAAGGAATACCACTACCCCGGGAAAGTGGTAGGGTCATTATAAATTTGTCAGCTGAATGTTGACCGTTTCCTTATTTGCCACCATCCTGGTGGGCTGTCCTTGTGCAGCTGCTGGAGAGTCATGTGGGAAATAGCGGGCTGATGCCCTTGCTGTTGCTGCTGCTGGCCCTCGAAGGCTGAGCGAAGAAATTTATTATGTTCATGTGTGGCCGGCCTGCGCGTCGATGTTTGTAATCCACACTGATAAAGCTTAACTATAAGTCCTTAAGGCCAAACTTTTGTGTATATGTTGTACATTCCTTGGGATATATATAAATGAGGCTGTTTATATATAGTGGACATTCGTGGCTATTGAGTTCAATATTAATCTTAATATTTCTCTAGCATGCTCTCAGTTAGGGCGCGAATATATTTTGGTATTAACCTTTAACCTTGCCGCCTATTTTGTGGCATATGGTGTGGGGCCCCGATCGGACCTTATATTATATGTTATTTAATAGATGGTGTCATTACAATTTGGTATCAGATTGTCTTGGTCTTCCTATTTCGAATTCGTGGTCAAATTCTTTTGTGGGGTTGCGAGCACGTGTAAGTGCGACCCGCTTTAACATTTATGAACTCAAGAATGTCCACTAAGGAATGCAAATACACCTGTTTGAGTAACCTGCGCATTCCTATTTTGTTGTTATTGCTTGTGCAAGGTCGCTAAAGTGTGTCTTTTTCACCAATAGGTGACTCGTAGTGGTGCTGGGCAGTCTGAGCCCCAGCGTTCTGATGAGAGTGCGACACCAGCTGAGGTGCCTACACCTCCTCCTTCTGCGGAAACAGTACGCTTAGTTGCTGAGGCGCTGTTTGAAATGATTCATGCACAGCCTACTGGGCAGGCACACCTGCCATTAGTGTCAGAACGGGTTGGTGTAAGGCCAGAACCTGTTGAGGCTGTTGATCCTCGAGCAGCTGAATGGCAGTTGAAGCAGTTTATGAGCTTCAATCCTCCTACATTTACAGGTGTAGGATCCCCAACGCAGGCGGAGGATTGGTTGTCACGCGTCAAGCGAATATTGACGGTGATAAGGACAGAGGAAGATCAGAAGTTCACCTTGGCCACCTTCTTGTTGGAAGGAGAGGCTCGGCTATGGTGGGACGAGATTGATTTTCACCACTTAGCAGACAGGCAATTAACAGAAGTCTTGATTGAAGAGTTTTCGCGACTATTCTTGGCAAAGCACCTGCCAACAACACAACGTATTGCCATGGAAAATGAGTTCCAGCATCTAACGCAAGGAGAAAGTAGTGTCGATACCTACTTGCATGAGTTTACACGATTGGGATGCTATGTGGGGTCTATCTTCGCTGATGAATGACGTAAAACCAATCGGTTGTACGAAGGGTTGAGGGATGAGTTGAGATTCCTGCTCTCAAGTTCAGTGAACCAGGGGTTTCAAGCATTGGTAGATACGGCTTGTGCGTAGGATAAGGTATGAAGCAGGTGCAAGGAAAAAGAAACCTGGCTATGACAAAGTCCGAGTTCAAAGCGCCCCGTTCTGGAAAATCGAGCTACCAAAGAAAATGGGGCAAGAGATCCAAGTCTTCTGGACAGGCTCCTTCTACAATTGCGTTGGGAGTAACTTCGAGGCCAGAGTCTCGTACCTGCTATACATGTGGTAGAGTGGGGCATATAGCCCGTGAATATCGGGTTGGTCTGCCAAAGGTGGAAAAGAAGACAGGAGCGTTATATGCTGATAAGGGAAAGGAAGTGGTGGAGTCCTCTGCATCCCAGGAGCAGCCCCGAGTTTATAATCTTGGCCAGCAGGAGGCCATAAAGCAAAGTGATGTCATCACCGGTACGATCTAAGATATTGATTGCGTACTTTTCATATTTCATACCTTATGTGTATCTTGTGTATGATGTGATTGTCTTAGGCTTTATCCTGATTCGGAACAATCCGGCGAGAGCACTATTTGACGCAGGTGCTTCGCATTCATTTCTGTCTAAGGACTTTATAGCACGAATCAGAGTACCTAGTCATGTGACAGCATATAGTGTAAAGATGTTGTTACAAAATGGATGTGTGATGCTTGCGGATAGGACTTGCTACGTGGAAGTACAAATAGGAAGTCGGGATTTCTGCTTGAACGCATCTGTGCTACCGATATCAGAATTTGATGTGATCTTTGGTATGGACTGGCTCTCAGAGCAGCGTGCCTTTATTCATTGCAATTCAAAGGAGATCACACTGGGCATGGATACCAAGCTTGAGACTAAGTTCGCTGGTATGTGAGGCATGAGCGGGATCTTGATGTCTGCTCTCTAAGTCGTCAATGCTGTTCGGAAGGGCACGAAGTTATTTTTCATGCTTATTCAGGCTATTAAGCCAAAAGCCAATGTGAATGATGTTTCGATTGTATCGGAGTTTGCTGATGTGTTTCCTTAATATCTTCCTAGGTTACCACCCCAGCGGGAGATCGACTTCACTATTGGGCTTGTGCCAGGTGCGAAACCTATGGCCCGCTCTCCATATTGAGTAGTGCCAAAGGAAATGGCAAAACTGAAAGTTCAATTACAAGAGTTACTGGAACAGGGATACATACGCCCAAGTATGTCACCTTGGAGTGCACCTGTTCTTTTTGTGAAAAAGAAGGATGTTAGTTTGTGGTTATGTATCATTTATCGCAAATTGAATAAGCTGACATAGAAAAACAAGTATCCGATTCCACGGATAGATGACTTATTTGATCAGCTAGTGGGATAAACTGTCTATTCTAAACTGGACTTAAAATCTAGTTATTACCAGTTGAGGATTCGGGAAGGTGACATTCCCAAGACAGCGTTTGGAACATGCTACGATCATTATGAGTTCACTGTAATGCCGCTTGGGCTATGTAATGCGCCGTCGGTGTTCATGGATCTAATGCACCGAATGTTAAGAGAGTACTCGGACTTGTTTGTGATTGTCTTCATTGATGATATCTTAGTGTACTCTCAATCTGAAGCTGACCATGCGAACCATTTTCGGTTGGTGTTGCATACCCTATAGAGAAATAAGCTCTATGCCAAGTTCTCAAAGGGTAAGTTTTGGCTGTCGTCAGTGGCTTTTCTTGGCCATGTGGTAATTTGATAGGGCATTGCGGTGCATCCGTCAAAGATAAGAGCCATACGAGAGTGGCCAACGTTGTCTTCGGTTGCCGAAGTAAGGAGTTTCCTTGGACTGGCAGGCTACTACAGACATTTTGTAGAAAACTTCTCACGGATCGCTTTGCCTCTTACCACATTAACGAGGAAGGATCAGAAGTTCGTTTGGACGCCGGAATGTGCGCGAGCTTTTGAAGAGCTAAAGATTCGTTTGACCATGACACCTGTTTTAACATCGCCATGTGGTACAGACGGCTATGAGATTTATAGTGATGCTTCAGGGAGCGGCTTAGGCTGCATTCTTCTTCAGTTTGGAAAGGTGATTGCTTATGGCTCACGCCAGTTGAAAGTGCATGATTGAAATTATCCCGTAAATGACTTGGAGTTGGCGACGGTGATTTTTGTACTTAAATTGTGGCGTCATTATCTATATGGCATAAAAGTGGATATATTTACGGACCACAAGAGCTTAAAGTACTTATTGGATCAGAAGGATCTCAATATGCGACAACGAAGGTAGATGGAGTTCCTCGGAGACTATACCTTTGATATTAACTACAGTCCCGGGAAGGGAAATGTGGTCGTAGATGCCTTGATTCGTAAGACTCCGTCAAAGGAAATTGGTTGCAGATGCATGATGAGCGTCTGATCTAGGAGTTCGAAGCATTAGAGATTTCTTGTGTTAACAAGAATTCAACAGCAAATACATGCTTGAACTGGACAGAGGTACAATATGACCTTGCAGACAGGGTTTGGCGAGCAACGGAACTGGATGAAAGTCTACAACGCTATGCAATGGATGGTTCAAATGACCAATTATCCTTGAATGATGGCCTTTTGAGGAAAGAGAGTCGTTTGTGCGTCCCAAGTATGGGTAAGCTAAGGGAAGCGTATATGTATGAGGCTCACTTTACGAAATACTCAATTCACCCAGGGAGCACAAAGATGTACAAAGATATGAAAAAGTTGTTCTGGTGGCCAGGGTTAAAGAAAGACATAACACATTACGTCGCTAAATGTCAAACATGTGCCTTAGTAAAAGCTGAATGCCAGAAGCCTGAAGGTTTCCTGAAATCGCTACCTATTCGAGGATGGAAGTTTGATGATATTTCAATGGATTTCGTACACGGTTTGCCGAGATCTCAACGCAGTAATTATTCAGTATGGGTGATAGTAGACCGGTTAACTAAAGTGGCTCACTTCCTTCCGAATAAGAGGGATGATTCAGTGGAAGTCTTGGCGAAGCTTTATGTTGAGCAAACCGTACGGTTGCACGCTGTTCTCCATAGCATCGTAAGTGACCGTGACGGGCAATTCACTTCAAATGATTGGAGGCTAATCCATCAGTTGTTGGGAACAAAGTTAACGTTCAGTACGGCTTTTCATCCCCAAACAGATGGCCAAACTGAGAGGACCAACAGAATGATGGAAGACATGCTTCGAATGTGCCCCTTGGATTTTGGAAAGAGGTGGGATGATCTCCTCTATATGGTAGAGTTTGCCTACAATTATAGCTACTATGCTAGCATAAATATGGCACCGTTTGAAGATTTGTTTGGTCGGAAATGCCGGACACCATTGTTTGACGGTCGGAAATGCACGGAACCATTATCTTGGGCGGAAAGTCACATGGCGAATGTCACATAAACCATGATATAGGCGTATGTCGAAGTCGAAATGAAGTACACGATTCGACAAATATCGCTCTATTCGGGAAGAGGCTCCGAAGTGCTTCGCCTAAGATAGACAAACAAAGATATTATAATATTAAGCACAAGAGTGTCCCTCGTAGTTATAAAGGGCGGTTAAGCGGATTCGGTGGTATATCTGGAAAATCAGCAGCCCTTGCAAAGGGCGTTTTGCTGGCAGGATTCGGCGCTTGAGAATAAGTTAATGTTTGAGGGCATCTTCAGCCTATCCGTTTGAAGTGCTGATTGGAAGTGAATCTATGAAAACGCTGCCGTGAATGTGGTGCTATACTGTGATGTGTGTGCCCTAATATGCACATCGAGTGCGATTGCATAGATTGCTGTTCCACATATGCAGTAGTAAAAATTCTGAAAAGCAAGTGAAAGTATGATCAATGCCTCCAAGCATACGAACTGATGCTAACGAATAATGGTTTCCGGGTCTGTCCGTAGTTTGGTGTCTAATCGACGGATAGACAGGTCTAAGGCCCGATACGCTCAGATACTGAGGATAGAAGCTAAGCGATAAGTTCAGTTGCTGAAACAAGGGAGGATTCAACATCTCAAGCTGATAGGGGACATGACTATCAGTGCTTCGATGAGGTGAGCTACCACTATGGGAGGCGAGAGTAGACCATAATCGAGACATATTTGTTTCAGACCATGACTGACTATTTGTCTAAACTTGTATAATAGTTTGTGTTTTATGTTGTAAAAAACATAAAGTATTGTTTCCTGAGTACTGTATACAAATTTCAGGATGAAATTTCTTGTAAGGAGGGTAGGATTGTAACGCCCCAAATCTCGATTTTTTTGAATGGACTGTGTAGGTTGAGCAACACGACCTAGGACATGGGTGTGTCCAAGGCCGTGTCCTGATCTGTGTTCTCGAGTGGGTATCGAGTGGGTCTCGAGTGTGGTACATGGCCTGTGATACAAACATGTCAAAGACCGTTCCCTTCTTTGTGCAGGGCGGTCTCAAGTGTGGAGCAGGGCGGTCTCGAGTGTGGTGTAGGGAGGTCTCGAGTGGGGCATACGACCTGTGATACGGGCATGTCTAGGGCCGTATCCTTTGAGTTCGACGAAATGATCTCGACGAAATGCACTCGATGATCCTTGAGTGGCAAGACATGTTGGGCATACGGCCTGTGATACGGGTGTGTCAAGGGATGTGTCCTTCTCTATGTTTGCCAGGTCTTGGAGGACTGTTGAACACGAGCTGGACACGGGCGTGTCCAAAGCCATGTCTAGGCACGCGGCCTATTACACGGGCGTATCACAGGGTCATGTCCTGGTCGGGTCGAGTCGGTTTCTTTGCCGCTTAAGGTACACGGCCTATGATATGGGCGTGTCATAAGCCATGTTCGGCCCAGGAATGTGATTTTTAGGGCATTTTGTGGTCGTTCATTTCCTTCAATTAGGATCCAATGGTCCAGAACTCTATCTGCTATGTTAAGGCCGAGAGTTGAAGGATATACTCTCATTTCTATCAAGCCTTTCTCTTTCTAAAGTGTTAGAGAGTGGGGAGAGCAAGGAAGGAGGAGGAGGAATCCGGCTACCGGTGGAGCTTTAGAGCCCCGAATCATAAGCCGAGTCCAGATTTGTTGAGGCAGGGTCGTTGTAGTGCTTTTCATCCGGATAATTTTCCATGGCTCCAAAGAGATTATAAAGGGTAACGATCTTTCTTCCTTGGACATGTGAAGTCCTTTGTTGGCATGTGCATGAATTTCCCCACCAAAAGGTAGGATTAATGAGGGATTTCCCTTGCGTTGATTCTTGAAATCCTCATCAAGTCTTCCATATAGATCCGAAAATGTGTAGTATGGAATAGGAATGTTGTGTGAAGCCCATCTGGACAGGTTGGTCTGGATTGGTGATGTTTCATTTTGCGCATCGAAGGAGACTCCGTGTTTAAATGAGTAGTTTGTGGAATCGGTGGGTTGTGCCTGTGAAGGACAGTAATAGGAAGTACTGGAGTGGAATTCTAGGAAAATACCCTAGTAAGTCATGTGTTGTATGCTATGTTTGGGTACAGAAAGAGAGCTTCTGCTGAACCCGCCAAGCGACCGCGAGGAACGCTGGCATTAGCTCCCATTTTTGATTGTAAAGCCAGTCCTTGGTGGACAGTATGGCTATTATGAGCTACGAGCTCTTGAAGGCTTAGTGCTGAACAGGAATGGTGAAGCCGACCCGCCCCTGTAGATTGTCCATGAGTACTACGGTATTTGGCGATGGTATGGTGACTTAAGAAATGGGTAATGGTGGAGTTGTACCTGCGTTATGTCGACTTGGCAAGAGAGCGTCAAGCAATTATGCTTTCGTTAGTGCATAATGAGAGTCTTAGGTCTGCGCGCCATTAAGACTAAATGCTAAATACCATTGGGTTTCGGACCTTGAACGGTGGTGTTGAACCTGGTTTTCCGGTACACCAATAATGTGCCCTGAGTGCAGGGAGCATCGAGCCGCGTGGCCGATGTTTGTGATGTATTGATTGTGCGTGAGTGCACATCTTATGATATATCTACTTGTGGAATGCTATGCCCGCAGGGAAGGAATACCACTGCCCCGAGATAGGGGTAGGGTCATTATAAATTGGTCAGCTGAATACTGATCGTTGCCTTATTTGCCACCATCTTGGTAGGCTGTCCTTATGCAAGTGCTGGAGAGCCGAGCGGGATATAGTGGGTTGAAGCCCTTGCTGTTGCTGGCCCTCGAAAGCTGACCGAAGAAATTTATTATGTTCATGTGTGGCCGGCCTGCGCGCCGACGTTTGTAATCCTCACTGATAAAGCTTAACTATAAGGCCTTAATGCCAAACTTTTGTGTATATGTTGTATATTCCTTGGGATATATATAAATGAGGTTGTTTATATATAGTGGACATTCGTGTCTATTGAGTTCAATATTAATCTTAATCTTCTACTAGCATGCTCTGAGTTAGGACGCGAATATATTTTTGTATTAACCAGTAACCTCGCCGCTTGTTTTGTGGCATATGGTGTGGGTCCCTAGCTGGACCTTCAATTATATGTTATTTAACGGATGGGGTCATTACATATTCTATAGAAATGTTCTCAGAATCAAGAGCATCATGGATTTCATCAACATGTTCTCTACCAATTTGACTTCTATTTGAGTCTATAGAAACATGTATGCCAGCAGAAGATTGACTGTGGTCAATATCAACCTGAATTCGAACATCTGCAGGAGATGAAGACACCGTCTCATAACCTGAAATGGAAGAACTAGCTGATCCAACTATCTTCTTTCCTGTGTCCTTAGATCTGGCCTTAACCTAAAAAGGTTGACTCATTGGAATAATTCATTATAAATCTGTCTAAGGTCTTTATTCTTCATCCTTTTGAGATAGTGGATTCTAACACCTTGCTTCTGGTTGAAGCTGTCAGGATAGGTGTTGATCGGGAAAAGGGATAAATATCTTCACAAATTAGGTGCCAGTAAATAATCAACTAATCTTTGGAAAATGATGTTGGTCCATGAGGTCTGCTATTGCAGAATTATCCTTGTGATAATCTCAAAATATTGGTTTGGAGATAGTGTCATGAGACCTCGGCTTGCATAATAATGCATTCCCAACAATGTTAACTAGTAATTTGCCTCTTTGGTTAAAGAATTTCCTTCTTAATGATCCAACTTTGGCATCACTGTACTCACACCAATTTCAATTCTTTATCTTTGTCCTTGTTGGAGATGACTTCTTCTTCATCACTGGCAGCGGAGGGAAGATGAAGGGTCTTACCCAATTTCTTTGGAGTAATTTTGATCTTGATCCCTCCACTCTTAGATTTTAGTGATGTCTTGGAAGGGAAAGCTTAACATTGGAGAAAAATTCCAAGCACTCATCTCTCAGAATAGGGAAGGTTTAGAAAGAATATATTCCAGACCTAGGGCATCCAAACATCCGAATCACTTCACTGATTTCTATTGAAACATGTATGAAGACCATTCCTGATGATCTCATAACCTTCTTGCAGATATTTTGAAGACTTTGGTGCCATTAAAGCTTGGAAGTCGAGACGCTGAGAAGGGTTTTTGTATCGACGACTAGGAAAGAGATTAGGGTTTAATGACTTTCGTTTTACCGTGTCTTTATATATATAATAGATTTTTAACTTGAAGGGATGACCTAGATTATTAAATCGACTGATTTGACAGTTAAAATGAGTTGATTTAATTATAAATGGCCCATATCAGCGGATACGCTGAGACAGTGAAATAAGTCACTGGGATAGGGTAATTAATACACCTGTGAGAACCGCTGAGACTGTCTCAGCAGTCCCAGTACTTCAATTGAATCTTTCTCAGCTGATTCAGCTGATATCAAAGTTTTCCAGTGAATAATGTCAAAACAAGTTTGACATACATTAAAATTAATTTTGCCATTTTATTAAATTAATTGGGATTAAAGCTGTTAACCTAACATGCTGATAGGGGTCTTTTAGCCGCTAACTAATTTATTAGTTCAAGTGGTTTAACTAGCTAGTTAAAGTGATTAACAACTATCTATCTAACATTATAGCAGATTGATTTCATTATAAATTGAAAATAGAGATATAGACAAGTAGATCTATAACTAAAACACTAAATGTACATTAGTCATTCAACATTAAGCATTCCTAACTCAATTTTGAAAAAAATGAACTTAGCCTCATCTAATAGCTTAGTGAAGATATCAACAACTTGATTGTCATTGGGTAAAAATTCAAGGCAAATGTCTTCACTTTCTGCATGTTTTCTAATTAAGTGATATCAAATTTCTATATGCTTAGTCCTGCTATGTGAGACAAGGATTCTTACTAATAAAAATTTCACTGGATGATTCATAATATAAAGATGAATGACTTACCTTAAGATTATAGTCCTTTAGCTGATGTTGTATCCATAGAAGTTGTGCATAACAACTCCCTGTAGAGATGCACTCTGACTCAGTTGTGGATGTAGCCACACTGGTTTGCTTCTTGCCACTCTAAGAAATAAGCCTTATCCCTAGGAATTGATAAGTTCCACTTATGTTTTTCCTATCTTCCTTGCAACCCGCAAATTCTGCATCTAAAAACCAAATTAGTTCAAAATCATTATTTTTTGTGTACCAAAGGCCAAGGTGTTGGCTACCCTTAAGATACCTCAAAATCCTCTTTTGCAGCTGAGTAGTGAGATTCCTAAGAGCATGCTTGGTACCTGGACAAATACATGTTGCATATATAATATCTGACCAACTAGCAGTTAAAAATAACAAGGATTCAATGATACATCTGTACAAGGATTTATCAAAGTGCTTGCCCTTCTCATCCTTGTCCAGGGAAATATTGGACCCCATGGGAGTTCTCATGGTTGAAGCTGATTCCATCCTAAATTTCGTAATAAGCTCCCTAGTATACTTGGTCTAAGAGATAAAAATCCCTTCATCAGACTGTTTCACTCAGAGGCCTAAGAAAGTACTTAAGCTCTCCTATACTGCTCATCTCAAACTCCCCCTACAAATGGTTAGCAAACCTTTTGAAAAGGTTGTCATCAGTAGACCCAAATATTATGTCATCCACATAAATTTAGATTAGGATACACTTGCCCTTTGTTTCCCTAAGAAACAATGTGTTATCTATCTTTCCCCTCAATAATTTGTTCTTGATGAGAAAGGTAGACAAGGTGTCATACCAAGCTCTAGGAGTTTGCTTTAATCCATATAAAACTTTCTTTAATTTGTAAACATGATCTACAAGAGTAGGATGTACAAAACTTGAGGGCTGCTCCACATATACCTATTCCTTAAAATTGTCATTCATGTATCCTAACTTGGCATCCATCTGGTATACTTTGAATCCCTTATGTGCAACATAGACAAGGAACATCCTCATTGGCCTCTAACCTTGCAATTGGGGTAAAGGTTTGGTCAAATTCTAGTCCCTCTTCTTGCCTATAGACTTTGGCTACCAGCCTTGCTTTATTTTTGATAACTATCCCATTCTCATCAAGCTTGTTCCTATAAATCCTCTTGGTGCCAATAATGTTATGTCCAGGTGGCTTTTGCACCAATTTCCATACCTTGTATCTTTTGAATTGTTGTAACTCCTCTTACATGGTATTGATCTAGAAGTTGTCCTTGTTTGCATCTTCAAACTTCTTAGGCACATTCTGATAGAGGAATCTTATGAATAATGCTTCATTTTGAATCATGCTCCTTGTGATTACACCTTGATGTTCAACCCCAATGATGAGATTTCTTGGGTGATCTCTCCAGAGCCTGGTTATAGCAGGCAACCTGTATTTATCCTGCTGAACATCATCTACAACATCTGCTTCTCCTTCAATCTGAACACCTACAATCTCATATGTGAGTGCCTCAACTTCTGATGTGACTATTCTGGGCTTGAGTGGGTTCTTAATAGTCAGGTTTTGTAACTGTTGTCCAATACCTGTAATAACACTAGTGCTGGACGAGCCCTTATAAAGTAGGCTAGTCTCATCAAAAACTATATGCATTGATTCTTCAACTATATGAGTTTTTTTAATGAATACTCTATAAGCTCTGCTATGTGAGATATAACCAACAAGAATACCCACAATACATTTTTCATCAAACTTAGTAAGTTGAGATTTCCCATTATTTAAAATATAGCATTTACAACCAAAGATTCTATAATATGAAATAATTGGTTATTTGCCTTTCAAAATTTCATAGGGGTTTTCTCATGTGCCTTATAAATGGTGGCTCTATTCAGAACATAACAAGTTGTATTGAATGCCTCAACCCAGAAGTACTCTGGTAGAGATGAGTCACTTAGCAGTGTTCTGTCAGCCTCTATTAAGGTCCTATTTCTTCTCTCAGCCACTCAATTTTGTTGTGGGGTTCTGGGAGAGGAAAACTCTTGGGTAATACCAAAGTCTTGACAGAACTTTGTCATGGCCCCAGATTGAAACTCTATACCATAGTCAATTCTAGTTTTGACCATTATACATTGTAATTCATTCTAGACAGCCTTGATATGGTTCATAAAGACACCAAGGTATTTGACTTCTTCTGAAGGAAGAATACTCTTGTATACCTAGAGTGATCATCTACAATCACTAGGGAATACATTTTCCCACCTAGGATTTGAATGGGCAAAGGACTAAATAAGTCCATATGTAATAGATAAAGACATCTTTCAATGTCTTTGGAGCCAATACTATTAAAGATGACCCTTGTTTGCTTACCCATTTGACATGCATGAAATATACTGTCACAACCCGCATTTTTTCCCAACAATTTAATTATATCAGAGCCGGGGAAATACGCGTCGTAATGCCACGCCGTGCAGGGGATAACTGCAGACGTTCAGGCAAAACTCCAAACTCTACAGTTTTAAAAGAAAACATAAATTGTTATGAATGAAATCCAGTTTAGGTTATGATGGTAGCTGATGAGTTGTAAATATACCCATTTTATAGTGTATTTATTTTGTTCTTTTACTTTATTTTCTTCTTTTTTTAGTTTGTTTTGTTCAATAAAATTGCTTCTTTTTATAAAAATATATACTAACTTAATTTATTTTTGTTTTCTGGAATTTTTCAGAAAAACTGAAGTTTTGGCCTGTCACGCCCGTGACCATGCCCGACACGGGCATGTCAGGCACTCAACGCCATCAGCCAGTCAACACTCATTAATTTCACTATTCCTCGCTCAATGCCGTCTGTCACGCCCGTGTCAAAGCTCGTCACGCCCGTGTCGAGGCCGACACGCAACGCTTAGTCAAACAATCAACGCTGCCGACATCGAGATCCAGCTGTCCCGGTCACGCCCCGCTTACACGCCCGTGACAATTTCGTCACGCCCGTGACCACCACGTGGACCTCCCCAAAGTCAAGCTCGCGTCAAATCCCCAGATCCAGCTCCCCGTCATGCCCTAGTCACGCCCGTGACTGACACATGTCACGCCCGTGACCTGGGGCGTGACCGCCACGTTTTCAGCCGAAGTCAAAGCTCCAGTCAAATCACCCGATCAGCTCATGAATAGTAGTGACACGCCCCCCTGTCACGCCCGTGACCTAGGGCGTGTCACTCCCGAATTTTTGCCTATAAATACAAGCTTCCAGGAAGCTTATTTTGTCTCTTTTTTTGGCCACTTTGCTTAGGTGTTGTGCTGCCCATTTGGATCCAAATGTTATGTAAGAGATTTTTCTCCCCCCTCCCTTAGTTTGTAATAGCTTTTTATTTTATAAAAATAGTTTATTTTCTCTCTTGCTTAGCATGAATCTCATTTGGAAGCGCCCTATCTTTGTAATTTTTCGTTCCTCTTTTTTGTTCTTTTCATGTTTTATCTTTTTCAGCTTTAAAACTCAGTTTAGTTTAGGATTTTATCGCATTTACTAGCCATTACGCTGCCCATTTTATTTTCATTTTCCGCACCCATTTAGCTTTAGTTTATTTTTATTTTCACTTTTTATGCATTTCTATCGCATTCTCGCGGTAGAAATGCAGTTATTCTAATCTTTCGCCAACTTTCATTTTGCGTTTATTTGCAAAACTTTTCGCTCCGTTTAATTTTTATTTTGTCTTTTTATGCATTTCTACCGCATTCTAGCGGTAGAAATGCAGTCGTTTTAATTTTCCGAGCACTCAGCTCTTCGTTTTAATTTTCAAAACTTTTAGTCCGTTTAATTTTTATTTTCACTTTTTATGCATTTCTACCGCATTCTAGCAGTAGAAATGCAGTTGTTTTAATTTTTCAGTCACTTTGTTTTTCTTAGTTTTTTGCATGCGTGCGTACGTGTATGAGTTAGATTTTATAGCTTTATTTCAATTTCTGTAGAGTGTGTGCGTATGCATCTATTTCCGCCTACTCGTTAAGAGTTAAATGACGCTCAGCTTTCATTTCCCGCCCACTCGTTTGAGTGAGACTTGTCTTTTTATTGCTTTAATTTTTCTCCTACTCACTTGAGTAGGAAAACTTAGAGTGCATGCGTGTGTTTCATTTATTGTAGAGTGCGTGTGTGTTTTTATTTCTGTAGAGTGCGTGCATGTATGAGATAAGTTTACCCCCGCCCACTCGCTCGAGCCGGGATTCGCATTTACTGCTTTCTTCAGTCCTACTCGTTTGGGTAGGACTTGCAATTTTCAGCTTTCATTTACTGCTTTATTTCCTGCTTTCTTTACAGCTTTCTTTATCGCTTTCTAGCTTAAGTGTCCCCATTCCGATGAGTGGCTAATCGCCCTTAGCCCTCAATATCGAAGAGCATTGGGACAGATAAAGTAGCTTTAAATAATTAAAGGTCCTGTTTTTCTATTTAATTAAATTTCTTAAGGTTTGCCCCGGGTTAACGACGCGTAGGACCGAATATCGATGTGCGGGCCCTACTTCCGTTATCCATACGCAATGCCGAGAGGCCGCACGTATGGACCGATCACCCTTGGGTAAAGAGAGCTTCGCGCTAACCCTCGAGAGAGGAGGCGCGTGACTCTACCGGATTGGGTTCCCCACCCAATAGCGGGGTTCTCAGCGTAATGCAGGCGTTAAGAGGAATCCTTCGTCGGACTAACATTCGGTCGAATAGTCTTAGCGTTCAGGTGAGCGATATCCCTAGATCAAGGTGAGCTCATATCTAAGGAACCTCCACGGCCGAGTCTCCGCCTTAATTAATTTGAAAATTAGGATCTCTTTTTATTAAAAGTTATTTTAGTTCAAATTCTCTTTTGATAACGTCGCGCCGAGTTCTTCGTCGGCCTTCTGCACTTTATTTCCTGCTTTCATTTTCTGTATTATATTTATTTTTATGTTCGCAATTTAATTTTTTATATAATCCACTTAAAATATTATCGGTAGAATAATAGGCTTTCAGGGGAAGAGTAGATATAGCTAAGCTGGCCCCGAGAACAATACGACCCCGATATTCCGCACCGGAATATCCTGTACTACACGCGATAGGTGCACTTGCCTCCCTCTCGTTAAAACTCGGTTTCTAACAAAATAAAAACGCTCTTCTTTTTCTTTATAAAATAAAATCCCACTCATCTTAAAATAAAATAAAAATAAGAGCCGGCGTTTTAGCACATCAAGTTTTTGGCGCCGTTGCCGGGGAAAATTTCGACTTACTATTTTGAATTCCTGAAACCTATTAATTTTACCCTTTATTTCTACTAAAATATATATATATATAAAAATGATGATTATCTTTCATTTTTAAAAACTTTTGATCAAACAAAAAATTTTATATTAATAATAATAATAATATCATTATTAATATTAATAATAAATACTTAAACAAAAAAAATCAAAAAAAAAAAAATTTAAAAACTTTAAAACAAAAAAAAATCAGAAAAATTCAAAACTAAAAAAAAAAAAAATTAAAAACTTAAAAACATAAAAAACTTTAAAACTTTAAAACTAAAAAAAAAAAATTAAAAAACTTAAAAAATGATGAAATTTTTTTTATCTTTCTTTTCATCCAAAAATTTAAAATTCAAAAAATATATATCTCTTTCATTTTTATTTTGCCTTTAACTTATTTTCTTATTTTCTTATTTTTATTTTCAAAAAAAAAATCAAAAACTAAAGAAATAAACTTATCTAAAAATTCAAAAAAAACTAAGAAAAAATATATAAAACAAAATTTTTTTACTAATTATGTATTTATTTTGTCGTTTCGGCGCGCTTCACAATTGTGAGCGCTAGGGGATCGCATATCGATCGCTCGCTCTTAGCTAAGGCCTTAGCTTCCGAGTCACACCCACTTGTCGCCACCTATCACCCGCATCATTTTCGCCGAATTTTTCTTTTTCGTTTTTTATATTATATTTTTGCTATTTCTTTTAACTTTTGCAGGGTTATTCTTAACGGGCATCCCCGAACGCGATTTAGGGAAGATTTCTAAACCCCTGTTTTTAATTTTCAATTTTGTACATACTGCTTAGATTTTTATATATATCCTGTTCCTCAAACTTAGTGCAACATTGGGGACAATGTTGGACTTAAGTATGGGGGTGTTTCCTATTTTCTATCCTTTTATTTCCCGCACTTAATAAAAAAGTCCAAAAAATTTGCAAAAATTAAAAATTTCAAAAAAAAAATATTTTCATGCTTTAAATATTAATAATAAAATTTCAAAAAAAAAATGAAACATCGCTCCGCGACGTTCGACTCATCGAACCAACCACAAATAAGAGTCTGTTCGCGGGCGATCCTTTTTCTACTTTGTAATATTTTGTAAATATTCTTGTCTATTTCCACTTCTCTTTCCTATCTTGTAAAAATTGTCTCTCTTTTCTTGTAAATATTTCTGTAAATTCAAAAATTAAAAAAAAATCAATAATAAAAAAAATCTGTATAACTCAAAAAACTCAAAACAAAATCGCATAACACAAAAAAAAAATTCCAAAAAAATGATAATAACCCCAAAATATCAAAAAAATAAAATAGAAAAACTCATAAAAATCAAAAAAATTATTTTGTAATAAATAATTCGAATAGCTTAATTCTTAACCTCTTTGCTCTCCAAAATAATCCTTTCGAGTTTATTTATAAGCGAATTTTAATTAATTCTTTATTTACTATTCGTTTTTTAATTGTAGCTCGATAGACTTAAATTTCTGGGGTTAAGATTTTAAAGAATTTTTTATGGCTTTTTCTTATTATAGGGAACTTGTTTTTCTCATTTTCACTTCTTATTTTTTGAAATAAAGCACATCTTTATGTTAGAAAATAACATTTATGAATTTTATATTATTTCCACTTATGCTTTTAGAAACGTAGGAACGTCCAAATTAAAGAGGTTGCTCTAAAAATTTTTTATTAAACTCTAGTTTTCTTTTAGAGAAAATAATCTCTTCCATTTTTTTTCATGCCTTACTTGGTATGATTCTCCACTCACCCTTAAAAGATCTTATGTCAATGGGGATAAGATTTCGTCCCGCAAACATAGGCACCCAATAATTAAAAAGATTATATGCTACGGAGTAAGAGGATAAAATTCATTACTCCTATACATATGCATTGGGTTTATTTATATTTATGAAGAAAGAAAAAATGTTAGGAAAATAAGATTTCATTTTTCTAATAATCCAAAAAGAAAAAAATGTGGAGGTTCGAGAAAAAATTACCTCGCCTCAAAAATCAAAGCCCTCTTCATAACCGCCAATCCACTTATCCATTTTTCATGATTCTAGAATTAATTTAAAACTTTTTGAGAGCATATTTTTTAAATTGAATTATTTCCTATCAATTTCTTTTTAGCTAAAGTTTTTTCGATAATTCAAATCCATTTTTGTTAAACTAACAAAATAATTATCGCTTTCTATTTTTCTCGTTTAGAAGTATTTTTGAAACGGTTCCTCTATTTATAACATTTTCATAATTTAGGATTTAATTCCGAAACCCCGGAAATTTATTTCGATCTTTCTTACAATTAACTTAAGCGTTAGTTGAATTTAGGATTCTTTTTTATTCCTTATAGGTTCATCTCCAACTTTTGCTCTGGAATAGCAAAAGCTTAAGTATGGGGGTATTTGATGAGTTGTAAATATACCCATTTTATAGTGTATTTATTTTGTTGTTTTACTTTATTTTCTTCTTTTTTTAGTTTGTTTTGTTCAATAAAATTGCTTCTTTTTATAAAAATATATACTAACTTAATTTATTTTTGTTTTCTGGAATTTTTCAGAAAAACTGAATTTTTGGCCTGTCACGCCCGTGACCATGCCCGACACGGGCGTGTCAGGCACTCAATGCCATCAGCCAGTCAACACTCAATAATTTCACTATTCCTCGCTCAATGCCGTCTGTCACACCCGTGTCAAAGCTCGTCACGCCCGTGTCGAAGCCGACACGCAACGCTTAGTCAAACAGTCAACGCTGCGGACATCGAGATCCAGCTGTCCCGGTCACGCCCCGCCTACACGCCCGTGACAATTTCGTCACGCCCGTGACCACCACGTGGACCGCCCCGAAGTCAAAGCTCGCGTCAAATCCCCAGATCCAGCTCCCCGTCACGCCCTAGTCACGCCCGTGACTGACACATGTCACGCCCGTGACCTGGGGCGTGACCGCCACGTTTTCAGCCGAAGTCAAAGCTCCAGTCAAATCACCCGATCAGCTCATGAATAGTAGTGACACGCCCCCCTGTCACGCCCGTGACCTAGGGCGTGTCACTCCCGAATTTTTGCCTATAAATACAAGCTTCCAGGAAGCTTATTTTGTCTCTTTTTTTGGCCACTTTGCTAAGGTGTTGTGCTGCCCATTTGGATCCAAATGTTATGTAAGAGATTTTTCTCCCCCCTCCCTTAGTTTGTAATAGCTTTATATTTTATAAAAATAGTTTATTTTCTCTCTTGCTTAGCATGAATCTCATTTGGAAGCGCCCTATCTTTGTAATTTTTCGTTCCTCTTTTTTGTTCTTTTCATGTTTTATCTTTTTCAGCTTTATAACTCAGTTTAGTTTAGGATTTTATCGCATTTACTAGCCATTACGCTGCCCATTTTATTTTCATTTTCCGCACCCGTTTAGCTTTAGTTTGCTTTTATTTTCACTTTTTATGCATTTCTATCGCATTCTCGCGGTAGAAATGCAGTTGTTCTAATCTTTCGCCAACTTTCATTTTGCGTTTATTTGCAAAACTTTTCGCTCCGTTTAATTTTTATTTTGTCTTTTTATGCATTTCTACCGCATTCTAGCGGTAGAAATGCAGTCGTTTTAATTTTCCGAGCACTCAGCTCTTCGTTTTAATTTTCAAAACTTTTAGTCCGTTTAATTTTTATTTTCACTTTTTATGCATTTCTACCGCATTCTAGCGGTAGAAATGCAGTTGTTTTAATTTTTCAGTCACTTTGTTTTTCTTAATTTTTTGCATGTGTGCGTACGTGTATGAGTTAGATTTTATAGCTTTATTTCAATTTCTGTAGAGTGTGTGCGTATGCATCTATTTTCGCCTACTCGTTAAGAGTTAAATGACGCTCAGCTTTCATTTCCCGCCCACTCGTTTGAGTGGGACTTGTCTTTTTATTGCTTTAATTTTTCTCCTACTCACTTAAGTAGGAAAACTTAGAGTGCGTGTGTGTGTTTCATTTATTGTAGAGTGCGTGTGTGTGTTTTTATTTCTGTAGAGTGCGTGCATGTATGAGATAAGTTTACCCCCGCCCACTCGCTCGAGCCGGGATTCGCATTTACTGCTTTCTTCAGTCCTACTCGTTTGGGTAGGACTTGCAATTTTCAGCTTTCATTTACTGCTTTATTTCCTGCTTTCTTTACAGCTTTCTTTATCGCTTTCTAGCTTAAGTGTCCCCATTCCAATGAGTGGCTAACCGCCCTTATCCCTCAATATCGAAGAGCATTGGGACAGATAAAGTAGCTTTAAATAATTAAAGGTCCTGTTTTTCTATTTAATTAAATTTCTTAAGGTTTGCCCCGGGTTAACGACGCGTAGGACCGCATATCGATGTGCGGGCCCTACTTCCGTTATCCATACGCAATGCCGAGAGGCCGCACGTATGGACCGATCACCCTTGGGTAAAGAGCGCTTCATGCTAACCCTCGAGAGAGGAGGCGCGTGACTCTACCGGATTGGGTTCCCCACCCAATAGCGGGGTTCTCAGCGTAATGCGGGCGTTAAGAGGAATCCTTTATCGGACTAACGTTCGGTCGAATAGTCTTAGCGTTCAGGTGAGCGATATCCCTAGACCAAGGTGAGCTCATATCTAAGGAACCTCCACGGCCGAGTCTCCGCCTTAATTAATTTGAAAATTAGGATCTCTTTTTATTAAAAGTTATTTTAGTTCAAATTCTCTTTTGATAATGTCGCGCCGAGTTCTTCGTCGGCCTTCTACACTTTATTTCCTGCTTTCATTTTCTGTATTGTATTTATTTTTATGTTTGCCATTTCACTTTTTATATAATCCACTTAAAATATTATCGGTAGAATAATAGGCTTTCAGGGAAAGAGTAGATATTGCTAAGCCGGCCCTGAGAACAATACGACCCCGATATTCCGCACCGGAATATCCTGTACTACACGCGATAGGTGCACTTGCCTCCCTCTCGTTAAAACTCGGTTTCTAACAAAATAAAAACGCTCTTCTTTTTCTTTATAAAATAAAATCCCACTCATCTTAAAATAAAATAAAAATAAGAGCCGGCGTTTTAGCACATCAGTAGCCGTATCCCTCGGCTTAGTGGATCATCTAGTTCACGATTTAAAATATAATTTATATGCTTGCGGAAGATACTTGTTTAATTTGACTCTAACATCCCACATGAGTATAAATGTCCCCGAGGAACAACTCATGCTAAACAGACTATAGATTTATAATAAGTATAGGAAAGATCTTTACGCTAAACAGGAAAATAGTGACTTAGTTTTAAAAGAGATTGCATGGATGCCTTACTAATAATAGGTTTTTTTATAAGCTTGAAAATATCTAACATGCAGTCCTATCAATAAATCATCACAGAGAGTAAGTAATCTAAACCAAACATAAAACAATCACATCATCTAGCACGTGTCAAAATAAAAAATCCTGTGGGCGTCAACAACCTGACACAAACCCACCGTACAAAGTATGTCATAAACTAGGCAAAGAAAACTAAAATAACAAACTACCTTGCTACGGCGAGGGGAAAAACCACAGCCAACACTGCTGCTTTAAGAACTCCAAACCCAGCTCCACTACCTGCTAATGCTTCGAACCTGAGGCATTCCAAAGATAGAACACCTCAGCAAGAAGGTACAAATGGTGGCAGCAAATGTAAGCAAAAGAATACAAAGGTCAAATGGGGTACCAACCCAGGACCAAGAGTACTGAAGTAAGGTACATAAATAAAACTCAAGAAATAAATCAGAAGAAAAGAACTTACGTGAACCGTCACGTACAACAAAATATGCCGGATACCCAAAGAAAGGGGAGAGCATGATTAAATCATAAGAAATAATACTCAAAAACTTTATTAGCCACCTGTAGTCAATTCTACCCATAAATACAGGCAGGGTGGTCACTTCTCTAGATAACCCCTCACAGATGTTAAAATCCGTCAAACTGCGGGGGTAACTTGCACACTCCACTAATCACTGCAGATGCCCAAAACTCAGTAGAATTCCATGAGGTACTAAACAAACCTTACGGTCGGTGGATTTGCCCACTAACACGCAACGAAGAAATGACATGAAATAAACCTCAGGACTTGGCGCGTCGGATTCTACATGACATTTCTAGATTAAATACACGGTTGATCAACCTTTTGAAACGATTTACAATCCTATATAGACACTAATGCGTCCAACAACGATATACGAAACAATTTAAGTCACCGATAAAACATTCTAAGGACGGTTATACACACCTAATAAAGATCGAAATTACGATAACCAGATTTTATAATTTTGAGTGATCTTCAAGAAAGATTAGACATAACCATAGTTTGGAGATACAATACAAAAAGCAAGAAAATTAAGGAACAAAGGCATAATGGTTACCATCAAACCGGACAAGGAACAACGAAGGAAAACTACCACTTGCCTTGGTTGTACCGAAAAAGTCCTCTGAATCACTCCATGTTGTAGATCGGGGCAAAAGAACACGGGAGGAGTTTAAATCTAAACAAAAATGGCCGAAAAGGGGGTTAGGGCCGAAAAACCCTAACGAGAAAACTCAAAGAATGGGAAAAAATTTACCACGATAGCATAGCTCTCGGTGAGAGCTTTCCAGATCTATATTCGGATGAAGATTTCGAGCACCGGAGCATCGTCGGCGACCACCGGAAGGTTCATGAAGTATTTTCTCTCTCACGCTCATACCGCTCTCGTTCAGGAGGAAAAAGAATCGGAGAGGATGAAGTTCCATTCAAACCTAAGTCCAAGAATATATATATATATATATATATATATATATGTAAAAGCACTTATAAATTTTTTGTCTAAATACAAGAAAAAGTGTTATTTATGAGTGTCTACGGGGAAAAAGAAAATAGTGATCTAAGATGGCTCCAAATCGAAAAGTGTCCAACATGAAAGTTGTAGATATCATCGAGAATAACAAATTTTATGTTGACCAAATTTTCATACGACATCGTTTTGACCCTCAAAATGACGTCCGAACATAGACAGTACAGAACCACTCGAGAGGAAACAGGCCTACTCGAGAGGGAGAGGTTGGCTCTCAGAAATACATTGGTTTTCAAGAACAAAAGCTATGGTTCTCGAAAGGAACATCATTTATCGAGATGGAGAGGCTAAGGCTCTCGAGAATAACATTAGTTCTCGAGAATAAAGGCTTAGGACTTGAGAGAATCAATCAAACAGACTACCTGTGAGCAGTCTCGGGAGAATAAAAAATAGAGGTCCAAGATGGCTCCAAATCAAAAAGTACCACACATAAAGGTTGTATGTCTCGTCGAAACGAACAAATTTCATGTTGACCGTTTTTCCATACAGTGCCGTTGTGACCCTCATAAATGCGCCCGAACGCAGACGATACAGGACTACTCGAGAGGAAAGGGGGCTTCTCGAGAAAAAGAGTAAAGTTCTCGAGAGAACTCATAGTTCTCGAGAGAAACATCATAGTTCTCGAGAATAAATAGCAGGACTCGAGAGAATTGAGTATTTCTCGAGAATAAGACCATAATTCTTGAGAATAAACAGTAGTTCTCGAGAACAACAAGGGTTCTTAGGTAGAAATCAATAATGCAGCTTTTTTACGAGAAGTTTTGGGAAAATTTAAAATAAGAGTCTAAGATGGCTTCAAATAAATAAGTTGTCAACATGAAAGTTGTAGCTATTGTCGAGACAAACAAATTTCATGTTTACCATTTTTTGATGCAACGCCGTTTTGACACTCAAAACGGTGCTCGAACTCAGGCTGAAAGGGACCTCTCGAGAACAGCAAAGGACTTCTCGAGAACAGCAACGGACTTCTCGAGAACAGCAAAGGACTTCTCGAGAATAGCAATGGACTTCTCGAGAACAGTAAAGGACTTCTCGAGAATAGCAAAGGACTTCTCGAGAACAGCAAAGGACTTCTCGAGAACCGTATAGGACTTCTCGAGAACTAGGACAGACTTCTCCAGAACATTAAGTCAGACTTCTCGAGAACAACTGGGAGTTCTCAAGAACGAAAAGGGGGATCTTTAGTACAAGCAGGACAAATTGCAGAAGTTCTAATTTGACTTATATTTTGGAATGAATCGCTGACTCTACGTATTAGCAGCGTAGATAACATTAGAATCCGACGTACCATTCTCGAGATATTAAATCATGCGCTGAGACTCCAAAAAAACTCTCGGATTGCGACGAAACTTGACAAGCAAATCCAAAATTTCAAAAATGCAAAAAAAATAATAATTTCCAATTACAACAAGAATTCGGCCAACTCGACTGCACGAACACGAAAAATGCCTTAACGGCATTGCGCCGTCAACTCGACGTTAATAGTAATGCCACGACGTCGTAAATATGACGTTCCCATTTAAATAAAATCATCGGAAAATCGGGGGCGTTACATATACCACTTTTAAGATAATATAAATTTAAGCTATTTCTAATCGAATTTTTTGAAAAATATTTGTTCATTGTCTTGTAGTTAATGTGGGCAAGTCTTTTGTGTCATTAACCACAAAGTGGCTCTCTCTCATTAACTATAAGACACACAAGAGATATAAAATTATTGAAAATAAAATATAAGCAATAAACATCTCTACTCCTAGTGCCAAAGAGGATGACCTCTATGTCAACATACTTCTTGATCAAGCACTTGTCATTGTAGAAATCAATGACATAGCCCAAGTCACATAGTTGACTTATGCTTACAAGTATGTGTTGCAAACCTTCCATATAAGCTACCCTTGTTATTGAGACTATGCCATTGGTAATCATACCATAGCCTCTGGTTATGCCCTTGTAAGAGCCACCAAAGATGACTTTAGGTCCATTCTTTATGGGAATATAGTATTTAAGTTAGCTCCTTATCCCAATCATATGTCTGGAACACCCACTGTCCAAGTACCAAATCTGATCTAGCGAGGTACTTGGACTAACCTCATCTGGATCCGACTGATCCTAGCTAGATTCTACTTTTATCATGGCCATAAGTCCATAACAACCACTGACATCTTCGTCCACCTCATTGTCACTATCTATGTGTGATAGAGGGGCCCTGATTCCTATTCTTATAGCTGGATAGTCCTCATCCTGTTCAGCAATAACAACAGCAAACAACCCTATATAAGCTTCATCTTCTTCTTCAGAATCAGAAGATGTTGAGTTTGTTTGACTCCATCTATTCTCATTCTTGGAAATGAAGGTCTTTTCATTCTTGCCCTTGTGGTGATGGTGCTTCTTCTCACCTTTATTTTCACCTGTATCTTTTCTTTTGACTGGGCAGTCAGCAATGACATTCCCAGGCTTGCTACAACAATAAAATATTATGTTAGAAGAAATATGTTTACTGGGTTTAGCATCATACCTGTCTCCTTTGGAGAACTTCTTCCCAAATTTGCTATGATCCTTCTGATAATATGAGGAGGAGGAAGGTTTGTTCTTCCACTGCTTCCTCTTCATCATCTTTTGGAATTGCCTTGAGAAGGCAGCAAACTCCCCATTTGACATATTGTTGTCAGATAAGGTAGACTCAGAGCTTTCTAAATTAGCTAGACTTCTTGGAGGAGAGGCAATTCTATCCTTTATCTTCTTAGAGCTCTCAGCCTTGAGAGCCACTGTCCTCTCCTTAGCATGGGACCTGATGATGGTCTCCTCGTCTGTCCCGGAAGATAGCTGCATCTCATAGGAAAGCAATTTTCTAAATAAAATGTGAAGATGAGTTTTAGGAAGATTTGCCACTTCCCAAATAGCACAAATCTTGGTGTCACAATCTTTGGTTAGAGATCTTAATAACTTTTCATTCAGCTCATAATTGTTGAAGACCCTCCCATAGGTCCTCAGCTCATTTACCACTCTGAAAAACCTTTCATAGCACTCAGCTATGCTATCCTTATTATTTTGTCTGAAGGCCTCATATTCCTAATTATGTAGGGATTTCCTATCATCCATAACTTCTTCAATTCCCACAATGTACACAATTAGGGTATTCCACATATCCTTGGCTTTCTCACAATGCACTAAGTTTTGGAAAGTGGAATCATCAATAGCACTTACTATGATGTTTTTTCTCTTTAATCCATAGTAGCAAGTGCTACTTCATCCTTAGTCATTTCTGTGTAGGCCTTGGGCACTCTTAGGTTAGGATCAATGGTGGAGGCCTTTTGGTGGATAAAAGGCCCCTCCTGAACTGTAATATAAATCCTAGGGTCAGAGGCTTCCATAAATAGCCTTACCCTTTGCTTCCAAATACCAAAGGTCTCCTTCCTATATATAGGTAGCTTCATAGAGCTCATCTCCTTATGAGCCTCTCCAGCAGACATTTGGAATAACTAAACTACCCTTTATAGTATCTTGTCAGACTATTAAGTACTTTTTGACCAATCTCCCTCTGATACCACTTGATAGTTAATAGGGTAGTAGTCTAAATCATCTGGGGGAGGGTGAATAGGTTATTTGTTTCTTTCTTGTTTTTACTAGGTTATTTAATGCTAAATCAAACAAACACAAAAAGCACATAATTATTTATAGTGGTTCCCCAAGGTATGGGTGCATCCACTCCCTCCCACCTTTCTAACAATGTGTTAGATAAGTCAAACTTCTCCAAACTCAGCTAAAAGTGCTTACAATACAGATCCCTCGGGATCTTTTAGGATTCCTCCAAACCTTACCTCTGGCCACTGCCCTACACACTCAGAGTAAGCTTTTACTCCTAAAGCTTAGTGACCCTCCTAGTCACCTACCTCAGGCCTATCAGGAAGCCCTATAACTAAGGCTAGGAGGATAGCCCTACCTCAAGCATACATGCCCTACAAATTAATACAATCATGCCCTACAATATCAGACACTCAAGCCCTATAATCTAAGACACACCAACCCTACACAATCAGAACATAAATGTTCTTACAGAGCTAGAATGTTTAGTTTACAATAGAAGTCATAATGAATTTAATCTTCAACATTTTTGTCTTTTATTAAGAATGAACAGCAGAAAGTTGCCCTAGAGCAGGGCTAGAGATTTGATCTTCAACTTTAGACCTAGATCTACCTTGATCTTTTATATTCAGTATAAGGGGGGAAGATCAACCTATGAGCCTAGATGGACTCAACTTATTCTCCTTAGATCAGATCTGGGAACAATTACTGGAAGCACAAAGCTTTAACTCTTTCTTAATACTTCCAGTTCTCAGCAGACACTCTAGCACTTCACAACACTTAGAAACAGCTCTTACAATGATCCAGAACTTCTCTCTTTTAATTGACCTATAATATACTTTTTATATGCCCCATGAATATGCAATGTCTCTTCAGTTGATTTGACATCACATGGTTGAGAATGGACAAGGCTATCCTACTTTATTAGCTTTTTGCCAAAACTGGATCACGCCAAGTCAACGACTAGTTTTGAATTTGTCTCAGCGGTTGGGCTGAGATAGGCTTCTGTCTTAGTGCCAAACTATGTCATAGTGGTTTTGCTATATTCCTAACACAAACCACCTTTCAGAAGGTTATTGCCCCTTCTAACAGGTATGAACATTACAGTATGTATGGTCACTGAAAGAATGAAAATTCTTCTTGTATAGCTTTAACGGTACTTCCAATGGAAGAAGAAATTTTATGGGTTTGAGTGCACTAAAGTCTCCCTATGAGGAAATCCAAATGGCCCATCATGGACCATTTGTGTTTGGTGCTCTTGCATCCACTCTTAAGGGTAAGGTAGTGGCCACCACCCAAGTTCCTTCTAGCAAGAGTGAGGATGTGAGCAAGACTGCAGGCAAGTCTTACTTGCCCATTTATGAAGCTAGCAACACCATGTTAGCTACAAAGAAGACATTTGTTGGTGTAAATCAAAATAAACCAAGTGTACCTTCAAGTAAACTTACCTACAGCCAAATTCTTGCTGAAAGGAGCAGGAGGAACATTGCTGCTCTCCCTTATGAATAGATAAAAGACTGACAGATTATATACATCAAAGGTTGTTCAAAAGAGGAGATACAATATCAATGAGTGTTGGTGTTGTGGCTGTAAGACACCATTTTTTGCCTCCGGCGTCTTATGCCCAGAATTGCCATTTTGCGGTGACACCAACACTCGGGTAGGTCGCCATTACAAAATGCTGATCCTGCCGACAGAAATTATCACCAAAGAAATAGAAGTATATAATTAGAACAAATAAGTCTAAGTCCACAATCACATGTAATATATAAAGCTAAAACACAACACAGTCCACTTTGAAATGAAACAAAAATAATAAAGATAAACTGGGTTATGCCCGATACAATAATGGCCTCACTACGACACCCTCACAGAAGAAAAATATACTAATCACACACGGATCTTGAAGCTGGTGCTCCTGTGCTAGACTAGCCCATCTCTATGTGCACCGCACTCTACTGGTGCTACATCACCTGCTACTACTCCCTGTCTCCCATCCGGGGTCCCTAAAATGTTTGGTCTACCCACCGTTTGTCTAAAAGACTAAGCCTGATTTCCCCCATCCCACCCCCATTGGCTCCTTGGCACTGTGCGGGAGGAATGATAGGAAAGCTATGATGGTGGAGAGTAAAAAAGAGCAGGTGACGGTGGACCTAATATAACAGTTATATTATAATATTTACAGTGCTATAAAAAGAAGTGCAAGCTAGCAATACTATAGTAATAGAGCAGTAAAGAGTAGAAAGTAAAGTTCACCATAAAGAAAAGTAACAAATAACCACAAGGAAAGTAACCATAGCTTATAGGCATGCCCACACAAGCTTATGAACTATGGGGTCATTTTGCAAGGAATAACCTATAAAAAGTCCCATACCAATTTATACATTAGGGGTAAGGGTTGAAGTTTTATGATGACATGATATGCTATGCAATATGGGTTTAATGATATGTTCATATAAGTACAACACACACACACACGACTCTATGCACACAGATCTTTTGTTCCCCGATTTTGGAAACTAGATTCTCTCCCAGGAGCCTCCGTAGTTGCCAAAGGAGACAGTGGGTTGGGCCACCCCACTCCTAGGTTGGTATCCACACTACCAGGCCAAGCCATTACGTATGCATTTGAAGGTCACACCAGAGTCACCACGTACTAATGCTGACAAACCCATCAGTCTTTTCCGCCATCAGCTTCCCAGACTAACCTGTCCGTTACAATTACCTTCCGAGCCTTCTGCTCGCCAGGCTTACTTACCCATTTCCATAACCACGAGCCTACTATTCGGATAACCCAACCAAGATAACCTCCTGAGTTATCGGGGTGAGTGAATGTGAAGCCCTAGTATTTACCAATTGCTCTTTGACGTTTTAGTTTTACGGTTTAAGATTAACCTTGGACTGCCCAGGGCATTCCCTGTGAAGGGCTCTCAAGGGCAATAGGAACTATAATGGGCTGAAGAACAAAGCTCCCTTTCGCAAGATACTTATCATTATTGGTATCTACCCATGCCCCAAATCTCCTGATCTTACACTTGGACTAAACCTAAGTGTATTTAGACTTCCTCCAAGGGAAAGATGATCCATCGTTGATCTTGAGCACGACCTTAACTTAGCCATTCAGGCTCTCACAACCTGACTCCTCTTTCATATCCAAATCAGACCAAGTACACCATCTATCCCACCTTCCCATTCCAAGGCTTACATGTTATCTTATTTCAACAACTTACTATGTGTAAATCTATTGAGCTATATGAAGTGCTTGAAAGATGACCCCCTCCAAATAATCATCCAAATGACCTAAGATTATTACTGGAGGTCTATCATGATATTTTAAAGATAAATCCAGAATATAATATTTTTCGAAATCTATTTGACATTTATTTAATTTTCTGCAAAATTAGGCCAACATTACTTTTGAACACTAAGTACAATTTTTTGATATGATATGGACCTAAAAAAATTATTACAAGTGTATAACGTCAAAATAACAGTAAATACCGAAATTCACAAATTTTTCTAAAAAGGTTGACCACCAAACTAATTATTGATTAAATAACCTGATTAATAGGACAAGGCAGGAAATAATAGAAATAATAATCCAAAAATTATAGAAAAATTACTAGATGTCAAGAGTAACAAGAAAAGTCTACTGGCCAAAAATCATAATTCTCTAAGCACCTTTCAGAAGGTTATTACTGAGAGCAGACAGTCTTCTCAATGAATTTTCACAAAAGAACTTAGACAATGACAACAACTTCCAGGAATATTCTAACCAAGTTTAGAAAAACTTTAACCTATAAATAATTGAATTAGAAGGTTTATCAAATACACTATGCTCTTAGCATTGATGGTCATGCCTCTTCAAATCCAAGGAACATTGAAGGGCTATATTCCTAACACATACAACCTTTCAGAAGGTTATTGTCCCTTCTAACAGGTATGAACATGACAGTATGTATGGTCACTGGAAGAATGAAAATTCTTATTGTATATCTTTAACGGTACTTCAAATGGAAGAAGAAATTTTATGGGTTTGAGTGCACTAAAGTCTCCCTATGAGGAAATCCAAATGGCCCATCATGGACCATTTGTGTTTAGTGCTCTTGCATCCACTCTCAAGGGTAAGGTAGTGGCCACCACCCAAGTTCCTTCTAGCATGAGTGAGGATGTGAGCAAGACTGCAGGCAAGTCTTACTTGCCCATTTATGAAGCTAGCAACACCATGTTAGCTACAAAGAAGATATCTATTGGTGTAAATCAAAATAAACCAAGTGTACCTTCAAGTAGACTTACCTACAGCCAAATTCTTGCTGAAAGGAGCAGGAGGAACATTGCTGCTCTCCCTTATGAATAGATAAAGACTGATGGATTATATACATCAAAGGGTGTTCAAAAGAGGAGATACAATATCAATGAGTGTTGGTGTTGTGGCTGTAAGACCCCATTTTTTGCCTCCGGGGTCTTTTGCCAAGAATCGCCTTTTTGCATTGACACCAACACTCGGGTAGGTCGCAACTACAAAATGTTTATCCTGCCAGCAGAAACAATCACCAAAGAAATAGAAGTATATAATTAGAACAAATAAGTCTAAGTCCACTCACATGTAATAAATAAAGCTAAAACACAACACAGTCCACTTAGAAATGAAACAAAAATAATAAAGATAAACGGGCTCATGTGCGATACATCATGGCCTCACTACAACACCCTCACAGAATAAAAATATACTAATCACGCACGGATGCTTAAGCTGTTGCTCCTGTGCTAGACTGGCCCACCTACATATGCACCACACTCTGCTGGTGTTGCATCACCTACTACTACTCCCTGTCTCCCATCCTGGGTCCTTGAAATGTTTGGTCTACCCACCGTTTATTAAAAAGACTAAGGCTGATTTCCCCCATCCCTCCCCCATTGGCTCCTTGGCACCGTGCGAGAGGAATGATTGGAAAGCTATGATGGTGGAGAGTAAAGAAGAGCAGGTGACGGTGGACCTAATCTAGCTGTTATATTGTAATATTCACAGTGCTATAAAAAGAAGTGCAAGCTAGCAATATTATAGTAATAGAGCAGTAAAGAGTAGAAACTAAAGTGCACCATAAAGAAAAGTAACAAATAATCATAAGGAAAGTAACCACAGCTTATAAGCATGCCCACACAAGCTTATGAACTATGGGGTCATTTTGCAAGGCCTAACGTTTAAAAAGTCCCATACAAATTTATACATTAGGGGTAAGGGTTGATGTATGATGATGACATGATATGCTATGTTATATGGGTTTAATGATATGTTCATACAAATGCAACACACACACACATGAATCTATGCACACAGATCTTTAGTTCCCCGATTTTGGAAGCTAGATTCACTCCCAGGAGCCTCCGTTGTGGCCAAAGGAGACAGTGGGTTGGGCCAACCCACTCCTAGGTAGGTATCCACACTACCAGGCCTAGCCATTACGTACGCATTTGAAGGACACACCAGAGTCACCACGTACAAATGCTGATAAACCTGCCAGTCTTTTCCTTGGCTATGTGTTAACCATACCCGCCGAGTCATCGTATTGACGTCGGTGTGAATGACCATCAAATACCGAAGACACACCGCCTTATACACATGCAGCCATGAATTCCTGAGCCATCGGATTCCCAGACTAACCTGTTCGTTACAATTACCTTCTGAGCCTTCGGCTCGCCGGGCTAACTTGCCCATTTCCACAACCACCGAGGCTACCGATCGGATAACCCAACCAAGATAACCTCCCAAGTCATCGCAGTGAGTGAAAGTGAAGCCCTAGTATTTATCAATTTCTCTTTGACATTTTAGTTTTACGGTTTAAGTTTAACCTTGGACTACCCAACTACGATGGGCTAAAGCCCAAAGCTCCCTTTCGTAAGGTACTTATAATTGTTGATATCTACCCATGCCCCAACTCTCCTGATCTCACACTTGAACTAAACCTAAGTGTATTTAGACTTCCTCCAAGGGAAAGACGATCCATCGTCGATCCCGAGAATGACCTTAACTTAGCCAACCAGGCTCTCACAACTTGACTCCTCTTTCTTATCCAAATTAGACCAAGTACACAATCTATCCCACCTTCCCATTCCAAGGCTTACATGTTATCTTATTTCAACAACTTACTATGTGTAAACCTATTGAGCAATATAACGTGCATGAAAGATGATACCCTCTAAATATTCATCTAAATGACCTAATATTATTACTGAAGGTCTAACATGATATTTTAAAGATAAATCCAGAATATAAAATTTTTCCAAATCTAATTGACATTTATTTAATTTTCTGCAAAATCAGGCCAATGTTGCTTTTGAACACTAAGTACTATTTTTTGACATAATATGGCCTTAAAAAAATTATGACAAGTGTCTAACCTCAAAATAACAGTAAATACCGAAATTCACAATTTTTTCTAAAAAGGTTGACCACCAAACAAAATATTGATTAAATTATTAGAACCCTTGTTTGGATTTGGGCTTGGTCTACTCTTAGGATGTTGACCCACCAGTACAGCCAGGGTAAAGGTCTAGGTTTAAGTTAGTCTCATTAGGTCAGACTTCACAAGACCAACTTTGGATTTCATTCAAGAACTCAGGCTTAGAAGAATTCTGTGACAAATATATCAGTTCGACTTTCGTTGAACTTAGCTCGATGATCGTTGATCTCCCATCGACGATCTCAGAGTTTATTCTCTGAACTGAGCTCAATGATCTAAGAGCTTAGGTCGACGATTTCTTATCTCTTCACATTTTTCTCAGTTCGAAGATAGCTGAACTCAGCTCGACGATCTCCTAGCTCAGATCAACAATTTTATCCCGTGTTCGACTACTTGTCTACAACATTAGTCTTGAAGATTAAATCTTATTCTCTTGATTCTATTTATGATAAATAATCTCTGGTAGTTAATGTTAATATTCTACAGGCTTATAGCCGTTCCATTGCAGCATATACTATTGTATTCACAGAGTTATTGTTTTGTCTTATTTACTAAGAGAATTATGGAGATAATTAAATGCTAGTAATTCTAGCCTTTCTCTCCTCGATCTCTGCAGTAAATTAAGTATTGTTTTTGAAATTCAAAGCAGCAGTAGTATTATTCGATTCTTCAAGGACATAGAGATACACAGACTTTTTTTGAGTCAGAGAAACACCTATAGAGAGAGCTTCTCATTCCAGAGTTTAAAATTTCTCTCTCAGATTTCTCTTAGTCTTCAGAACTCTCACTACTTTCAGGAAACAGAAGAAGAACACCAAAAACCTCATCTTGAGTCTTCTTCAGTTTTCATCTTCAGAAATCAACAGAGACAGCAATCAATATCAATCTACAGATTCTGAAGATCATAACACAAGTTCATTGAAGAAATACTCCCTAGACAAAGCTTCCATCTTCCTGAACCTCTCAATATCTCAGGGGGAGCTTTGGAAATACAAGAATCCACTAAGTGTTCTCATTTGCTTTGAGAAAGAGAAGACTGCCATCAACTTTTTCCTTTTTCCTTTTCTGTACAAGGTTATTACTCCCTTCAAAAGTGAACTCCTTGGTGATAGGGCACCTGATCAAAAACCTAATAATTTTTAGGCACCTGATCAAAAGCCTGAACGGTCTCTAGATCTACCTGAAGAAGATCTTGTGGTGATAGGGCACCTGATCAAAAACCTAAGTGGATTCCTACCAGGGTGGTAGAAGAGTGGATGTACCCAGATTTGGGAAACCACTATAATTTTCTTGTGTCGTCTAGTTGCTCATCTTTCTTTATTTTTTGCTGTGCTGTGTTTGCTTGTGATTTATTTTTTCATTTACTTATAAGTAACACTTATCTTAATTCCGCTATAAAAATTAATTAAAATATTTTAATACTCTATTCACGCCCTCTAGAGTACATCAGATCTATCCCCTAACTTTCAGTTGGTATCAGAGGGTCATTTCTCTTGGTTGTATAGGCTAACACCTGAACCTAAAGATCCTTGATAGATCTCCTTCTCTCTTTCTTTTTCCATGGTATAGAATAAAGATTATGCAAGCACTAGACCTCCAGTTTACAACTTGAATAAGTTTGCTATCTGGAAGGCAAGAATAAAACTATATATGAATTCTATTGATGAGGATATTTTCAACTCCATTTTGACAGGTCCACCAGCTCCAGTGGCAACTACCTCAACAGCATCAATAAGCTTGAATGTTATTCCTCATCCAGACAATACTGATGTATAGAAAAAGGCAAAGATTGCTGATGTAAGGGCCACGAACATTCTGTCCCAAACCATGTCAGATGAAATATTCCAGAAGGTTGCTGAATGCACTTCAACCAAGGCCACCTAGGATTCCTTAAACCAGATGGTAGCTGGATATACAGATAAAAGAAAAGATAGGAGAACTCGCCTTATCTCTAAGTATGAAAACTTCAAGAAGGCTTAAATTGAGCCAGTAGCTGAGATGTATAATAGACTCAACATAATTGTAAATGAGATAAAAACCTTGGACAAGGACATCTCTCTAACTAAGATTAATGACAAGATTCTCATGTGCTTCCCCAGCTCATGGGATTCCAGAATCTGGCCAATCAAAGAAGACATGAGTCTAAATGAAATTTCCACTAAATCTCTATTGGGAAAGCTAAAGTCCTATGAGCAGCTCCTAAAGACAAGAGAGTCAGATGAACAGAAAACTCCTACACCAGCTAGGAAGTTACAAAGCATAGCCTTCAAAGCCTCTGAAAAATTAGAAGCAACACCCTCAAATGAAGAACTTATGAGTCTGTTTGCCAAACGATTCTTCAAAATGGGTAGAAAAGACTTCAGGAGGTAGTCATCCAGGAATGAAGAAAAGCCAAGGTATGATAAAACTCCAACTAAAGAAATTATATGCTTTGGTTGCAGGAATCCTGGACACATTCTACCAGAGTGTCCAGAGAAACAACACAAAGAAAGGAGAAAAGAAAAGGAATCCAGGAAACACTTCAGCAAGCCATCCTCCAGCAAGCACAAGAGGAAAGAAAAGGGCTTTGTAGCTGACACCTGGAGTGAGACAGAAGAAGAATCTTCTTACTCTAGCTCTAGTGAGGATGAAGAAGAAACCAAGGCCAGAGAATTGTGTCTAATGGCCATCAATTCTTCAAGCCCTGAATCAGAAGCAGAAGATTCAGGAGAAGACTCAGACTATGATCAGGTAATATCATCCTTTAATTTTTATTCTGAAGATTTTAAAATAGAATTTGAATTACTGTGCAATGACCTTATAAAATTTGAGAAGGAAATCAAACTTCTAAGAGATAGACAACCTGGCTATGAAAATTTACTCTCTGAAAACTTAAGAATGAAAGATGAATTAACTTAGTCTAGCAAACAAATCATCTTCCTGAAAACTGAACTAGGCAAAGCTAAACAACTTGAAGAAACTTTGAATGGAAGAAGCCTACAGATGGTTAAAATCACTAGTACACTAAATACTAGGATTAATAATAGTAAACTAGGTTTAGGTGCATCAACTAGTGAACCACCAATTATCCAGAAAAAACATCTTATCTCAAACTATAAATTTTTTTTCAGAGAAGGGTAAGAAGAATATAGAACAGGTAGAGAATGTTAATAAAGTATTAAAACAAATTGAACTAAAGAAGAAGAGACAAGCTTAGAATAAAAAGTGAAACAGAAGTCGTCGAACCAAGATCGACGATCGTAGTATTATTCATCAAATGTCGACCGACGATCTTTGAACTGAGAGCTTGGGTTTAATTACTCAGCAAAGGGAGATCGACGATACCATCAAACTTCGTCTAGCAGAGATCGAAGATCATGGAACACAGATAGTAGCCATTATTATTCTATGAACTGAGATCGACGAGATCAATACTGGTCATTGAATGTAGATCAACAATCTCTAAATAAATCATCGAACCCAGATCAGTTTTACCAAAACTATAATTGTAACAAAAATCTTAATCATAAACAGAAACCAAAATTTGTTAATCCATTTTCACATTGGGTAATTCCACCTAGAAAATTTAACCCCTTGGGTTATAAATACCAACCTGAATGCTCTTTTATTTCTAGTTTCATTTATGAAAAGAGACAAGGACCCAAGGTTACCTGGGTCCAGAACCTATGAATTGTTTACTTACTGGTGAAGAACTATCCTACCACACAGGATAAGTGGTATATGGATAGTGGGTGCTCAAAGAACATGACAGGAAGAAAGGACAAGCTAAAAAACTATAAGTCCAAGCTAGGTCCAAAGGTATTCTTTTGTGATTCCGGCTTTGGTCAGATAGAAGGATATGGAGATTTTCTTATTAGAACTGTTACATTCAGCAAGGTAGCTTATGTGAATGGTTTGAAACATAACCTGATATCCATAAGTGAATTATGTGATGCAGGTTATCAGGTATACTTTACTGAATCTCAATGCACTATTTCTTTAAACAGTAAAATTGCTTTAAAAGGATTTAGACAAGGTAACTTTATCTAGTTAACTTTTATTCTGCTAGCTCAGATTTTTTTTTTCAATGAGGTCAGTAATAATAATACTCTTTGGCATAAAAAACTAGGTCTTGTGAACCTTAGAAATATTGCTAAGTTATCCAAAGATAACCTTATTAGAGGATTACCTTCTTTCCCCTACAAGAAGGAAAGCCTTAGCAGGGCTTGTTAAGTATGCAAGCAAACCAAAAATAGTTTTAAATCAGTTAATAAGAGTGATTCACCTAGGATTCTGTACTTGCTTTATTTGGATCTTTTTGGACCCATTACTGTACAGAGCTTAGGAGGGAAGTTCTATACTTTGGTTATTGTATATGACTTCTCAAGGTTCACTTGGGTTTTCTTCTTGAGACACAAGTCTGATAACTTCATAGTTCTTACAGATTTTCTTAAAGTCATAAGGATTGAGTATTATACTCCAGTTGTTTTAATCAGAAGTGATCATGGTGTTGAGTTTGAATCTCTTCCCATGCAAATATTTTGTGAGATGGAAGTCATTAGGCATTGTTTCTCTGCTCCTAGAACTCCCCAATAAAATGGGGTAGTTGAAAGGAAAAATAGAACACTCATTGAAGCCGCAAACACATTACTTGCTGATGCTTTCATGCCACTCCTATTAGGCAGAAGCTGTGAGCACATCAAACTATGTCCTGAATAGAAGTTTGATACACAAACTTAAGGGCAAGACTCCCTATGAACTACTCAAAGGGAAGAAACCTAAAATAGATTATTTTAGAATATTTGGTTGCATTTGTTATATATATTCACAACAACAACAAGAAACATCTTAGAAAGTTTGAAGCTAAAGCTGCAATGAGAATCTTTCTAGGATATTCGCAAGTCAGCAAGGTATATAGGGTTTTTAACAAATCAACTTTGAAAATGGAAGAGTTAGTTCACATTTCTTTTGAAGAAGCTAACATGTTTTACAAGAAGGAAGCTTCTACCAGTGACTTTTTGCAGGTACCTCAACTTTGTGAAAAATTGGATGATCTCAATCTTACTCAAAAAGTTACATCTCATTCCTCCTCACAATTTGATGAAGAAAGTGAAGATGAAAATTTGGAAGTGGCTGAACTTCCTCCAATAGCTAATACAATTCCACAAGAAGAATTGTTTCCCCAAGCTGTTGTTGAACCAACTTCACCAACTGAATTTATCACACTTAGAGATCACCCTACATCTCAAGTGATTGGATATATATAAGCTGGTGTGCAGACAAGGCATCAACTCAACCAAGACTTGATGCATGCCTGCTTCATATCTCAAATTGAGCCTTAATCCATTTAAGATGCTGAGCAAGATCCACACTGGATTATTGCAATGCAAGAGGAGCTCAACAAATTTGAGAGATGCAAAGTTTGGGATTTAGTTCCAAGACCCAAAAACAATCCAGTCATTGGAACCAAATGGGTCTTCAGGAATAAGTTGGATGCACAAGGAACTATTATCAAAAACAAGGCAAGACTAGTTGCTCAAGGCTGTAGGCAAGAAGAAGGAATTGACTACGATCAAACCTTTCCTCCTATTGCAAGGCTGGAAGCAATCAGAATCTTTCTTGCTTATGCTCCATATAAAAAGTTTAAAGTGTACCAGATGGTTGTCAAAAGTGCCTTTCTAAATAGAGAACTTAATGGAGAAGTGTATGTTCAACAACCACCAGGTTTTATCTATTCAACTCATCCCTCTTATGTCTTTAGATTGCATAAAGATCTCTATGGTCTAAAGCAAGTTCTAAGAGCTTGGTATGAAACCTTAACTAGGTTTCTTTTAGACCATAAATTTTTTAGAGGCATAGTAGATAGGACTTTATTTATTAGACATCATCATGATAAAATTTTGTTTGTACAAATTTATGTAGATGATATTATTTTTGGCTCTACTGATACCAAACTATACAAATGGTTTTCAGACCTTATGCATTCAAAGTTTGAGATGAGAAGCATGGGTGAACTTTCATATTTCCTTGGTCTCCAAGTGAAACAATCATCTGATGGTATATTCATCTCCCAATCTAAATATGCTAAGGAGCTTGTTAAAAGATTTGGGATGTGTGATGCCTCAGCAATGAAGACACCTATGACAGCAAATGCTGTGATAGATTCTGATGAGCATGGAAAATCTGTTGATTAGAAAATTTATAGGGCCATTGTTGGGTCTCTACTATATCTTACATCAAGTAGACTAGACATCATGTTCTCTACATGTCTTTGTCCTAGGTTCCAGGTGAACCCTAAAGAATCTCACTATATTTTGCTAAAAAGAATCTTAAGATATATAAAGGGTTGCCCTTATCTAGGACTTTTGTATCCAATAGAGTCAGAATTTGAGTTAACTGGATACTCAGATGCTGACTATGCTAGATGCAGAGTAGACAGGAAAAGTACATCAAGAACATGCAAGTTCCTTGGTGATAGGCTTGTGTCTTGGTTTTGTAAGAAGAAAACATCAGTGTCCACTTCAACTACAGAGGCTGAATACATTGCAGCTTGCAGTTGTTCACAAATTTTGTGTATAAAAAACCAACTACTGGATTATGGATACAACTTAAATAATTCAACTATATTTTGCGATAGTACAAGTTCTATATCCATAGCACAAAATCCAGTGCATCATAGTAGGACCAAGCATATAGAAATAAGGCATCATTCCATTCGAGAGTGTGTAGACAAAAACAAAATTAATCTTAACTTTATCTCCATTGATTTTCAAAGAGCAGATATCTTTACCAAGCCTTTGGATGAAAAGAAAGATGTATTCTTCCTAAATCAGCTTGGAATGTTAAATGGAATGGATTAATTTAATTTCTGTCTAAGGTAGAAGATTTGTTCACAAATCATCGAATGAAGATTGACGATCTGCGAACTCCTCTTGAGATATATCGTCGAACTGAGATCGACGACAGCTCTGCGTGAAGTCAAACTCGTCGATTGGAGATCGATGACTTTACTTCAAAAAATGCATCGTTGACCTGAGATCCATGATCTGTTTTCCCCTCTTCATTCAGAGGCCGACGATAGTATTTGTCTATAAATTTGTCGTTGACCTAAGATTGAATTTTTTTTTTATTGTAGGACAGAGCTTGTCTTTTCACATTCCAAAAACCTATATTGAGGTTTCTCTTCGGGCTCTATCCCTCGTTTTCCAAATTCCCTTGCACTTGATCTCTCTCACTTTTGTAGAAATCTATGGCGATTCCAGCGGCGATTCTATCAATGATGAAGTTCGATGTTGGCTTCGACATCGACTTCGACTCTTTCAGTCATTGCGATTAGATCTTCACGGACATGCTGAAGCTCTGTGAAGATCAAGGCCTGAGGAAGATCATGACTACAAGGATCAAATTGCCAGCATCAGAAATAAAAGAATGGGTTTAGTCGTCAATAACTCTTGATGACTCGTCTATGGTTGGAACCATCTCAGGTCAACATGTTATTCTTTCCCCAACTATTATTTCTGAACTGTTGAATTAGTTAATAGAGAAAACACTCGATAATAAGATAGTTCTGAGTACAGTAACATGTTGGTTAGGATGGGTCTTTTAGAGGGAATACCGTCAAAGTTGCTTAAGAAAAATTTGTCTGTAGAATACAAGTTCTTAGCAGATGTTCTGGGGAAGGTTATGTTGGGCAAGCACTCTGCCCATAATAATATTAACAGGAAATAGTTCTCAATGATGTCTTCCTTGGTCATTAAGAAGTCCATCAATTGGGCTGAGTTGTTCTTTAACTTGATCAAAAGGAAGAACTCCAAGAAGGAGGTTTGCTTTGGGAGGATTCTGGGAATTTTCCTCCAGTTTAAGGCTTCCGAATTAATGGTCTCTCAGACAATATTTATTAATGCCAGTAAGAGGTTGGACTCCTCCTTGTTTGGTAAATAGGCAAGAACTATCCCAAATCCGTCCAAGGCCTCCACCTCTTCTAGACCAGCTCAGGACACTAGGGCAGTCACAGCCTCTGCTCACCCAGATGAAGCATTCCCTGCTCCTCCTCCTCCTCCAGCCAACCCACCTGCGGTCCATCAACCATCTACCTCAATTCCAACACCTCCATAATCTTCAGCACTTTATACCACTCCTCCACTTTCACCTACTCCATCACATCTTGTCACCACTCCATCCATCAACATCTTAACCCAACAAAACTTCAATCTTTTCACTCCTCCTCAATCCCCAATCACATCTCATATTTCCCCTGAACATCATACTTGTCAAAATTCCCCTATTCACCTTGATTCAACACCAATTCCTTCTCCACCAAATTCACCTTTATAGGATGAAATCATGACAGATTCCACTCCTCTCATCTCTCAATCATCTGTATCAACTCAAAACCCTCCTGAGTTCATGCAAATGGACTCTCCTTCCATCTCCACTCTCTTGGAGCTTATCACTCCACCCCTCAAATCCTTGATAGCAGAGTTAATCTCACCTCTTGCTGCTTATATTTCATCCATTGCTGCCCTTTTACTGCCTCCTCTAGCCCTTCTTCATCCAGGGGCCTGGCTCCAGTATTTACTGAAACCAGGCAGGGGGAGATGTCCTATGAAACTATTCTAGATACAGTAGTAGCAGCAGTAGTTTTAGTTCTACCATTGACCCTTCCAGTAATAACAACAGAGATAGAGTTTGTTGATACTGAGATACCAGATACAGATCTCACAGAATATTTGGACAATGATTTTGAGACAGTTGATTTAGTTTCTTCTTTGGACATTCTTTCTGAAGACAGCAGTATTTCTCCAGTAGTTGAACTGAAGTCAATTCTATATTCTTTTGATCCCTTATATATAAACATTCTTCTACTTATTTCTCCCAAGTATTGCTAAGATATCATTTGCTGTACAGCTTCAGTTAGTATGTTGGAACACCCTATTACTGATTTGGGTAAGGATCACTATGTCCTTAGGAAAATGTCTTGACCTCATTGTATAGTTTTAATGGTCAACTAGAATAGGTCTAAGGCTTAGAACTTAGGTTTGAAAGCTGCCCCCAAGAAATTCTAGTTCAGATTGCAAGTGCAGAAGTTTAAGGCAATTTTCGTCGAGCTCAGATCGACAAGGCGTCGAACTCAGTTCGACTATCTTTGAGCTCAGTTCGATAAGTCATCGAACTCGGTTCGACGATCTCCGAGCTCAGATCGACGTTTTTGTCTCTAGCCAAAATCCAGATCTCTGAGCTCAAGTCGACGATAGTCGAGCTCAGATCGACGATTTCTGTCTCAAGTCTAATTCCAATCTCTGAGCTCAGGTCGACGATAGTCGAGCTCAGATCGACGACTTTTCTTGAGAGATCGACAATTTCAGAATTCAAATTCAGTCAGTTATGGAATTCAATCTGATTCATATCCAGCATTTATTTCAAAAGATTTTGTAGCCATTTTAATTAATCTGGAGCAAGTTTCAAGGAAGACTAAATGGAATTTCTCTTAGGACTTTCCTCCAGAGACAGATATCATTTAAGGAAGTCATTTATGACTGGCTAACGGCTATCTAGAAGACTGAATTTCAATATATCTTCTCAGAGAAATTGTGACAGTATCAGATTGATGATTATTATTATTCTGAGGAATAGATTTTGAGACATAAGTACTACAGGATTACAAGTTAGAATTCATGCAGAATACAAGGAATACAATAGTGAAGAAGATCACCACACAGAAAAGAATTCCTCTATGCTTTTCAAGATCTCTTCTGATTCAAGTGTTCAAAGGCTTCATCAATCAAAGACTCTAGACACATCACATTTCAGCAACTACTGAAATCATCCCTTGCTGGAGATCTCAAATTTACTGAAGACCTATCACCCTGTGCAAATCTCTTCTTCCTTAACAATTGCAGATCTCAGGGGGAGCTTTGATAACATATATCCACTAGTCTTCTCTTAGACTGTTGACAGAGAAGAACATTAAATCTTTTTCTTTTTCTTTATTCTGTTGTAAAAGGGTTACTCAATACTCGCTTCAAAAGTTTTGTGGATGGTTTCTGAGACCTTGTCAAAACTCAGTGGTGGCAAGACACCTGATCAAAAAATCTAGTTTGGTTTTTGAGCACCTTATCAAAAGCTCATTGGTGCCCAAGACACCTGATCAACTATTCCTGCAGTGGATTCCTACCTAGGGTGGTAGAAGAGTGGATGTACCCAGGTTGATTGGGGAACCACTATAGATCCTTGTGTCATCTGGTTGCTGTGTTTGATTTTTTTGTATGCTGTGATTTTGTTTCTTGCTCACTTAATTTTTATTTACTGCAAGCACAATACAGTTATATATAAATCAAGTCTTCCACTGCTAAATAATTTTTAAATTGGAAAATTATTTTAATATACTCTATTCACCCCCATCTAGAGTAAAGGTAGATCTTTCCATCACTTTCAATTGATATCAGAGGGAGGTTGGTTATTCAACAACTAAATCCTCATCAGATTTGTTGTTCTTACAGGCTAACACCTGAACCAAAAGATCTATGATAAGATAAATCTTTAATAGAGGGTTATTACTTTTATTATATTTATTTACATATAAAACCATGACACAGAACAAAGATTATGCTAGCACCATACCTCCAGTGTGCAATCTTTCTAAGTTTGCACTTTGGAAGGCATGGATTAAATTATACATGAATTCTATTGATAAGGACATATTTAATTCTGTTTTAACAGTGTGTCCAAGACCTCCAGCAATTACAAGTACAAGTGCTGTTCCACCCCCCTTAGGAACAGATGTAGAAATCAAAAAGTGGAAAGTTGCTGATGCCAAGGCAATGAACATATTGGCTTAGACTATGTCTGATGACATATTTCAAAAAGTGGCTGAATGCAACTCAGCAAAAGAAATTTGGGACAAGCTGTTGGGTATTGTATCCACAATGTACCTGATTTGAAGAAGCCCCTGAACAAGCTAAGTTGAATTGACAATGTATTTGATGACCTTCTATTAAGTTGTGCTTGCAGCTATTCCATGCTAAGTACACACCAATGTCAGGTGCAGTGGGTCAATATACACAGGTCTGCGCAACGTAATCCCTCGTTGAGTAGATCAGTGCGTTGGCTTACGTGTGCTCTCTATATTGGAGTGTACTTATTTTCAAGTACAAGGTCGAGAAAGATCAAGAACAAAATAGGAGCAAAGATGGGTCAAAGACCAAGTTCATGGGAAGGAAGAGGAAAATCTCTAAGTCAAATTCGACGGGAATCACTAAGTGAATCTCGCCATTTCGACGAGAATCACTAGTGATTCTCGCCGAATCGTCGAGAATCAGTCAGTGACTCCCGCCGATTTCATCTGGCTAACTGTCCGCCTTCAAGAAATCTGCTAAGTCAGAATCGACGGGAATCACTAACTGATTCCCGCCGAGTCGTCGAGAATGACGTTGATTCTTGCCGATTCCCTCCGGATGACAAGAGGTTCAACTAGAATCCTCCCAAGGCAAATTCGATGGGAATCACAAGTGATTCCCGCCGACTTTGTCGAGAATCACCAATGATTCTCGCCGAATTTGCCTTAGGCAAATTTGCTCTGCTCGCTGGACCGAACCAAGATGAGTTACACTGTTTCGGCCAGGGCAAGGGTTTCTCTTTGTGGGTCCCATAAAGGACTTTAGGGTTGGCCTCAGGGTATATATACATGCTTATTTAGAAACTTCAACAGTAACTTTTCACGAGAAATCAAAGCCGCCGAGCTTGACCTAGCCGATCGCGGAACTCCTTCCGTCGCCATCGCTGCTCGCAAGTTGTCGCCGCCGCAGTTCTCAGATCATCCTTGATCTTCTGGCGACAGAACCGAGGCAAGTCTAGCGTCTCACACTTCTCTCTCAAGATCCCTTGTCTATCGATTTGTTGAACGAGGTTAGCTCTTCATTCCGAATCGATTAAGACGACCGATCCGATTGAGATCGTTGGTAGACCTTGCTTGCTTCGTCAAGAAGTTTGGATCTATAAAGCATCGCCGCTGCATTCATTTGCCGTCGCCGATCTTGACAAGATCCTATCCAAGAGAGTGCTCCGGTCGTGGACTCTTCATCTTCATCAAGAACACTTCAACGAACGAAGAGGGACATCAGGTTCTCCATAAGTGTAGTTTGTATTTCTTGTACATTATATTTTGTTTTATTGTAAAGGAATAGTGATTCCTAGTGTAAGGGTTGGGTGAAACCCATGGTGGAGGAGTAGTGACTCCTTCGGTTGGAAGGGTGCCTTCCGTAGTGTGAGTATTGGATTTCAATCCATTTTGTGAAGTTACCGAGTCGTCCCTTGGTGGGAGATAGGTCGAAGGGGGAGAGTGGACGTACCCAAATCGGGGAACCACTATAATTGCTTGTGTATTTTTCTGTGCTGTGTTTGTTATTTGTGGAGGTTATTTAAATTCCACAAAAGACTGCACGAGACCTATTCCCCCCCATAGGTGGACTTGGTTGACACTAGATACTTTCAAGTGGTATCAAAGCGAGGTTACTCAGCAATAAGGTTAACACCTTGAGTAAGATCCCGTGTCTAGTGTCAAGAAGAAAGAGAATCTCTGAAATGGAAGGACTCAAGTATTCAGGGAAGATCCCAGTGTGCACCAAGCTGAACCTTCCTATCTGGAAGTAAAGGATCAGGTACTACATGCAAGCAGTCAACCCCCGACTCTTCATGATAGTGGAGGAGGGACCTTATATCCCCACTAAGGCCTCCACCATTGATCCAACCAAGAAAGTTCCCAAGAAACTTTCTGAAATGGATAAGGATGAGATGGTACTTGTCGGACTTGACAAGAAAGCTCAGAACATTCTGGTAAGCACCGTCAATGATTCCATGATGCAGATTTTCTTCAAATGCAGGAATTCCAAGGACATATGGCACTGCCTGATCATCCTGATGGAAGGCACTGATGAAGTAAGGGATGGTCGAAGATCCCTTCTGAACAAGAAGTACGAGGCCTTCAGGAAAGGTCCCAAGGAAGAAATCGGAGTGACATTCGAGAACTTCCTGAAGATCGTCAATGCCCTGAAGGGCTATAGCAGAGTGTTCACCGATGGTGAACTAAATGACAAATTCCTTAGATCCCTTACTAAGGAATGAGACACCAAGATCTGCGCCATCAGAGAATTTGGCAGGCTGGCAGAAAATGATCCCCAGATTCTGTTTGGGAAACTTCTGTCCTATGAGCTTCAGCTGAACACCAGAAAAGCTGAAGAAGAAGCCGATAAAGCCGCTGCTAGAGAGAAGACTGTGGCCCTAAAAGCCAATCACTCAAGGAAAGGCAAGGGTGCAACCTCATCCCGCTCTCTGAAAAAGGATGAGGAAGAAGACTCTGAGCCATGCTCTTCCGGCTCAGAGCTATCTAAAGAAGACTTCTCCCTCATCACTAGAGAGTTCATGAAGTTTCTCAAGTTGAGGAATCAAAGAAAGAGAGACTGCTCCTCCTCCAGACATCATAGGAAGAATTATTGTTCTGACAGGTATGAATTAAACCGAACAAACATAGCTCTGATGACATTATTTGCTTTGGATGCAATAAGCCAGACCACGTCGTCGCTGACTGCCACGAAAGCAAGAGAGATAAGGGGAAGGGAGAGGAGCACAGATCCTCTAGAGATAAGAAGAAGGAGAGGAGCTATATAGCCAAAAAGCTAAAGACACTGAGTGAGTCTGATTCCTAAGACTCCAGTGATGATGAGGAAGCCTACTTCGGGCTAGTGGGTCGCTCTGACTCAGAAGGTGACTGCTCCCCATTTACTGGGAAGGTAAAAGATCGTACCCCCTCTCTGACTCTGAGTCTCCTGATGAAGATCTCGAGGACAGCCCATCTGCCCGAGAAGCTGAGCTCCTCGAAAAGTATGAGCTTCTGCTCAATACCTTTGAGGAATGCCACAAGAGGTTGAGGGCTCAAAAAAAGGAAGTCAAATTCCTTAAGGCTGACGGTGTGTCTCTAAGAGAAGAGATCACTAGCTTGATCTCTCTCCGACTGGAACACCTGGGCCTTACTTCTGAGCACTCAGAGTCTCTAAGGCTCCTTGACCTAAAACAGGAAGAAATCAACAAGTTGTAAGAACAGCTTGCGACAGAAAGGAAGATTGTCAAAAGCTTCTCCATGTCCAAGACCGTTCTTCCTCTGGTTGATGAATTCTCTGCTCAGGCTAAGGGGGATAGCTTAGGGCATGTGGGTGTGCCTGGTAAATCATCCAGAAGAAACAAAAAGCAGAGGAAAAATAAGGCTGCTAAGAAGGCCTCTGCTGCAGAAAAGGGAAAGGCGCCATGATGAAGATTTTCTATAGTTTTAAAATATTATCCAAACTAAAATCTCAAATAGGAAAGTGTACCTATCGAAATATAGTATAGGAAATGTCGTATTCGACTTGGGGCCTGTTGAGTACTTCTACTCACGCAAATTAATATTATTTTATCTAAGTATCAAAAGGGGTAAATTAAACTAAAGAAGGAAGAAAATAAACTAACAACGAGCACTTGATCTAGACTCACTTTGAATAAACCTTTTATAAAACACAAACTCTAATTTACTCACCTCGACCGTGGAGGTTCCTAACATACAAAAGCGTCTCTCTCGAGCTCATGCTTCTGACTAACCTTAGGTTGATCGATTAAGACCTCTCGGCCAGTCGAAACCCCTAAGCTTGCTTTAGGCGGTGAACCCCTCTATTGGATTTGACTCCAATCCGGCAGATTTATGTCATCCTCTCTCGAGGAGTGCATTCAACTCCTTTTATCCTTGAGCGATCTACTCATATCCACAACCTCTCGGTCATTTAGGATACGGATCTAGAATCGAAGAACATACTCGCGAAATATGAATTCGATAAAATATAATTCAAAGATAAATCGATAGTGGTAAAAAGGTTTGACAAAAAGAGTTTTATTCAAAGATAATCATGATCAAGTACTAAAGAAATTAGCTACTTGACATAATATAAAAGTTACATAAAAAGAAGGGAAAGAAGAACATGGTTGTAAAAAGGAAATACTTGAATTGAAATCAAAACAATGAATTTGAAATTAAATAAAAGAAATGCATAAAAACAGTAAACTAAGCTACAACATACTCCTAAAATTTGTTCCTAATCTTTCTCCTTGAGCTTCTGAACTCATCTGGAATTTATGGATTTTTCTGCTTGGGAGTCACGCCCTAGGTCACGCCCGTGACATAAGGCGTATTAGGCTTGAAAACTGTTGTCTTGAAAGCCCGGGAACGTTGGAGAAAAATCGCCAAAAGTCGCCATTTTAGGGGTCACGCCCCAATGTCACGCCCGTGACCTAGGGCGTGTCTAGTCTGTTATAGGAAACAGCAGGAAGGGGAAACGGCGCGAACTAATTCTGGCGTTGCTGAAGAGGTCACGCCCCTAGTCACGCCCGTGACCTAGGGCATGTACTCACTGGGTCAGCAAACTGCTGGAAATGGTACAATTTGGGCTCAATTCGGCAGTTTTGGGTAGGTAATGCCCTAGGTCACGCCCGTGACAGGGGGCATGTACTTGGGAAATAGTCCAGAATTGTCCCGGGAAGATTTCTGGAGAAAACTGTTTTTTTGAACTGGACACGCCCGTGTTCACGCCCTAGACACGCCCGTGTTAGTGGGGCGTGTACTTGTGAAATTCTCCAGATTTTTAGAGGACGTCGTCCTCTTTCCGTTGACTGGCTGCACGTCCCGTTACTCTTCCTGGTTTAAAAATTATGACCATTTGAAGTTCAGCTATCCGTGACCAAAAATGTTCATTTTCTCCGTTTCAACTCCGGATCAGTCTTGCAAGCTCCAAATTGCTATTAGCAGCCCAGATTGACCTAAAATATGAAAATAAAGTAATTAGAACCATAATTACTAAAATATAATTATAATCTTATTATTAATTAAATAAAAACTATATAAAAATAACTATAATTAGTGACTTATCACTCCACTCGATCCTGTTTTATTCAGAAAGCCTGGCTTTCCTTGCAATGAGACAAAGCCTTTGAGTCAACCTATGGCCACTTCTTCCGGCCCTCGGTTGAAAAGCCCAAGAGCTGGTATGATGGTTGGGCCTTCCCCCACAACTACGGTGAGAGTGTATTCAAGGCAACTTATGAGGAAATCAAAGTGGAGGATTATGGCCACTTCTCTAGCGGGCATAATAGGAAGCAGGCACCAAAAGCCAAGCTTGTTATACTGAAGGAACAGGAAGTGAAGAAATCATGTGACTGTTGTCATCATGACGCCTCCACCTCAAGATCCAAGGCCTCGGCTGGACCCACCGTTCCAAGGGTGAAGCAGGAGCCTAGGAAAAGGTACAATAGATTTGACTGTTGGTGCTGTGGCAAAGTTGTTCACTTTGCCGTAGATTGCTGGTTTAATCCAAGATACAACGAGACTCCTCATGTTAGCAATGCGAGGCCGACGACTCGTAGGGTTAACTATCCGAGGGGGAGTATGCTAACAAGGAATCTAGGACCCAAGTTCGATTGGGACCCTAAGGGAAACTGATTCTGTTTTGCAGGTATGTCCAAAGGCCAGCAAAACGCCTATCTGGTACTTGGATAGTGGATGTTCCCGGCATATGACCGGGACAAGAAGCCTCTTGCATGATTACTCCCCAGTCGAAAATGGACCCAAAGTCATCTTTGGAGGATCTGATCAAGGAGTCAGCAGAGGTTATGGTATGATTTCCAACAGTGTATTCTCTATCACTAACATGGCCTATGTTGAAGGGTTAAACCATAACCTGATCAGTGTAAGCCAGTTGTGTGATAAAGGATACAACATTAAGTTCTGCAAGGATAAGTTCTTAATAATATTATGTGCCTCTTCGGAGATGGTATTAACTGGCATTAGGAGCGGAAATATCTTTTGTTTAGATTTTCTTAGCTTAGATTCTTCTACCCCTATGTGCCTAGTAACAAAAGGCAGTGCATCTCTTTGTGAACAATGGAACAAGAGATTAGCACATATTAATTTCAAGATAATTAATATGTTGTTTTCTAAGAACTTAGTAAGGGATGCCCCTACAATTAAGTGCATCAAAGATAGCCCCTGTCCTGCATGCCAGAAGGGCAAACAGACTCGGGCTGCCTTTAAGGGCATTGCAGACAAAGACTCCTCTAGATGTATTTATCTTCTACATATGGACTTATTCGGTCCAATGCAAGTTCATAGCTTAGGAGGCAAATCGTATACGCTAGTGATTGTTGATGATCACTCTCGGTTTACGTTGGTGTTCTTTTTGAAACGAAATTCAGATACGTTTGACATCTTCACTAATTTTATCAAGCAGATCCAGAACGAACTTTACTGCTCCGTGGTCAAAATCAGAAGTGACCATGGAACAGAATTCGAGTCTGGTGCTATGACAGAATTCTGTGAAGAACATGGTATCTTTCATGAGTTTTCCTCCCCGCATACTCATCAGCAAAATGGAGTTGTGGAGAGGAGAAACAGAACTCTCATTGAAGCATGTACGCTAATGTTGAATGACGCCTCTCTTCCAGAGTACTTCTGGGCAGAGGCTGTCAACACGGATTGTCATGTGCAGAACCGAGCATTGATCAACAAGAATCATCGTAAGACGCCTTATGAGCTATTGAAAGGCAGGAAACCGACCATGTACTATTTAAGGATTTTTGGCTGCAGATGCTATGTACTTAATAATGGGAAGTACCCACGTACTAAATTCGGAGAAAAATGCTTCGAAGGCATCTTCATGGTCTATAGTAGCCATAGTCGGGCATATAGGGTCTTCAATAAGAAAAACCTAGTGGTAGAGGATTCCATTAATGTTGTTTTTGATGAAGGAAGCTTGCTTCATAACAATTCTTCCAGTGGCATTCTTGAGGATGCAGGTGCAAGGCTTGAACAGCTAAGTCACGATGAGACTGCAAAAGGTGCAACTCCCAAGTACGTTAAGGTTTCCACCTCGACGCCAGCTGGAGAAGTTGACGATCAGGATGGAGAAACTCTCCCAGAAGAAGGAGAAGCTCGGGAAGCTGTATGAGCTCCAGATGCAAGACTCCTAGAGCTCTGACGCGTGAGGGATCATCCCAGAGATCAGATCATAGGAGATTCTCGTGATGGTGTCAGAACTCAGAGAGGTACAATTAATGAGATTTTGCACCTTAGTTTTCTGTCACAGGTTGAGACAAAGAAATTCGATGAAGCGAACAAAGATGCATCATGGATATTGGCCATGCAAGATGAACTACATCAATTCGAACGATGCAACATCTGGACGCTTGTTCCTAGACCAAAGAACCAGAATGTGATCGGCACCAAGTGGATCTTCAGAAACAAACTGGATGAACACAGTGTCATCATAAAGAACAAGGCCAGGCTGGTGGCTCAAGGCTACAGACAGGAGGAGAGGATTGAATTCGACCAAACCTTTGCACCAGTTGTAAGGCTCGAGGCGATCAGATTGTTCCTGGCGTATGCTTCTCACAAAGGATTCACAGTCTATCAGATGGACGTGAAATCTGCGTTCCTAAATGGAAATTTGAAAGAGGAAGTATATGTCGTGCAACCTCGCGGTTTTGTTAATCCTACATTCCCAAATCATGTTTATTTTCTTAATAAAGCTTTATATGGCTTAAAACAAGCTCCTCGAGCTTGGTATGAGACTCTGTCTAGTTTTCTTCTTGAGAACAAGTTCTCGAGAGGAAAAATAGGTAAGACATTGTTTCTTAGGGAAGTCAAAGGCAAGATCTTGCTGGTGTAAATCTATGTCGATGACATAATATTCAGCTCAACGGACAATAATCTTTACAAAAAGTTTTCTAAACTTATGCAAGGAAAGTTTGAAATGAGCAGCATGGGAGAGCTAAATTATTTCTTGGGACTTCAAATGAAGCAGTTTGAGGATGGAATTTTCATCTCTCAGACGAAGTTCACAAATGAACTCCTCAAGAAATTCGGAATGGGGAATGCAACCTCTATGAGGACTCCAATGGGATCCACTGTGTCTCTGGACAAGGATGAGAAAGGGAAACCTTATGATGAAACCAAATACAGAAGCATAATTGGATCCCTGCTCTACCTTACTGCTAGTAGACCGGATATTATGTTTTCCACATGCGTATGTGCCAGATATCAGGTGAACACTAAGGAATCTCATTATGTCGCTGCAAAGCGAATTCTTAGATACCTTAAAGGTACACCAAATCTTGGCTTGTGGTACCCAAGAAACAATGATGTCGAGCTGATAGGCTTTTCAGATGCTGACTTTGTAGGAAGCAGGGATGATAGGAAAAGCACTTTCGGGATGTGCCAATTCCTCGGAAGAAGGCTTATTTCATGGAACAGTAAAAAACAGAATTGTGTTTCTACCTATATGGCTGAATCAGAGTACATCTCTACAGGCAGTTGTTGCACACAACTTCTATCGATCAGAAATCAGCTCAAAGATTATGACTTGCAGTTCAGTGAAGTTCCGATGTATTGCGACTCCTCGAGCGCAATAGCAATTGCGAACAAGCCTGTGTCGCACAGCAGAACAAAGCATATTGAAGTGCGCTATCACTTCATTCGGGAGCATGTGGAAAACAAAGATATATCTCTCTGTTATGTCCCCACGGACAAGCAGGTTGCAGATATCTTCACGAAGCCCCTAGACGAGGCCAAGTTCAGTCTCTTCAAAACTGAACTCGGCATGCTGAACTATGAAGAGTGAAGACTGTAAGGCTCAAGGCTCTTGGATCAAGGGTGAGCATCAGCAAGGAACTCAAGCTTGAGCACGGATGCAAGAGTTGAGGGGGAGCCTGGGGCTCCAAGTGAAGTCCCAAATTTGCAAAAGCCGAAAAGGGGGAGATTACCCTCGTGGCTAAGGCTAAGGGGCTGCCAACGTTAAGTATGCTCTCAGGAGAAAATGGTAATGAATTTCACTCTCAACTAAATTCTTAATTTATGATTTTCATTCCCATATGTTCGATTCACCTTAGCTTGTAGGGTTTAGGCTTCTTCAAATAGGGGGAGATTGTTGGGTATTGTATACACAATGTACCTGATTTGAAGAAGCCCTTGAACAAGCTAAGTTGAATTGACAATGTATTTGATGACCTTCTATTAAGTTGTGCTTGCAGCTATTCTATGCTAAGTACACACCAATGTCAGGGTGCAGTGGGTCAATATACACGGGTCTACGCAACGTAATCCCTCATTGAGTAGATCAGTGTGTTGGCTCACGTGTGCTCTCTCTATTGGAGTGTACTTATTTTCAAGTACAGGGTCGAGAAAGATCAAGAACAGAATAGGAGCAAAGATGGGTCAAAGACCAAGTTCATGGGAAGGAAGAGGAAAATCTCTAAGTCAAATTCGACGGGAATAACTAAGTGATTCTCGCCATTTTGACGAGAATCACTAGTGATTCTCGCCGAATCATCAAGAATCAGTCAGTGACTCCCGCTGATTTCATCTGGCTGACTGTCCGCCTTCAAGAAATCTGCTAAGGCAGAATCGACGGGAATCACTAACTGATTCCCGCCAAGTCGTCGAGAATGACGTTGATTCTCGCCGATTCCCCCCGGATGATAAGAGGTTCAACAAGAATCCTGCCAAGGCAAATTCGACGGGAATCACAAGTGATTCGCGCCAACTTCGTCGAGAATCACCAATGATTCTCGCCGAATTTGCCTTAGGAAAATTTGCTCTGCTCGCTGGACCGAACCAAGATGAGTTACGCTGTTTCGGCCGGGGCTAGGGTTTCTCTTTGTGGGTCCCACAAAGGACTTTAGGGTTGGCCTCAGGGTATATATATATGCTTATTTCGAAACTTCAACAGTAACTTTTCACGAGAAATCAAAGCCGCCAAGCTTGACCTAGCCGATCGCGGAACTCCTTCCGTCGCCATCGCCGCTCGCAAGTTGTCACCGCCGCAGTTCTCAGATCATCCTTGATCTTCCGGCGACAGAACCGAGGCAAGTCTAGGGTCTCACGCTTCTCTCTCGAGATCCCTTGTCTCTCGATTTGTTGAACGAGGTTAGCTCTTCATTCTGAATCGATTGAGACGACCGATCCGATTGAGATCGTTGGTAGACCTTGCTTGCTTCGTCAAGAAGTTTTGATCTACAAAGCATCGCCGCCGCATTCATTTATCACCGCCGATCTTGACAAGATCCTCTCTAAGAGAGTGCTCCAGTCATGGACTCTTCATCTTCATCAAGAACGCTTCAACGAACGAAGAGGGACATCGGGTTCTCAATAAGTGTAGTTTGTATTTCTTGTACATTGGATTTTGTTTTGTTGGAAAGGAATAGTGATTCCTTGTTCTAAGGGTTGGGTGCAACCCGTGGTGGAGGAGTAGTGACTCCTTCAGTTGGAAGGGTTCCTTCTGTAGTGTGAGTATTGGATTTCAATCCGTTTGGTGAAGTGACCAAGTCGTCCCTTGGAGGGAGATAGGTCGAAGGGGGAGATTGGACGTACCCAAATCGGGGAACCACTATAATTTCTTGTGTTTTTCTTTGCTGTGTTTGTTATTTGTGCATGTTATTTAAATTCCGCAAAAGACTGCACGAGACCTATTCCCCCCCCCCCCATAGGTGGACTTAGTTGACACTAGATACTTTCACAAGCTATCTTAGCTTGTGTCAGGATCAGCTGATGAAAGAAAGGATAGAAGATCCCATCTCATAACCTAGTATGAGAATTTTAAGAAGGGAGAAACTGAGTCAGTTGCTGACATGTACAACAGACTCAGTCTAATTGTCAGTGAACTGAAGACCTTGGACAAGGAGATCTCATTGACTGAACTCAATGATAAGATCCTAATGTGCTTCCCCAGCACTTGGGACTCAAGGATCTGGCCAATCAAGGATGCTAGAAGCCTAAATGAGATCATCACTTAGGCTCTTTTGGGCAAGTTCAAGTCCTATGAGCTGCTCATTAAGAATAGAGAGGAAGAACAAAAGGTTGCTTCTCCAACAATCAGGAAGGAGAAGACAATAGCATTCAAAGCTACAGAAGATCAGCCTGAAGACAAAGTCACAGGCAATGAAGAGCTGTTGAGCTTACTAGCTAAAAGATTTTACAAGATGGTCAGAAAAGATTTCAGGAAAAGGTAATCCAGAGGCCATGAAAAGCCAAGGTATGACAAGTCCAGTAACAAAAAAATTATTTGTTTTGGATGCAGGAAACCAAGCCACATTTTGCCTGACTGTCCAGAGAATCAAAATAAGGACAAGAAAGATAAGAAAGACAGGAGAAGAGACAGAGACTTCAGGAGAAATAACACTGATAAATCCTCCTCCAGCAAGAACAAACACACTAGGATGGGATTTATAGCTGAAACATGGAGTGAAACTGAAGAAGAATCAGAGGCTTCATCAAGCTCAAGTGATGATGAAGATGATGCTGAAGAGAAGGAGTTCTGCATGATGGTTATCAATGCCTCTCAACATAATTCTGATGCAGAACAAGAGTCAGAATCTGAATCTGAACATGAAGATGAAGAAGATCAGGTAATAGATTCTTTTGATTTTAATTCAGAGGACTTTAAATTTGAGTTTTAGGCACTATGTTTAGACCTACTCAAATCTGAGAAAGAGATTATCTCTCTCAGAAATCAACTATCTGAACTTAGCACCTTAAAATCAGATAACCTCAAACTCTCTAAAGAGTTGGAATGCTGTAGGGAGCAGGTAGCTTCACTGAAAAGTGAACTATCTGAGGCAAAGAAGTTTGAAGAATCCCTCAATGGGAGAAACATCAAACTGATGGACATCACAAGCACAGTGAACTCAAGACTTAATAGTACACTTGGCTTGGGTCCTTCATCCAGCCAACCTATAGTATTAACAACCCCAATTAAGTTTATTTCAGACAAAGGAAAGGGAGTTGTAGAGGTGGCTAGGAAGAATTCTGATTTACCTAAAAAAAACAAAGTTCAACGGAAAACGTCGAACAGAGCTCGACGATCGTCGAATGGAGCTCAGCGATCTCAAGCATAATCGTCGAACTCAGGTCGATGATTGCTGAACTCTGAACTCTAGAAAAGTCGATCTTCGAATGGAGCTCGACGATCTGACCCAAGATCGTCGAACTCAGCTCAGAGATTGTCGAACAGAGATCAGAGCTATGAACAAATTTTTAAAGGTAAATCAAAATTCAATCCTAGAGGTCCTACATCCCAAAGCTTTAACCCTTATGCTGAATAGATAATACCTCCTAGGAGATATCATCCTGAAGGTTATAAGAGTCAACCAGGGATGTTTTTTATTTATGAATTTAAAGGTTATCAACCTAGGCCGAAGGTAAACTGGGTCAAAAACAAGTAAATTATTATATATGCAGGTGAAGACCTATCCAAAAATAAACCAACAATGGTATCTTGATAGTGGGTGCTCAAAGCACATGACAGGAAGCAAGGATAACCTTACATCCTTCAAAGCCAAACTTGGACCCAAAGTAATATTTGGAGATTCAAACTTTGGACAAACCAAGGGATAGGGTGCAGTCCAAATAGGCTCAGTCACATTCAAGAAGGTGGCTTATGTGGAAGGACTGAAGCACAATCTAATCAGCATCAGTCAACTATGTGATGAAGGCTACCAAGTGACATTCAACAAATCTTCATGCAAAATCAAATCAGAGGACAACACAACTGTGTTGACAGGTAAAAGGAAAGGTAATATCTATCTTGTAGATTTTCATTCAACTAAGGTAGATATCTGCTTGTTCAACTCTATTAGCAAACCAAATGAACTATGGCATAAGAGATTATGACATATAAACCTTAGAACCATTGCTAGGCTATCTAAGGACAACCTTGTTAGAGGACTACCTTCTGGCCCCTACAAGAAGGAAGGACTTTGCAGGGCTTGTAAGTTAGGCAAGCAAACTAAAAATAGTTTCAAGTCACTTAATAAGAGTGATTCACATAGGATCTTGTATCTGTTACACATGGATCTTTTTGGACCCATTACAGTACAAATCCTAGGAGGGAAATCTTACACTTTAGTGGTTGTAGATGACTTCTCTAGATTCATATTGGTGTTCTTTCTGAGGAAGAAGTCTGATAACTTTAAGTGTTTGACAGAGTTTCTCAAATGCATACAGATTGAGTTCAATACTCACATTGCCCTGATCAGAAGTCATCATAGGACAGAGTTTGATTCTCTTCTTATGCAAGAGTTCTGTCAGAGTGAAGGGATCAGGCACACTTTCTCAGCTCCTAGAACTCCTCAACAAAATGGGGTAGCTGAAAGGAACAATAGAACCCTTATTGAATCTGCTACTATATTGTTGACAGATGCTCACCTCCCTCTATCCTTTTGGGCAGAGGCAGTGAACACCTCAAACTATATGTTTAATAGAAGTTTGATACATAAGCTGAAGGGGAGGACTCCCTATGAATTACTCAAAGGGAACAACCCTAAAGTAGATTATTTAAAAAAATTTGGTTGCATTTGTTACATACACAATAATGACAAGAAATACATAACAAAATTTCAAGACAAAGCTGATGAAGGAGTGTTTCTGGGATACTCCATGATCAGTAAAGCTTATAGGGTATATAACAAAACTTCTCTTAAAATTGAAGAATCTATACATGTATCTTTTGATGAAACTAACATATCCTTTTCAAGGAGAGAGCAATCTCTACCATAGCTTTCTGCAGGTACCATCTATAAGAGTTAGCTGGATGACTCAATCAAAATCCAATTTTCAAAGTCATCCCAGCCTACTCCAATCTCAGTTACTGCATCAACATAGGGGGAGATTGTAATGCCAACAACAGTCAGTTTTTAACAGCAACAGAAGACAGTAATGCAAAGCTTTTCTCTTTATATCTTATGCTTTGTAATATTTATTGTAATATTTTCATTTTCATGTAAATTAAAAATGAAGAGGGGGAATGGATGAGCCTTAAATGAGCATGAGAGAGAGAAAGGAGGGGTGAATGTATGATAAAAAGAAATAAAAGAAAAGGAGAAGAGAGTGGCTGACCATGCTATGGGGGATGTTCATGCATGGGGAAATTAATGAGGAGGGAGAGAGAGGTGGGGGCCATCCTTATAAATGAAGAGGGTGCATGTATGTTGTCGAGTAGGCTAGGGGCTGCATTAATAGGCATGAGGGCTGCTCCATGGGCTTGAAAGGTTGAAGTGGGTTGCTGCACTTGGAGGAGGGCTCGACTTTCAGATGTGGGCTACTTGCAATGAAGGAGCTGCTCCATTGAAGAGCCGGGTAGCTTGGTGGGCTGCTCCAAGTTGTAGAGGCTCGGGTAGGGGGCTTGCTTGGGCTCGGGCTGCACCAAATCTTGTGGGCTCGGGTTGAGGGCTGCACTTAGTCATCAACATGTGGGCTGCACTTGAGGGAGGGGCCGACCAACCTACAAAATAAAAAAATAAAACATTAGTTATGTTATAATCAAAGTTAAAACACAAAACATCAAGAACATTAAAAATAAAAAAAACAACATATCATTAAAACATTAAAATAAAATAACAAAACATAGAAAACATTAAAACATTAAAATAAAACAACAAAACATAAACTAATATTGATTATAATTACTAAACATAACATAATATATCATAACATAATACATATAATAAGACTATATATATTTTTATATCAAATCATAAAATAACATCATAACAAGCATACAAAACACAAAATTATAATAAAACTTAAGGATTTTAACTACTTAATTACCCCAAAAAAGGATGACTAAAACTAGTCATCAAACTCCCCCATGCTTAAACATTTGCTTGCCCTCAAGCAAATAGAAATAAAGATCTAGGGAAAAGCAAAGATAAATATTTTTTTTTTAGGTTCCATAGTTAAGAAAACAAAAACATGAAAAATTAAACTATCCTAATTTCCATGTTATCAACTAGTGGGGTGAGAAGTGCACAATAGACAACTTGAAAGTGGAACCCTAAAAATCTCATTAAAACATAAGAAAAGTTTACACATTTCTAAATCTTAAAAACAAGGCATCCAAAATAAATGAAGATAAGGAAAACAAAAGTAGAGGTTATAAATAAACGGCGCATTAACAAACTACTAGGTTGCTAGATAAAAATTAACCCTAAAACACCTCAAGGTAACCTCCAAAGAAATCCATCAATGATGGTGGCCATAGGCTTGTACGTTCACACTTTCTCCACTATGCGAATTTACGTTCTAAAGATCAATAGGACTTCTAATAGGCATTAAGGCTTAGCTTAGGTAAATAATTAGGAAGTGAAAACAAAGATAAAAATGAGGGCTTAAACACTAAACCAAGGTGAGCTAAAAAAAAATAAATAAACCATAACCAAAAATGAGAATTGACAAAATGTCATTTCTCCAATTAAAACAAAGATACAAAAAAAGGTCATACATTTTTCTTTTATAAATTTGGCCAAACATAAACTTTTTCTTCATTCATTTTTTTTTAATTTTGATTTTGATTTTTTTCCATTTGATAACATCTTGATACTAACATAGATTTCATAAAAGAGAGCTCCAAAAATAGGCTTTACAATGTCCTTTTCATTTCAAAGATAATACCCCCTCACAAATATGATTTTTAAGCTCAAAGTTTAGTGTGAAAAATAGGAAAGGCATTTTGGCTTTGGTGAAAATAGTGAAATGAAAGGTGGAGCTAAAAACAAAGAAAACATGGAAAAGGCCCAAAATTGTTTTGCAATGGTAATGTTTTTGGTGGGCAAGAAAAGCTCAAACTAGTCAAATGGTGGCCTAAATCATTTCTAAAGTACGTAAAAACGATGCAAATGCTTCGAGAGTAGCTTAGGACAAGTTCTAGACACCAAGAAAGACTACCCCACAAATGAAAAAGAGCTAATATTACCTAGCAACCATTCGTAAGCAACTTGATTGAATAAAAAGACATAACTACAAATTTCTAACTTATAACGTTTAAAACGGATGCCTATATTTAAGAAAGAGAAACTAGTAAAACAAAGATATGTTAAAATGATAAGTTTAGAAAACATTTTCAAGGAAATCTATATAGAACTACAAAAAACCGCACGGGCCTACACATCACTAGAAGAAACATAAAAATAAAGGATAGAAAATAATTTTAGGTTTTGTTTTTCAAATAGATTTAAGCACATTTTTTTGAATTTTTGAATTTTTTCTAATTTTTTGGATTTTTTATTTTATAATTTTTTTGGATTTTTTGATGAAGTTAAAATAAAATACTATAACTATACTAATTTTAAAACACATTTTTTTTTGAAAAGAAAGAAGAAAGAAAGAACTAGACCCCCCATGCTTAAATTCTTCATTGCCCTCAATGAAGGAAACAAAAAAGAAAAAGAGAAGGAGACTGAGAAGAAGACAAAAAAGAAAATGCAGAAAGTAAAGTAAATAAATAATAAAAAAAAACAGGACTTCCCCGGGTTTGTGAGATGAAGGAGGATGTCGCTCCCCCATGCTTGCTTTTTAGTGCACTTGATCGTCAGTAGGTTTGACTTGATCCATCTTGAAATCAGCAATGTTGGTGCGGCAATCACGAACTTGTACTTGAGCCACCGGGAGGAAGAGCAAAATAAAAGCAGAAAAATAGAATCCGTGGGCATGAGCCCAAAAGTGTTCTTTATTACAATAATTTAAAGTACGAATAAAAGTTTCATAATAATAATAAGTCCAAAAATAAAAATGTCCATAACAAAATAAAAATTTTAAGAGTCCAGAATAAGGTTCTCCTTTGCAGGAGGAACAAAATCATTAGAAAAATATAATTTAAGTCTATGCCCATTTACTTTAAATTCACCCTTATCCGGGTGCGAGAGTAGCACAGTTCCATAAGAAAAAACTTCCTTGACCGTAAACGGTCCAGACAATCTTGATTTTAGTTTACCAGGGAAGTGACATAAACATGAATTAAAAGAAGAACCTGATCGCCATGTTTAAACATTTTAGGGTTGCGCAGGTTCTTATCGTGATACAATTTCGTGCGTTCTTTATAAATTTTATTATTTTCGTAAGCGTGCGCTCTCCATTAATCGAGTTCATTCAACTGATTTTTTCTATGCTCGCCGACCGAGTGTGGATCGAAATTAAAGAACTTTAACAACCAATATGCACGGTGTTCTACTTCTACCAGAAGATGACACGATTTTCCATAGACCAATCGAAAAGGAGTACAACTGATGGAGGTCTTGTACGCTGTATGATAGGTCCAAAGAGCATCGTCTAATTTTAGGGACCAGTCCTTACGAGAAGTAGAAACAGTTTTTTCTAAAATTCTTTTTAACTCTCGATTGACTACCTCGACCTGACCGTTAGTTTGGGGGTGATAAGCGGTGGATAATTTATGGGTAACGCCATATTTAGTTAAAACCTTAGTTAGTTGTGCGTTACAAAAGTGGCTCCCCCTATCACTAACGATCGCTCGAGGAAAACCAAAACGAGAAAATAATTTTTTTACGAAGTTTATGACCACACGCGCGTCATTACTTAGTAAAGATTGGGCCTCCGCCCACCAAGAGACATAATCTACAGCTTCTAAAATATATTTATTTCCTAAACTCGAGGGAAATGGGCCGAAGAAGTCTATGCCCCACAAATCAAAAACTTCGCACTCGAGAAAATAGTTTTGTTCCATTTCATTTTTATTAGAGATATTTCCAGTCCGCTGGCATCGATCGCATCCGCCCACAAAGATTTGTGCATCTTTAAATATGCTTGGCCAATAGAAGCCAGCACTAAGTACTTTGTGTGCGGTGCGGTTTGCTTGAAAGTGCCCGCCAGTCGGACCTTCATGAACATTTTTTAAAATTTGTTGACCCTCTTCCCGGGAAATACATCTTCTTACCACCTGATCCGCACAAATGCGAAATAGAAATGGGTCCTCCCAAAATAATACTTCAACTCAGAAAAGAATTTTTTTTTTGGTGAGGAGAGTATTCTTTTGGAAGGACCCTGGCCATAAGATAATTGGCCAGATCGGCAAACCAGGGGGTAGAAGAAGAAATATTTAAAAGATGATCATCCGGAAAAGAGTCATTAATAAAAGTTTCATTTAAAATATCAAGGATGGGATTTTCAAGACGAGAAAGATGATCAGCTGCTAGGTTTTCCGCTCCTTTCTTATCCCGAATCTCCAAGTCAAATTCTTGAAGTAAGAGGATCCAACGAATAAGATGCGGCTTGGCATCCGGTTTAGAAAGGAGGTACTTCAAAGCGGAATGATCCATGAAAACAATAACTTTAGAAAGAGTAACATACGGTCGGAATTTATCAAAAGCAAAAATAACCGCTATGAGTTCTTTCTCCGTCGTGGTGTAATTTTCTTGAGCAGAAGTTAGAGTTTTACTAGCATAGAAAATCAGATGAAAGTTCTTAGCAATTCGTTGACCTAGAACCGCACCTACCGCATGATTACTCGCATCGCACATTATTTCAAATGGTAAATCCCAAACTGGGGCGATCATAATAGGAGCGTTTATAAGTTTTGATTTAATTAATTCAAATGCCACGAGACATGATTCATCAAAAATGAAAGGAGTGTCTTTTTAGAGAAGGTGGGTGAGAGGCTTAGTGATTTTTGAAAAGTATTTAATAAATCTTCGATAAAATCCCGCATACCCTAAAAAACTTCTAATCGCTTTAATATTTGTAGGTGGCGGTAACTTTTCAATTATTTCAATTTTTGCCTTGTCCACTTCAATTCCCTTAGCGGAAATTTTGGGGCCAAGGACTAAGCCTTCACGTACCATAAAGTGGCACTTCTCCCAATTTAAAACTAAATTGGTCTCTTCGCAGCGTTGTAAAACTTTTTCTAAATTCGCTAAACATAGGTTAAATGAGTAGCCAAAAACAGAAAAATCATCCATAAACACTTCCATAATATTTTCTACATATTTATCGAAGATGGCTAGCTTACACCGCTGAAAGGTAGCTAGTGCATTGCATAGCCCGAAGGGCATCCTACGGTAGGCAAAGGTTCCGAAGGGGCAAGTGAATGTTGTCTTCTCTTGGTCTTCGGGTGCGATAGGGATTTGGAAGTATCCCGAAAGACCGTTGAGAAAACAATAAAAACTATGCCCGGATAAGCGTTCTAAAATTTGATCGATAAAGGGGAGGGGGAAGTGATCTTTACGAGTGGCATCATTTAATTTACGGTAATCGATGCACATCCTCCATCCTGTTACCGTCCTAGTCGGAATTAAATCGTTTTTTTCATTTGTTACTACCGTGACCCCACCCTTCTTAGGAACAACCTGGACCGGACTTACCCACTAGCTATCGGAAATAGGATAAATTATCTTCGCATCTATTAACTTAAGAACCTCGCCCTTCACAAGCTCTTTCATATTAGGATTAAGACGATGTTGAGGTTGGACCACTCCCTTAGAGTTATTTTCAAAGAATATTTTGTGGGTGCAAAAGGAAGGGCTAATGCCAGGAATATCAGAAATTTGCCACACTATAGCTCGGCGATGCTTTTATAGTAGTTCGATCAATTGATCATTTTTGGATTGAGAAAACAAAGCCGAGATTATAACGGGCAATTTAGAATTCTGTTCAAGAAAGGCATATTTGAGATGTTCGCGAAAGGGTTTGAGCTCTAAGTTGGGTGGTTCATCGTAAGAGTTCTTTAAAACTTTTTCATTTTCAAAAACAATATTTTCATAATTTTTGTTTCTAAACACTGGTTCATTTACAGAGTTGGCTTGTGCGGACATAGCCGTGTCTTCAAAAACATTTGTAGAGAAATCAGAAAAAGAGGAAGAAAAATCATTGGAAGAAATATTTGAGAGAAAAAGAGAGGAGTCTTCATTTAAAACATCGAGGAAAAAACATGAATCGTCATTTTTTAAAGAATATTTCATTGATTGGTTTATTGAAAACGTCACCTCGTCATCTCCCACGCGAAGCAAAAGTTTGCCATTACACACATCGATGACCACACGAGAGGTGGCTAGGATGGGACGACCAAGGATAAGAGGGACTTCAATGTCCTCTTCAATATCGAGAATGACAAAATCCACCGGGAAGATGAATTTGTCGACCTTCACTAACACATCCTCAACGATACCTAACGGATACTTAATTGACCTATCAGCTAACTGGATACTCATTCTTGTAGGGCTGAGAGTGCCCAATCCTAACTTCTTGAATAAAGAAAATGGCATCAAATTGATGCTCGCTCCAAGATCTCCTAACGCATGTTTTACAAAAAGGTCTCCAAAAACACAAGGAATTGAAAAACTACCCGGGTCATTTATTTTTTTTGGAAGATTTGAGTTCTTAATGATCGCCGAGCACTCTTCATTTAACGTTACATGCGATAAATTTTCTAATTTCTTCTTGTTCGTTAATAAATCCTTAAGATATTTTGCATACTTAGGCATTTGACTAATCGCTTCATGAAATGGCAAATTAATATGAATTTGTTTGAACATTTCAAGAAAGCGTTGGTACTGATCGTCTAGTTTTTCTTTTCTAAGTTGAGTCGGATAAGGAGGTGGCGGAAGTTCATTTATAACAACCGGAGCATCATTTGGAATGTCATCTTTTTCTTTTTCAAAATAGATTTTTCACTTTCCGTAGGAATAATTGTTTCCAAAGCAGGAGGGACAAACACATGTGGCTATTCTCTTGTGGTGGGCTCGTTAAAAACCTTACCGCTCCGAAGGGAAATCGCATTTTTGCGTGCTACCTTTGGTTAGGTTCAATGTTCGAGGGAAGAGTTCCAGGTGGTCTCTCGGAAAAAGCCTTGGCGAGTTGCCCGACCTGATTTTTTAAACTTTTCATCGACCCTGTTAAGTTTCTAATAGTAGCATTATTCGAGCTTATATATCTAGATAAAATTTCATCCAAAGAGAGAGTTTTTTGAAGATTATGGTTTTGTTGTGGTGGTGGTGGTGGAGTGAAATCATGTGGTGGACGTGCGACATTTGCGGGATTACTCCAAGAAAAATTAGGATGGTTACGTCATCCAGGGTGATAAGAATTAGAAGAAGAATTAAAACCAGGAGGAGAAGAAAAATTCGAAAAAGCAGAAAAATTATTTGCAAAATTATTTTGAGAAGGCCTGGGTATGTTCCCCAGATAATCCACCTGCTCGGCAGCAGCAGCATTTTCATATACCTTAGCGGCGGAGGCAGCAGTCATCTCCGAAATCTTCTTGTTCAGCATTTCCACTTGCATTGCCAGTTGCGTCACCAAATCCACTTCATATATACCTGCAGGTTTAGATGGGCGAGACCTAGACGAATTCCACTGATAAGTGTTCATCTCCATATCATCGATAAGCTCAAGAGTGGCTTCCGGAGTTTTGCGGTCCAAAGAACCAGCGGAAGCGGCATCTATCATCTGCTTAGTTTCTTGATTTAGCCAATTGTAAAATGTCTGGACCTGCAACCATACAGGCAGAGCATGATGTGGGCATCTTCTCAAAAGTTCTTTGAACCTTTCCCAAGTTTCATAGAGGGTCTCAGAATCAATTTGAGAATAAGATGTTATATCATTTCTTAGCTTAGCAGTTTTGGCGGGGGGAAAATATCAAGAGAGAAATTTTTCAGTTAAAATGTTCCAAGTAGTGATTGATCCTCTTGGAAGAGAACTCAATCACTGTTTGGCTTTAGTTCTCAAGGAGAATGGGAAGAGTCTTAGCCTAATTGCATCATCAGAAACACCATTAATTTTAAAGGTGTCACAGATTTCCATAAAATTGGCAATATGCAAGTTCGGATCTTCATCTTGTAATCTGTCGAACTGTACATATTGCTGCACCATTTGTATGATGCTAGGCTTAAGCTCGAAGTTATTGTTCGCAATTACAGGTCGAACAATACTTTTTTCGGTCCCTTCCAAGTTGGGTCGAGCATAATCGGACATGGTCCTTTGCTGAGACACTCCTGGGTTAGGGTCTCCCATTTCAAAATTAAAATTACAATCCCCGTATGAATCCTCAACCGCTGTTTAAGAAGTGGAATCCCCGAATCATAGTTGTCTCCGAAAGGAGCGTTCGATTTCTGGGTCTAAATCAACAAGTAGCGACGGATTCGCTCGGGTCATGCACTAGAAAAGAAAACGAAGGAGAATGGAAATGAAAAATTGAAAAAAAAGAGAAAAAGAGAAGAAAGGATTTTTTTTTTTGAAAAATAGATTTTTTACGGTTTGGCTCTCGAAATTCCCAAGGGCTACCTGGTGAAGGGTTCGCAAGGTACTAGGTAAAATGGTGGCGCTTAAAGCCCCTTACCCTTTTCGAGAGAATTTAGGTTGGGTAGAAAAAAGATGATGTGAGTTAATTATAATAATAAAAGAAAATATAATTTTTTTTGATTTTTGCAGAAGTAATAGCGAAAGCGTTTTCAAAATATTGACGAAGAGAATCCCCGGCAACGGCGCAAAAAACTTGATGGGCTAAAACCCGAACAGGCAAGCGTACCTGTCGAATCGTAGTATCAAGGTCGTATTTAAACACGGGGCCGTCAAGTACTGCTACTCACGCTTGAACTATTATCCTACCGGAAAATTGTTGGGTTTTGAGAATTTTTTAAAAGTAAAATAAACGATGTTTTGCGAGACGAAAAACTTATATTAAAAAGATAGCACCCGATCAGTGAATCACCATGAAAAGAGATGAGAGAGATAAAAAGGCATAGTTTTAATTTTGTAAATCCTACTCGACCGTGACAGATCCGAAAATGAGACCAAATCTCGCAAGGGCATTAGGTCTCCTAACTTATAGACTCTTTGATCGAAATCTCTTTACAAACCAAAGAAGCCTAAAGTTGCATTATCGAAATGATCCACACTATTGGATTTGACTCCAATCCGGAGGATTTACGTCGTCCTATCTCTAGGGTTGCGTGCAACTCCTTCCTTCTTTGAGTGATCTTTCACATTCACGAGCCTCTCGGCTACTCAAATATGAGATCTAAGGCCTACAACCGTATACCGGAAATACGGAGTCGGCACAAAATAAATCAAAGAAGGATCGAGCATGAAATAACAAAAATAAAACTAAGAAAGTAAGTAAACTCTCATCTCACTTCATGGATCCTCAAGATCGAATGCTAAAAGAAAATTAGCTACGCATATTCGAAATGAAAGGCAAAATAAGAGAAGAGAAAAGCATTTTCATTTCTTGAAAAGGAAGAGAAGAGTACACAATAAGATAATAAAAAAAAACAAATATTATGCTACTATAAGGAAAAGGAAATTATAACATGGAAGCATGAAAAATAAAACTTGCACTAATGGAAAACTATGACAATAATACAAAGAAGATTACAACTCACAAACACTAAAACTTTCCAACTCAACACTCAATCTTTACTTAGAAACTTCACTCAAAAAATTGTCATCCTTGGGCTTGAGGGATGGGGTGGCTTATATAGGAGATGGAGAGGATTCTAGAATGAAGAGGAGGAGAAGGGACACAAGGGGGGGGGGGCGACCACATACATGGGGAGGATTCATGCACTTCATTCAATGAAGGGGAGAGAGAAAGGGAAGGTTCATGTATTTTATGAAAATAAAAATATAAAATGAAGAGGGGGATTTGATGAGCCTTAAATGAGCATGAGAGAGAGAAAGGAGGGGTGAATGGATGATAAAAAGAAATAAAAGAAAAGGAGAAGAGAGTGGCCGGCCATGCTAAGGGGGATGTTCATGCATGGGGAAATTAATGAGGAGGGAGAGAGAGGTGGAGGCTGGCCTTATACATGAAGAGGGTGCATGTATGTGGTCAGGTAGGCTAGGGGCTGCATTAATAGGCATGAGGGCTGCTCCATGGGCTTGAAAGGTTGAAGTGGGCTGCTGCACTTGGAGGAGGGATCGGCTTTCAAATGTGGGCTGCTTTCAATGAAGGAGTTGCTCCATTGAAGAGCCGGGTAGCTTGGTGGGCTGCTCCAAGTTGTAGAGGCTCGGGTAGGGGGCTTGCTTGGGCTCGGGCTACACCAAATCTTGTGGGCTCGGGTTGAGGGCTGCACATGGTCATCAACATGTGGGCTACACTTGAGGGAGGGGCCGGCCAACCTACAAAATAAAAAAAGTAAAACATTAGTTATGTTATAATCAAAGTTAAAACACAAAACATCAAGAACATTAAAAATAAAAAAAACAACATATCATTAAAACATTAAAATAAAATAACAAAACATAGAAAACATTAAAACATTAAAATAAAACAACAAAACATAAACTAATATTGATTATAATTACTAAACATAACATAATATATCGTAACATAATACATATAATAAGACTATATATATTTTTATATCAAATCATAAAATAACATCATAACAAGCATACAAAACACAAAATTATAATAAAACCTAATGATTTTACTACTTAATTACCCCAAAAAAGGATGACTAAAACAAGTCATCAAATATATACACAGAGATACAATGGAACAAATAGAGGAGAAAGTAGTGAAAATAGAATAGAGAAGAGAAGAAAAGAGTATAGAAAGAGATACAGGAATCAGAGTTCCAGGAAGAACTCAACATCACCTGTACAGCCAGTGCTCTTCTCAGATCTACTATTCCAGGAAGCCTGAAGAGACAATTACTCTACATCAATCTGAAGGCTTACTGGAAGATCAACATCATCAAGGCTTCATCATTCACACTCCAAGACAACTCACATTTCAGCCTTTGCTGAAATCATCATTTGCTGGAGCAGTCATTCATTGAAGTCCTATCACCCTTTGCAAAGCTTCCACTCCTAAACCTACTGCTAATCTAAGGGGGATCTTTGACAACATCATAGAAATCCACTTGTGCTTCTCTTTGATTGTTGAACAGAGAAGACAACATCTACTCTCCCTTCCCCACTGTACAAAGGGTCCTTGAACTCCCTTCAAAAGTTCTGCTTGGTTTCTTAGTCCTTGTCAAAACTCAGTGGTGGCAAGACACCTGATCAAAAATCCAGTTTGGTTTTTGAGCACCTTATCAAAAGCTCATTGGTGCCCAGGACACCTGATCAACTCTTCCTGCAGTGGATTCCTACCTAGGGTGGTAGAAGAGTGGACTACCCAAGTTTTGGGGAACCACTATAAAATTCTTGTGTCATCTGGTTTGCCTTTATTTCTTTTCTTTATTATTCTTGTTGTGGGTTTGCTCTAATCTCTAGGATAAATCTCACTTTCAATTTGTATCAAAGCCTGCTCATATGTTGTAACTCATATGCTGCAACTCAAAGCTCCTCCCAGTCTCAAGACAGATCACAATCAAGAGGGTATCAACAAAGAGGCAACCAATCCAGGAGAGGCCAGTACAGAGGAAACCAAAGAGGATATAGAGTATATTCCAGAGGTCAATCCAGACAACATCCATATCACAGGGAAGGACAAGGACCCATTGACTCAACATTTGGTCTTTTCCCTTACAAGCTTAAAGATATTGTTACTTCAAGAGCTCCTCCTGCTGATTCAATGAATAGAGATGAACCTCCTATCCCTTTTGAAGATCCAGAAAACAATCCCCTTTCCTGGACTACAAGGATGAAAGAGTTGGCTGCTTTGGATCAAATAAAGAAGGCAAGAGAATAGGGAAGAGATACTTCAAATATCACCACTCTATCTGAGCAAAGAAAGAAAGAACTTGAAAGATACTCCTCCAGAAAATTCTTTGATCCAGAGAGTTACTTGAAGCTGCACCCAGAGGCTGTTGTTCCCAGACCTAATTCTCAAACCTCCTTAGGTGATGCTGATGACAGAAGATCCAAAAAGGAAGCTCAAGATCCAAACAGAGAAATCTTATTCAAAAAGAGTAAAGATAAGGAGTAACTGTGTAAGCTGACAGTATACATCTACTTCTGACTATCTGCTGTGATTATTTCTGCTTCTGCAATGCTGCATTTCATTATTCTGCTATGTCGTATTTGCTTTTGGTTCTGCTTATATGCTTTTTAATTCCTATGTTATGTAAATAGTAATCCTAACCCAAATAGGGAGAGATTGTTGGAACACCCTATTACTGATTGAGAGATCGACGATTTCAATCTCTGAGCTCAGGTCGACGATAGTCGAGCTCAGATCGACGACTTTTCGAGAGAGATCGACGATTTCAGATTTCAAATTCAGTCAGTTATGGAATTCAATCTGATTCATATCCAGCATTTATTTCAAAGGATTTTGTAGCCGTTTTAATTTATCTGGAGAAAGTTTCAAGGAAGACTAAATGGAATGTCTCTTAGGACTTTACTCCAGAGACATATATCATTTAAGGAAGTCATTTATGACTGGCAACGGCTATCTAGAAGACTGAATTTCAATATATCTTCTCAGAGAAATTGTGACAGTATCAGATTGATGATTATTATTATTCTGAGGAATAGATTTTGAGACACAAGTACTACAGGATTATAGGTTAGAATTCATGCAGAACACAAGGAATACAACAGTGAAGAAGATCACCACATAGAAAAGAATTCCTCTATTCTTTTCAAGATCTCTTCTGATTCAAGTGTTCAAAGGCTTTATCAATCAAAGACTCCAGACACATCACATTTCAGCAACTGCTGAAATCATCCCTTGCTGGAGATCTCAAATTTACTGAAGACCTATCACCCTGTGCAAAGCTCTTCTTCCTGAACAATTGCAGATCTCACGGGGAGCTTTGACAACATCAATCCACTAGTCTTCTTTTAGACTGTTGACAGTGAAGAACATCAAATCTTTTTCTTTTTCTTTATTCTACTGTAAAAGGGTTACTCAAAACTCCCTTCAAAAGTTTTGTGGCTGGTTTCTGAGACCTTGTCAAAACTCAGTGGTAGCAAGATACCTTATCAAAAAATCTTGTTTAGTTTTTCAGCACCTTATCAAAAGCTCAATGGTGCCCAGGACACCTGATAAACTATTCCTGTAGTGGATTCCTACCTAGGGTGGTAGAAGAGTGGATGTACCCAGGTTGATTAGGGAACCACTATAGATCCTTGTGTCATCTGGTTGCTGTGTTTGATTTGCTGTGTGTTGTGATTTTGTTTCTTGCTCAATTAATTTTTATTTACTGCATGCACAATACACTTATATATAAATCAAGTCTTCCACTACTAAATAATTTTTCAATTGGAAAATTATTTTAATATACTCTATTCACCCCCCCCCCTCTAGAGTAAAGGTAGATCTTACCGTCACTTTCATAGTACAAAAACTATTTAGGCTATTCAGGCAAGTTTGCTACTAACATAGTTGTGGAACCTGTTGGCCCAACTTATGTTATGGATGATAGTCATATACCAAATCTAGATGATTTAATTTTACAGGATATTGCACTAGAGATTGACCAAATGCATAAAGATCATGAGATAGATGATTTTCTTTTGACTGACAAAGACACAGATGATTCACAGATGCTTTCAGAGATTGTCGTCCCTTCTCAAGCTGTTCTACCTCCTCCTCAAGTAAACAAGCAAATTTCTCAGAAAATTATAGAAGCAATAGATGCTTTATATGACAATCCTCTAGGTTCTTCTGATGATGTTGAGGATGAAGATGATTCTGGTGATTCCTGCTCAAAGAAGAAGAAAGTATTAAAGAAGAGAAAATCACCTCCCAAGGCTGCTCCTTTACTTAATCCTTCAATTGATACACCATATTATATTCTTAATAATATCCAACCTTACCCAGGTATGCCTCATTGGATAAAGCTGTCTAGAAATCAAGCTAAAGCACAAAAGAAGAAGAAGAAATCTAGACCCTCTCCTGTGAAGAAATTCAGGAAAGATCCACCTCCTCCTCCTCCTCCTGTAGGAGCCTCAGGGAATGTGTCTCAAAGATCAAATATCTCTCAGCCATCAAGATCAGTAGCCTCTCAGCCTCAGAAGCCAACCTCTTCTCAATCTCAGAGGCCTGCCTACTCTCATAAGCCTAAAGGAAAGTTTAGTGAAGCTCCACCTCCTAAATCTCTTTACTCTAGACAGAGGCAACAGAATCCTGTTACAACAAATTTCCAAGTCCAGTCTATTCAATTCAGAAATCTCTCTCAGTAGTTACCTCAGGATGCTCAAGGACTAAATCCAGAGAGACCTCCCTCTCCTCCTGCTGATCCAGAGTTTGATCCCAATTTCTGGATGGCTAGACTTAATGAACTGATTGGATTATCTCAGATGAATAAAGCTAGAAAAGAAGGTCAAGATCCCTCATAGTTTTCTACCATTACTTTTTATAGAGAAAAAGAACTTGAAAAGTTGTAGGTCAGTAAGAAAGTTTTCAATTCAGCAGTGTATATGACTCTTCACCCTTAAGCAGTTATACGAAGAGCTTCTTCTAAGAAAACTCTTGGTGAGCAAGATCTGAAGATGTCAAAAAGGGAAGTAGAAGACCCTACTAGGAAGATTACTTTTGCTAAATCTTCTTCTTCTCCTCCTGCTAATCCTTATGTTATTTACTTTCTGCACTTTTCTGTTTTATTATTTTACCTGAACTATATGTGCATTACACTGCTATATTATATCTACTGATAATTTGTATTCTATCAGATATCTATGGCATTGTATTTTCAGTTGTATTCTTTGTTGAGTGACCTCACAAAAAATAGGGGGAGATTGTTGGAACACTTATTTGGATTTTGGCTAGGTCTACTCTTAGGATGTTGACCCACCTATATAGCCAGGGTCAAGGTCTAGGTCTAAGTTAGTCTCATTAGGTCAGACTTCAAAAGTCCATCTTTGGATTTCATTCAAGAACTCAGGCTTAGAAGAATTCTGTGATAAATATATCAGTTCGACTTTTGTCGAACTCAGCTCGATTATCGTTGATCTCTCATCGACGATCGTTGATCTCACATCGACGATCTCAGAGTTTATTCTCTAAACTGAGCTCGATGATTTAAGATCTTAGGTCGGCGATTTCTTATCTCTTCACAATTTTCTCAATTCGAAGATAGCTGAACTCAGCTCGACGATCTCCTAGCTCAGATCAACGATTTTATCCTGTATTCGACTACTTGTCTACAACATCAGTCTTCAAGATTTAAATCTTATTCTCTTGATTATATTTATGATAAATAATCTCTGGTAGTTAATGCTAATATTCTCAAGGCTTATAGCAATTCCATTACAACATTAACTATGGTATTCGCAGAGTTATTGTTTTGTCATATTTACCAAGACAGTTAAGGAGATAATTAAATGCCAGCAATTCTAGCCATTCTCTGCTCGATCTCTACAGTAAATTAAGTATTGTTTTTGAAATTCAAAGCAGCAGTAGTATTATTCGATTCTTCAAGGACATAGAGATATACAGACTGATTTTGAGTCAGAGAAACACCTATAGAGAGAGCTTCTCATTCCAGAGTTTAAAATTTCTCTCATTGATTTCTCTCAGTCTTCAGAACTCTTACTGCTTTCAGGAAACAGAAGAAGAACACCAAAAACCTCATCTTGAGTCTTCTTCAGTTTTCATCTTAAGAAATCTACAGAGATAACAATCAATATCAATCTACAATTCTTGAAGTTCATAACACCAGTTCATTGAAGACCTACTCCCTGGACAAAGCTTCCATCTTCCTGAACCTCTCAATATCTCAGGGGGAGCTTTGGCAATACAAGAATCCACTAAGTCTTCTCATTTGCTTTGAGAAAGAGAAGACTTCCATTAACTTTTTCCTTTTTTCTTTTTTTGTACAGGGTTATTACTCCCTTAATAAGTGAACTCTATGATAGGGAACCTAATCAAAAACCTATTGGTTTTTAGGCACCTGATTAAAAGCCTGAAGGGTCTTTAGATCTACCTGAAGAAGATCTTGTTGTGATAGGGAACCTGATAAAAAACCTAATTGGATTCCTACCAGGGTGGTAGAAGAGTGGATGTACCCAGATTTGGGGAACCACTATCATTTTCTTGTGTCGTCTGGTTGCTCATCATTCTTTATTTTCTACTGTGCTGTGTTTGCTTGTGATTTATTTTTCCTCTTACTTATAAGTAACACTTATCTTAATTCCGCAATAAGAAATAATTAAAAGATTTTAATACTCTATTCACTCCCCTCTAGAGTAAATCAGATCTATCCCCTCACTTTCAATTGGTATCAGAGGATCGTTTCTCTTGGTTGTACAGGCTAACACCTGAACCTAAAGATCCTTGATAGATCTCCTTCTCTCTTTCTTTTTCCATGGCATAGAATAAAGATTATGAAAGACTTATTTCAAGAGCCTAGACACCTAGAGGGGGGGGGTGAATAGGTTCCAATTTTCTTTTGTAATTCAGGCAATTTAACTAGTATTAACACAACACAGAACATACAATTCTCAGTACATAAATCACAACACAGCAAACACCAGATTTATAGTGGTTCCCCAAGGTATGGGTACATTTACTTTCCCCCTTCACTATCCAGTAGAGAACTGGATTCAGCACAACTTCCTTCCATTAACTCAGATCCACAGATCTTACAACTCAGAACCAGATTGGTTCCTACAGCTCAGAATTATACAAGTCTTACCTCAGATTCTTCCCAAGAATCCTACCTCAGGCCTCATCCCTACCTCAGCCTTTATCACTAGGCTTACAACTCAGACTATCACAAGTCCTACACCTCAGGCACTCAGCCCTACCTCAGCCTTTATAAATATAGGCTTACAACTCAGATCTTATAAAAGATCCTACAAGTAATTAATTGTTTAAGAGATACTAAGATATCACCAGATAGAATTCTCTATTGGTGTGAGCATCTTGATCAGTTCTTGAATGAACTTAATCTTCAGATCCAACTTGACTTAGCTATTTCAAAGCTTCTTGATAGAACAAAATAAGTTTGAACTTTACTTGATGTAGAAGTTGATCTCCTGTAAGTTCCTTCCTTGAATTAAGAATAAGATCTGAATCTTCTCTTGCAGACTGTTCAGAATCTGCCTTCTTAAGAGTCTCCCCTTTTCTTGTTGTTGAATTCTCTCTTTGTATGATTCAGTTTTTTATCTATGTATCTGTTCTTTCTTGTTGTCAAGGATCAGTCCTTTATATAGAGTTTTCTCATGATTACCGGTTGATCTGGTTTGTAACAACCTTCTGACGGTTCTGAAAAAGGTGTCAGACCTATTGGTTATGATAACTGTCGAGTCACCAGTCATGATAGTTAATTCCTCAAAGACTTTACAACTCAGCATGAACCACTCAGCAAGCTGTTTCATATGTGTCGACACAAATAAAATAAGTGTCGACACAAGTCTTGATGATGTCGACACAATACTCCATGTGTTGACATAGTCATTCTTCTGCTACTCGACACATCTTCTGTTTGTATGTGTGGACACAAGTCCTGTGTGTCGACACAACTGCTCCTAGTCTTGACATAACTACTGCAGATAGATGGCGTTGAGTGTATGTCCAGCTGTCGCTGAGTATGTGTCGACACAAGTCCTGTGTGTCGACACAACTACTTCTGGTCTAGACATAGCTGATACAGACAAATGGTGTTGAGTGTTTGTCTAGCTGTCATTGAGTATGTGTCGACACAAGTCCTGTGTGTCGACACAAGCCTTCAGACCCAGTATATCTGTTGCTGTAAGATGGCATTGAGTGTGTGTCGACACAAGTCCTATGTGTCGATATAAACCTTCTTCAGCTGTCGACATAATTCCTGAGTGTCGACACATTCCTTTCTTATGGTGTCAACATAACTCCTTGGTGTCGACACAGCTTCTGCTTTAGGTATCAACATAACTCCTGGGTGTCGACACAACTTCTGCTTTAGGTGTCGACACAATTCCTTCCTTAGGTGTCAACACAATTCTGGGTGTCGACACAACTTCTTCAGGGTTCGACACAATGCCTGGGTGTCGACACAGCTTTGCTTCTAGTGTCGACACAACTTCTGGGTGTCGACACAATTATTCACAAGTATCGACACTTGTACTTAGAGAATTTCCTTGCAAACCTTACACCTACACAATGTTACTCAAACATCCATCAAATACAAATTGATGTATATCATTGAGTAAGATGAGGCTTCTCCAAATCTGGTACATATATTTCAGTGTACCCAACAATCTCCCCCTATTTGGAGAAGTCATAACCCTTTGTCAAAGATATACATCACTCATAATAAAGCACATAAAAATAGATGTACATACATTTCAGTACAAGATATCATACAAATAATGTAAACAACTAAAATCAATATTGAAGCTGATTTTATTTATTAATCAGAAAATTCTGGGTTTACATGTTTTCCTTAGAATAAAAGCAGAAAGTTACATTGTTCTATACATAAGCCTATCTATCCTATGATTCACTAGGCTCCTTAATTACAATGACTTTTCCAGATTTAATCTTTGCCTACACAGTAGGTTCTGTATCATCAGCAGGTTGCTTCCCTTTGAAATACTTTTTCTTCTGTTCTTTAGCCTTTATCCTTTGCCTTTCAAAATAGTGAAAGGGATTGGGGAAGTACCTGCTAGGCTCCAGAGAATTAGCAGTTAACTTCCCAGCTTTTGCAACTCCTTCTGAACTGAAGAATGGCTTCTTGCCTGGCTTGATACTTGTTCCATTCTTGCTCAGAATACCATTTTCCCCTGTCATGGGTTTTATCCTATACAGCCTTCCAAGTAGTCAAAATAATATTCCTGGAAGTAGGGCTCCATTGCTCAAAATCTGACTTCAACTCAGCCTATTCTCTGAACCTTTTCTTGGATAATTGTGCTTCCTTCTGAGCTTGCTTGGCAGCCTCTGACATTTCTACTTTTTCAATGATCACATTTGGTGCCTCCTGTTGAGGGTTGTACATTGTCTGCACTCCTTGTTGAACCATGCCAAAGTCAGCAGGAGGGTAAATAACCTGTGCAACTTCAGGCTGATCTCCTTCAATATTAGTAGGTTGTACTCCAGACTCAGCAACATTGTCATCATAACACAAAGGAGGAAAGCCAAGTGTAGCTCTGATGGAATTAGAGACCCATTTTACATGGTCAGAGCTAGCTTTTACTAACAATCTCTCCCCCTTTATGACTTCTCTAGTTATATGATCCCTCAGATCAGTCTTTTGAAACCTTATCTGATAAGCCAGATATTCTGTACCTTCTTTGTATTAGTGTTTGAACTTAGTCAGGGTATTAGAAATTGTCTTTTGAGAGGTTCCAATGGCTGTTTAGACAACAGTTAGATCTTCTTGTATTTGCTTTGAAATTTCAGATTTCAAATCAGTGGAAATACTTTCCAGCTTTTTGAGAATTTCTTCATGGGAGTCTTTGAGATTTTCATTGGACCTAAATTGATTTTCTAAAACATATCATTGCTTGGTGGCAATGTCCTTAATCTCAGTCTTTATTAACTGTTATTGCTCAGCCAAATATACTACAACCTTGCCTCCCTTATGGAAACCATCTGTCATCTCTTTCTTATGCATATTGAATTCAAATCTGATGATTTAATGTCTTATGCTAGCTGGAATTGTAGGTCTTTATTTGACTCATCAACATATTTTTCTAAATACTGCCTTTGTTCATCTAATTTAACTTGCAATTGGACAAGTAATGAACTTAAGTCCATGCTTGGAGCAGATGGTTGAGTGACTGATTGCAAGGCTTTCTTGTAGCCTGAGTTCCTTTTCTTAATTGCAATAATCTTCCTCTTCTTAGCCATAGAAGCTTCCTCATCATCAGAGGGTTGTGATGAGCTTTTTATATCAACAGTTTCCTTATTAGATGAGGCATTTAGTAGCTCCTCCCCCTCAGTCCCTGGAAGTTCCTTATCTATCTGTGATTGCTCCCCCTCAGTCCTTGCAGCTGGTAAATCAGAAAATAGCTCTTCCATAGTGACCTCTTGCTACATCTGTACAGGAGGAACAAGATTAGTTTGGACAACAAAAGGTTCTCCTTGGACATCCAGATCTTTGTCCAGGGACCTCTCTAGAAAGGAGATACTTACTTGCTCATCCTGAGTAGTATCTTTCAACTGCACATCTTGTGCCTCTTCCTCAATATTTAGTATTGCTTCTTTATTGATATCTGATATAATATCCATTACTGTATCAGCTGCAAACTCACTCTCTAGAGTAACTACGTCAATTTCTCCCCCTTGAGCAGGCAACTCAAAAAGTACAATATCTTGTGCTGCTGGTGCAGGAATTTCTCCCCCTGGAGAAGTGACTGTCTGTTACTCTGGGAGCACACTGCTCTCTACTTGATCTTGAGAATCTTTTTGTTGTTTGTCTTTATCTAAACTGAAGACCACTTCCTCTTCAGAATCACTAGAGGATTCTATTTGCTGAACAACTTCTTCTTCTTTTCTTTCTTGGTCCGTTTTTGTGGGGTAGAAACCTCCTTAATTAATACTCTATCCCACCTAGATAGAATTCTGGTGTCCATTCTCCTCATATGGTTGATTTTTGTTCCTCGAAGTTGGCTTATTATGTCTGGTATTGCTGAAGATAAACATAAACTTTGAATCCTTCCCAGATTTGGTTTCTTTTTTACCTTCTTGTATTTTGTCAAAGACTATTGATGCCCAGTCTGTTTTTAGCCTGAAAATTATTCTTGTCATTATATGGAACATAGAGGCTGAAATTCTGTCATGTCCACTAATTTTTCATAAAATCACCTTGCCTACTATTTTATACAGGAACTTTCCTTGTGAATTCATCCCTTTCCTGGTGCTAGATGATCCAACCTTGGTATTAGGGTTTAGCCCACACCAGCTTAAAGCATCTTTTGTCATTGATGGAATGATGTCATCTTCATCCTTAACCTTAAAAAGTTGGAGTGATTTCCTAATTGTCTTCAGTGTAAGTTTCACTCTGGAATCTTGAACTGTGGCTTTGATCTTCTTCCCATCTATATCCACAGTTGCTGATGAATAAAATTCCATGACTTCCTTCTTCCAGATCTTAGTCGGTTTTGAGACCAAGAATTCCAAACCATTTTCTGAAATTAGGGTAATTACACCCTGGATTTATGGCGATGCTGTCGTGAATCCACCACGAACCAGCTCATAGCCTTCGTTCACTTTATCATCCTGATGTGGCGCCATTGCCGGGAGAGAGAGAGAGAGAGATGGAAGTGAAAAGAACTGAATATCTATGTCGACACAAGGTCTAGAGTTGAGAAATCTGAAGGCGTAGTCGACCAGATTTTGGCTTCACCTATTTATAGTCTAGGTGAAAAGGGGAGTTCAAAAGACGCGCCTTAGTAACAATACTAGGTCTCGACAATACTTAGGTTTAGTCGACACGTCTATGTGTCGACATACTTATGTCAGTGTCAACATGTACTGGTCACGACTCGACATAGAGTGTCGACTTTGATTTTTGTGTGTCGACACAAAAATCAACTAACTTAAAGTCTCGACAGAGTTATGTCGACACCTATTCTTCTATCGACACAGATACTGTTTCTGTGTCGACACATCCTTTTTCTTAGTCGACACAACATACTGAGTGTGTCGACACAAAGTCTGCTTGTGTCGACACAAACTTTGTACTTAGACAAATTTACTAAGAAATATTCTACTTAGGAATGCTTGAGCTGACCTATTCCAGGTTTAACATACCTAATTCAATTTTAAAATAATTGAATTTAGTTTGATCCAGAGGTTTTATAAAAATATCAACAATTTGATTATTTGTGTTTACAAATTCTAGACTAATATCTTCCTTCTCCACATGTTCTCTTATGAAATGAAACTTAATTTCTATATGCTTGGTTCTACTGTATGATACATGATTCTTAGCAATAGAAATAACACTTATAGAATCATAAAACAGTGGAATTCTACTTACCTTGATGTCATAATCTTCAAGTTGTTGCTTTATCCATAATAATTGTGCACATCAACTGCCTGCAGCTACATATTATGACTCAGCTGTTAATATAGCTACACTGGTCTGCTTCTTGCTGCACAAAGACACTAGCCTTCCACCTAGGAATTGACAGGTTCCTGTAGTACTCTTCCTGTCTTCTTTGCATCCAATAAAGTCTGTATCTGAGAAACCTGTTAGTATGAAATCTCTATTCTTAGGGTAGCAAAGACCTTGATTAGGTGTGCCCTTAAGATATCTCAAAATTCTCTTAACTGCAGTATAATGAGATTCCTTTGGGCAAGCTTGGTACCTAACACATACACATATAACATACATGATGTCGGGTCTACTAGCAGTTAAGTAGAGTAGGGAGCCAATTATCCCTCTATACAAAGACTCATCAACAGTTTCCCTGTCTCATCTTTGCCTATAGGCGTACTTGTTCCCATTGGAGTTTTCATGGTGGAGGCTGAGTCTATACCATATTTCTTAATCAACTCCTAGGTGAACTTAGATTGGGATATGGACAATCCATCATCAGTCTGTCTTACTTGAAGTCCCAATAAGAACTTAAGCTCACCCATACTGCTCATCTCAAACTTCCCTTGCATAAGTTTAGCAAACTTTCTACAAATATTGTTTTCAGTAGAACCAAAGATAATGTCATCAACATATATCTAGACTAGGATTATCTTGCCTTTAGATTCCCTAAAGAATAGAGTTTTGTCTATCTTTCCTCTAGAGAATTTATTCTCAATTAGAAAAGCAGACAAGGTTTCATACCAAGCCCTAGGGGCTTGTTTCAAACCATATAGAGCTTTCCTAAGCCTATATACATAATCAGGATAATGAGAATCTACAAAACCTGAGGGTTGTTCAACATAGACTTCCTCTTTTAAGTCACCATTCAAAAATGCTGACTTTACATCCATCTGATATACCTTGAACCCTTGATAGGAAGCATAGGCCATAAACATCCTTATAGCCTCCAGCCTTGCTACTGGGGAAAAGATTTGATCAAAGTCAATCCCTTCCTCTTGCCTGTAGCCTTTTGCTACTAACCTGGCCTTATTCTTTATAATAGTGCAATTTTCATCAAGTTTGTTTCTGTAGATCCACTTGGTTCCTATAATATTGTCATCCTTTAGTTTAGGAACCAGTTCCCAGACTTTGCATCTTCTGAATTTATTCAGTTCTTCTGGCATAACATCAATCCAGTTTGTGTCTAGTTTAGGAACCAGTTCCCAGACTTTACATATTAAGACTCAGCTGTTGATATAGCTACACTGGTCTGCTTCTTCAAACTTCTTGGGTTCTATTTATGACAAGAAGCTAGAACATAGAACTGTGTTCATGCTCTTACTCCTTGTTAGAACACCTTGACTTGCATCACCAATGATTTAGTGAGCTTGATGATCCTTTAGGTGTCTTCTAGCTGGAGGAAACCTGTCAACCTCATGGACTTCTTCATTTTCCTCAACCTGATGCTCCTCATTGTCTTTATCATCTAGTGAGTCTTGTTCTCCCCCTGGACAATATGCATCTTTTTCTTCATCCATCCTAGCAGGTGCTTCATCATTGATGGTCAGCTTGTCCAGCCTATCTGTTAGACCTGTAGAACTAACTGAAGAACTAGACAATTCACTATTAATCAATTTAAACTCATCAAATACAACATGAACTGATTCTTCTACAACTTGTGTAGCCAAGTTGTAGATCCTGTATGCCCTACTATTATTGTTGTTCCCAACAAATATCCCTTCTAGGGATTTAACAGCAAACTTAGTTTTGTAGTGCTTACCATTAACTAGGACATAACACTTGCTACCAAAGATTCTAAAATAGGAAATGTTTTGTTTTCTACCTTTCAAAATCTGATAGGGAGTCATCTTATAGGGAGTCATCTTATGTTTCTTATTGATGGAGGCTCTATTGAGTACATGTCATGCAGTATTTACTGCCTCAGCCCAGAAGTACTCAGGGAGAGTAGTGTCACTAAGTAGTGTTCTACTTGCCTCAATTAGAGTCCTATTCTTTCTTTGCACAACACCATTTTGTTGAGGTGTTCTAGGTGAGGAGAACTCTTGATGAATCCCAAGTTCTTCACAGAACTTTGTCATACATTCAGACTAAAATTCAGTTCCATGGTCACTTCTGATTTTGACCACTGAATTGTTAAATTCATTCTAAATTTGTCTAACAAAGGTCTGGAAAATAGTAGGAGTTCCAGATTTCTGCCTCAAGAAGAAAACTCATGTGAATCTAGAATAGTCATCCACAATAACTAATGTATATACTTTCCTACTAAGACTATGAATTTGCATAAGACCAAACAAATCCATATGCAAGAGATATAAACATCTCATTGAATCTTTGGTATCAAGTGCATGGAAAGAGGACTTAGTCTGTTTTACCCTTTGGCAAGCTGAACACACACCCTCTTTGATGCACTTCACTTGAGGACCATTCCTCACTAACCCCATGCTGAATAGCTGTCCTATTGACTTATAGTTCAGATGAGCTAGCCTCTTGTGCCATTTGACACATAGTGAAGCTTTCTCTCCTGCAACTAGACAAATGGGTGAGATGTTAAACTCATAATCTAGGTTAAGACAATATGCATTCTCTTTCCTAGTGCCAATCAAAATGATCTCTTGATCACTTGACCTCTTATTTGGCACTCCCCTTTGAGGAAAGAGATGTCATAACCTAGATCACTAAGTTGACTTATGCTAATCAGGTTATGTTTTAGACCTTTCACATAAGCCACATTAGTGATAGTAATTGAATCACTAAAATGTTACCAAATCCTTTGATGATTCCTTTTTCTGATCCACCAAAGATTACTTTGGGTCCATTCTCTATGGGTACATAGTCCCTCAACATTCTTCTTGTTCCAGTCATGTGTCTGGAACATCCACTATCCAAGTACCATATAGGGGTATGGCCACTTGAATCCACCTGCATCAAATAAAGAATCACTTATCCTTAGAACCCAAATTATTATTGGGTCCTAGGTCCTTGTTAGTTTGAAATCCTGCAGCTATTCTGATAGGTAAAATATTTTTGGTTTTAACACTTGTGTTAAACCAACAATCCATGGCAAAGTGGCCCACCTTACCACAACACCAACACTCAAATCTATTGTACCTTCTTTTAGGTACAACCTTCACAACTTTGTTTCCAGCAGTCCTGTTAAGTGTGGGTGCTGGAGCAGCATACCCCAAGAATTCCTTTTGAACCTGATGGGCTTGCCTATAGAGTGACCTATTGGCATTTGCACCCTTGCCCATGAGATTTCCATACTCACAGTGACCATGAGTAATATAATGATCATACCTGTTTGTAGGTTGGATCACTTTCCTAAAGAAGATAGGGGGCTTTTTAGCTAGTGGCTGAACTGGGGTCTTACCTTTTCTATGGGAATTGGTGGCCCTAATTCTTCCCTTAAAACCTAGACCAATCTTTCCTTTCTGATAAATGAAATTGTCTATTAAGGGCAAGCAAGATTTTGGCTTAGAGAATTTAGCAACTAACTCTCTTTCATTCTGGAGTCTTGCCTCCAGATTTTTGATATGATTTTCCTTGAAAGAGATTGTTCCCATCTGAATAACAGTTATGTTCTTCAGTTTGGCAACCTCCTTCAGTTTAAAATCTATCAGCTTGGCTGATTCTGATTCAGCCTGCTTAAGAGTTTCAATTTCCTTGGCTTGCTCTTTGATAAGAAACTTTCGCCTCTTTAGAGCTTGCAACAACCCACCATACTCATTAATGAGTTGATGTACATCCTCCTCAGAATCAGAACCATCCCCTTCTCTTGAAGTTGATGTTACTGATTCTGATCCAGTGAAATAATCAGAATCTAAGGGAGAACTGTATACCTTGCTTGGACCAGGCTGATCCTGGCACTGATCACTTTTTGACAGAGCCATCAGCCCTCTACATCAATAATCTTTCACTCCATTTATGGATTCCAGCATTTGTAGGAATTCTAGTTCCCTAGAATCCTCTTCTGTTGAGAACAGCCCAACATATGCTTCTACATCATTATCTTCTTCTCCCGATGCTGAAGTTGAAGAGTCTGTCCAACTCTTCTGCTTTTGAGCAACAAAGGATTTCTCCTTCTTGCCTTTCACTTGATGTTTCTTCTTGTCCTTAGATTCAGTCCTCTTGTCTGGACAGTCAGCTATGACATGTCCAGGCCTGTTGCAATAATAACAAACAATCTTAGAATTAGCTTGTTTACTGGGTTTTGAGGCATACCTGTCCTCCTTGGGAGTCTTCTTTTTCTTATAATACTCATCCTTGGAGAAGGATGTAGATGGCTTGGTTCTCCATTTCTTCTTTTCATGAACCTTTGAACCTATCTTGTAAATGTAGCAAAGTCCTCATAGGAGGTGTGGCTTCTTGATGTGCTGTTATCAGGATTTTCTCCTTCTGCATCAGCACTCCTTCTGGGTGGAGAAGGAGACTTTCTCCTACCCTTTCTTGTGCCTTCAGCCTTGAAAGCAACTGACTTATCCTTATACTTAGACCTGCTGCTCTTCTCTTCCTCCTTTCTGGCAGTGAGCTCTTCTCTTCCTCCTTTCTGGCAGTGATCAGGTGCCATAAAACCACTTGAAGTCTTTTGATCAGGAGACCTCACAACTAGGAATTAATTTTGAAGGGAGTATGAACCCTGTACACAGAGGGGGGAAAGAAAGAGTTGAGTTGTCTTCTCTTTTCTCAAGCAAATGGGAGAAGACTTGAGAGTGATCCTGACGGAGTCAAGACTTGTCCTGATGATCTTGATTGGTTCAGGAATCCAAAGCCTTGTACAGGGTGTAGGTCTTGAATTCCAGAAAGCTGAGGCTGATTGAAGATGAATGTCTCTACAGGCTTCCTGGATGAACACTTGTATGAAGAACTGAAAGCTGTTCTTTTTTTTTCTGTCTTGTGTTCTCTAACAAAATCTATCTATCTCGTATCTGCAAAATAATTCTCTATCACTTTTATTCTCTGAGTATCTTTCCTTAGAATAATTCCAAATTGAATTTGAAATGCCACACATTGATTGACTTCAGGAAACACGGGGACTTGTGCAATGGCTATAAGAGAATTAACTCATATCCCTAACTGTCCCGAGAATGTCTGTATAATAACTCTGTGAATACCAGTAATTAATTCTTTCCAAGGAATGGCTATATTCAAAGAATATAGCCATTAATCACTCAGAGTCATATAAGCAATCTAATAATCAATCAATAAGGAAAGCAATAACTGTAGGGAATAAAATGTTGATCTGGCAGTAATCATCGATCTGGTCCTGAGATCATTGAACTCAAACATCCTCTATCGTTGAGCCGAGCCCTGTGATCGTTGACCTAAAAATCTGCCTTCCAAACTATTCTTCAAGATCGTCGAACTGAGATGGTTGATCGTCGATCTCTATCCTGAAAGTAGATTAGAGATCGTCGAACTAAGTTCAGCGATCGTCGATCTCAGCATTTAGAGATTTAACTCTGAGATCGTCGAACACAGAACAAATATTGTCGAGCTCCCTTCAGAGATCATCGAACGACTTTTCACTTAGAAAATTTTTTGCCTTGTTTAGTCTCTTCTGTCATCTAAGTCTATGATGTCTTGGTCTTGTCTCACTAAGTTGTTGACCTAACTAACACCTAAGACACTAGACTGGACCCTGGCTATACAAAGTGGGTCTTACTTAGCCTAGATTAGTGAACCTAGCCCAAATCCAAACTAGGGATCCAACAATCTCCCCCGATTTGGGTGAGGTCACTAAGCAAAATAAAAGAATACAACAACAAAACTAAACAAACATATCTGTCATGAATAATAAGAAAAATACAACAGATATTTACAATAAGAGATATAGACCCAAAAAGAAAAACAGTACTAAGCCTTGCCAGAAGCTGGCTTAGTAAATTCAATTCTTCTTTTTGGATCTTCAGCTTGCTGTCTTGTCATTTTTATTTCAGCTTTGCTAAGAACTTTTATGGATGCTGCTCTGGAACAATGTCCTCAGGGTGAACCTGCATATAGGCATTAGCATCAAAAACATTCTTATCAATATCAAATTATTCAAACTCTTTCTCCCTGTACTTGGACATTGTTGAAAATTGAGAAGGATCAGCTCCTTCTTTTCTAGCTTCGTTTATCTGGGAGAGAGCAATCAATTCATAAAACCTAGCCATCCTGAAGTTTGGATCTAGCTAAGGTTCATACTATGAAGAATCTTCTTTTGAATCAAGAGAGATCTTTAGATGCTTCCTATGCTTGATTGACTGTTCTTAGAATTTTGTTTCTGTTACTATTTGCTGAGACTGACTGTCATGGAGATTTGGAGGAGGTCTTACTTCACTGAACTTTTCAAGAATTCCGAATCTCCTGCTAGAATCTTAACTATCTTCTCTATCGGCCTGATCATGCTGTCTACCTCTCCATCTTGAATAACCCTTAGAGTAAGACCAAGATGGTCTACTATGAGAGTGAGGGGCATAAGAACCCTGCTGCTAGGAGGACGTAGCAGTCCTAGAAGCAACATTCCCACTAGCACCTGCTAAAGGAGGAGGAGGAGGTGGATCCTTCCTGAAAACTTTGACAGGAGAGGAACCAGTCTTTCTCCTTTTCTTTTGAGCTTTCATCTCATTCTTGGAAAATCTCATCCAGTGAGGAGAAGTTGATGTGAGAGTAATATTATGCCTGATGAAGTAAGGAATGTCATCTTGAGGATTAGACTTAGAACCCTTCCTTTACTAGAGCTTTTCTTTTCTTGGTCACTTTCTTCTTCTTACTAACATCCGGATCTGAGTCTGAATCTGAATCTAAATCTGAATCATTATCAGATAAGCCTGGTGGATTATCATACAAATCATCAATCTCTTTGATAACTGAAAGATCTTCAACTATATCAGTAGGCATAACTTCATCCAAGTCTGGGACTGGAGAAGTAGAACAGACATAGGTTGGAGGAGAGAAAGTCTTGGGCTCTGAAATCTCAACCTCTGGCATACTGATAAGCTCAGCCTCTAGAGCTGTAGAGAGCTCAGGAACTGGAGCTGAAAGACTCTGAAGAAGCTGATGTAAAATATCAGTGCTCATTGGAGTAGTATAACATACAATATCTATACAATAAGGAGGAATTCCAAAAGAAGGAATTGTGCTAAAAGAGATACAAAAAGGTCTAAGATAACAGACAATTCTCCAGAAGGATATACAGTATGTCCAACAGAAAGAGTTTCTACTTCCAAAGAATCAAAAGAATCATCGGTCAGAAATGTTTCAAGCTCTGCATCTATTAACACTATATCCTCAAGCTCTGTATCTATCAAAATTGTATCTACAATCTCTGTATCTATAACTGCCAAAACTGTAACTGCTGGAGGAGGAGGGACTTCTTCACTAGACATCTCCCCCTGCCTGGTAGCAGTACATTCTGCTACCAGGCCCCTAGATGAAGAAGGGCCAGAGAAAGAGGCAACAAAAGAATTGAAAGAGGCTAGTAGAGGTGCAATGGCATCCTCTACAATGGTTTTGATGGTAGGGGTGATGAGAGAAATGAGAGCAGATGGGTCAGATGATGTGGATGGTAGGGATGAAGTAGAATGTCCACAAGCTGTAAAAATGGTGGAAATGGTAGGTTGAGTGGTTGATTCAAGGATAACCATTTGTTCTGGATGGGGTGAAGGAGGGGAAGGTTCATGATATAGTAAATCAGTTGGGGAAGGGGAAGGTGAAGGAGTTTGTGTTGAAAAGTTAAAATCAAAGGTTGGTGAGGTTTGGATTGAAATATTAGTGGTAGGGATCTCTTCTAGATAATTTGGTAGTGGGTATTGTTGAGGAGGAGATGGAGGAGGGATTCGAGGTGGGGTTGGTTGATGTTGTAGTGGAGACATTAGTCTAGCTGGAGATGGAGGTGGAGGAATCTCTGGTTTATCTTCCCTAGGGTGAGGAGCGACTAAAACAGTCCTTGTGTCCTCAGAAGCCTTGTGGGTGGAGGGAGTCTTGGAGGGCTTTGAGATAGTCCTCTCCCACTTTCCAAAGAGAACTGGGGTCAGCCTCTTGGAATCATTGATGAAGGTTGTTGGGGATGTCAATAGCTCAAGGCATTTTTCAGTGAGAAAAATCCCTAGAATCCTTCTAAGAGAGAACTCTCACTTATTTGTCTTCTTCCTAATAAAATCAAACAAGGTTTTAGCCAAATTTATTGCCTTCTGATTGACCAAGGCACTCATCAAAAGAAACTGGTGCCTGGATATGTTATCATGGGCAGTGTGCTTCCCAAGCAGCACTTTACCCACAATATCTGCCAGGAACATGTATTGAGGGGACAAGTTCTTTTTCAGAAGCTTGCTAGGGTTTGCATCAGCATGACCCATTCTGGCAAGCATGGCAACAAATTCTTCTTTATCCAAATCAGTATCATCTTCTCCATTAACAAAACAAAAAATTTCAGTCAGAACGATGGGGGTTAGACTTACCGCCTGTCCAGAAATAGTTCCTACCAACGACTGTTTGTCTAATGATGAAGTATAAGCCCATTCCTTGATTTATGTCATTGGCAACTTCATCCTTGTCGTCATCAACTTCTGTAACTTTGGCGCATCAAATAATTTCAATACATCCTGAAAAATCTTATCACTGTGCTTGAATGATTCCAGATCAATATCAAAACCAGAATCGAATTTCATGCTTAACAAAATTGTCGATGTAAGTGCCATTTCAGAGTTCCTACAGAGAAAAACAAAGATCAAGTGCAGAAGGGAAATGGAAAGCGCGATACTATTTCCGTCTAAACCCTTGATTATAAGGTTTAAGAAAATGAAGAGACAGGATTAGTCAAGCGAATTAACTACTAAAACAACTTCAAAACTGAGGCTGGCGAAATATTTTAATATAAAATGAGTTCGGTAACCTCAGATCGAAGAGAAGGAATAAATCGTCAATCTCAGATCGATGCTAAATTCTCTAAACCAAACATCATCGATCTCCGTTCGACGATAATTGTTTCACTAAGAAGTGATCATCGATCTCCGTTCGACGATTGACTTCACGAGACGCTAGCAGATCGTCGATCTCCGTTCGACGATCTGTCAACAAATCGTCGAGCTTAGACAGAAAGTTAAATAATCTCATTTCCATTAATCATACCTAGCTGATTCAAAAAGAATAGATGTTTCTTTTCATCCAAGGGTTTGGTGAAAATATCTTCCCTTTGCAAATCAGTAGGGATGAAGGTGAGATTAATTTTCTCTTTGTTTACACACTCCCTATTGAAATGATGCCTTACATCTATATGCTTAGTCCTAGAATGATGGACTGGATTCTATGTTATAGAAATAGCATTAGTACTATTACAAAATATAGTTTAATTATTTAAGTTGTATCCATAGTCTAGTAGCTAATTTTTTATCCACAACATCTGAGAACATCAACTGCTAGCTGCTATGTATTCAGCATCTGCTATTGATGTAGACACAGATGTCTGCTTTTTACAAAACCAAGAGAAAAGCCTAGCACCCAGGAACTGACATGTTCTAGAGGTACTTTTCCTGTCTACTCTACATCTAGCAAAGTCATCTGAGTATCCAGTCAACTCAAATTCTGACTCACCAGGATACCAGAGTCCTAGATTTGGGCAACTCTTTATATATCTCAAAATCCTTTTAAGTAAAATAAGGTGGGATTCTTTAGGGTTCACCTAGAACCTAGCACAAAGACATGTAGCAAACATGATATCTGGCCTACTTGCTGTGAGATATAACAGGGACCCAACAATGGCCCTATACAATTTCTGATCAACAGGTTTCCAATGCTTATCAGAATCAATCACAGCATTGGTAGCCATGGGTGTTTTCTTAGCTGAGTCACTAGCCATCCCAAACCATTTGATTAGCTCATTAGCATACTTAGATTGGGATAGGAAAATGCCATCAGGTGTCTGCTAGACTTGGAGACCAAGGAAGTAGGAGAGCTCACCCATACTACTCATCTCAAACTTTGAATGCATAAGGTTGGAAAACCTCTTGCGTAGTTTGGGATCTGTAGAGCCAAATATTATGTCATCTACATATATTTGTACTAACAATATTTTGTCATGATGATGCTTTATAAATAAAGTCCTATCAACTATCCCTCTTGAGAATCTATGTTCTAATAGAAAGCTAGCTAGGGTCTCATTCCAAGCTCTTGGAGCTTGCTTGAGGCCATAAAGAGCTTTATGCAACCTATAAACAAAATAAGGTTGAGTTGGAGATATAAAACCTGGTGGTTTTTAGACATACACCTCTTCTTTGAGTTCTCCATTTAGAAAAGCACTCTTTATATCCATTTGATAGACTTTAAATTTTTGAGAAGCAGCATAGGCAAAGAAAATTCTGATTGCCTCTAACCTTGCCACTGGTGCAAAGGTTTGATCATAATCAATGCCTTCTTCCTGCCTATACCATTGAGCAACAAGCCTAGCCTTATTCCTTATAATTGTTGCTTGTGCATCCATCTTGTTTTTAAACACCCATTTTGTTCTAATTATTGGGTAGTTCTTCGTTCTTAGGACCAATTCCCAAACTCTACATCTCTCAAATTGGTTGAGCTCCTCTTGCATTGCAAGGATCTAGTAGGGATCTTGCTCAACATCTTGAATGGAATGAGGTTCAACTTGAGAAATGAAGCACGCATGCATCAAGTCCTGGTGGAGTTGATGTCTAGTCTGCACACCTACTAATATTTCTCCAATCACTTGAGATACAGGATGATATCTAAGTGTGACTAAATCAGCAGGAGGAGTTGGTTGTTCAACAGCTGGTGGGGGTAATTCCTCTTGTGGAATTATTTCAACTACTGGAATAATATCAGTGGGCTCATTAATATCCTCATCACTGTCTTCAACTACTTGTGGAGATGATGATGTAATAACATCAGGGGTGAGGGTCACAGCTTCCAAATTCTCAAACAATGTAGGTACCTGCAAATTCTGGCTGGTAGATGTATTTTTCTCCTTATAAAACATGTTAGTATCATCAAAAGATACATGTACAGACTCTTCAATTTTCAAGGTAGATTTATTATAGACCCTATAAGCCTTGCTTACTTGGGAATATCCTAGAAAAATTCCCATTTCAGACATGGCTTCAAGATTTCTAGTGTATTTTCTATTGTTAATATGTATGTAACAAGTACAACCAAATATTCTAAAATAGTCTACTTTAGGTTTCTTCCCTTTGAGTAGCTCATAGGGGGTCTTAGCCTTAATCTTATGTATTAAACTTTTATTCAGGACATAGTTAGCTGTGCTCGCTGCCTCTGCCTAAAAGGAAAGGGGAAAGTATGCATCAGCAAGTAGTGTTCCTGCAGCTTCAATTAGGGTTCTATTTTTTCCTTTCAGCTACCCCATTTTGTTGAGGATATCTAGGAGCAGAAAAACATTGCCTGATAACTTCCTTCTCACAGAACTCTTACATAAGAAGAGACTCAAACTCAGTACCATGATCACTTCTGATCAATACAACTTGAGTAAGGAACTCACTCTGTATGTACTTGAGATAATCTGTAAGAACCTTAAAGTTATCTGACTTGTTTTTCAAGAAGAACACCCAAGTGAACCTAGAGAAGTCATCTACAATAACCAAGGTGTAAGACTTCCCTCCTAGGCCTTATACAACAATGGGTCCAAAGAGATCCATGTGAAGCAAATATAAAATCCTAAGTGAGTCACTCTTATTAATGGATTTGAAACTATTTTTAGTTTGTTTTCCTAGTTGACAAGCCTGCACAGGCTTTCCTTCTTATAGGGGAGGTTGTCCTTAGATAGTCTAGCAATATATTTTAAGTTTACATGTCCCAACCTCCTATGCCATGGTTCATTTTGATTACAAGATTGGTTAAATAAACAAATTTCATTTATGGCTGAATTGATGTTAACAATATAAATGTTACCTACTCTAGAACCTGTTAAGACGGCTATGCTGTCAGCTGAAGAAATAATGCAAGAGGACTTATTGAATGTTACCTGAAATCCTTCATCACAAAGTTGACTGATGGAGATCAAGTTATGTTTTCAATCCACTTACCTATGTAACCTTCCTGAATATGATAGCTCCTATTCTGATTTCTCCATAGCCTTTAGTCTGTCCATAGTTGGAGTCACCAAAGATAACTTTAGGTCCTAGATTTGACTTATAGCTTGATAAGTTGTCCTTCCATCCAGTCATGTGCTTTGAGCACCCACTATCCAGATACCATTGCTGGTTCTATGATGGACAGTTCTTTACCTGCAACAATTAAAAGGGTTAATTGTTCTTAACCCAGGTTACCTTGGGTCCTTTGTTTTCTTGATAAGAAAAGCTTGAGATAACAAAACTAGTTAGCTGAGATTTATATCCAGGTGGTTGATATCTCCTAGGTGGTATTTCCCAAAGGGTGAAAGGGTTATTTGTTTCTCTTTTCTGATTAGAGTGTTTGTTAAGGTTAGAATTTTTGTTAAGGTTAAAAGTTTTATTACTTTTTACTGGGTTCGACGATTGGAAGTGAGATCGTCGATCTGAGTTCGATGACATGGGTTGAGATCGTCGATCTCTGCTCAGAGAAGGATAATACTCATTCTCTGTGCCCCAAGTTTGTCGATCTCTGCTCGATGATCCATACAGAAATCGTCGATCGCAGTAAGACGACTGATTATTGTAAAAATTTCGTTCAAAGATCGTCGATCTGGGTTTGACAATTTGTTCACATTTCATCGATCTGAGTTCGACGAAAACTGCTGAACATTGTTTTTGTTTTGATTTTGTCTGTTTCTATTTTTCTATTTTTTAGGTTTATTCTTATTTGCAGTTGGGGGTTTTTCATAGATAAGTTCTTTACCCTTTTCATAGATGAATTTTATAGGAGTCCTTAATATATTTTTCTGAACTAGTAGGGGTTGGCTTGATGAAGCACCCAAGCCCAGATTGCCAGTGAGTCTTGAATTAATAGTGCTTGTAATGTCCTTCAGCTTGAGGCTTATCCTATTAAGGGATTCTTCAAGTTGCCTTGCCTAAGCTAGTTCAGTTTTTAATTTAATTATCTCTTCATTTACAAGTGTAATATCACCTTTTAGTTGAATGTTTTCTACAACTAAATTACTTTGATCATTTAATTGCTCTCTAAGTAGTTTAATTTCTTTCTCTGAGCTAATTAAATCCTTATACATAGTTTTGAATTCATGTACAAAATCTTCAGAATTGAAGTCAAAGGATGAAAGTACCTGATCCACTTCAAGGAGTGATTCTTCATCATCTGATGAGTTATCTTCTGAATGAGTGTTGGAAGAATCAATTGTCATTAGGCAAACTTCCTTTGCCTTTTCTTCCTCTTCATCTTCATCACTAGAGCTAGAGGAAGAGGAATGCTCTTCTGTATCACTCCAGGTTTCTGTTACAAAGCCTTTCTCTTTCCTTTTATGCTTGCTTGACGAAGGCTTGCTGTACTTCTATTTTCTGGATTCCTTGCCCTTTCTTTTCTCCTTCTTCTGATTTTCTGGACACTCAGAGATGTAGTGTCTAGGTTTCCTGCAACCAAAACAAACAACTTCTTTAGTTGGTGTTTTGTCATACCTGGGTTTATCTTCTTGTCTGGATGACTTCTTCCTGAAGTCTCTTTTGCCCATCTTGTAGAATCTCTATGCTAAGAGACTAAAGAACGCTTCATTAATAATAGGAGCCGTTGTTTCCTCTGTAGCCTTAAAAGCAATATTTAGTTTTTTCCTGACTGGAGTAGAAGCCTTCTTCTCTACCTCCCTAGTCTTTGTCAGGTGTTCAAAAGATTTGTGCTTTCCTATAAGTGTTTTTGTGGAAATTTCTGTAATACTTCTGGCATCCTTGATTGGCCAGATCCTTGTGTCCCATGAGTTGGGAAGATACATCAATATCTTGTCATTGATCTCAGTCAGTGAAATGTCCTTTTCCAATGTTTTTAGTTCACTGAATATGGCACTCAGTATGCCATATATTTCTTCAACTATCTCTGTATCTTCCATTCTGAAGTTCACATACTTGGAAATGAGAAGGGATCTTCTATCCTTTCTTTCTTCCACTAAGCCAGCCACCATCTGGTTCAAATAGTCCCAGATGGCCTTTGCTACTGTACAATCAACAACCTTTTTGAATATGTCATCTAACATAGTCTGGGCCAGTATGTTCATGTCCTTGGCATCAGCAATCTTTGCTTTCTTCTGTGCATCATTCCAATTTTGTGGTGGAACCGCATGAGTGTCAGTAGATATAGAAGTGGCTGAAGTTGGTTGAGGTGGACATTTCAAAATGGAGTTGAAGATGTCTTCATCATTGAGTTCATGTAAAGTCTAATTCTTGTCTTCTAAATACTGAACTTATTTAAGTTACAGACTGGAGTTCTGGTGCTTGCATAGTTCTTGTTCTGTGCCATGTGATAAGTGAATAACTAAGGAAATGGAAATCTTAATAAGCAGGGATCTTGGTTCAAGTGTTAGCTTGTTCAACCAAAAAACACAACCCTCTGATACCAATTTAAAGGAGCGTGTTATTCAGATTTACTCTAGAGGGGGTGGGGTGAATAGAGTGTTTAAAACTTTTGGCTGTTTTATGTTATTCTATCAGAGTTAAAAATAGGTGATACCATTAATTAAATAAATAAAAGAAAAATAAAGAGCTATTCTAAATATCACAGCAAATAGCAAGAACAATAAGAGAAAGAGCAACCACATGACACAAGAAATTTTAGTGGTTCCCTAAATATGGGTATATCCACTCTTCCACCACCCTGGTAGGAATCACTCTCAGGTTTTTTATCAGGTGACTGCCACCAAGTAATATCTATTTCTAGGGAGATATTGCAACCATTCTGGCTTTTGATCAGGTGCCGGAAAACCACTTGAAGTCTTTTGATCAGGAGACCTCACAACCAGGAATTACTTTTGAAGGGAGTAAGAAATCTGCACACAGAGGGGGGAAAGAAAGAATTGAGTAGTCTTCTCTTTTCTCAAGCAAATGAGAGAAGACTTGAGAGTGATCTTGATGGAGTCAAGGCTTGTCCTGATGATCTTGATTGGTTCAGGAATCCAAAGCCTTGTACATGGTGTAGGTCTTGAATTCCAGAAAGCTGAGACTGATTGAAGATGAATGTCTCTACAGGCTTCCTGTATGAACACTTGTATGAAGAACTGAAAGCTGTTCTTTTTTGTTATTGTCTTGTGTTCTCTAACAAAATCTGTCTATCTCGTATCTGCATAATAATTCTCTATCACTTTATTCTCTGAGTATCTTTCCTTTGAATAATTCCAAACTGAATTTGAAATGGCACACATTGATTGACTGCAGGAATCACAGGAACTTGTGCAACGGCTATAAGAGAATTAACTCATTTCCCTAACTATCCCGAGAATGGTTGTATAATAACTCTATGAATACCAGTAATTAATGCTTGCCAAGGAACGGCTATATTCAGAGAATATATGCATTAATCACTCAGACCATATAAGCAATATAATAATCAGTCAATAAGGAAAACAATAGCTGCAGGGAATAAAATGTTGATCTTGCAGTAATCGTTGATCTGGTCCTGAGATCGTCAAACTCAAACATCCTCTATCATCGAGCTGAGCCCTGTGATCGTTGACCTGAAAATCTGCCTTCCAAACTGGGCTTCAAGATCGTCGAATTGAGATGGTTGATCATCGGTCTTTATCCTGAAGGTAGATTAGAGATCGTCGAACTAAGTTCAGCGATCATCGATCTCAGCATTTAGAGATTTAACTTTTAGATCGTCGAACGCAGAATGAAGATCGTCGAGCTCTCTTCAGAGATCGTCGAGCTCTCTTCAGAGATCGTCGAATGACTTTTCACTTAGAAAAATTTCTGCCTTATTCAGTCTCTACTGTCTTCTAAGTCTCTGATGTCTTGGTCTTGTCTTACAGAGTTGTTGACCTAGCTGACACCTAAGACACTAGACTAGACCCTGGCTATATAAAGTGGGTCTGACTAAGCCTAGATTAATGAACCTAGCCCAAATCCAAACTAGGGATCTAACATATTATTATTGTTTGTTTGAATAAACAGACATATTTCTGACTTAGCAGACTTAAAGTTTACTACATAAATGTTTCCTACTCTAGTTCAGTTAAAACAACTTTATTATCTACTGAAGTAATAATACAGGAGGATTTATTAAATGATACCTGGAACCTTTCATCACATAATTGACTTATGGATATCAGGTTGTGCTTCAGTCCACTTATATATGCAACATTCCAGAAGGTGATAGCTCCAATTTTGACCACCCCATAGCCTTCAGTTTTGCAAAAGTTGGAGTCACTAAATATTATTTTTGGACCTAGCTTAGACTTGTAGTTGATTAGATTGTTCTTACTGCATGTCATGTGCACTAAACAACCACTATCAAGGTACCACTATTCCTCTGTGGTGGGATAGTTTTTCACCTACATTTAAACAGATTAGATATTCTTGACCCAAGTTATCTTGGGTCCTTGTTTCTTTTCATAGTTAAAACTGGAAATATAAGAATATTCAGGTTGATTTTTATACCTTAGGGGGTGATATCTTTTTGGTGGTATTATCCACTGGGTGAATGGATTAATATATTCTCTTGGTTGATTAAATGATCTATAAGAATTAAAATTTCTGTTATTCTTAACTTGGGTCGACGAATTCTAGTAAGTTCGTCGATCTGAGGTCGACGAATGGGGATGAGTTCGTCGAACTCTACTGAGAGAATGAAAGTATTCATTCTCTGTGCCCCAATATCATCGATCTCTGCTCGAAAACCCATACTGATTTCGTCGATCGCAGTTCAAAGAATATTTATAATAAAAGTTTGCGTTCGGAGTTCGTCGACTTGAGTTTGACGAACTGTACACCTTTCATCGATCTGAGTTCGACGAAATCTGCTGAACATTGTTATTATTTACATTCTTCTTGTTCTTTTTCTTAGATTTCTTGGTTATTTCAGTTGGTTTGTTCTCATGTAATTTCTCTTTGCCTTTTTTAGAGATAAATTTGATAGGTGTAGAAAGTATATTATTCTTTAATATGAGGGGTAAGCTTGATGAAGCACCTAAGCCCAGCTTGCCATTTAATCGGACATTTATAGTGCTTGTGATGTCCATCAGCTTAATTCTTCTCCCATTGAGAGATTCCTAAAGTTGCTTTGCCTCATATAATTTAGTTTTTAGTAAAATGATTTTCTCATTAGCAATAGTTAGTTCATCCTTTAATTTGATGTTTTCTGATAGAAGATTATCTTGATCAGTTATCCTATCTCTAAGTACTTTGATTACCTTCTCAGAATTTATCAAGTCGTTACACAATAATTCTAATTCAATTTTAAAACTATCTGAATTAAAATCAAATGAAGAGTTTACCTGATCCTCTTACAATTCAGATTCCTTTTTAGATTGCTCATCTTCAGAAAGGCTGTCTGATGCATTGATAGCCATCAAGCAAACCTCTTTTGCTCTTGCTTCCTCTTCATCTACACTAGAGCTGGAAGATGAGGATTCTTCTTCAGTATCACTCCATGAAAGTGAGGGGATAAGATACTTACTACTCTAGTGGGAGGGGGGGGGGTGAATAGAGTATTTAAAAAGAAGAGACTCTAAACACTTCTCTTAGAGCTATTTGCGGAATATAAAAATAGAATCTTTAAACCTAAAGCCTAACTGAGTGTAGTGAATAAAAGAGAAGCTCACTGAATTTTTAGTTAAGCTTTTATCCTAACACAACAATTAGCAACCTAGTTAAAACTATCACAGCCACAGAGCATTAATTAAAATAGGCAACCATACAACACAAGAGCTTTATAGTGGTTCCCCAATTGGGTACATCCACTCTTCTACCACCCTAGTAGGAATCCACTACAGGTTTTTGATCAGGTGCCCTGCAACCAGTAGATCTGCTTCAGGTAGATCTAAAGACCCTTCAGGCTTTTGATCAGGTGCCTAAAAACCAAACAAACAGGTTTTTGATCAGGTGCCCTGCCACCAATAGTTCACTTTTGAAGGGAGTAATAACCCTTTTACAGGAGGTTAAAAGAGAGAATTAAAGATGTCTTCTCTGTGTTCAGAGAAGCTAGTGGATAGCTCTGAATATATCAAAGCTCCCCCTGACTTAGAGAATGTCCAGGAAGAAGCTTTGTTTTAGGGTGTAGGATCTCCAAATTGCTTGAGATGACTTTCTAATGCAGCCTTGAAGAAGACTCTAGATTTTTAATGAATGTTCTTCTTCAGCTGCTTTTGCAATCTGGGAGAGTTTGCAACAATGAATGTTCAGCAATCTGGGAGATTCTTCTTCTTGAAGGCTTGAACTCTGAGTATTGATTTTCCTGAAGACAGGATGAACTCAGGAAGAAGAAGAACTTTTCTTTCTCTTGAGATTTCTGGTTCTGTGTCTGCTGTGTAAATTTTTTTGTTGTGTATGTATGTGTGTTGTTTTCTTTAGTCGATTGCTCAGATAATATAGAAACTTTTCTTCTTTTGAAAAAGCCTCGAGCCCTACACTTGAAAACTTACCAAATAATAAAATAAAACAAATAAAGAAGCTGCACCTGTAATCTTTTTTGTCATTCCCAAAAAGGAATTAAGGATATTAAAAATATCCTATCAATTTGACTTTACAAATTGGCACAGGAAACAAAGCCTAACGACCATATTATAGCTGTAGAAAATCACGATTTCCTCTAATAAAACAAACGACTTTATTCTGCCAAATCTCTTAATTAATGCATAAGGAATATTGCAAATAAGCAAAAGAATATAAACATTAAATTAAGCAGAATATTCTGAATAAAATATGTCTTAAACAAGAGGAAATAAAACAATGATTCAAATGAGATGAATATTGATCACAGCAGACATAAGTCGTCGACCATAGTTCGAAGATCGTCGATCTGAACAAGCAGATCGTCGACCTGAAGAAAAACTATCTTCACAGAGATCGTCGACCAAGGCTACACGATCGTCGATCTGAATAATTAGATTGTTGATCCCACTTCAGAGTTCATATAACTCTGAGATCGTCGATCAGCAAACAAAGATCGTCGAGCGATATTCGGCTATCGTCGAGCACAATTCTACTTAACCAATTTTCATTTCAATCCAATCTCAACTAACCTAACCTAAGGGTAGACTAACCTTTAGTCTAACCATTGACCATAGATAATTCTTGGGTCAATTAAGCCTAATTGAGGTGACATGGCCCAAATAAAAACTAGGGAACCAACACTCCAGGTTTCAGCAAAAAGCCCATCTCTTTCTTTTGTGCTTGTTAGAGGAAGGCTTGCTATACTGCCTTCTGGTTACCTTTTCTCTTCTTTTCTCCTTATTAGTATTATCTTGACACTCTGAAATTATATGTCAGGGTTTCCTGCATCCAAAACACACAATCTCTTTAGTAGGTGTTTTGTCATACCTTGGTTTGTCATCCTATCTAGATGATTTCCTTCTGAAATCCTTCTTGCCCATTTTGTAGAATCTTTTCGCTAGGGGACTTAGAAGTTCTTCACTAGGTAATGGAGCTTCTGTTTCTTCAGATGCTTTGAATACTATGTTTTGCTCCTTTCTAGTTGATGAGGGAGTCTTCTGCTCAACATCTTCTTTGGTCTTTATTAACTGCTCATAAGATTTGAGCTTTCCTAGTAGAGATTTAGTGGAAATCTCATTCAGACTTCATGCCTCTTTGATTGGCTAGATTATGGAATCCCTTGAGCTGGGGAAGCACATGAGAATTTATCATTGACCTCAGTGAGGGTTATGTCCTTATCCAAAGTTTTTAGCTCATTGATGATTGAGCTGAGTCTATTGTATATATCACTCACTAACTATGACTCTTCTTTCTTGAAATTCTCATATTGGGAGATGAGATTTGAACTCCTAACTTTTCTCTCATCTGTATATCCAGCAACCATCTAGTTTAGGGAATCCCAGATGACTTTAGCTGAGCTGCACTCTGCCACTTTCAGGAAAATGTCATCTAACATTGTCTGAGCCAAAAAGTTTAAGGCCTTGGCATCAGTTATCTTGGCCTTCTTTTGTGCATCTTTCCACTCAGGTGGTGGAATAGCATGAGTGTTGTAAGTTACAGTAGATGTAGCCACTGGAGCTGGTGGACCTGTCAAGATAGAATTAAAAATATCTTCAACAATTGAGTTCATATATAATTTAATTCTTGCCTTCCAGATAGCAAACTTGTTCAAGTTACAAACTGGTCGTTTTGTGCTTGCATAATCCTTATTTTGTTCCATGATATAAAATAAACAAAATAACTAGGGAAAAAGAAATCAGATCTATCTAGGATCTTTTGGTTCAAGTGTTAGCTTGTGAAACCAAAGGAACAACCCTCTGATACCAATTGAAAGATAGGGGATAGATTTGATTCACTCTAGAGGGGGGGGGGTGAATAGAGTGATTTAAATATTTTAGTTGATTTTAAACTTTATCAGAGAAATTAAGTGATAGTAGTCGTTATGTGAAATGAAATAGAAACTAAGCTAAACTACACATTCACAGCACAAAAAAAGAGAAAATGAACACACAGACAACATAAGAATTTTATAGTGATTCCCCAACTCTGGGTACATCCACTCTTCTACCACCCTGGTAGGAATCCACTAACAGGTTTTGCTTAGTTGACTGCAAACATAAGATCTATTTATAGGGAGATCTCACAACCCTTTAGGGTTTTGTTCAGGTGCCCAAAAACCAACAAGAAACTTTTGAAGGGAGTTAATAAACCCTTTGTACAGGAGGTTAACAAAGGTGATGTTGTCTTCTCTTTTCTCTAAACAATAGAGAAGACTTAGTAGATTGCTAATGTAAAAGCTCCTTCTGAGATGTTGAAAAGTTCAGAAAGCCTGGAGCTTTGCTTAGGCTGTAGGTCTTCAACCTTGACTTGTTGAAATCCAGAAACTTATAGACAGATCTATAGTTGTTATCTTTGATGATTCCTGAAGAAGAAGTTGAAGAAGTCAAATGATATATGATTGATTTTCTTCTTCAGTCTTCTGTAAGATCAAGGGGAAAACAAATTGTTTCTGCACAGAGAAGGAGCAGATGTTATTCTGTATCTTGTTCTGTGTATCTGTATATTCTCTTCTCTGTATGTTTGCTTCTTCTTGTTAGCCGTCTGAAAAATTCTTTTCTTTTTATATCCTGCTATCTAATTCTGCTTTTAAATTTTGAATTCTAAGAATTAATTGTTGATTGGATTTTAGAGAATGAAACGGCTGAAAATATACTCTTTAATGAGTTTCCCCAACTATCCCAATAAAATAAGCAAGTAATTAACTCTGATGAAATCCATAATTAATGCTGCCAAGAATGGCTATATTCTTGAGAATATGAGCATTAATTACTCGGAGAATTACTGCCAAATAATAAAATGAATTAAGGACAGAAGAGGGGAAACTTATCATTCTAACCCGGGATATAGTTCGTCGACCTATGGGCAGATTTCGGCGATCGGATTTCCAAGTTTGTCGAGCTGAGAAATCCTTTTTGTCAACCTGAGCTCAGCGAACCTCAATCAGGAAATATCTTGATAAATCTACGCTCCAAGATCGTTGATCAGAGAATCTATCTAGAGGAAGAAATCGTCGTCTTGCGCTCGAATATCGTCGAGCTCAACTCAGAGAAAGAACTCTGAGTTCGTCGATCTGAGATCGACGATCGTCGAGCTGAGTTCGAAGAACTTCGAACTGATAATCTGAACTCTAAATTCTTCAAAGTCTTGAGTCTCTTGAAGTACACTACAGGCTGGTCTATGAAGATTGATTCTAATGACTAGCCTAAACTCTAGGACTTACAGACTTGACCCTGGCTATACAAGGTGGGTCAAACATCCTAAGTTGTGAACCTAGCCCAAATACAAACTTGGTATCAAACACAAAGGTAAATCTTCGAGAACACGGAGCTTCCCTGCAACTAGTCAAACAAATCGTCAATCTAAGGAAATGAATATTTATTCTTGATAGTTACCATATTCAGCTCCATATAATCTATACATAATCTCATAGAACCATCCTTCTTTTTGTTCACAAAAAGGACTGGAGCACCCTAGGGATAAGAACTAGGCCAAATAAAGCCATACAATAATAATTAATCTAACTAAGTATGCAATTCTTCCAACTCACATGGAGCCATACGGTAAGGTTCCCTCGCAATAAGACGAGTACAAGGCTCAAGATCTATAACGAACTCTACATCTCTCTCATGAGGGAGACATAGAAGACCAATAAGAAAACCATCGGGAAATTCTCACACCACAAAATTATCCTCGATATGCGGCAAATCACAAGCAGCTTCTAAAATAGAAACAAGGTAAGGATTACAACTAAACTATAAAAATTTATGTGCACGTACTGTAAATATGATTGGGGAGTCCTTACACGGAAAGCCAAACACGCTCATGGGTTGGCTGTTGTCCATCTTGAAATCCAAACGCTTGCACTTACATTGAATGACAACATCGTATCTAGAAAACCAATATATACCTAAGATCACATCAAAGTCTTCCAAATCTAGCACCTTTAGATTGGCATAAGCTAGAAATCCTCCTAAAAGAATCGGGCAATTCTAGATACCCTGAATCAACACCACTGAATCACCAGATGGAAACTTAACATAAAGGGGATATCTAACTCGATCGATGGCCAAATGATGTCGGTCTACGAAATTCCTAGCCACAAAAGAGTGAGAGGAACCCAAATCGAAAAAAAATGAACGCATAATGATTCCTTACCTTAAACTCGCCTATAAAATTATACACATAACTAATATTATAGAAAATGAATCCACAATTACTAGTTAACAACTAGAGTAGAAACTAACCTGAGATTATCTGGGTGGATGGCCGAGCTTCTTACTTGGTCATCAAATTTAGTTTACCCTTTCCCCTATACAGTCGCTACAGCTACAACGGTGGCAAAGCCTAAAGTGGAATCAGCTACATCTTGGGTTGGGACTACGGGAACCTAGACTTCACATGCCCCTTTTTCATACACTAGAAGCAAACTACCAGAACAGGACTTTTAGCCACGGAAATTTGCCGTGGCTAAAGGTCAGAAACCGTGGCTAAAGACCTTTCGCCACGGCCTACCCACGGAAAATCAGCATGGGCAATACTCGCATGGCAAAAATTATTTGCCACGCCAATTCCGTGGGGAAAGCTCTTTCGACACGAACATTAGCCACGACTTCAAACTATGGGCAAAGAGTTTGAATGCAGGACTTATCCCCACGAATTCTTTGCCGTGGCTAATTTGTTTTTTTGCCACGGAAATTTCCGTGGTAAATACTCCTGCAAATTTTTTTTAAAAAACTTATTACCACGGTTTGGAACCGTGGTAAATTTGTTCCTCATTTTTTTTAAAAAAAACTTTAACCACGGAATTGTATTGTGGTAATAGTTAACTAATATTTTGTTCTTTTTTGCCACGAACAAATGCTCTTGACGACGCGATGGTGGCGGTCTTGAACGTCGTGGTCATGATCAACCACGGTTTTTGAATGGAGTGGTCATTAACCAACTTTTGTGAATGGAGTGGTCATTAACCAACTTTTGTGAATGGAGTTTTGTTTGGATGATTTATGTTTTTTGAGTTCATGAACCGGTTTGTGAACAGAATTTTATTTGGATGTTTTTTCATTTATGGCATCATAAATGAAAAAAATATTTTTTATCAATTTGGCAAATGAAAATTAGAATATGATAAATGCACACCAAAACAAAAATTAGGTAAATGAAAATGCACACTTTATAAATGTACACCAAATAGTACTCCTACTCAAAATTTATCCTGCTCTAATTTTCCCTCCACCCTATATCAATACAAGGTTCCTGCTCAAAATTTGAGCTCAAGTGAGAAAATCATTACTTCCTTAAGCCTCTCTCTTTGTCTTGCTCCCCTTGATCTTGGGACCGAATATCTTCTACTACCATCCTTAAATCATTGTCTCTCCCCAAGAGATCAGAATGGACAGTTGCGCGCCGGCCGCCCATTGGCCTCCCTCAAACCTGCAGTTATGGGCGTCACTGTTCGAGCCGGCTCGTATGCTGATGAGCTCGTTAAAGCTGTTGTAAGCTCCCATGAACTGTTGGCTGACAAAAAAATTCAAGCAGCAGAGATATAAAATCATCACTATTAGAAGAAAAATATGATAAACAGGAGTTAGGGCTCAGTGGGCAATATTATTAGCTCATGTGAATTAAGTGGCTATGAGCCCACTTAGATGAATTGCATTGATACAACATCAAATAGTTCTTTAATGCACTCCTTAAATTCTGAATCTCTACACTACAGTAGTTCAACCATAACTAGTAATGCCTATCAAATGATAATGAAATCAACATTTGAATTCCTAAACTGAGGCAGTGTGTCATATTGGCTGACTGACCCTAAAGCATTTGGCTACACTTGGAGGAGGATTTAGGAGATTGTTTTATATGGAAGAATAAAACAAATAAAGAGTTCATTAATTTTCAACTAAGAATTTATGTTCATCAAAGATGTGTTGCCAACCAAGATTGCAAACAGATTGTACTGTTGCAATTCTCAACCTCAAGTATTCTCTGTATAAATAATATGCAGGAAAACTTAAGGGAACTAAAGGTTGACCAAGAATGCAAAAAAGCAATTGCCCGTAAGAGGAAAAGTTGAAGCTAGCAAAATCTAGAAATTTAGTGCCTTGGAGAAACAAATTGGAATTCACTTCATTAATTCTAGCAACCGCAACAGTTGCACGCTGACTTTTCAACACCTCAAGCACTCACTTAATCACAATTGCTCGCCTACTCAGAGAATTAAGCACTCACTTACATCTCCTTTAGCCCTTGTTTCACTTCATTAATTGTGTTAAGCTTGCATCGACAACATGCACAATCTCATTTCAAACTTGTTTGGATTCAATTAGAACAATAATTTAGTCATATTCCTTATGCAAACTAGTAATTGTGGCTAATGCTCTCGATTGTAGTGATTTCCATAATACCCAGTATCCTATAACCACTCATCTCGCCCATACATTTACACTTTCACAATAATGTTGCGTCAGGGATATCCTGTATAACAAATAAACCCTCAACCATTCTAGATTCGTGCATGCCACCCTGTTTTCTTTCATCTCGCTCAATCGTGACGTCCAATCCCTCCCTTATCACAGTTGTGAAATGCCAAATTGAGCATATGATTCAACATTGACAATTTCTTGATCACTTAGAATCCTTCAACAATCATCTACACATTCAGAATTTTTGTTGACATGCTTACTCTCCCAAGTCCCAACACTGGTTAATCCATAATCACTCCCCCACTAGCTAAAGTTTTCCTCTTCTATATTATAATAGCATCATCACATTTACAATATAAATACATAATGTATTAGGGTGCATCTTATTAAAACAATTCTTATCACAACCATTATTATTAATTTTCAAAATAACGGAGAAATTGTTTAAAATAAAAAATAGATCTATAACTAGTAGAAATATGACTGGAAATATGATATGCAACTTTAGTGTGGAAGATATTAAAAATATCAATCCATCTTATTAAAAGATATAAAAAATGTTTGGTATGGGTTTGAAGAACTTGATTTATCATTCATAAGAATTATAATAGATGAAGATGAAACTAATATTGTTAAGACTGGGTGGTAAAAATAGATAACTACATCGAGAAGACTAACCGATAAGAGCATAAGCATTCAGATTTCAGGTGGTAACATAAGAGTTTTTTTTTCTAATTCTAAACTGATCGAGGTTTATTTCTTAAACCCGCACGGTACTTGAGATTCTTGCCTTCACCGCCTCAGCAATAACCAACATATATATTAAGCCATAATACAATCTTAAAGAAGAAGACGAAGAAGTTAAATTACAACACACCTTGATCTTCTTTAGGAGATCAAATCCTTGCTTATTTCCTCCCTGCCTGATATCAATTCAAAAAAGAACCACACCAAAAGCATAAACATCACTTTTTGAGGTAGCTAATCCATCATGCAACAAGTACCTATAGAATTGCAGATAGTAGTTGGGAAACAAGGTGAGTTATTGAATTGAATAAGTAGCTAAGGTCATGTTTGGGACAAAAGTGGAAGTCGTGAATGTAATTAAGAAAATACGGGTGGAGTTTGGATAGGTGCAGTCATGTACATAATTTTCCAAAATTGATATTTTAGGCCAAAACACCATCACAAAAAAACATGTGTGGAAACTTTAGCGTTTGTGAACGCCAACAACCCAAGAAAATGAAACATGGGCCAAAGAAGATGAAACTGAATTTCACAATGTAATTAGACTGCAAGCACTACTTTTACTGTCATAGTTTCACACCGCGATAATATCCCATACATAGCCTAAATTTAGTAAATATCTAGTAACAATTACTCTGAAGCCAAATAACCAAAAGTTCCCACAACTTCTGTGGTAGAAGCCACCCCATCACTACTTCGAACAAGTAATTTTGCAAGACCAAAATAAGAAATCTACATGACCAAAGATTTTGTCAAAGAAGTTAGTTCAATATAAAAAGGAGAACGTACAGAAGGGTTACGGGTTAATTTAGTAAACCTTTGCCCGGAAGGAACTATCAAGTAAAATGTTGCTAGTCTTTATGTCTCTATGAACATAATGATTTTTTTTGTGCTTATGGATGTCATCCCAGGCATGCAATAATCAGTAATTATCAAATTCACCTTGTTTCCCAATATGTGTTATTAAAGGGTACTTAATAGACACTTCATATGCTCCGAGCCGTCATGAGCAAATTTCTGAAATCAAGAATATACCCTGATTCAATTGGTTAGATGAATATACCTTAGCTGCCCTGATTCTTGCCTCAGCAACACTTAATATCATATTGGAGAAGACAAATCATAAACATTCGTCGTCAAGAGCATTTGTTCCCCGCTTTCCCAAGGTAAAGTGGCCCACTTCCCTCATCCCATGAAGGTCTCTTATAATCTTTCCTTTAAAATATGTAAACAATATCGCAAGACAAACCATATTCAAGCAAAATTCTTAAATCAAGAAGCAAGTGATGATGTAGTATATATGCAAGAGATCAAGAAAGCAAATACACAAGTGAAATAAAAGACTATAACATAAAAATTGCCTATGAAAGGTGTTCTCATACATTAGGTTATTCATGCACATTGTATGGATATGTACTTAGTTAAAGAACCTGCTCAAACAGTAAACATTTTTAGTTTTTTTTAATCTTCAGTTATAATCAAAAGAAAGCATGTACTATATATACCAATGAAGGGCAGATGCGTGATTCCTGGTCACTTCACCTCATACAACAAGCAGCAGCCATCAACATTTATCCACACATCATGGGCTCAAAGTCTGCAAAGGAAGCCCGAGACATACAGGAAAATGAGTATAAAGGATCAAAAAAAGTAATCAAGATAAAAATACATACTCTTCGACGCTCTTTTGATGCACTTTTAATGAAAAAGGTGAACTTGTGCAAGAATATTTTGCTAAGATTATGGGATTAAAAAATCAAATATGTAATCTGGGTGGTGTACTAGATGGACAACAAGTAGTGGAAAAGGTCCTCAGATCCTTACCCAAAAGTTACAATCACATCGTGTCTGCTATCTTGGAAGCCCAAGATCTAGAAACAATCACTACCACTGAACTTATGAGCTCACTACTGTCCTAGAGGACCTGCTTACCTGTGATCACAGCCTCTTTATCTTGCATTCCACAATAAGGTCAACATTCATAAAAACAAAAATAAATAATGTCAGAAATATGAAAAAGGGAAAACAACAATAAAACTTTATACAGAAGCACAAGTCTGTAAAACGCAAGCCACGGGCTAATAAAAATTGAAGCACCATGAGAGCCTAACTCAATCATCCTACTTGATTTGCAAAAAGCAAGAACATGAAACAAGATGCGTGATTTGGGGTGGGTAGCCTGTAAATTCTATGCAAATAATGGTTAATTACTATTTAACAAGGCTAATTAGACAAAGAGATTTTTCTTTTTTTCCTTTTAGATTTCAGGGATGGGGATTGGGTCAAAGAACCAAGGCCACTGACTAGTGGATATGCATACAGTCAAAAGAATGAAAAAAAGAGGAACTTTTGGACTTATCCAGGTCAACATTCCAACAAGTAATAAATAAATTCAAAGTCAAGAACTCCCCCTCCAAAAAACTAGCACCACACAAACAAAATGTTACTTTTGTAAAAAAAAACTATAGCATAAAAAAGTACAATATAAATTCATATAAATCATTCCCACACCACAAAATAAAACCAACAAAAAACTATAGCATATTAATTATTTCGTTGAAGGATGCATCATGCCCTCCGACTCTCCGTCTTCTAAAGCATCATGTTCATCTCCGACCTATAAAATTTCAAATATTAGAAGTTTTTTTAAAAAATTAGTAATTGAAAAGTACATTAAAAACAAACCTGTCCAGTGCTAGATGGAATGGAATGATCATCAATTTTATTCATTGTTGATGTTAATGGAATGCAAGCATGCTCTAAAAGCACTTGCATATTTTGTTGAACACGTGACATTTCATCCATTTGTGCTTTCATTTGAGCAATTTGAGAATCAAATTGAGATTGCACCTCCTCTCGAATTTGCGTATGAATTGATTTTAAGGCTTCCTCACTCGGTGGCTTGCTTACACCGAAACCCCATATACGCACACGACCATGGCCATCCTCTCCCATGACCGTAACAAAGCAAGCTTCTTTATATTCTGCAGTGCGCTCCTCCTCAGGTAACTTTTCATACAAGCTATTCACTTCATCCTTCATTATGAAAATACAGAATATTTTTTATTTCTTATAATGAAAATCTATTATAATAAAAGGGAACTTACAATAATATCTTGAGATTCAAACTCAATCATGCCACGTTTGTCAGTTCGCATTCTTTTAAAAACACTAAGGTTGTGTTTGGCACGGCTTATGCCCTGCGGTGCATTTCCAACGCACCGCACTTTTGTGAATATGCGCTGTTTGGCGCGGCTTATTGTAGAAATGGCAGTTGTTTGTATCCGTGAATTCCTATTATACACCATCCGCGATTCTTTTCCCTGTTTAGCCGCATTTTTCCTTCCTCCCGATAACCTAGCATGCGGTGTAACTCCCGATCGACGACGCCGACCACCAGTCTTCCCCAATCGACGACGCCGACCACCGATCGCTACCGACGACCGGCAAATATCCGGTGATTCCCGTCCACGAATAAGTCCGGTGACCAACGACGCATTTCCCGTCCACAAATCTCTCCGCCTCTCCCACCGTTAACTCTTCCATTGAGGTATACTCCTTCTTCCTTCATCTCCTATGCAAATTTTGGGTTTCTTTAGGGTTTAGGATGCTTTTTAGTCCTTCCCTCATCTCCAGCTTCCACCTTCCTCCTCGATGCACAACCCAATCCCGATTAGGGTTATCCTCGAGCGGAGCTGGACTCAAAGCTGGACTCAAATGCCACCTATGTTTGTGTGTGTGATTGTTCTTGTGTGAACTGGACCTATTAACTTTACTTGTTTAACAAACCGATTGTGTGTGTGCTTGTATATGTGTATGTGTGTGTGTGTGATTGTTGAATGTGTCTGTATACTTGTGTGTGTGTGTATATATGTGTGAGTGTGTATATGTGTTTATGTGTGAGTGTGTATATATATGTGTGTGTGTATATGTGTGTGTGTGTGTGTATTTGAGTATGTGTGTGTGTATATATTTGTATGTGTGTGTATGTGTGAGTGTGTATATATATGTGTGTGTTTATGTGCTTCACTTTCATCATGGAGGGTTGGGAGGGATCATCACACGATAGCCGGATTTTCAATTATGCCTTAAATGATCCTCAACATAATTTTCCTCATCCGTCTTGAGGTAATGTTAACAATTATGTCCAAACTATTTCTTAATTTAATTTATTTTAGCGGTTAATTAATTTTTAACACATTATCAGGAAAATATTACTTGGTCGATTCTGGATATCCTTTGTAGAGAGGGTATTTGAAACCATATCAAGATACAAGGTATCATTTGCAAGACTTCGCACGTGGTGGTCGTCGAGCAGAGGGACGTCGAGAGATGTTCAATCATGCTCACTCATCACTAAGGAGCGTGATAGAATGATAGTTCGACATTTGGAAGAAGAAATGTGCCATACTGTGGGACATACCGAGCTATAGATTTACAAAGCAGGCAGATATTGTGATGGCCACGATGGCTTTACATAATTTCATTCACCGACACCCTTCCCGCAATGATATAGATTTAAATGAGTGAGAGCAGGAGGGTCAAGATGATAGGGTGGCCTAATAAGGGCGACAAGAAACTTGCTCTGACACTGTAGGTGGAGTAGAGGAGATGATCGCGCTACGTGATAGTATAGCGGATCAGTTGTATGAATCGAGAGCATAGCTCGAGATTGCGGGTGTACCTGGATTTCTTGTATTGTGTGTTTATTTAGCCTGTTGATTTTTTTTTGGAAAAAAAAATTTAATTCAAAACTCCGTTTTGAATCCAAACAACTTATTCAAAACTTTGTTTTCAAAACTCCATTTCATCCAAACAATTTTTAACAAAACTCTGTTTTCCAAAATCAGCACTTTCTCCATCAGCAGCTTTCCATTAGCAACAACCCAACAAAACATACCCTAAGTCTATCCATTTCAACTCCCTCCATCTCCATCTAAAATATCAATATAATTTATAACATTAATCTCAAACGCATGTGTAATTATTAATACTTTTAGGTAATTAATTACCTTTTGTCGAATGGAGCGAAATGATGATCTTCCCATCCTATGATATCCTCCCTGACACTCACAGTTGCATGAATTTGTTGTCGATATAGACTTTATAGTATCTTGCCCCCAATACTGAACAAGTGTCCTCCACTTATCAGCAACAACCCGATCTGGGACGATAAATAAGCGCTCCTCATCTGTCTTATATATATTATAGTTATGATATTTAATGTAATGTTTCCATTCTCTCCATCTCTCTCCAATTATATGCAATCATTTAGTTCGAAACTCTGGAGCTGTACTTGTATTATCCTACACTTACACAATAAGATAATTAGAATAAAACAATAATATCTATGTTTTTAACTTGTTAAAAAAAAGCATACCTGTACCTCCTGCCATAACCCATCAAGAACATCATCAGGTAAATCACTCCATCATGGATATGTTAGAGGTACTCTAAATCCATTCCTCGCTAGCAAACCAAGTTGTCCTACTAAAGGTTGCTCACACTTACCAATAAGCAACCCATGCTTATCAAAATCAATATGAAACCGCTCTCTTGTGCCCCATGTTGAAATGTCATTAGCTCCACCACGTCCTCTCTTGCTACTTTTAAAGTTTGAGTCATCTTCATAAAAAAGAAAATATTATATACCATACTTCTCATATAATTAAACAACACAATATTCAAGTACCTGCCGATGTAGTGGATATTGAATTAGATCCCGAATTTGGTGGGGGCAGAGAGTGGTGGCATGGGTACGATCACCGGTTGCGAGAGGGATGGTACATGTATAGTAGTTGACTGGGATCCTGACGACATATTTGTGGTGGGCGTAGAGAGCGATGATATTGGATGTTTAGTGGCTCGAAATAGTGACTTAATATTTGGGGCAGGAATAGAGGATGGGGGATGTGTAGTTGGATGGGAAATTGAATGTGTAGCGGTACGGTCAGCGGTTGCAAGTTGCATTTTTTCGTTCATAGTTTGTCCTGCAGGGTTTCTCTTCCCCATTCCTACAATTTCATTAGTATATCTCAATTATGACATTATCAACATCCAATAAATAAAAATGTGTGAGAAACCTTTAATAAATTAAATAAAAAAGTGTGTTGCAGTACATTCATACCTTCAATTAAATAAAAAAAAGAAACATTTAATCTTCAATTATGTCATTATCAACATCCACTTGTACATCATCAACCAACACTACACAGTCAACCCCATCTCTAACCCAATGAACATCATCATCACGTACAAATATTCTTTCATCTAATTCTTGTTGACTTAGTGGTTCAACTTGAGGCACAAGCCGAGAAACATGGGATGAATCCTTGGAGTACATATCGAATGAATCTCTAATTGTTAGATGCATAACAACTTCCCAATCGAGTTCTAAAGGATCTTTGACATAACATACTTGTTCTTCTTGAGTAGCTAATATAAAAGGCTCATCGGTCACCTTGTTATGCTTATATAATAAATGATTGAAGTTCACAAGGGTGAAATTAAACTCATCAATCTTTTGACCTACCAGAGGATCAATCCAATCACATTTAAATAAGATAAACTTAAATTCACTAGTATAATGAATCTCAATAATATCAGTTAACTTCCCATAGTAAGTGACACCTCCGATACGAGGGTTCTTATCCTTTTAACTAGCATAGCTAATAGCGATTGCTTTGAGCATCACACCATAATTTTGTGTATTTCTCGTACTATCCATGTACTTTGTACGGAAACGGAATCCATTAATAAAATATCCATTGTATCTCCATGCCCAATCACTTGGTCCTTCACTAAGATGCTTAATTTCATCTGATATATTTGTATCACTGGATTTGAACTACAAAAGTATGGAGTTCAATTATTTCATAGATAATCATAATGCTTTAATAAAAATTTTGATGAATATACTGACATATTGTTTGAACCACAAATGAAATGATTCATTATGAACCTTGTAAATTTGATTTTTGGTTGCTCGAGGGAACTCCTTTCTTAGTTCTTCGATGTGTTTCCTATAATAAAATTCAGCATCATAGACAACTAATACAAAAGATACTAAACTTGAATAAGTTCCTGAAACTCACTCTAAAAATATGGTAATTGCATCTGTGTTGAAAAGAACATGGCGATGCATTTGTGTCAACGTAACTTCATCAAGAAGCATTTTTTTGCCTCTCTTGAAAGGACGACCAGAAACATTACCTCCATCATAATTTCTACTTGGGCGGTTAGACATTGTTTCCACTCCATCTAGGTATCTCTCATAAAAATTCATGCATTCTTCCATAAGATAACCTTTAGCAATAGAACCTTCGGGATGAGCACGATTACGTACATATCTCTTAAGAGTTAGTAGATACCTAAATTAAAATATACATTATGTTAATAAAAAAGGGTAGAATATTGTCAAATACAAGCAAACATCATTACCTTTCAATGGGATACATCCATCGAAATTGAACCGGGCCAGCAATGGCAGCTTCTTCAGCTAAATGGATCGTTAGATGCTCCATAATATCAAAAAATGAGGGTGGAAAAATCTTTTCAAGATGACATAGTGTGAGAACAATGCGTTCTTGCAAGGACTTTAAGTCAATAACTCTGTTACTTTTGGAGCACAATTGTCTATAGAAATTGGATAACTCAATAAATACCTCGACAACATCTACCGGCAATGCTTTTCTAATGGCTACTGGAAGGAATTGTTGCATAATTATATGCATGTCATGAATTTTAAGACCCAAAATATTTCTTTCTTTCAAATGAACACATCGAGAAATATTTGATGCATAACCATCAGGCACTTGGATGCTTTTTAAAACTCTTAAGAAAACATCTTGATGTGTTTTATCCATTATAAAGCGAGCTGGATACAATAAAGTCTTGCCATATGCAAGTAGTTGTGGGTGCATCATAGTGCGAATACCCATAACCTTTAAATCTTGTCTTGCCTTCAATCCATCCATTGATTTCCCTGTAATGCCTAATATGGTATATAGCAAATTTTCTCCAACATTTTTCTCTTGGTGCATCACATCAATGGAATGACGTACTTGAAGAGACCCCCAATATGATAATTCAAAAAAGATACAATTTTTTTTCCAACCAGGCCTTTGTCCAAGATTACTTACTCGGTTACGCTCTTCCCTTTTCCTTTTTTTAAGGTCATCTTTCTTGTACTCAGTAAGTACGCCATCCAACTTTGCTAAACTGTCACTTTCCTTTAAGTTAGGAGGCTTATCTTCAAACTCTCTATGTCAATCAAAAGATACCTTATCTCTTCGAAACTTATGCCTGTAAGGTAACCAACGACGATGACCCAAGTAACAAAATTTTCTACCATTTGCCAACCAATGAGATCTAGTTTGGTGATTACAATTTGCACAAGCACATTTACCTTTTTTACTCCATCCTGATAAAGTGGAATATGCTGGAGAATCATTAATTTTCCAGAGGAGTGCAACACAAAGTGTAAACATTTCATTCTTTGATGCATCATATGTTATCATACCATAACCCCACAGTTCATTCAACTCTTCAATCAATGGTTGAAGATAAACATCTATCTTATTACCTGGTCCCTTTGGTCCATCAATTAACACAACTAGGAAAAGGAAAGCTGGTGTCATACACAACCATGGTGGTAAATTATAAGGCATTAAAACTACTGGCCAAGTGCTATGAGTAATAGACATGGTTCTAAAAGGATTAAATCCATCAGATGCCAAACCAAGTCTAACATTGCGATGCTCAGCTGCAAATTAGGGAAAATAATTACCAAATTTTTTCCACTGAGGAGTGTATGCAGGGTGTCGCATGATCCATCATCTATGCGTTCTTCAGTATGCCATCGCATGAAATGTGCAGTTTTTGATGACATGAATAACCTTTTTAGCCTTGGCTTAATAGGAAAGTACCTTACTTATTTTGAAGCAATTTTTGTAGTTGCGCACTGTACAATACCTGAGCTTTCATTATATTTTTATATCTTGATTCACCACATATCTCACATTCATCAAGTGACAAATCATTTACTCTGAATAACATACAATTGTTAGGGCATGCATCCCAAGTCTCATAAGAAAACCCCATGTATTTAGTGATTTTTTGAGCTTCATAATAAGACTTTGGTAGGTTTATGTTAGGAAATGCATCAATTAGAGATTCTAACAACCAAGTGAATGATACATCTGTCCATCCATGCATTATTTTCCCCTGTAGTAACCTAACCACGAAAGACAATGATGTATATTTAGCACAATCAGGGTACAATGGACGCTCTGCATCTTCAATAAGTTTTCTAAATTTTGCATCCCCTGCTGTAAAATCATCTAATGTATTATTTGATGTATGTGGATCTTCATGCAAGATAACATAAATTGCAGGAATGCCAGCTGCCTCATGTATCATTCCAATCATATCGTCACTCAAATTTACATGATGATTAATTGAGCAATCTCCACTATAATTTTGTGAATGACATGACTCCCCATGAAAACTCCATATCTTGAACTTTTTTAGAAACCCATGAATAATTATATGCTCACGTGCAATAGTTCTCTCTATAAGATAACGGTTGGTACATTTCTTGCAAGGACAGTAAATCCTACTCTCATAACTACTTGAATTGTTTTCATATGCATAATCCAAAAATTTGTCAACGCCTTCAATATATTCATCTGAAACTCTATTTTGCAAATAAATCCAACTCTTGTCCATGTTATATGGTAGAGTTACCTACATAAAAGCTCATAATAAGTGATTTAAAATGAGAGAAGACTATAAAATTAAAATCAGCAAAACATGAGTAGTGAGAGTTTCACTTCAAAGAATAAATCAATTAAGCCAAAATAAAATTTTAAACATGGATTTTCTTTTAATCTGTCATAAAAGGTTAAAAAAATAAATATCTCCTAAAACTCATATTGATGACTACTTTTTAGTCATCATTTTTGGTATAATTTAGTTTAAGAAATTCCTAAGTTTCATTATTATTTTGTGTTTTTGTTGTGTTATTATAGTTTATTATATGTATTGATGTTATTTTATGTTTATGTTATTATTAAGTTTAGCTTTATTTATAGATATTATTATCTTTAGTTTAGTTTCAAATAACTATTGTCATGTTATAATGATTAGTATTGTGTTATAATGTTTTGTTTATTTTGTTTTGTTTTATTTCGTATAACTAATTAATAGTATGATTAATGTTATATTTTGTGTTTTAGTTTTATTTAAATTGTATATCATGATATGTTAATGTGTCTAATGTTTTAATTAATATTTTGTAGGATCAATATAGGAGCAGCCCACATGTTCATGTGCAGCCCACTTCTCCACTTTGTGCAGCCTTTTTGCAAGCCCAACCCGAGCCCCTTCAACATGGTGCAGCCCTCAAGCCTACATGGATCAATATGGAGCAGCCCGGCCACCATGCAGCCCCCCTTTATGAAGCTCGGCCAGCCCACATCAAGCCTACCCGAGCCCACCTCTCATGAGCAGCCCATATACTCCTATAGCCTATACCCGAGCCCAACACATGCATGAATACATTCATGTGGCCGGCCCCTCTCATGCATGCATTCTCCCCCCTCTCTCCTCTTTATTTCTTATTCATTCCCCTTGCATTTTCCATTTTATTTCTTTTAAATCACATGCATGCACCTTGCCACCTCATTCTCCTCCCTCTCTCCTTTTTATTATTTTCTTCTCCACTCTTATTCACATTCATCTCCCCCTTTATATTTTATATTTTTATTTTCACTTCCCTTTATTATCATGCAATGCATGTAACCTTCTCTCTCTCTTTTCATTTATATCATACATGCATCCATACCTCCTCTCTCCACCTTCATTTAATATCATGCATGAACATTCTCCACATATGTGGCCGGCCACCCCTATGTCTCCCTCCTCTTTATTCCCTTCTAGATCCTTCTCCTTCATCTATAAAAGGAGCCCCTCCCCTCTTGTTGATGGCAAGTAGTTTTAGTTGAGAGTAGTAATATTAGAGTGATAGTTCAAGTGTGCTTCTTTTCTTGTTGTAATTTTTCCTTTAGTAGATTACTTTTGTCTTAGTATTATTATTGTGTACTTCTCTTTATTTAAGCAATGAAAACACTTTCTTCTTCTTTTATTTTGGTTTTCTTTCTTATCATGCGTAGCTAAATATTTTTTGTGCCCGGTCACGAGGATCTTTGCAATGAAATAACGTATCTTTCTTTTTATGTTTGCATTTTGTATTTTTCTATTTTGATCCTTTCTTGAATTATTTAGTGTCGACTCCGTATTCCGGTATACGGTAGTAGGCATCCGATCTCATATTCGAGTGGCCGAGAGGCTCGTGAATATGAAAGATCACTCAAGGAAGAAAGGAGTTGAACGCACTCCTAGAGATAGGATGACGTAAATCCTCCGGATTGGAGTCAAATCCAATAGTGCGGGTCACCTCGATAATGCGACTTTAGGCCTTTTTGACTTGAAAGAGATTTCGGTCGAAACGTCTATAAGTTAGGGGATTTAATGCTCTAGCGAGATTACTTCCTAATATCGGATCCGTCACGGTCTTAATAGATTTACAAATGCTAAACTAATTTATTTTGTTATTTTATTTCAAGGTGAATCATCGATCGCGCACTCTTTTCTCGTAACAGTTTATTTCTCTTTAAGTTTAGTTTATTTTAATTTTCAAAACTCATTAATCGTTCGGTAGAATAATAGAGTCGTTGTGAGTAATAGTACTTGCCTGCCCCGAGTTTTTATACGACCTTGATATTTTTCATATCCTATGCTATATTTCGATAGGTACACTTGCCTTAATCGAGTATAGATTGGAGAATACGATTTTCTCTATCAAGTTTTTGGGGCCGTTGCCGGGGACATTTTTGGCAATATTACGAAAGCACCGAGTTTATTACTTCTACTAAAAAAAAACAAAAAAATTATTATAATTACTATTATTATTATTATTATTATTATTATTACTATTATCCACCCACCTCATCTTATTTCTACCCAACCTAAAATCTCTCGAAAAGGGTAAGGGGCTTTAAGCGCCACCATTTTACCTAGTACCGGGCGAACCCTTAACCGGGTAGTCCTCGAGAAGTTCGAGAGCCAATCCATTAAAAAACCTATTTTTTAAAAAAATATATATATATCTAAAAAAAAACAAATCAAAAAAAAATTAGTTTTTCTTTTTCTTTTTGGTAGCATTTTATTTTTTTTTGGAATCGTCGTATTTTTGCGCTTCTTGCGGGTCGCCCGACCACTTTTATTCTGAATGCCTTTTGGGAACCCCTCCCTCTTTTGATTTTAATTTTTCTGGGGAAGGTCAAAATGGCCAATTTGATCCTTACCCCAATTTTTATCCTACTTGGGAGGCGGGAAACCCGTATTTTTCTTATAATTTTACCCCGCAAAGCACCGTGCCTCCTACTTTTAATTTTAATTCTCTCGATAATGGGTATTTTGAGTTGCAAACTTCTCTTAATAATATTAATTCGCATCTCAAAACCATTATGGATTCTTTTTTTCGTGAGGCCGCTTCATTTTCTTCGTCTTCTTCTCCGTCTCCTCCAATTTCTTTATGTAATGAGTCACCGAATATCCCGGCTTGTCTTTTTCCTCTCGAGGAGGTTAACTATTCGGATATCCCAGATTGTTTCCTTCCTCCTTTGGAAGACACCTCTATGGATATTGAAAGTGAAGGGATAGATACTACTCTAGAGGGGGGGGGTGAATAGAGTTATCAAATTTAGCACTAGACAAAACTTAATGGTCTACCCAACTCCCTTGGAGTGAAGTGCGGAATGAAAAGATTATAGATATAGATTTAACCCTATAGCCTAACACGAGTGATGTGCACAAACTCAAGCTAACTGTAATTACAGTTAAGGCTTGGAAAACCTAATCAGCAACTAGCAATCCTAGTTATATATATTCACAGCCACAATGCAGGAATTAAACAAGTGAATCCAGACTACACAAGGAAATTTATAGTGGTTCCCCAAACAACTTGGGTACATCCACTCTTCTACCCACACGGTAGGAATCCACTCAGGTTTTTGATCAGGTGCCCTGCCACCAACAGGATCTGCTTCAGGTAGATCCAGAAACCCTTTAGACTTTTGATCAGGTGTCTAAAAACCAAGCACAGGTTTTTGATCAGGTGCCCTGCCACCAAGGGATACTTTTGAAGGGAGTAATAACCCTGTACAGGAGGGGAAGAAGGTTAAGATGTCTTCTCTATTTTACAAAGATTAGAGAAGCACAAAAACTTGCACTGAGCTAGAAAGCTCTAAAGAATCAAGGCTCCCTGGCTCAAAGATGTCCAGGTGAAGTCTTGCTTCAGTGCAGAAAACTCTTCAGAAAGCTCTGAAGGAAAGACTACAAGAAGATAAAAAATAATAAAATTAAAGATCTTCAAGCAGCTATCTTCTTCTTCTTCTTCTTCAAAAGAACTCTGAGTTTGATCTTCCTGAAAGCAGGAGAACTCAGGTTGAAGAAGAGTAGAAGATCTTAACACTTCTCAGTTAGATGGAAATTGCTGAGAGCAGAAGACTTGATCTTGATGAAGGCTTGAATGCTTGAAAATATCTGGGTAACTAGTTAGCTAGCTTGAATCCTTCTTCAAAGGATCCTTTTTATAGCAGCAACAAGCAACGGCTCTCTTCAGTTTGAATTACTTGTCTTCTTCTGAGTCTTGAGACCTGGGCTGTAAATATCAAGAAGACAAAACAATCTCTGCAGCAGAAACATTCTATAAAAGGAATGAACCTTTTTCTAGGAAGCTGCAGGAAGCAATTTGATAAAAACGTACTAAATAAAGTCATATCAGAAACAAACTCTTTATAGCAAAAAGAAGACTTTTCAGTCTAACGGCTATAAAGGGCTGACAGCAGATAAAGTAAATTATAAAGTCAGCTAATAAGACAAACAACTTTATCTAAAAAGATTTTACACAGGCAAAAAGAATAGAGCAGATATGCCTGGAAATATTATCATAAAACAACTGAAAAGATATGCCAGATAATGTATTAATTAATTAAATATAATAAATAAATACAAAATATAAAGGCAGACAGAAAACGTCGAACGACCTTCGGAGATCGTCGACCGACGCATGGAGATCGTCGAACTATCGGGCAGATAGTCGAACGATCCAGATAGTCGACCTATCGAAGAAGATAGTCAAACTACCCCGGCAGATAGTCGACCTATCAGAGCAGATAGTCGAACTATCAGATAGTCGATCTATCTGGACAGATAGTCGAACTATCAAGCACAAACAGATAGTCGACCTATCAAGCAGATAGTCGACCTACCTCAGAAAACAGATAGTCGACCTATCAACAGATAGTCGAACTATCAAAACAGACCAGATAGTCGATCTATCAATAGATAGTCGAACTATCAGATAGTTGAACTATCAGGACAGATAGTCGAACTATCAAAGACGACAGATAGTCGACCTATCATCAGATAGTTGACCTATCAACGCAGAACAGATAGTCGACCTATCAACAGATAGTCGAACTATCAACGCAGAACAGATAGTCGACCTATCAACAGATAGTCGAACTATCAGGTAGTCGATCTATCAGGACAAATAGTCGAACTACCACGCCAAGCAGATAGTCGACCTATCAACAGATAGTCGAACTATCAACGCAGACAGAGCGTCGACCAACTGATAGATGATCGTCGATCAGCCGATAGACGATAGTCGAGCGGCGTTCGACTATAGTCGAACGAAAAACTACTTAACCAAATTCTCAATCTGGAAAAGTGAGGACTCTACAGCTAGATTACTAACCATTGACCATAGAAAATTCTTGGGTCAAGGGACTAAAAAGGCAAGACTAAACTCAAATCAAACTGGGGTACCAACAATCTCCCCCTATTTGAGTTAAGTCTCTCAAAGACTAAAACACAGAACTAGCTAATAAAACAAAACAGGAAAAGGAAACACAACTAAGCAGCAATTATCAATCAGATAAATAAATATCAAACAGACAAATTAAGGAACTGCAGAGTCAGGTTTAGAAACAGAAGAGCTAGGTATAAAGGAGACTTTTCTCAAGGGATCAAGAACTTCTCTCTTTGACATCTTCAAGTCTTGAACACCAATGATCTTCAATTCTACAGCTCTTGGGACTACTGCTTCAGGATGCTTTTCCATATATTTTGAAGGATCAAAAACTTCAGGGCTAACCTGGATTTTATCCAATTCCTTCATTCTGAATCTAGACATAGTAGTGAATCCTGTAGAATCTTTACCTTCAGCTTTTGCTTTCTGAATTTGAGCTGAGCCAACTGTCTCAAGAAACCTAGCCATCCTGTAGTCAGGATCTAGTTCTTGGCTTTCATACAAATTTTCAGAGGAAGTATCAACTGGCTTAACAGCTTTAAACTTTGTAGACAAATCTAACAAACTATCAGCTGAATCTTTTACCTCTTGAATCACAAGAGAAGACGGAGGAGCAAACTCTGTAAACTTTTTACTTGAATTTTTAGAAAAGACAGTTCTTTTTCCTTTTGCAGTGTTCTTATCAACATGAACTGGTACAGCAGTTGAAACCTTTCTCTTAGGAGAAGGAGGAGGTGAAAAAGTTGGCTTTAGATACACAACCTCCTTAACTTGTTCTTTCACTTCAGCTTCATGCATTTGACTGCCAGAATGAGACTTTCCATGAGAGCTGTGAGAGCTTTTCCTTGATTGATGCTGAGAAGAAGCAGATCTTGCTGATGGAGCAGATTTTCCTGAAGAGGCAGAAGGGTTGGCAGAAAGATTACCAAAAGCTCCTGCACCTGGAGGAGGAGGAGGAGGACCTCTGGGAGTCCATCTTGAACCAGGACTATCATATCTTTTAGATCTTTTCCTCTCTTTCTGCTGGTTCTTGGAGAACCACATCCAGTGCTGAAATTCCATTGACTTAGGGTCAATGCCCTTCAGAATATAATAAGGAGTATCATTGTCTTTACTGGGAGGAGGAGGAGCAGCTTTTCTCTTCTTTTGAACAACTTTCTTTCTCTTTGAATTTTCAGATACATCAGAATCCTCTTCATCATCAGAATGAGATGAGGGAGGATTTTCATAAGGATCATAGGCTTCAGAAATAGCCTTTTCTTTTAACTTCAGATCTGATTTCTCTCTTTCCTCTTCAATGGCATCCAGAGCCAGAAGGGAATCTAAATCCAATCCTGCTGAATCATCCCAAACATTAGACTTTTCAACTTGCAGCTCCTTTTCTTTCTCTTTTAACAAAGACTGCACTCTTAGATTCCAAGCAGCTCTTGCTTGTACTTCTTCTACACTCAGAACAGGAGTGTCATCTTTGACTTCATCTTGATTCTCAGACTCATCTTCTTTATCATCTAAAAAAGAATCCAATTCTGGATCTACTTGGATACCAGGAACAATTGGATCAGCTTCAGAAACAACTGCTATGATCTGAGCAGCTAAATCTTCTCTAATAAAATCTGTAGAATTATGAACACAGATCTGCTAAATAAGTAATAATCATTCCTTCTAGGTATTCACTAGCTAGCAAATTAATTGACTCGTCAATAAAGCGAATGAGTGAATTACCTTCATACTTGACCATCTCCCATGATTCATCTAGATATGAAGTTATAATACCTTCTAGGAATCGAGCAACCACGGGAGTGGTGAGATCTTCTAAGCATACTTTTACAGCAATTTCAGATAGCATAATTCCATCAGCTATTTCCTTGTCAGATAACACTGGAACTACTTCTTTTTCAGCTGGAGCAGACTCTTCTAGAGCTGTCATTACAGTATCTGTTATAGCTGGAAGGGAGGCAGGAGGTTCTGAGGCATCTTCACAGAACATCTCCCCCTGCCTGATTTCAGTGGAAACTGAAACCAGGCCCCTTGAGGAAGATGGCTCAACAGATTTGGAAAGAGATTTGATGGTAGCGGTTAAGGTATCAATGGAGGATGCAAGTGGAGCGATTGCCTCTTCAATCATAGTTTTGATTGAAGGGGTAATCAACTCCACAATGCGGGAGATGAGTTCAGGGGTGATCTCAAAAGATGATGGAAGTGTAGTGGATGGAGCTGCAGCAGATATGGTTGTAGTGCTGGGATGAAGAATGGTGTGGACAGGGGATCGAAGTGGAGAAGGAGCTGGAGAGTTAACAGGAGTGTTAACTGGAGAATGAATGGGAGACAGAGGAGGAGTTGGAATTCTCTCAGATCCTAACAAATCAAAACTAGGAGCAGATATCCTAGTCTGATGAGAAGGAAGAGGAGATGCTGGAGGGGAAGGAAAAGCAACCGTAGTTGTTTCTCTAACAGGAGAAGGGGAAAGTCTTACTTCAGCTGAAGTTGATGGAACTTCAACTGAGGCAGACAGCATAGCAGAAGAGGAGGGAATGGAAAGAGCTGAGCCGGCTTCAACAGGGTGAGGAGCGACCGAATCGGTCCTGGTGCTCTCAGATGTCGCTGGAGCAACCCCTGTGAGAGCGGATTTCACAAAGGTTCTCTTCCACTTAGAGAACAGGTTTGGGTCCATCTTCTTGCTTGCATTAATTGTTGTTGTGGTTGAACTCAGCAGCTGGGGGTATTTTTCCTTCAGGAAAATTCCAATAACCCTTCCGAGGGTAACTTCCTTCTTACCATTCTTTTTCCTTATCAAATCAAACATTACTGCTGCCCAATCAATCTTTTTCCGATTAACAATTGCACACATTAGTGCAAATTGTTGCCTTGTTATATTATCATGAGCAGAGTGCTTACCGAGGAGCACTTTTCCGACCAACTCAGCAAGAAACTTAATCTTGAAAGGGAAATTTACTTTGAGCAGCTTCGTGGGAATGCCCTCTACATGTCCCAGCTCAACTAACATTCTTCCAAATTCTTGAGTATCTTGCTCATAATCCTCTTCACCATTTATCAAACCAAAAATATCAGTCAGAACGGCCGGAGTTAAGATTACCTCTTCTCCGCCGATGGTGCCAGTCATCGAGTCGTCGGTGGAGGACGACGTGAAAGCCCATTCCTTGATCTCAGGGATGTTTATCTTTATTCTTGACGACATTAATCTCTCTAGTCCTTGATCCCGGAAAAGCTGAAGAACTTCCACGATCCCAGCTTCGCAGCAACTGAAAGCATCAAAGTCGACGCTGAAACCTGCGTCAAACTTCACGACGGCCAACACTGCGGGAGAAAACGCCATAGATTGCTGGAGAAAGCGCGAGAAGGACGGCGAAGACGAAGGAGATGAAGCGGCAAAAAATCGCAAGCGGGAAGGCAGAATGCGAAAAGTCACGCTCCGTCGACGATAAAACAAAAGATCTTTTAACCTAGGTCGACTATCGGCTTTATATTAGACCGGAAATAGTCGATCTATTAAAAAGATACTAGACCCGATAGTCGAACGACCGTTCGACGATCGGCTCAGAAGCAGAGTAGTCGAGCCATCGTTCGACTATTTCTGGCTTCTCAAACAACAAGCTGTTGTCGTTCAGAGATCGACGATAAGCTCGACATGTTCGACGATCTTCGAATGCCGGTCGACGATCTTCAAACAGATAAGCTATCATTAACCAGAGGTCGACGATAGGCTTAATCCGTTCGACGATCTTCGATCATCGTTCGACGATCTTCAAGCAGATTTCAACATAGGCAGATATAGTCACACTTAGTCTCGTCCATTGATCATGCCTAGTTGAACTAAAAAGAGCAGATGCTTCTGTTCATCTAAGGGCTTGGTGAAAATATCACCTCTCTGAAACTCAGTGTATATGAACTCAAGACAAATCTTGTTCTTTTCCACACAATCTCTCAGGAAATTGTGCCGAATCTCAATGTGCTTCGTTCTAGAGTGGTGCACTGGATTTTGTGCAATTGAAATAGTACTGGTACTATCACACATGATTTTGGTGTTCTTGTGTGAGTAACCATAATCCACAAGGTGGTTTTGAATCCACAGGATCTGTGAACAACAACTAGCAGCTGCTATATATTCAGCCTCTATAGTTGAAGTTGAGACAGAAGCCTGCTTCTTACAGAACCAAGAGACCAATCTCTCTCCCAGGAACTGGCAAGTTCCTGAGGTGCTCTTCCTGTCAACTCTGCAACCAGCATAATCAGAATCAGAATATCCAATTAATTCAAATTCTGACTCAGCTGGGTACCAAAGTCCTAGATCTGGACATCCCTTCAGGTATCTCAGGATTCTCTTTAGAAGAATCAGATGAGATTCCTTGGGGTTGACCTGGAATCTAGCACAAAGGCATGTAGCAAACATTATATCAGGCCTACTTGCAGTTAGATATAATAGGGAACCAACAATGGCCCTATAATTCTTTTGATCAACTGGCTTGCCGTGATCATCAGAATCAATAACTACATTAGTAGCCATAGGTGTAGGCATTGCTGAAGCATCAGCCATCCCAAATTTCTTTACTAATTCCTTGGCATATTTGGATTGGGAGATGAAGATACCATCAGCATCTTGCTTAACTTGGAGACCAAGAAAGTAAGACAGCACACCCATACTACTCATCTCAAACTTAGAGTGCATCAGGTCAGAGAACCTTTTGCAAAGTTTGGGATCAGTGGAGCCAAATATAATATCATCTACATACACCTGAACTAACAGGATTGTGTCCTTGTGATGCTTGACGAAAAGGGTTCTATCAACTACTCCCCTAGTAAAGTTGTGCTCTAAAAGGAAACTAGCTAGAGTCTCATACCAGGCTCTGGGAGCTTGCTTTAGTCCATATAGAGCTTTCTGTAACTTAAACACATGAGAAGGCTGAGTTGAAGAAACAAACCCTGGTGGTTGTTTAACAAACACCTCTTCCTTAAGCTCACCATTCAGGAATGCACTTTTGACATCCATTTGGAACACCTTAAACTTCATGTAGGCTGCATAGGCCAAGAAGATCCTTATTGCTTCTAGCCTTGCAACAGGAGCAAAGGTTTGGTCATAATCTATACCTTCCTCCTATCTGTAGCCCTGAGCTACAAGCCTAGCTTTATTCCTTACTATAATTCCATTTGCATCCAACTTGTTTCTATACACCCACTTGGTGCCTATGATCAGTTGGCCTTTAGGTCTTGGAACCAAAGTCCAAACTTTACATCTCTCAAACTGATTGAGTTCCTCTTGCATTGCAATAATCCAGTGGGGATCTAGCTCTGCATCTTTAAAGGTGAGGGGCTCAACCTGTGAGAGGAAACAAGCATGCATCACATCCTGTCTTAATTGGTGTCTTGTTTGCACACCAGCTGATATGTCTCCAATCACTTGAGATGTGGGGTGATCTCTAAGTGTGACAATATCAGCAGGTGGGATGTGATCTTCAGCAACAGTTGGGATTAATTCCTCAGGAGGAATTTGATCTACTGTTGGTGGTACAACAACTACTTCAGCAATGTCTTCATCGCTGTCTGATTCAGTGATCTGAAGAGTTGATAGTTGAAGAATTTCTTGAGGGGCATCAGGTACCTGCAAAGAACTGGAGGAAGGAGAATTTTCCTTCTCCTTGTAAAACATCTGAGACTCATCAAAAGTCACATGCACAGATTCTTCTATTTTACAGGTAGATTTGTTATAAACCCTATAAGCTTTGCTTACTTGGGAATATCCAAGCATGATTCCCATTGAAGCTTTTGCTTCAAATTTTCTAATATATTCTTTATTATTATTATGAATATAAACAATACAGCCAAAAACTCTAAAATAATTAATTTTAGGTTTCTTTCCCTTAAGCAACTCATAAGGAATTTTACACTTAAGCTTGTGTATCAAACTTCTATTCAAGACATAATTGGCTGTACTAACAGCTTCTGCCCAATAGGAGAGAGGCATGTTAGCATCTGCCAACAATGTGCTAGCAGCTTCAATGAGTGTTTTATTCTTCCTTTCAGCTACCCCATTTTGTTGGGGAGTTCTAGGAGCTGAGAAACTATGTTTGATACCTTCTCTCTCACAGAATTCTTGCATGAGAAGAGAGTCAAACTCAGTACCATGATCACTTCTGATCAAGGCCACATGAGTAGAGTACTCAGTCTGCACACATAGTAGAAAGTATGTAAGGGCTTTGAAGTTATCAGACTTAGTTCTCAAAAAGAAAACCCAACTGAACCTAGAGAAGTCATCTACAATTACTAAAGTGTAATACTTCCCTCCTAAATTCTGTACATTTATTGGGCCAAAAAGGTCCAAGTGTAATAGATACAGGATTCTAGGAGAATCACTCTTATTTACAGATTTAAAAGAGTTTTTGGTTTGCTTGCCTAGCTGACAAGCCTTGCATAGGCTCTCCTTCTTGTAGGGGCAAGAAGGTAAACCTCTAACAAGGTTGTGTTTAGATAACCTAGATATATTTTTAAGGTTAACATGACTAAGCCTCTTATGCCACAAAGAATTATTATTAATTGTTACTTCATTAAACAGACAGATTTCAGAATGAAATGAATTGAAATCTACTAAATAAATATTACCTATTCTAATACCTACTAAAACAACATTATTATTTAAAGTAATATTGCAAGAGGAGTTAGAAAATGAAACCTGGTAGCCAGCATCACATAGCTGGCTGACTGAAATCAAATCATGCTTCAGTCCATTGACATATGCAACTCTCTTGAAAGTAACTGCTCCAATTGTGATCTTGCCATAGCCTTCTGTCTGACCACAGCTGGAGTCTCCAAAGATAACCTTTGGGCCGAGCTTAGCTTTGAACTTTGACAGAAGATCTTTATTTCCTATCATATGCTTAGAGCATCCACTATCCAAATACCACTTATTTTGAGTGATTGGATAGGCCTTCACCTGCAAGACATTTATTTAGACAGTGTGGACCCAGGTAACCTTGGGTCCCTTGTTTTTCACATAAGAAAAACTGGAAATATATGAAAATGCAGGCTGAGGGTGATAACCTAGTGGGTGAGATCTCCTAGGTGGGATTCTCCATGCAGATGATGGGTCAACAAACCTAGGGTTTCTATTTTCATTTAGGTTTCTATGGTACTGATTATGATTTTGAAAATCATGTTGAAAACGTCGATCGACGTTCGACGATGGGTGCTCAGATCGTCGAGCTTCGTTCGACCATTGAGCTTCCGATCGTCGAGCGGCGTTCGACGCTCTTTGCATTTCTTTAAAAAATTTCTTTTTCTTTTCTCTCTTAGCTTTATTTAAAGTTTTATTAACTAGATTTACTTGCTCAGTGTTCTTCATTCCACTAGCTGAAATGAAGTTTACTGGAGTTGAAAGATTATTTTTAAGTAGAACTGGGGGTTCACTGGGAGAAGCTCCTAAGTCTAGTTTGTCATTACCTGACCTAGTGTTAGTCATGCTGGTAATTTCTAACAACTTAAGGCTTCTACCATTAAGTGATTCTTCTAACCTCTTAGACTTAGCTAACTCTATTTTAAGAAATTTAATTTCTTCACTACAAGTAGTGAGATCTTCCTTTAACCTAATATTTTCTGTAGCAATTACTTCTGAGTCAGCTAACTTAATTCTAAGTTCTTTTATCTCCTTTTCTGAGCTAATCAAATCTAAGCATAAAGATTTAAATTCTATTTTAAATTCAGCTGAGGTAAAATCATAAGAAGAAAGTACCTCATCTTTAGTTGGCATCTCCTCATCTGAATCTGAACTCTCTGCAGCAGAGTGGTTGCTGCAGGCATCTATTGCCATCAGGCAAACTTCTTTTGCCTTCTTCTCTTCCTCATCCTCACTGGAGCTTGATGAGGAGGATTCTTCATCAGAATCACTCCAGGTTTCAGCAATGAAACCTCTCTCCTTCTTCTTGTTTTTGTAGGAGGATGGCTTGGAGTGCTTCCTGTGCTGTTCCTTTTCTTTTCTCTTGTCTTTGTTCTTCTCCTCTGGACACTCTGGTAAGATGTGTCCAGGCTTCCTGCAACCATAACAAATAATTTCTTTAGCAGGAGAGCGATCATACCTTGGTTTGTCTTCATAGCGTGAAAACTTCTTTCTGAACTCCTTTCTCCCCATCTTGAGAAACCTCTTGGCAAACAATGCCATTAGTTCCTCATTTGATTGGCTGCCTTCAGAAGCATCAGCAGCCTTAAGAGCTAGAGATTGCTCTTTTCTTGTTGGAGTGGGGGTCTTTGCTTCTGCTTCTGCTTCCCTTGTCTTAAGCACTTGTTCAAAAGACTTGAGCTTGCCGAGAAGAGCTTCAGTGGAGATCTCATTTGTACTTCTGGCTTCCTTGATGGGCCAGATCCTTAGATCCCATGTGCTAGGGAAGCACATAAGAATCTTATCATTGACCTCTATCAATGATATGTCCTTGTCCGGGGTCCTCAGCTCATTGATGATTGAGCTGAGCCTGGTGTACATGGCTTCAACTGATTCAGCATCAGTTTTCTTGAAGTTCTCATACTGTGAGATCAGGTTGGACCTTCTGTCCTTCCTTTCATCAGCTGAACCAGCTACAATCTGGTTCTGTGTGTCCCACATGGCTTTTGCTGAAGAGCAATCAACAACCTTCTGGAATACCTCATCAGACATTGTCTGAGCCAGTATATTCATTGCCTTGGCATCTGCTATCTTGGCCTTCTTGTACTCGTCATTGTAATCTGGAGGAGGCACTGCACTCATATCAGATGATGAGGCAGTAGCAGCAGCAGGTGCTCTTGGGGGACCTGACAAAATAGAAGCAAAGATGCTTTCATCAATAGAATTCATATATAATTTTATCCTTGCCTTCCAGATGCCAAACTTAGCTAAGTTGCATGCTGGAGGTCTGGTGCTAGAATAATCCTTGGACTGGGCCATGATAGTGAATATCTATAAGCTTTGGTATCTATCAGGATCTTGTGACTTAGGTGTTATCCTATTCAGTCAGTCAACCTGGCTCTGATACCAATTGAAAGTGAAGGGATAGATACTACTCTAGAGGGGGGGTGAATAGAGTTATCAAATTTTGCACTAGACAAAACTTAATGGTCTACCCAACTCCCTTGGAGTGAAGTGCGGAATGAAAAGATTATAGATATAGATTTAACCCTATAGCCTAACACGAGTGATGTGCACAAACTCAAGCTAACTGTAATTACAGTTAAGGCTTGGAAAACCTAATCAGCAACTAGTAATCCTAGTTATATCTATTCACAGCCACAATGCAGGAATTAAACAAGTGAATCCAGACGACACAAGGAAATTTATAGTGGTTCCCCAAATAACTTGGGTACGTCCACTCTTCTACCCACACGGTAGGAATCCACTCAGGTTTTTGATCAGGTGCCCTACCACCAACAGGATCTGCTTCAGGTAGATCCAGAAACCCTTTAGACTTTTGATCAGGTGTCTAAAAACCAAGCACAGATTTTTGATCAGGTGCCCTGCCACCAAGGGATACTTTTGAAGGGAGTAATAACCCTGTACAGGAGGGGGAAGAAGGTTAAGATGTCTTCTCTATTTTACAAAGATTAGAGAAGCACAAAAACTTGCACTGAGCTAGAAAGCTCTAAAGAATCAAGGCTCCCCCTGGCTCAAAGATGTCCAGGTGAAGTCTTGCTTCAGTGCAGAAAACTCTTCAGAAAGCTCTGAAGGAAAGACTACAAGAAGATAAAAAATAATAAAATTAAAGATCTTCAAGCAGCTATCTTCTTCTTCTTCTTCTTCAAAAGAACTCTGAGTTTGATCTTCCTGAAAGCAGGAGAACTCAGGTTGAAGAAGAGTAGAAGATCTTAACACTTCTCAGTTAGATGGAAATTGCTGAGAGCAGAAGACTTGATCTTGATGAAGGCTTGAATGCTTGAAAATATCTGGGTAACTAGTTAGCTAGCTTGAATCCTTCTTCAAAGGATCCTTTTTATAGCAGCAACAAGCAACGGCTCTCTTCAGTTTGAATTACTTGTCTTCTTCTGAGTCTTGAGACCTGGGCTGTAAATATCAAGAAGACAAAACAATCTCTGCAGCAGAAACATTCTATAAAAGGAATGAACCTTTTTCTAGGAAGCTGCAGGAAGCAATTTGATAAAAACGTACTAAATAAAGTCATATCAGAAACAAACTCTTTATAGCAAAAAGAAGACTTTTCAGTCTAACGGCTATAAAGGGTTGACAGCAGATAAAGTAAATTATAAAGTCAGCTAATAAGACAAACAACTTTATCTAAAAAGATTTTACACAGGCAAAAAGAATAGAGCAGATATGCCTGGAAATATTATCATAAAACAACTGAAAAGATATGCCAGATAATGTATTAATTAATTAAATATAATAAATAAATACAAAATATAAAGGCAGACAGAAAACGTCGAACGACCTTCGGAGATCGTCGACCGACGCGCGGAAATCGTCGAACTATCGGGCAGATAGTCGAACGATCCAGATAGTCGACCTATCGAAGAAGATAGTCGAACTACCCCGGCAGATAGTCGACCTATCAGAGCAGATAGTCGAACTATCAGATAGTCGATCTATCTGGACAGATTGTCGAACTATCAAGCACAAACAGATAGTCGACCTATCAAGCAGATAGTCGACCTACCTCAGAAAACAGATAGTCGACCTATCAACAGATAGTCGAACTATCAAAACAGACCAGATAGTCGATCTATCAACAGATAGTCGAACTATTAGATAGTTGAACTATCAGGACAGATAGTCGAACTATCAAAGACGACAGATAGTCGACCTATCAACAGATAGTCGACCTATCAACGCAGAACAGATAGTCGACCTATCAACAGATAGTCGAACTATCAACGCAGAACAGATAGTCGACCTATCAACAGATAGTCGAACTATCAGGTAGTCGATCTATCAGGACAGATAGTCGAACTACCACGCCAAGCAGATAGTCGACCTATCAACAGATAGTCGAACTATCAACGCAGACAGAGCATCGACCAACTGATAGACGATCGTCGATCAGCCGATAGACGATAGTCGAGCGGCGTTCGACTATAGTCGAACGAAAAACTACTTAACCAAATTCTCAATCTGGAAAAGTGAGGACTCTACAGCTAGATTACTAACCATTGACCATAGATAATTCTTGGGTCAAGGGACTAAAAAGGCAAGACTAAACTCAAATTAAACTGGGGTACCAACAGATATTCCGGTGTGCTTCTTACCCGTTGAGGATGACGAGACATTTCATATTTCTCATTTCGAAGACGTTGGTGATTCCATTACGCTTTCAAATTTAACTGTTCCAAATTTTCCTAGTTTTAGCAAATCTTCTTCTTCTTCTTATCCTTTAGATATTTCTCTTTAGTCCACTCTACTCCTTCTTCTCCCGAAATTTCACAAGACTCTCCTTCTCCTTGTGAAATTTCCTTTGATGAAAATTCGTTTTCTACTTCTTTTATTCCTCTTTCTATTTCTTCTTCTTTTTATTCTCCTTCTTTTGACGACCCCTTCTTTCCCGTTTTATATACGGCGGAGTTCTTCTATAACTCCGCCCGTTCATTTTCGGGCGTCACTCCTTTGAAGATTCCACCGCATATCGGTGCGATTCTTCAATTTTTCTTTTTTTTTTATTTACTCCCCTAAGCGCATACTTAGGGAGTTACCTCTTCATCTTAATTTTTATTATCCATTTAGCTAACGAATAACGTCAGGCTCAGCCGACGTTAAACAGAGAGCGCTCTTGGGAGGCACCCCTTGCTTATCCTTTTCCTTTTTTCTTTTTCTTTTTGTTTTATTTTGCAAGAATAAACCCCCGGCGGTTCGTTTGGCTCCATAATTTCATCTCTTCCTTAGGCTCGAGCCGGTGTCCAGCTCAAGCACGGGGGAGCGACATCTGTATTCGGCCTTACGACCCCGGGGAAGTCATTTTTTTTTTTGCTTTATTGTATCCCCCCTCCCCTTTCTTCTTCCTTTTTCTTTCTTATTTTTATTTTTCATTGAGGGCAATGAAAGGTTTAAGCATGGGGGAGGGTTTTGTTGTTTTCTTTTCAAAAAAAAAAATTGTTTTAAATTTCAAAAAATTAGTATAGTTTTATTAAGTTTTTTTTATTAACTTTCTTTAGTACTACTTCTATTTAGCCTTATCAAAAACCCAAAAAAACTAGAAACATCAAAAATTCCAAAAAAAAGATAATATCTCAAAAACCCCAAAAAAATGAAAAATGTCAAAAAATCAAAAAAATATAATAAACCTCATGCTTAGCTTTTTGTTATTTTCAGAATTTTAGTTTGAGTTAGTTTATAAGAATTTTGATTTGCTAATTTTTATTTCATCATATTTAATTAAATTTAACTTTTAGTGATTTTGTTTTGAGAATCATCTTATGGTTTAATTTGCTTAGAGTAATTTATTTAGCACTTTTTCTCTTTTATTTTAAATAGTTTCAATCTTGTAGTAATTTGGCTAAACAATTTTGGATTTTAATTATTCTTACTTCATGCTTTTAGATTCTTAGGAAATCTCAATCTACTAGTAGTTGCTCTCTAGTGTTTTAGTTTATTTTCTAAAATTTTGTTTAAACCCATCATTTTTTCTTTTATTGTTAGATCATATGTCATGGGAATAAGAGGATAAAATTCATTATTCCTTGGTAAACATATGCAACCCAAAAAAAATGAAGAGAGGAATTAAAAAGTTCATATATGTCGGGGGAAGTGATAGGATGTTAGTCTATCATTTTCTGGTATTACATATATATTATTTAAAAAAAAAACAAAATGAGTAGGGTGAGAGGATAAAATTCATCACCTCCAATCAAAGACCTCTTCATGTTAATTTCCTCCCCAAACCCCTTAGCCAATATCATTGTCTTAGTTTTTAAATTAAAATATGTGGAGAGCATAAGTAGTAGGTTGTCTTCTTCCTTAAGTTTCTTTTAAGTCATGATTTTTATAATTCCAATCTAACCTTGTTTGCACTTTACTCCATTTTGAATGCTAGTTAATTTATTAGAGAATTTTTGGCTAAATTCTTCTCTCTTTTCATTTTAATTTCATAATTTAGGACTTGATTCTTAAATCCCTAAATTTTATTTTTGGCTAGATTTTGGTGTTGATAAATTCTTAGTTCAATTGAAAATTTTATAATGCCTTATAAATATTTCTCTTCCTTTTGCTCTGGAATAGCAAAAGCCTAAGCATGGGGGAGTTTGATGACTACTTTTTAGTCATCATTTTTGGTATAATTTAGTTTAAGAAATTCCTAAGTTTCATTATTATTTTGTGTTTTTGTTGTGTTATTATAGTTTATTATATGTATTGATGTTATTTTATGTTTATGTTATTATTAAGTTTAGCTTTATTTATAGATATTATTATCTTTAGTTTAGTTTCAAATAACTAATGTCATGTTATAATGATTAGTATTGTGTTATAATGTTTTATTTATTTTGTTTTGTTTTATTTCGTATAACTAATTAATAGTATGATTAATGTTATATTTTGTGTTTTAGTTTTATTTAAATTTTATATCATGATATGTTAATGTGTCTAATGTTTTAATTAATATTTTGTAGGATCAATATAGGAGCAGCCCACATGTTCATGTGCAGCCCACTTCTCCACTTGGTGCAGCCTTTTTGCAAGCCCAACCCGAGCCCCTTCAACATGGTGCTGCCCTCAAGCCTACATGGATCAATATGGAGCAGCCCGGCCACCATGCAGCCCCCCTTTATGAAGCTCGGCCAGCCCACATCAAGCCTACCCGAGCCCACCTCTCATGAGCAGCCCATCTACTCCTATAGCCTATACCTGAGCCCAACACATGCATGAATACATTCATGTGGCCGGCCCCTCTCATGCATGCATTCTCCCCCCTCTCTCCTCTTTATTTCTTATTCATTCCCCTTGCATTTTCCATTTTTATTTATTTTAAATCACATGCATGCACCTTGCCACCTCATTCTCCTCCCTCTCCCCTTTTTATTATTTTCTTCTCCACTCTTATTCACATTCATCTCCCCCTTTATATTTTATATTTTTATTTTCACTTCCCTTTATTATCATGCAATGCATGTAGCCTTCTCTCTCTCTTTTCATTTATATCATACATGCATCCATACCTCCTCTCTCCACCTTCATTTAATATCATGCATGAACATTCTCCACATATGTGGTCGGCCACCCCTATGTCTCCCTCCTCTTTATTCCCTTCTAGATCCTTCTCCTTCATCTATAAAAGGAGCCCCTCCCCTCTTGTTGATGGCAAGTAGTTTTAGTTGAGAGTAGTAATATTAGAGTGATAGTTCAAGTGTGCTTCTTTTCTTATTGTAATTTTTCCTTTAGTAGATTACTTTTGTCTTAGTATTATTATTGTGTACTTCTCTTTATTTAAGCAATGAAAACACATTCTTCTTCTTTTATTTTGGTTTTCTTTCTTATCATGCGTAGCTAAATAATTTTTGTGCCCGGTCACGAGGATCTTTGCAATGAAATAACGTATCTTTCTTTTTATGTTTGCATTTTGTATTTTTCTATTTTGATCCTTCCTTGAATTATTTTGTGTCGACTCCGTATTCCGGTATACGGTAGTAGGCATCCGATCTCATATTCGAGTGGCCGAGAGGCTCGTGAATATGAAAGATCACTCAAGGAAGGAAGGAGTTGAACGCACTCCTAGAGATAGGATGACGTAAATCCTCCGGATTGGAGTCAAATCCAATAGTGCGGGTCACCTCGATAATGCGACTTTAGGCCTTTTTGACTTGAAAGAGATTTCGGTCGAAACGTCTATAAGTTAGGGGATTTAATGCTCTAGCGAGATTACTTCCTAATATCAGATCCGTCACGGTCTTAATAGATTTACAAATGCTAAACTAATTTATTTCGTTATTTTATTTCAAGGTGAATCGTCAATCGCGCACTCTTTTCTCGTAATAGTTTATTTCTCTTTAAGTTTAGTTTATTTTAATTTTCAAAACTCATTAATCGTTCGGTAGAATAATAGAGTCGTTGTGAGTAATAGTACTTGCCTGCCCCGAGTTTTTATACGACCTTGATATTTTTCATATCCTATGCAATATTTCGATAGGTACACTTGCCTTAATCGAGTATAGATTGGAGAATACGATTATCTCTATCACATATACACAACCATTAGAAAGAATCTCGCGTAGCTTCACAACAATCTATAAAATTGAGTAGCTCATTTTTAAGTTGGTATAAAATTAGAACTGGCAAGCTCACTTGTTTGTGGACATATAGCGGTATCATACGCAGCCATTTCACAGCATTATCCAAAACCTATCATGAAAAGCTAATGGAGAGGGGCACTACAACAACTCATTCAAAGTAATACAACCCCTCATTCTTGTGATCTATGCCAAAAATGTGTTTCCCAAAAATTTCTTGAAATAGACAGTAGGGAAAAAAAATTTTTTGCATTCATAATATAAGTTAAACTAACATATAATAAATTTATAGATAATTTAGGAACATACAAGATATTATTGAGGGTAAGTGAGGCAGGGTGGGGATATGTAGGTGAACCTCTAGACTATGCAAACCCTGAGTGTAGTGCCGGAGAAATCCTAACCAAACTAGATTGATACATATGGAGATAGATCCGATAAAGTAAAAATATAATAATTTCTTGCATAGAACCCATACAACTAGTAGAAGCGTTTACTTGCAGGCCGAGTAATTTGCACGCCTACAACTTGCACGCTGATGCCGAGCTATAGTGAGGGAGAGGGCGTTTACTTGCAGGCAGAGTTGTGGGGACGTTCTTCGTCGGTCGTCGGTCGCAGAACAGGCGAGTCGATCTCACGGTCGGCAGAAATGGGGGAGATTAATGGCTGAGGTTTAAGGTTAGAAAAGATGCGAGTAGAGAGGAGAGGAAATGATTCAGAAAATTTTGCAGTAGGGGCTCGTCGGAGAACTGAAGGGGCTCGCCGGAGAATAGAGAAGTCTCGACTAGGGCTGGGCAACGAATAGGGAGGGGACGATGGAGCTCCGTGCGGGAATCAGGAAAGAGTGGGGGCTGAGGACAGGCTCGATTTGCAGATGCCCTAAATAACCAGTATATAATAATTATATATATAAGTTTTTTTTTATTACAATATAATCTATTCCTATTAGCCACAAATTTTTGATGGTCGTGGCTAATGTTTTATTTTTAGCCACGATTTGAGTAAGGTCATGGCTAATAGTTGTTCATTAGCCACGAATAAAGAGCTGTGGCTAATACTTGGTTATTAGCCACAAATTTGAATCTATGGCAATAAAATAGTGGCTAAAAGCCAATTTTCTAGTAGTATCTTTTAACCAATAGTGGCAACATCATGCCCCTTCCGCTTATACAAAGCATAGGTTAGATCTCCCTTGGGTTTGCTCTTAATTGAAAGCACCTGATGCTGCTTTTGAGCACCCAACCTCTTGAAGCACTTTTCAAAATGGTGGCCTGGACAACCAAAAAAACTACACACCTCCTTTCCCATTTCTTTGGAGCAGGGTAAAATGCCCAAGGGCTTCCACTATCCTCAACCTTTCTCTTTTCCTTCCTCAGTAACATGCCAAAGTTCTTGTCATTATCAATAGCTTCAACCTTCAATGAAGCTTCCACTGCATCAGCATAACTCTCAGATCGGTAACTGTTGTATGTCACTTCGAAGACCACCCAAAAATGCTTAACTCTGCCCTCATCAGTGGCTACCAACTCTGGATCAAACCTGCTCAACTTGCTGAACTTGATCTAATTCTTACCAACTGTGAGTTACCTCTGCTTCAAATACAAAAAATTATTCATCAGCTTGTCTTATTCCACCGACGGCAGGTATTTCTTCAACATCATCCCCTTGAACCATTCCCACAAGTGCCCATCTGTGAGGCCTTCCTTCTCCCTAATCCACCAGCCATTAGCAATGCCCTTCAGTTAATAAGCAGTGACCATTGTCATAACCCGAATTTTCTCCGCATTTAATTAATATATCAGAGTAAGATAAAATACGTGACGTAATGCCACGTCATGCATGGGATAACTGCAGACGCTCAGGAAAGAACTTGAACCTATTTCTTTATACGAAATCATCAAGTTTATTATGAAGAAAACTATATTTTAAGTTAAATTTTAATGGCCGTATCCCTCAGCTCAGTAGATCAGCTAGTCTACAAGTAGAAATATGAATATACGATACGGAAAATACATTGTTTATATGGTTTAACGTCTTACATGAGCATAAACATCAAAATAGGACAACTCAAGATATGCATACCTCTAGATTTAATGTAAGTACAGAAATAGCTCTTACGTTAGTTCAAATATAGTGACTTTGGTTTTAAGCAATGCTATGCATAAGGTAGTCACATGATACCTTTAAAATAACTAATATGCAAACCTAACATAAAACCTTCCCAGAGAGCAAATAAAATCAACTAGCCATCAAGAAAGACTAAGCAGCTAGCAGGTATCTTAACAATATAAAAACTCTAGTGGGCATAAATAACAGGGAACAAACCCACCAAAAGGAAAAAACAAACATGTCTTAACTATTCAACAGAATAGCAACACTACCTCACACTGGTGGGGAAAAGACGTCCTATAACAGCAGCAGAAAACCAGCAACCACCAACCCTAGCCACTTAATCGGCTACTGCTCCAAACCTGAGTCATTCCAAAGAAAAGAATACCTCAGCAAGAATATACAAGGGATAAAAGAGCAACACTAGAAAATAATTAGAAGAACACAAAAGGGGTAACCAACCCCAACCACAGTAAAGCTACCAAACCACAGCAAAAGAGAAATAAAATAGTTATGAGTTATTAACTTAAAAAGTCTAAGAGTAAGGAAATTGCACCAAGTGCGAAATGAAGCCATGCTTCGAGAATATCTGCAAGAGTAAGCATCCAATATATGTGTATACAAAAGAATATAGAGGCTTAATAGCTCTTAACATGTGAATCATTAACACTAGTAAAAATTGTTCTGAGTCGGTGGCCACAATGTCCAACACGAACTAACAGACCCAATCATCTTCAAAAGGTACTGCGGTGGTGGACACAATGGCCAACACAATCCGACAATCCAAACATCTCATAAAAGTCACTGTGGTGGTGGCCACAATGTCCAACACAACCCAACAGTCCAAGAGAAAACACCCTTAGAAAACCTACCAAGTGCAATGATTCACGAGCCGGCACCAGGCTGGTGGTCCTTTATCAACAGACAACCATGGGCCACACCTAAACATCCATAAACACCTATAAAAACCCAACCTAAACAAAGAATTTCTCCATAGAAAACAAGGATACCCCAAAATCATCCTAAGACCATACTCGATGAATTGGCTCAATTCGGCGAGAAAATTCCAAGTCCAAATGTGATTCGTTGCGTACACTCGACGAATCTTACTTACACTCAGAGACCACTCAACGCTCTGAATGTCAAAACCATAACACTCAACGCCAACGTGATACTCGACAAATTTTCCTAAGCCTTACAGACACTCAACACTTTTCACTCAACGAACGCCGAAATACTAAACGCTGAGACTATACTCAACGAATGAACTTAGTCAAAGACTGATACTTGACGAATCTGACTCCACTCAATGCCTAAACTATTCTATGAATTTGACTTAGTCAAATACTGATACTCGACGAATCTAAATTAATCCAGACTCATACCTGACGAACTTCACTGAGGCTGACCTCACCATATTCGACGATTTTAACCAAATTTGATTGTTCTATTCGACGAATTGGATTATACTAGCTTTATTATACTCGACGGTTTTGTCTTATGTAACAGTCATATAACTCTCGAATTTTACTGAAACTAACGGTCAAATTTGATGAAATTGCCCTTAGACTATCAGTCATATACTACAAATTCACACTTAACCGGAAGTCCTACACTATGCAGCAGGTCAATCCTGGTCGAACCCTACCCTACTCCTAATTTCTAAGGGGAGGGTGAAGGAAAATAACAGAGAAAAAAAGGAGAAAGAAACTTGTCAAGGGGAATAAATCGCCACTTGCCTCAAATCAACTTAATCCGACCACACAAGCGCTCCCCCTACAGGATCTGGCCGCAAGAACAAGTAGAAGACAATTCTTGAAAATTTTCGAGGAAAAAGAGGGTCAAAACCAAATAACCTAACTTCCAAAAACTCAAGAAACGGGAAAAACTCACAGTACACATGTAGATCTCGGCGAGAGCAAACCAAATAACCTAACATCCGTTGTTATTCTCTTTCGCTAAACAACGCTATGGCTTAGGAGGAAGATGATGAATAGGGTTTCCGTCAAATCGTAAGGCTATTTATACTTATACAAGTAATATAATATTGTATTATAATTAATTACCAAATAAACGTCAAAACGACCCTAAACTCGAACCAACACGGAATTCTACGAAAATTGCACCGTAGCTAAATATCAATGCTACAAATCTAATGGCAAAGTCAAAATCGAAATTCGACAACCCAAACAAGGGAAAAACTTCCCGATGTCCAAGACACCAACTATCCAAAAAAGGCTCCACCGAGTTCCAAAACAAACCCGACTCGCAAGGGATATCTCAAAAACACACTCGAAATTAGCCAAGCTAATATTCTAAGTCAAAACCTCGGATACCAATAAGAAAAAGTCATGCTCCAGCAATAGTACCCGTCAACTATGCGTCAAGGTAATGCCCTAATTTAAAAAATACACCACTAAAGGAATTAAAATAAACATTAAAAAATCAGGGGCGTTACAACCACTCCCCCTAAAAGGAAGTTTTATCCTCAAACTTAATACATGAAAGAATCTTCTGAAGAAGGAAAATAACCAAGGGTTTTTGAATAAAACACTTACCAAAGAAATTAGGAGAACAAATGAGGATGAGCATCCCTCATAGTTGACTCCTACTCCCACATTGCACTTTCCATGTCTTAGTTTTGCCATAAAACTTTGACCATGAGTATTGTCTTCCTTCCAACACACGATCTTGAGTATCCAGAATGTGAATAGGCATCTCCATATTAAAGAGGTTCGGCTGCAACTTGGGCACCAAATCAAGAACATGTCGGTCACTAAGCACATATTTTCACTACTGGCTCACAAGAAATACATCGTGCACACTAGGAAAATTTGCGGGAAAATACAACCTATAAGCTAACACTCTGATGTGTTCAACAACTTAGAAAGGTCCCACATACCTGGGATCCAAATTATTGTTCTTTCCAAACCTCTTAATCCCAAAAATAAGAGAAACCTTTAGACGCACCATGTCTTCAAGTACAAATTCCAGATCAATCCTTCTCCGATTAGCATTCTTATCAAAATGCTCCTGAGCTATTTGAAGCTTCTCGCGAATATATGTCACAGAAGTATTCATATCTTCCAAAGCTTCTGGACCCAACAACGGTCCTTTACCATCTTCGGCCCAAAACAAGAAAGTCCTACAATGCCTCCCATACAAAGCCTCAAATAGGGCCATCTGCAAGCTATCTTGATAAATTTTATTGTAAGAGAATTCCATCAATCTCAGACGCTCGTCATACACTCCTCCGCGGTCCAAGGTGTAACATCTTATCATATCTTCCACAATCTGTTTAACTCTTTCCGTCTGACCATTAGTCTACGGATGATAAGTAATTGAATATCTGAGGTCGGTACCCAACCCTTCCTGTAAACTCTTTCAAAAACGAGACGTAATCCTTGAATCTCGATCTGATATAATACTAAAGGGCACTCCATGTAGTCTGATGACCTCATCCAAATATAAATCTAATATTTTATTCATGGAGTAATCAATCTTGAATGGCATGAAGTGAGCACACTTCGTTAGTAAGTCAACTATGACCCACACTAAATCATGTCCTCGGGGAGATCTCGGCAAACCGGTGATAAAATCCATCGAAATACTCTCCCACTTCCAACTTGGAATCTCCAAAGGCGTCAGCTTGCCACCAGGCCGTCCATGATCTTCCTTAATACACTTGCAAGTGAAGCATTTAGACACAAACTTGGCTATAACATTCTTCATTCCATACAACCATACGATTTGCTTCAGATCTCTATAAATCTTAGTAGAACCAGGTTGGTAGCAAACACTAGAACCATGCGCCTCACTACACAACTTAGCTCGAATCTCCTCAACTGTAGGGATACATTATCTACCGCGATACTTCAAAGTACCCCCATCATCGATTGAAAAGTATGGTAATTCTGCTTTCTCGGGTCTGCTATAAAGGTGCTACAAATTAGGATCGTTCTTTTGATGTAGCCTTGTAAGCGTAATCCATGAAGGCTTTGATACTTCCAAGCGACTTGCCGAGTCGCTACTTCTGACTGAGATTGCCATCAATAAAAAATCCACCCCTAAGGATTCCACCAAAAGTCCAAAGATCTGCATGGTCTTTCTAATCAAGGAATCGAGTACCACATTAGCTTTGCCCAGATGATATTGGATCTCGACATAGTAATCCGCGACATATTATAACAATCTATGCTGGCACAAATTTAATTCCTTCTAAGTAAAGACGTACTTCAAACTCTTATGGTATGTGTAAATCTTGCACAGTGTGCCATACAGAAGATTTCTTCACAACTTCAAGGCATTAATTACTGCAGCAAATTCTAAGTCATGAGTAAGGTAGTTCTTTTCAAATATCTTTAACTGCCTCGACCCATACGCAATTACCATTCCTTCTTGCATCAAAATGCATCAAAGCCCGACATGCGATGCGTCCACATAAACGACATACTCCAATCCTTCGATAGGAAAAGTCAATACTAGAGAAGTGCACAATCTCATTTTTAATTCCTAAAAAGCTTCCTCGCACTTATCGCTCCACACGAACGCTGCATTCTTTTGTGTAAGCTTAGTCAGCGCCACAAAAAACATAGAAAATCCTTCCATAAATCTTCTATAATAGCCTGCTAACCCTAGGAAGCTTCTTATCTCTTTGTGTGTGGTAGGTCTTTTACAATTTATTATGATACCTATCTTTTCTGGGTCAACGGAAATTCCGTCCTTATTCACCACATGACCCAAAAAGGAAACCTGAGATAACCAAAATTCACACTTACTCAGATTGGCATACAACTTATGCTCCCTCAAAGCAGATAGAACTAACCGCAAGTGCTGGGCATGCTCCTCAGCACTCCGGGAATTGTTGGAGTTACCATGGTGATCTAGAAGTGGTCAAACATGTAATCTCACTGCCAACGCGATATGAGCCTGCAGGGTCGCACATAAGAGAATGTGGAGAAGTTGGAAGATCGACTGTGTTGGTAAGGGTTACCAATCACCACACAGAATGGGGTCGGGCAAACGTCGCCAAGGCAAATTCGACGAGAGTCGTCGAGAATCGTTGAGTATGACTCAACGCTCTCAACGCCAAGGCAAATTCGATGAGATTCGTCGAGAATCGTTGAGTATGACTCAATGCTTTCAATGCCAAGGCAGATTCGTCAAGAATCGTTGAGTATGACTCAACGCTCTCAACGCCAAGGCAGATTCGTCGAGAATCTTTGAGTATGACTCAACGCTCTAAACGCCAAGGAAGATTCGTCGAGAATCGTCGAGTATGACTCAACGCTCTCAATGCCGTTTCTGCGGACTGATTCTCGCCGACTAATTCTCGCCGAATCTTGAGGTGATTCTCGTCGATCGATTCTGAAACCCTATTTTGCTGTGGTCTGCGGATAGCGATTTTGCCTAGGTTTATTTATGCTTTGAGTATAAATAGACACTTAGGGTTTTGGGAATACATACAGTGAATCGGATTGATCGGGCTTTTCTCCTTTGACCGAATTGAAACCGATGGGTCTGTTCTGCCGTTCTCGATCGCCCCGCCGATTCCCAAATCCCGCCGACTGGAAGCGTTTTGCCACCGCATTCGCTCCACCGACCTCCTCCTCTTCGACGATAGTCGTCGGTGCTGCGCTTCCTGGAGCGGACCTAGCTGTCCGTGGAAGTGTAAGGTGCGGTCGATCTCTTTCCAATCATCCGTGTGACGGAAGCTTGGTGTTCTCCCGCTCATGTGGATTTCTGCAGAGACGTAGATATTATTCTACGTGGAACTCACCACCGACAAGGAATCACATTTGGAGCATCTTCATTGAGTTGTGACTCAACGCCGTCAAGGTAATTTTTGCCTATTTTTGTTAACTTCTTGATTCAACATTCATGGCCCAATCCAATCTCTTTTGGGTTATTCTAGATTTTATTACTTCCACTGCGTGCACAAGTTTTGTGCCCACCTCATAGAGAAACCCAACAGTGGTATCAGAGGGAGGTTGCGGCCATGTTTGTTGTATTGGAAGTTAGGTTATTCCAGTACATGTAAACCTAGGGATTTAGAAGTGTTCTAAATGTCTAGATTTAATATTGGCACCCCGCCGGGAATGTCTGGAATCTTGTAGTAATTTCTAATCGTTAGGAATTACTGTCTCCTTAGCAGTAACCATCCCTCGATTTTGTTTTGGATTTTGAATCCAACAAGGAGAGATGAGCTTGTCTACTTCTTTAAGTTGAGTTGCCTTTGTCCCTTGTCCAATGCATATAAACCTGAAAATTTGGAAGTGTCCAGATGTTCAGATTTATCCCTTTTCTTCTATCAAATGTTGATAGTGTTCTGTTGTGCACATAAGGGATGCATGGGGATTTTAGTGAAGTGTTTTTCTTTGGATGTGCACATTGATCAAATGTTGATCATGGTTAATTGTTAACCTATTATCAAAAATCCCTTCATCAAATATTAAGTGTTCGGATGCCTTCCGATGGATAACTCTCTTCCTGCCTCGATCGATGAAGTGTGGGCTTGCCAAAGCAAGGTGCATTAATCTATCTTGGTAAGGGTGCGAGCGGATAATTGTGATATCCCACTGTCGACATCGGGTCCATCTTAACTAAGTGACCTCAAAAGTTGAGTGCCTAGAGGAATAGGGTTGGCATACACCATATGATGGATGCGAATAAGGAGTTATTAACCAACCATACAAGAATTGCATGAGGATGCAATTGGCAAGCGTTGCCTACCTAAATAACCATATTGTGAGAGGAAAGCCAAAGCTGACTCATTGTGTTGGTGAAATACGGATCTTGTCCACTAAGAGAGTAGCTCGCATGAACTCTCCGAATTGATAGTGAGGGCTATTATTTCGAATAAAATAGGTGCAGTTTTAGTTGAAGTCCAAATTAAGAAAAATAATTATATTTTGAAATTTTGGTACTTATTTATTCTGCATGAATTCTTGTAGAATTCCATGGCAGGTGGTTCGCACTCCACTCTGTCTCTGAGAGCCATCCTTGAGAAGGATAAGCTCAGTGGGACTAATTATATGGACTGGTATAGGAACCTGAGAATTGTTTTCAGGCAAGAGCAAAAGCTCTACGTCTTGGAAAAACAAGCCCCTGAGGTGCCGACTGGGAATTCTTCCCGTACTGATAAGGATGCTTACAAAAAGTATACTGATGATGCCTTAGACGTCGAATGCCTTATGCTTGCCACCATGAACTCTGAGCTTCAGAAGCAATATGAGAACATGGGGTGCAAGGAGATTGACGAGCATCTCAAGAAAATGTTTCAAGGGAAAGCTCGTCAAGAGAGGTTTGACGTCACAAAAGCGTTATTTCAGTACAAGATGGGAGCTTGAGACTCAGTAGGGACTCACGTACTCAAGATGATTGGGTATATAGAGAACCTTGAAAGGCTGGGTTTTCCTCTATGTCAAGAGTTGTCCACAGATCTGATCCTGCAATCATTGTCGGACAGTTACGAGTAGTTTGTCTTGAACTACAACATGAATGAGATAGACAAGACACTGCCCGAGCTCCTAGGCATGTTGAGAACTGCCGAGATCAATATGAAGAAGGCCAAGCCTGCCAGCCCCATACTGATGGTGCATAAGGGCAAGGGCAAGGTCAAGGGCTTCAAGAAGACGAAGGTGGGACCTAAGTCACATCTTGAGCCCAAGTCTTCTGCACTGATGAAGAAGAAAAGCACGGTGAAGGAGGGGAAATGCAACCACTGTGGAAAGGCTGGTCATTGGAGGAGGAACTGTCCTTCGTACATTGAGGGTCTGCAGAAAATGAAGGGAGGTATGACTTCCGCTTCAAATATTTACGTTATAGAGATAAACCTTTCTGCTCCTTCATCTTGGGTATTGGATACCAGATGTGGTTCTCACATTTGTACAAATGTGTAGGAACTGGGAAGGAGAAGATTGCTGAGTAAAGGGGAGGTGGACCTTCGTGTCGGCAATGGAGCAAGAGTTATTGCTGTGGCCGTAGGGGTTTACCGTCTTTCTTTGCCCAGTGGGCTTGTAATAGAACTAGATAACTGTTATTTTGTTCCGGCAATAACTATAAACATTATATCCATTTCATGCTTGGACATGATTGGATTTTCTTTTATGATTAAGAACAACTGTTATTCTATATTTAAGAATGATGTTTGTTATGCTGTAGCCCAATTGTTTAATGGTCCTTATGTTTTGAACTAGGACCATCAGATCTATAATATAGAAAATAATAAAAGACTAAGAACAAATGAATCAAACCCTATATATCTCTGGCATTGTCATTTTGGCTATATAAACGAGAAGAGCATATCCAAGCTCCATAAAGATGGACTTTTGGACTCATTTGATTATGAATCATTTGAGCGATGCGAATCTTGTTTGTTAGGCAAGATGACTAAGGCCCCTTTCATTGGTTATACTGAGAGGGTTGAGGATCTCTTAGGTATTGTACATAGTGATGTATGCGGATCCATGAGTTCCATGGCTAGAGGTGGGTATTTCTACTTTGTTACATTTACTGATGATTTTAGTAGATACGGATATGTGTATCTTATGAAGTACAAATCTGAGACCTTTGAAAAGTTCAAAGAGTTCAAGAATGAAGTAGAAAACCAGTTGGGTAAAAGGGTTAAAGCACTCCGATCTGATCGAGGTGGCGAATACCTAAGTCATGAGTACCGTGATCATCTGAAAGAGTGTGGTATTATATCACAGCTCACTCCACCTAGAACACCACAGCATAATGGTGTGTCTGAGAGGAGAAATCGTACTTTGTTAGACATGGTACGTTCGATGATGAGTCATGCAGACTTGCATTTTTCCTTTTGGGGTTTTGCTTTAGAAACTGCTGCAATGACACTGAATCGCGCTCCAACGAAAATGGTTCTGAAGACACCATATGAGATATAGACTGTGAAGCGTCATATTATGTCGTTCATTAAAATTTTGGGCTATGAGGCTTACGTGCGATGTCAAATTCCTGACAAGCTGGAACCCAAATCGGATAAATGTTATCTGGTGGGATATCCTAAGAAAATGAAAGGGTATTACTTTTACCTACTGTCTGAGGGTAAAGTGTTTGTCACAAGGACTGGCGTCTTCTTGGAGAAAGAGTTCTTATCAAGAAAGACTGAAAAGGTAGAACTTGAATAAGTTCAAGAACCACAAGTAGTGAATGAACCGGAATTGGATTCTAAGACAGGACTACAAGATGTTGTAGCTAGAGAACCTGCTCAAGAAACACAAGTCCTACGTAGATCTGGTAGACCGAGGTTTGAGCCTGAGAGATATGGATTTCTCATGTCTCAAATAGGTAATGTGTTACTTATGGATCATGATGATGAACCAACGACCTACCAAGAGGCTATGAATGGACCAGACTCCGACAAATGGCTTAAAGCTATGAAATCTGAAATGGACTCCATATATGCAAACCAAGTTTGGAACTTGGTGGAACCACCTAAAGGGGTACGACCCATAGGGTGCAAATGGGTCTTCAAGAAGAAGACCGACATGGATGGGAATGTACAGACATTCAAAGGGCAACTTGTGGCTAAGGGTTTCTAGCAAATTCATGGTATTCACTATGATGAGACCTTTTCTCATGTTGCTATGGTAAAGTCCATAAGGATACTGCTTGCTATTACTACGTATTATGACTACGAGATCTGGCAGATGGATGTCAAAACGGCTTTCCTTAATGGAAACCTCCTTGAGGAAGTGTACATGACACAACCCAAGGGTTTTGTATCCCCAAATGAAGCCACTAAAGTATGCAAGCTGAATAGGTCCATCTATCGACTGAAACTGGCCTCTCAAAGTTGGAATCTTCGTTTTGATGAGAAAATCAAAGAGTTTGGTTTCATCAAGAATGAAGATGAGCCTTGTGTTTATAAGCGAATCAGTGGGAGCATTGTTATCTTCCTGATATTGTATGTAGATGACATACTTTTGATTGGGAATGACATTCCTACCCTGAAAGTTGTTAAGAACAACCTAGAAAACTGCTTTTCTATGAAGGACTTGGGTGAAGCGACTTACATACTCGGTATTAAGATCTATAGAGATAGATCGAAGAAGTTGCTGGGTTTGACCCAGAGTACATACATTGAAAAGGTGTTGAAGGGGTTCAACATGCTTGAGTCCAAGAAAGGATTTTTACCCATGACATATGGTGTAAATCTCTCTAAGGACCAGTGTCAAAAATATTGTGAAGATAAGGACCGCATGAAGTTGATTCAATATGATTCGGCAATTGGATCAATCATGTATGCAATGTTATGTACTCGACCCGATGTCTCCTTTGCTTTGAGCATGACTAGCAGGTATCAGTCAGACCCCGGTGAATGTCACTGGATAGCAGTCAAGAATATCCTGAAGTACTTGAGAAGGACTAAGGATGTGTTCTTGGTGTATGGTGGAGAGGAAGAGCTCGTTGTAAGTGGTTACACAGATGCTAGCTTCAGAACTGATAGGGACGACTCAAAGTCTCAGTTAGGTTTTGTGTTTTTTATTAATGGAGGAGCTGTGAGCTGGAAGAGTTCCAAGCAAGAGATAGTTGCTTATTCTACAACAGAGGCCGAGTATATCGTTGCAGCTAACGCAGCGAAGGAGGCTGTATGGATTAGGAAATTCATCGGCCAGCTTGATGTAGTTCCTAGCATTGTTGGTCCCGTAGTTCTCTACTGTGATAACAATGGTGCAATTGCACAATCTAAGGAACCTAGATCCCAACAGCGCTCCAAGCACATACTTCGGCAGTTCCATCTTTTTTGTGAGATTGTCGAACGAGGAGATGTGAACATTTGCAGAGTGCCGACTGAGGAGAATATTGCGGATCCACTAACAAAGCCTCTTGCACAGAGAAAGCATGATGGCCATACTAGATCAATGGGTATGCGATACCTAAGTGATCAACTCTAGTGGGAGTCTTGTGGGTTGCATGTAAACATATATTATGTTGGCTTTTTATTGTTTATTCATATGATGAATTGTGTACCAAATGTTTCTTTTTAAAATTAATGGCAAGTTCTTTTATTGTGATTTTTCTATGTGATAGTTAAATTGTAACATAATAAATACCCTTAGAGTGTTCGCTTCCATAGGACATCAAGTACGTGACTTGAATGTGAGAGCCTTTGATTTATTTGAAGCTTCATTCTTAAAAGGTTCCTGGTCGTTGTATCGTCATAGAAACTAAGGGTGATGATGATACCTTAAGACTGGCACGTGCGTTGACTATTGACCAGTTCTCACAGGTCATGATATTGTGATATAAAGTCATCACGTGGGTACTTGTTAATGAACAAGTTGTACTGGATAGACCCATCCTGAGACTACTTTGTGGATTGTTATCTAATCGTGTCATAAGTAGGTCTCTATTGGCAATTGTGTTGTGGTCCTTTTACCTGACGTCACATCTTTCATCAAGTGAGGAAGAGCATGCTTTGATGCCATCTAAAGTCTTCCTTGAGAAAGGTTGATGATCAGGGTGGTTGTTGGGTACGTTACGAATCATTTGGGTGTTTGTGTGTGAGCAGATATGGGATTTGTCCTCCTATATGACAGGAGTTGCATCCATGGGCCCCTTGATGGAACTGGACTTAGAAATGCATGGCCATGCTTGGTTGAGTCAGTATGTGATATTGGACTCACCATTCTCTGGAAGTCCGTTCTAGATCAAGAAACTTGGATTGAGCTATTATGAGGGTGACATGGTCCATGCCTCTAGTTCTTTCCGGATGTAAGGGACAAAGGGACAAAGACAACGCTAGAACATTGGTCATGAAGGCTTATGAGTTATGAACTCTTATTACTTGGGGAGCAATGATGCATTGCTAGATGCCGCTCATTGTTTGTGAGGTTTTTGGTTGTATACTTTCAAGATCAAGTGGGAGACTGTTGGAGTTACCATGGTGATCTAGAAGTGGTCAAACATGTAATCTCACTGCCAACGCGATATGAGCCTGCAGGGTCGCACATAAGAGCATGTGGAGAAGTTGGAAGATCAACTGTGTTGGTAAGGGTTACCAATCACCACACAGAATGGGGTCGGGCAAACGTCGCCAAGGCAAATTCGACGAGAGTCGTCGAGAATCGTTGAGTATGACTCAACGCTCTCAACGCCAAGGCAAATTCGACGAGAGTCGTCGAGAATCATTGAGTATGACTCAACGCTTTCAACGCCAAGGCAGATTCGTCGAGAATCGTTGAGTATGACTCAACACTCTCAACGCCAAGGTAGATTCGTTGAGAATCGTTGAGTATGAATCAACGCTCTCAAAGCCAAGGCAGATTCGTCGAGAATCGTCGAGTATGACTCAACGCTCTCAACGCCGTTTCTGCGGACTGATTCTCGCCGACTGATTCTCGCCGAATCTTGAGGTGATTCTCGTCGAGCGATTCTGAAACCCTATTTTGCTGTGGTCTGTGGATAGCGATTTTGCCTAGGTTTATTTATGCTTTGAGTATAAATAGACACTTAGGGTTTTGGGAATACATACAGTGAATCGGATTGATCGGGATTTTCTCCTTTTACCGAATCGAAACCGACGAGCCTGTTCCACCATTCTTGTTCGCCCCGCCGATTCCCGAATCCCGCCAGCCAGAATCGTTCCTCCGCCGCATTCGCTCCGCCGACCTCCCCCTCTCCGACGATAGTCGCCGGTGCTGCGCTTCCTGGAGAGGACCTAGCAGTCCGTGAAAGTGTAAGGTGCGGTCGATCTCTTTCCAATCATCCGTGTTACGGAAGCTTGGTGTTCTCCCGCTCGTGTGGATTTCTGCAGAGACGTAGATATTATTATACGTGGAACTCGCCACTAACAAGGAATCACATTTGGAGCATCTTCGTTGAGTTGTGACTCAACGCCGTCAAGATAATTTTTGCCTATTTTTGTTAACTTCTTGATTCAACATTCATGGCCCGATCCAATCTCTTTTGGGTTGTTCTAGATTTTATTACTTCCACTGTGTGCACAAGTGTTGTGCCCACCTCATAGAGAAACCCAACATGAATAAACCAGAATATCTTCTATAAACACAACCACAAAACAGTCCAGAAAATCCTTGAACACTCTGTTCATCATGTCCATGAAGGCAGACTGTGCATTCTTCAATCCAAACGATATCACTATGAACTCAAAATGTCCATGCCGAGAATGAAAAGCGGTCTGTTTAACATCCAACTCACAGATTCTCAACTTATGGTAGCCTAAACGAAGCTCAATCTTCGAAAACACTGTACTACCATGCAACTGATCAAACAAATCATCTATTCGCAGCAAGGGATATCTGTTTATGATGGTTACCTTGTTCAATTCCCTATAATCGATGCACAGCCGAATAGACCCATCCTTCTTCTTTACAAACAACACGGGAGCACCCCAAGGAGAAGTACTTGGCCTAATAAATCCGCACTATAATAACTCATCCAGTTGGGTATGTGATGAGTTCCGTTTATATAGGGTTTTGCGGGATTATCTGGGCTAGTTTTCTTATCTTTGCACACCACTTTTGCGTTATTTCCTCTATTATTTCCCTCCTTATGCACTTCGTGGATTGTGTGCTTTTCACGCCCTTTGGTGCGCAATTACGCATTTGATTATTGGGGGTATGCACATGGTGCTCCCCGGGGCTTGCTCCGGTAGCTTTTACTGCATTTCTCTTAGTCTGGAGGGTCCTCCATTGCTTAGTTCTCCTTGCTTTCAGGTGGTCAGTTTTCCCAATTTCGAAGTTATGATTTGAGTAAAACGCACGACCGTGCGTTTTCTTGGTGCACAGTTAGTTTTGGTTGTGCGTTTTCCATAGGTTATTCTGGAAAAGTGACCAGCCTGTGTGAATGCTTCACGCACGGTTTGAGCTTACTGTGGTTACCCGTGCGAATTTCTTCACGCATGGGAGGATCACTCGTGCACGAAGGAAATGCACAGGTCAACGCTTCTTCCTCGCAGGCTTTTGCGTAAAGGTAATATCGCACGGTTCGTGCACGGTCGTGCGTCGATCCGTGTGAGACCAATTTTCTGATAATTTTCTATTTAAGTTACAGATTCTGCCATGGCTAGGGGGATTCCGTCTGGCCTGCCTTTTCTGCTCCCTGGAGCGTGAAAAAAATTCTCCAGCCCTTTTTTCTCTCTCCTCCAGGGGAAGCTCTTCCGGCCACCATTTCTCCTCTGAAAGCTTGTGAAAGCTCCCTCTCCGACCATCTTCATCTTCTATTCCCTCCAAGCTACCATCCGAGCTACTTGTTGATGTACTTGAGAAGCCCTCCATTCAGATCCGACTAGGTGACCACGAAGAGTACGGGTTAGAAGAAAGAAGTGACAGCCCTTCCGGATCCCAGACGCCTTCCGAAGATCGAGCTAGGACGAGGATTGACAACCTTCGCTTCCGGCCGAGAATCTTGGAGATCCTTCGTGCGCTCTGTTGTATTTCTTCACTTTTACTAAACTTGCCATATTCTAAACCTGTGTTAGTAACTTGTAACTAGATAGCATTCCTGCTCAAGTTTCGTCTGAGTTTATTAATGATGCTTTAATATTTGGTTGTGTTTGAGCCATTATAGCCTTTACTAGAAGTGAGCGCTTAGTAGATGTGTTTTCGACCCTCATTAGTTCTTTTGCTTCCACTATTATTCTTCATAGTGATTCTTCCGGGCGATGCGGTGAAGGCAACCCGCGCTAGTTCTTTATTATTTTAGTGTAGGATATCCAAATCAATCACCTGCTTGTCCACTTAGTGCTTGAACTCGTTTCTCTAAATGCTAAAACCCATGCTCCCTACTTGCGCTCCGCAAGAGATCGATACTCGGGGATGCTACTCCTCATTATTATGACTTGGCCGTGAACAGTAGTCTTACCGCTAGCGCATCAGTATGCAACTCATCTAGCTCATGCGGGGCCATACAGTACGGTACCTTGGCAATAGGGCGAGTACCCGACTCTAAATCAAAAACAAACTTCATATCTCTCTCAGATAGTATACCAAGAAGACTATTTGGGAAAAAGTCAAGAAACTCTCACACCATAGGAACATCCTCGATGCACGACAAACTACCAACGATTTCCAAAATAAAAACCAAACAAGCAAAACAACCGTAATTCAAAAGTTTCCGAGTACATACCGCAGAAATAATCGGGGAATTATGGCGCGGAAATCCATAAACACTCCTTGGGTGGCCATTATCCATCTTGAAGTCCAAACGCTTAACCTTGCATTGGATAACAGCATCATATCTGGACAACTAGTCCATGCCCATGATCACATCGAATTCCTCCAGGTCAAACACCTTAAAATCAGCAAAAGCTAGGAAATCTCTTAAAAGGATCGGACAATTCCGGATATCTTGGTCCGACACCACCGACTAACCGGAGGGAAACTTAACACGCAACGAATGGCCAACTAGATTGATAGTCAAACGATGATGCTCTACAAAAGTCCTAGCCACGAACAAGTGTGTAGCACAGGAATCGAAAAGATCGCGTGCCCAATGGTTCATTACCTTAAATTTCCCTATAAAGTCGCATTTGTAACTACACAAACAAACATCGAACCAAAGCCAAGAGCTAAAAGATTGATTAGAATCTAACCTGAGATAACTTGGGTGGACGTCTGTGCTTCCTCCATAGTCACATTTAACCTGCCCTTTCGTGTATCCAAGTGCTACGGCGACAGCAATGCCTGAAGGGGAACTAGCTGTAGCGGGGGCTGAGATTGCATGCACTTTGACTTCGCATGCTCCTTTTTCCACACTAAAAGAAAATCTTGTCCTTTTCAAAATAATTGGAAGCATCGCGCCCCTTCCGCTAACATAAAGAACAAACCAGATCTCCTTTGGGAGCGCTCTAAAATCTTGGAACTGCTGCTGTTGCTTTTGAACTCCTAACCTCTTAAAATACTTATCAAATGAATGGCCCGGCCGGCCACAAAAACTGCATACCTCCTTTCATATTTTCTTCGAAGCGGATCCAGACTCTCGAGAGTTCTTACCATCATCAAACTTCCACTTGTCCTTTCCTTAGTTGCATGCATCTATTCTTGTCATTATCAATAGTTTTAACCTTAAGTGTAGCTTCCACTTCCTCAGCATAGGACTCAGATCCAAAAGTGCTAGCCAGTTGCAAAATGTCACTCCTAAGACCACCCAGAAATTGCTAAACTCTGCTAGCTTCAGAAGCAACCAAATCTGGGGAAAAAAAGCTCAACTTGGTTATTTCAATCTCAAACTCACTGACCGAGAGTTATCTTTACTTCAGATGCAGAAAATTATTCATCAAGCGGTATCGCTCGACCGACGATAGAAACTTCTTCAACAATAGCTCTTTGAAGGATTCCCATGAGCATCCATCTGTGAGGTTCTCCTTCTCTCTCAACCACTAGCTCTTTGCAAGGCCCTTAAGCGGATAAGCGGCTAGCATAACTCGTTGGTCTGCATAAATCCATGAGTATGAAAACATCTCCTCAATTGGGATAATCAAATCGTCCAATGCCATGAAATCGGCTCTACCATCAAAGGTAGGAGGTCCTAATCGCTGAAAATGCGAGATAAAGTTCATTTCTAGTGGTAATAGGACTGGAGGAACCAAAGGAGAGGAAGAACGGGAATAGCATGACCCATAGTAGGGTCCTCCACTCTCAGTTGCTTCTAGAAATGACAGTCAGCAGCGCCTGGATCTCCGATTGCATCTCAACCATCTGCCTAGACAAAGCCTCATTACTCTTTCGCAATCCCTCAATCACTGCCTCACTCTGCGCACCAGACGACTCACCCTCAGACTGGGGAATCTCTCTTGTTACAACGTGCGTAGGCAGTATCCTAAGAATATAATGAACAACCAATTAAAACCTAGATTAACCGCTAGAACTACACAACTTAGTTCAGACCATACATGTAAAGATACTTGCTCATGCTGCTAACTTGTTTTGGGATTTTCATTAATGATGTCATGCTTAACTTAGGATGATATGTCGTCATCCTATTGACAACTGTGCATAAACCATGAATGCATGAATTACCATTCTTTTGTTTTAAATCCATGTGTGTGTATGTCATCATGTAGATCTTTAGCTTGGCACGTATGCTAATGCTATATTATGTCATGCATGTTGTGCTATGCAATCTAATAAGGCCTTAATGCATGTTATGAGAGTCATACACATGAAATATTATGCATCCCATACTACATAATATCGCATGTAATGAATATAAAAATCTAATGTGCATTCATGTGATGAATATTATGCATCTCATACTACATAACAATCACATGTTGCCTCCTATGAGGAACCATATACAAACACATATTATGCATCCCATACTATATAATATGCTGCGTATACTTCTTATCATGCTTATGAGTATAGTGTTCATGCTTCAGCCAAGACGTACTGATGACACATCGGTGTGTGTATGAAATGGAACAAGACAATCTAAAACTAACCAGAGATAGTTGTACGACCAATTATCAAACAACCTATCCCTCTCATACCAACTATCAGAACCCGAATTTTTTATGCATTTAATTAATATATCAGAGTAAGAGAAAATACGTGCCATGATGTCATGCCGTGCAGGGGATAACTGCAGACGCTTAGGCAAGAACTCGGACCTATCGCTTTATATGAAATCCTCAAGTTTATTACGAAGAAAACTTTAATGTAAGTTAAATTATAATGGTTGTATCCCTCGGCTCAGTGGATCAACTAGTCCACAAGTAGAAATATGAATATAAGCTACGAAAAATACTTTGTTTATATTTTTTAACGTTCTACATGAGCATAAACATCCAAACAGGACAACTCACGATATGTATACCTCTAGATTTAATATAAGTAGAGAAATAGCTTTTACGTTAGTTCAAATATAGTGACTTTGGTTTAAAGCAATGCTATGCATAAGGTAGTCATGTGATACTTTTAAAATAACTAACATGTAAACCTAGCATAAAACCTTCCCAGAGAGAGCAAATAAAACCAACCAGTCATCAAGAAAGACTAAGCAGCTAGCAGGTATCTTAAAATTATAAAAACTCAGGTGGGCGTCAATAACCGGATAGAAAACCACCAAAAGGAAAAATAAGTATGTCTGAACTATTCAACAGAACAACAACACTACCTCATACTTGTAAGACCCCATTTTTTTTCCTTTTTAACCACCGGGGTCTTAGGCCCAGAACCGCCGCTTTGCGGTGATGCCAACACATCCGGGAAGGTCATCACTACAAGGCGCCGATTTTGTCGGCCATATCGATCGCAGAAGTGTAGAATAAAGTATAAGAGTAAGAATGAACTCAAAATTAGTCCATAAGAATCACATGTATATAAAATAAATCTCCACGAAGGGAGAGTCCACAGAAAAATAATATACTGAAAACAGGGCTCATGCCCAATACATCAAATCCTCACTACAAGAGTCTCTCAAGCGGAAGCAAAACTAATAAACCACTAGCGGTTGGGACTCACAATCCCGGCTGTCTGAACTCCGGTGCTAGACTATCCCGTCTCCACGCGCACTGACCTCTGGGGCAGCATCTCGAAGTTCGACTTCACGATCCCCTAAAATGATGTTGTTCGAAAACATTAGTCTAAATGACTAAGTCCTATCATTCCCCACCCCTCCCTCATGGCTCCTAGGCACCGAGCGGGGAGAATGAAAGGGAAGCTATGAAGGTGGAGAGTAACAAATATAAGCAGGAGGCAACAGAACTAATCTAGCAGTTCTATGAGAATAAGCAGCAGTAATATAAGTATGAAAGACAGAACATGAAATATGTAACCTTAACTTATATGAAAACACATAAGCTAAAGGATCTTCTGCAAGGCTCCCATCGTATAAAATGTCCCATACCAATTTATACGATGGGGTGTCAGTTTACAAGCAAGCAATATTTATATACAGAATATAAACCTTAACTTATAAGCACGCTCACGCGAACTTATAAGCCAAGGGGTCGTTTTGTAGGGCCTATTGTATAAAGCATCCCATACCACTTTATACAATAGGTGTCAAGGGTTGATGCAATGATGATGCTATGACATGCAAATATGTGATGATGTGATCATGCAAGTGTAACTCACCCACCCAACTCTGTGCACACGGACCTTTAGTTCCCCCTTTCTAGAGCCTAACCTCCGAGGATACCTCCGTAGTGGTAAACGGAAGCGGTGGGTTGGGCATCGCCCACCTATAAACCGGTATCAGCACTACCAGTCAGACCTATCGTACGCCTCAATGCTGGTGCATTAAGCGGAGCTCCTGCGTACTATTGCCGGCTGACACACCAGACTTTTTTTGGCTAAGTGTAAAACCACACCTGCCGAGTCAACGTACTGGTGTCGGTGCGACAACCCTCCAATACCGAAGACCCACCACCTTATATCTTATACACATGTAATATTAATGTTTTATCTACCGAGCCAAAGCTTCCCGGACTATCCCGTCCGTCACAGCCAATAATCGAGCTAAAGCTCCCGGAACTATCCTGCCCATCACAAATATCTACCGAGCCATTGGCTCACTAGTCTACCCTGCCCTTTTCCACAACCACCGAGCCTACCGCCCGAACATCTTAGTCACCCTATCTTCCCGAGACACCGGGGTGTGTGAAAGTGAACCCCTAGTTATACTAGTTACTCTTTAACATTTATTATTCCTATGGTTTACATTAGCCCAAGACTTCCCAAGGCATACCCCGTGAAGGGTTCTCGAGGGCACTAGGAACTACGATGGGCTGAAGCCCAAAGCTCTCTTTCGCAAGGCACTTAATATTATTGATTTATACCCATGACCAATCCTCTCTTTTATTTCAGTGTGACTCCCTTAAGTGTGTTTAAGCTCTCCAAGCTAGCCTATTTCAGTTCTATATACTATATGCAGATCGTGTTAAGCTACATGATGCTCCCACTAGGGGGTACTCAATTTACTCATCCAATAGAACCAAAATAATTACTGGGAGTCTACCATTACATATTTAGACTAACTCTATAGTTTCATAATTTTCCTAATTATTTGGGCATTTAATCTAATTAACCTAAGACTCTGAATGCCCTACTTTGAACATGAAATGCACTTTTAAATCAGAAACAAATCACCACAAAATTATTATAAATACTAGGTAACATTTTTACAGAAAATCCAAGGTCTAAGAATTTTCAGAATTGTTTAGGCCCCAAATCCACAATTTAGAACATAAGGTCAATATTACCATTTTAAGAAACAAAGGCCAGCAATATTGTTCTAAAAATTATGTTAAAAATTCACTAAGACCATCATGGCCAAAAAACACTCTAGCAGTACTCTCCAAATTTTACAATTAATAGTAAACCCTAATTTAATTTTAAATCAATAATTCCATAGCCATTTGTTATTGAAGCAAGTACTGTTAAAACTCATCTAATAATTATAACAAAATTCCAGGAGATAAATAAAGACCCAAAACTAACCCTAACCAAGTTTTACAATTTTTCCAATATAAGAGGGGCTCTGAATCTAATTAAAAGTAATCTTCCAAATTTATAATTTTGTGAAGCAAGTACTATTTCTAGTCACCTAAAAATTATGCAAAAATTCTAGAGCCTGCAGATTGACATAGAACACTCACTGACCAAGTTTCAAAATTTTCATAGAAATATTGGGTTCCACATCTATTTTTGATCAGAAATCCACAATTTATAATTTATAAAACAAGTACTTAAATAATCATCTAAAAAATTTCAATAGATATACAAAGGGGACTAACATGATGTAAAACTTCCAAATATTAAATTTCACAACTTTTTAGTGGACAGAAATATCATACAAGCAAAATAAACATAAGGACACAGCTAGGGTTCAAAGGAAGTACTGATTTTATTAGTCCAAAAATTTCACCAAAATTATTTTAAGACTCTTTTTATCGGTGAAATACCCTGCCCAAGTTTCAAGTTATGGTGAAGTGTTTTGATTGCCTAAACCCAAATATTGGGCTTTGTTCCCTAAACTAGGATTAGGGATTTGAGGGGGTTAAAGGCTTACAAATTCAATAAAACTTCAACCAGAGGACCATAGCCACCTTAGGATCCCTTCCACCAAGTCTCAAGTCATTCAGAGGTCATTTGACCCCATGACCTTCAAACCCTATAAATCTCCAAAAAAAGGAGCCTACCTAGGGTTCTAGGGATACCTTACCACAAACCACCCCAATTCCCATTGGAGGGTGTTACATGCCATATAAAATCATTGGCCAAAATATCAGCCTCTGTTGAGGGGATTTGACCACTCAAACACCAAAAAGAGCACTTTGACCTAAATAATCCTATAAGGGTAAACCTAGGGTTGGGTCAATACCTAACTAAAACATCTTAAAATAAGATGAGATTTTTACCAGAGTCCTAACATTCCCTCTAATACCACCCACCCAAATTTGGGGGAGTTTTGAGATGTTTAGGACACCTAATTAATTTATTCATGGATTATTAAATTTTACAAAACTTCAAGAAAAATGTTCTCTAAAAATTCCCATTTTTAGATATTTTCTAGGTATAGGTAATAGTGACCACCACCAAAAAGTTCAAGTCATTTGGATGGCTGGATTGGTGGGGGCACTCACACCAATTTCAGATCAAGCCTATGTATAGACCCCACAAAAATGGGTGCTGCGGTCAAACCGCTTATTCAAATGGGTTGAAACAAATTTTAAAATACCGTAGACTTCACGGGCTACAACTTTGATATTGTCTATATTTTCTGTAAAAGGGCCTAAGTATTATAATATTTAATTTAATACAGCCTAGTAAACAGGGTAGAAAATACAAAAAATCAAAACTAAATATAAAATGATGCAGCATGAATCTTAAAGCAGATCAGAGGGATCCTTGTCATCTTCTTCCTCCAGCCAAGGGCTGGGATTGGCCGAACTTAGAGCTAATTCCAGCCATGTTTCCCGGCCACCCATCCACCTCCCTAGCCGGCCACCACCTCCACCACCTTCGTTGAGGTGGGGGCTATCGCCGGGCGGCGGAACGGCCGCCGGAGGGGAGGTTTCCCGCGATCCCGCAAGGTTGAAAATCCATGAAAATTTCAGAAAATCACTTCTCCAATCGGGATCAATTGAGCCCAATTTCTCTCCTAAAATATCTAAGGATCTAGTCCACGAAGAGTGGAGTAGAGAAGGACCTTATTGAAGGGTCGTTTCTTTGCCGGCCGCCGCGTCGCCATTACCGGTGGTGGAGCTTCTCATGCTCTGCAATAACACAGTAAAGTAGCTTGGTTTCTTCTGTTAAAGGGTGGAAACGTCTGCTAGGAGCCTAGGGAAGCTTTTAAGAGAGTGAAATGGGGGAGGAGAAGGGTCTAGCTTGATTGTCATCAATGGCCATTGAGGGGAATTTTCGGCCATAGAGAAAACCCGTTGAAATTCACCTCCCCTTGGTACCAATTCATTTGGAAACTTATAAAAACTGATAGGGGAGATGAATACTAAATAATTGGTGAAGGATGGAGGGGTGATTCACCTTTCCCACCATGAATTGCCTTCTTTTTCTCACTTTCTCTCTCCTCCATTAAAGGGTAAATGGAGCTTTCTCTCTCCTAGTCATCATGAACGAATTTGCTCATCTCCCTAGCCTATTGGAATCCCATCTATCCCACATGAACAATAAAAATGAGGTTTGCCCAAGTGGGTTTGGGTTTGGGATTGAGTTAGCCCATTTGAGCTAAGTTGACCTAACACTTGAATAGGATTGACCTTGGTCATTTTAACCTTTTGGGTTGACCCCAATGGGTCCTTGGTGACCCATTGGACTCTCCTAGGGTCTAGGTAGGTCTGAGTAGAGTTTACTTGGCACTTTGGAGGTCACATGACCCTTAGTAAGGGCACTTTGACCATTTTAGGGCTAGAGTTGACTTTGGTCAACATGACAATTTGGGTTGACCCCAAGGGGTCCTTGGTGACCCCTTGGATTCCCCTAAGGTCTAGGAAGGGTTGTGTAGGGTTAACTTTGCACCCTGAAGGTCACATTCCCCTTAGCTAGGGCACTTTGACCACTTTAGGGCAAGGGTTGACTTGGGTCAACTCAGGCTCTAGAGTTGACCCCAATTTATCTTTGGTGACCCATTGACCCCACTTTAGGTCTAGGAAGACCCTGGTAGGGTTATTTGGGCTTATTTGAGGCACATTGCCCTTAGTTAGGGAACCTTGCCCAATTTAGGCCTAGGATGGTCCTATGTCCACTTTGCCACTCTAAGTTGACTTCAATGGACCCTTAGGGCTGTAATGGACCTTCTAATGGTGTAGGGATATTGTGGTGGGGTCATGGAGTAATGTTTAAGCCCTATGGTCATACTAAACTAGTGTTTAGAATTCTACTATTTGCAGACCATGGTGATCTCCACCTTCATGCCTATGCTTACTTGGTCTTCTTGGGCTTCTTAGGGTTTTGTCATGACCTAGTCATGACAAAACAACTCTTAGGCGTCTAGCTAGAAATGGGATGTTACAAATCCTAATAAAAAAACAAAAATTTTGTCCTCGAAATTCAAGGTAGGCCTGCGGGGTTTCTACTGAGGGTAATTGCTTGTAACATCCCATAGGAAGTTGAATGTATACCTTACCCGGAGAGATTCGGGTACCTCCACTGCATTAGATTCGGTGGCTCCCAGGTATGCTCCTCCTTCCCATGGTTCGTCTATAGGACCTTGACTAGTGGGACCTTCTTACGTCGCAAGACCCGCACCGCTTTGTCATCTATCCTGACCGGCTCATCTTATTACCGATTGATCAAAATCTGCCGTGACATCTATACCAATAACCTACTATTCTTGTCGTAGTAGAGCCTTCCTAAGAGAGGATACATGGAAGACATCGTGTAAACCTGCTAACTCCGGCGGTAGCTCCGCCTGTAAGCCAAAGGGCGGATACGCTCCCAGATCCGATAACTCCCCATATTCCATGGACTGAGTTTCTTTTGCCCGCGTACCCGCGAGACTTCATGCACCAGACGTATCTTCAGGAATAATGGTCTCCCTCTTGAGACTCTACTTGGCAATGTCGCGCATCGTAATATTTGGTCGCTCTGCTCTGGGCCTCCAGCATCCAATCTTGAATTAGTCACACCTAGGTATCTGGGTTCTTCATAAATTCGAGTCGAGTGCCTTTGGATCCTCATCCTAGATCTATGACAGTGGAATCCTATACTTCCGCACGAGGGTGGAGAGCTGTAACACCCCTATCCGTCACATAGCATATAACAGTAGGTCCGGCCGGGGCCCGACGCCATATACTACGGACAGACCGGTTGGTTACGCGTTGAAACCATACAACTAATCAGAGCGTCCTACACAACACCTAGCGGAAGCAAATTTAATTAAGTTGCAAAAGAATAAGAACCCTGCCAAAAAGCATGAATGTCCACTACAACCCAGGAATGAGTACATACACAAAAGAGAACTGGCCTTAAGGCCTTACAATGTTCACTTAACAAAGTAGTGTCTTCCAAACCTCGGCACGCAGGCCGGCCACACATGAGTACAAGAGGTAAAACACTCAAAACAAGGCCTTCGAGGGCCAGCACAGCAACTTGGGCTTTAGCCCGCTATTTACCTCTCGGCTCCGCAGCACCTGCAAGCAACAACCCACCGCACGGTGGTAGACAAAGGCAACGGTCAGCAATGCTGACCAAATTATAACGATTCCGCCCCCAAACCGGGGCGGCAAAGCTTCTTCCCTGCACTTGTTAGCAAAACACACAACACAGCCAAACAAGCATCTCAACATAGGTGCACGCTCTCACGGCCGTACACCCCGTGCTCTCAGGGCACTTACTCGGCGAAGCCAGTCCGAACCCCGTCCGGTCCTCGACTCCACCACCACCCCCAGGATGGCAATCTTTGTGAGCATTTAGTCTTCTCAGCCGCAGCCTAGACTCGATCTCCAAATCTCAGTAAGTCCCACGTAAACTTTAGGTCGCTTTAACCGAGCAGGTGGAGCGGGTAGAGGGCTACTAGTCCGTTGCTCACTCCGCCACTGCCATTTGGCCCTTTGGCGCGGACTAAGCTTTCCCCAGTCCCAAATAACGATCAAACACGGTACTTAGCCCTGCTAAGTACCCGGTTGGCTCCCAGGCCACCGATATGACAGAACTACATATCCGTCCAAGATTTCCGGGTGCACCTCGGGTTTCATCCCCAAGGCTCCCTGCCGCAATCAAACATGATACATAGCCCCGCTATGTTCCCGGCTGGCACCCAGGCCACCGAGATGGCAGAACTTCGTTTCTGCCCAGATTTTCGGGTGCACCTCGGGGTTAATCCCCAAGATTCCCTGATGCATTCTACCGCATAGCAACCCGAAAACAACCACAACGCTCGGAGTCTTCTCCGGCTAAAATATGCATAGCAAAACATCACCGATCCGGAACACACGTCCGGGTAGGCTTCACACAACATGCCTATGTCCGTACTACGATTCCGGACTCTAACAAGGGGGACTTTACTTATCTACCCCAAGGAATACCACGATCTCGCCACACACTCGCGGGAGAGGGGTTTTCCCATGCAAAGGAAGAAGAGCTTCACATGCTCAAGAAGAGAATCGTTACCCTCGCATTTTTTCGCGGCGCCATGAAGATGTAGCCGGATGGAAAGCTTCGCCTCGCCCTTGCCTTCGAGGATCCGGACTCGGATCGCGAATCGGTGCTCCGGTGCTCCGCCGGCGGCCGGAATTTGGGCTCACACCACCAAAGGAGTTCTCCCCTCTCTCTAAGATGAAGAAAGAGAAACTCAAAGTGAAAATGAGGGTTTCTCCGCCCATTTCCCGACTAATAACCCCCCAGGAGCATCCCCCACCGTCGGATCCAGATCCAAGGGAACGAACGGCCGAGATTAGATCCAAAATCCCAAAAACTGGGCCGAACACGGCTTGACACACGGCCATGTGTCTGGCCGTGTAGCTCATTCGCCGATCGACACGGGTCTTGACACGCCGTGTTTGAGGCCGTGTGCCCCACACACGGCTTAAGACACGGCCGTGTGTCTCAGGCTGTGTCCTTCTCTGACTCGAGACTGCACAAAAACGCATTCGACCACTGAACACGGGTAGGCACACGGCCGTATGCCTGGCCGTGTGCCCCTGAGATGACCTCAAATCGAAAAGTGGTCAACATGAAAGTTGTAGATCTCGTCGAGACGAACAAAATTCATGTTGCCCATTTTTCCACCCGACACCGTTTTGACCCTCAAAATGGTGCCCGAACGCGATCATCTCCGAGGTTGGGGTCTTACAACTCCCTCCCCCTTAAGAGAATTTCGTCCCGAAATTAAGAACAGAGACTACACAAAATAAACATAACGAGTACCTGAGGGGAACAACTCGGGGTACTCCTCGCGCATTGCCTTCTCTCGCTCCCAAGAGAGCTCCTCGCGTCCGCAGTTATCCCAACGGACCTTCACCATTCTGATTTCCTTGTTCCGAAGCCGCTTGACTTCGAAATCCTCAATAGATATGGGCTTGACTTTCGTTGTCAACCCTTCCTCAACCGGCACCTGATCAACCGCGATCACTTGCGAAGGCTCTTGCACCGCCTTCCGCAACACAGAAATGTGGAACACATCATGTAAACCACCCAATTCCTCCGATAGCCTCAAACGGTAAGCCGCTTCGCCGACTCGCTCCAGAACCTCAAAAGGTCCAAGGTATCTTGGGCTCAGCTTCTTCAAGCGTCTCACCCGCGAAACCCCCTTGAACGGCTTCACTTTCAGATATACCCAATCGCCTACCGCGAACTCCACGTTCCGGTGCTTGGCATTGTAATACTTCGCTTGCCAGTCCTGAGCGATCAACAAGCGCTCCCGAATGATCCGCACTAACGAGGTAGCACTCTCCACCTCCTGCTTCTTGTACAACCTTGCCTCACCCGTTTCAAGCCATGATAACGGCGTGCGACACTTCCTACCATACAGGGCCTCGAAGGGCGCCATTTGTATACTCGCTTGGTAGCTGTTGTTGTACGCGAACTCCACCAAATAAAGGTGGTCTTCCCAATGCTTACCGAAATCCAGAACACACATGCGTAGCATGTCCTCCATCGTTCTATTGACCCTCTCGGTCTGCCCATCCGTCTGCGGATGGAAAGCTGTACTGAACTTTAACTTTGTCCCCAGCATCTGCTGCACCAACCTCCAATCATTTGACGTGAACCGCCCATCGCGATCACTCACAATGCTACGAGGCACTCCATGCAGCCTGACAATATTGTCAACGTACAACTTTGCCAATTTCTCCACTGGATCATCCTTCCTATGCGGAATGAAATGCGACACCTTAGTTAGCCGATCTACGATCACCCAGATGGCGTCGTTCACCTTCTGCGATCTTGGCAACCCGTGCACAAAGTCCGTGGATATATCGGCGAATTTCCACTCCGGTATAGGCAAGGACTTCAGAAATCCTCCCGGCTTTTGGCACTCCGCCTTCACCAAGGCGCACGTTTGGCATTTAGCCACGTACAACGCCACATCTTTCTTAAGCCCCGGCCACCAAAACAACTTTTTGAGATCACGATACATCTTCGTGCTCCCTGGGTGGATTGAGTACTTGGTATGATGAGCCTCGTACATCAACTCCGCCCGGAGGTTACCCCCACTTGGGACGCACAAACGATGATCCTTCCTTAATAACCCATCTTCTACCGAGAACTGGGAATTTGACCCATCCAAAGCGGCCTCCAGAAGCTCTTTCATGGAGTCATCTAACTCCAATGCCTGCTGAACCCGGTCAGCCAGGTCATACTGCACCTCTGTCCAGTTTAACATTGCTTTGGCGCTCGTCTGCTTGTCCACGCAACAGATCTCAAGCTCCTCCAACTCCCGCACTAGCCGCTCATCATGCACCGACAACTAGTTGGCTCGGGCGGGAGCCCTGCGGCTCAGCGCATCCACAACTGCGTTGCCCTTCCCGGGTACATAATGTATTTTGAAGGTGTAGTCCCCCAGGAACTCCATCCACCTCCTCTGCCTCAAATTGAGATCCTTTTGATCCAACAAGTATTTTAGGCTCTTGTGATCGGTGTATATGTCGACCCTTACTCCGTATAGGTAGTGCCTCCACAACTTGAGTGCAAATATCACGGCCGCCAACTCCAAGTCGTGCACCGGATAATTTCTTTCATGCACCTTTAGCTGACGCGATCCATACGCTATCACGCTGCCATGCTGCAACAACACGCAGCCCAAACCGCTACCCGAAGCGTCGCTATACACCTCAAAGCCCTCGGTCCCACTCGGCGAACTAAGCACTGGCGCCGTGGTCAACCGACTTTTCAGCTTTTCAAAAGCTTGCGCACACACATGCGCCCACACAAAACTTCGATCTTTCCTTGTCAAAGTCGTGAGAGGTAGTGCCATCCGCGAGAAGTTCTCCACGAAGTGCCTGTAATAGACGGCAAGCCACAGCAACTCCGGACTTCCTCTACCAAAGACAACACAGGCCACTCTCGTATCGCAACAATCTATGCCGGATCCACCGCAACACCTTCCCCACTAACTACGTGACCAAGGAATGCCACTGAGGATAACCAAAACTTGCCTTTGGAGAACTTTACGTATAGCTCGTTCCTCCTTAGCGTCTCCAAAACCAAACACAGGTGCTTGAGGCGATCTTCTTCGCACTGCGAGCACACCAATAGGTCGTCAATAAAGACGATCCCAACATGGTCTAAGTACTCCCTGAACGTTTTGTTCATCAAATCCATGAACACCGATGGCGCATTAGTCAGCCCGAACGGCATGACCGTAAACTCGAAATGCCCATATCTTGTGTTGAACGCTATCTTTGGGATAACACTTCCCTTGATTCTCATCTGATAGTAACCAGACTTAAGTTCCAACTTTAAGTACACCGATGACCCACCCAAATGATCAAACAGATCGCCAATACTTGGGATCGGGTACTTGATCTCTTTTAACGACTTGCTCAGTTCTTCATAAACAATTCAGAGCCGCAAACTCCCGTCCTTCTTCTACACGAAGAGGGCCGGTGTGCTCCAAGACGACAAACTTGGACGCACAAAACCTTGATCCATACGCTCTTCAAATTGAACTTTCAGTTCTGCCAACTCATTAGGCGTTAGCCTATGAGGAGAGCATGACCCAGATTTGGCACCTGGCGCCAGCTCACTCACGACATCGATTGCTCGCTACGGAGGGACTCCAGGGAAACACATCAGGAATATACCCGAGATACTACCCAATGTAGGCTCAGGCTTCAAAGCCTCCCATGATGGCAGTAACGACGCTTGCACGTCGAATCCCTGACCCCTAAACCGTAACCTTGCAACACAGAATCTCTTTTCACGCGCATTGAACATCCGTAACGCCACAACGCATCCAATTTGTCCTTTGCCATCGAAGAAGGTACTTCAATACATGATATAAACCCCTTGGACAAAAGGTGCGCGAATCTCCCGTATCGAACAATGCTCTCGCCAGATTGCTAATAATCCAAACAAAGCCTAGAACCTCCAGTCCTAAGCTAACACGCAAAACGGTGGCAGGTATAAGAAGCTAAATTGCTATCAATTACACCATACCTGTCTTCCCGACGGTTGGCCATACGGCCTCCTGCTGGCCAAGGCTGTCCATTCCCAGTTGGACTGGAGTAAACAGCGGTGTGACGAACGCCACCGCCTTTCCCTTCTCCTCAGATATTGCCCCTGACATCTCTTTGGACATTGGGCGTCCAAACCAACAATCCCGGGCATAGTGCCCCGGCTTTCCACACACAAAGCATTCATCCAGGGTTTGGACTGTAGTCGCTCCGGATGTGCTAGAGGAAGGGACTAGACCCGACCTCCTAGCCTTCTTGTAACACCTACGGTACCCAGATTTTGAAGTTGTCCGCTTCACCACCGAATCTTTTGCCACAGGATCTCCGACTGTTCCTGCCAAAACTTTCCTTGCCTTCTGAGCACTCTCCCAACACTCTCTAGCGAGGTGCCCTTTCTTGCCACAAGAATAACATTTGACGGTAGTTTGGGTAGTAGATGACCCAGCCTCTTCTCTCGTCATCTTTCGATACGCAGTCCTTATAGGATCTGTAAGGTTTGGTACCCTATTCACCAGTACTCGGTGGGTTTCCCCCAACTCCACTTCCAAAGCTCTGGCCGATTCCACCAAAGCTCGGAATCCCAATAACTTTGGTCCTAGCAGTAGGATACGCAACTCGCTGCGCAGACCGTTATAAAATCTATCCACTATAGATTGCTCGCTTTCTCATTCAAAGCCTGGGTAGCGCCTTACCATGAGGAACGTCTGCAAATATGCGTCCACCGAATGCGCTCCCAGCGCCACAGTTAGGCTCCTCTGCTGCTCTACATGACCCCCAAATGCCCTTTGCTCCAACATACCACCCGATGTTGGGGCCACCTCAGGGACAAATGGTTGCACATTACTCCCATGATGTGCATTGGTCACAGTGAACACCGCTTCAACCACCCTTCTTATGGTTTCCAAAGACGTAGGGGTCTCCGGCACGTCGCTGGGTGCAGTACTTTTCCCAGAAAGTGTGCATTCAGACTGCCACGCGCCACACTTGTACACCTACAATCGTACAGAACACCAATAAGGGACCGAACAAAATTGCAAAAAGCAATTATAGGAACACGCAGGTTCCCCAAACATGTGTATTTTCATTCCTAAGTGGACATTCATGGGTTCTTTTCATGTTATAACGATGACGCACATACATGTGCTAACCACCCCTTAAAGTGAATTCGTCCACGAATTCATTTAAGCTTGACCGAAACCAGTAGTCTGATACCAATTTGTAACACCCCTATCCGTCACATAGCATATAACAGTAGGTCCGGCCGGGGCCCGACGCCATATACTACGGACAGACCGGTTGGTTACGCGTTGAAACCATACAACTAATCAGAGCGTCCTACACAACACCTAGCGGAAGCAAATTTAATTAAGTTGCAAAAGAATAAGAACCCTGCCAAAAAGCATGAATGTCCACTACAACCCAGGAATGAGTACATACACAAAAGAGAACTGGCCTTAAGGCCTTACAATGTTCACTTAACAAAGTAGTGTCTTCCAAACCTCGGCACGCAGGTCGGCCACACATGAGTACAAGAGGTAAAACATTCAAAACAAGGCCTTCGAGGGCCAGCACAGCAACTTGGGCTTTAGCCCGCTATTTACCTCTCGGCTCCGCAGCACCTGCAAGCAACAACCCACCGCACTGTGGTAGACAAAGGCAACGGTCAGCAATGCTGACCAAATTATAACGATTCCGCCCCCAAACCGGGGCGGCAAAGCTTCTTCCCTGCACTTGTTAGCAAAACACACAACACAGCCAAACAAGCATCTCAACATAGGTGCACGCTCTCACGGCCGTACACCCCGTGCTCTCAGGGCACTTACTCGGCGAAGCCAGTCCGAACCCCGTCCGGTCCTCGACTCCACCACCACCCCCAGGATGGCAATCTTTGTGAGCATTTAGTCTTCTCAGCCGCAGCCTAGACTCGATCTCCAAATCTCAGTAAGTCCCACGTAAACTTTAGGTTGCTTTAACCGAGCAGGTGGAGCGGGTAGAGGGCTACTAGTCCATTGCTCACTCCGCCACTGCCATTTGGCCCTTTGGCGCGGACTAAGCTTTCCCCAGTCCCAAATAACGATCAAACACGGTACTTAGCCCTGCTAAGTACCCGGTTGGCTCCCAGGCCACCGATATGACAGAACTACATTTCCGTCCAAGATTTCCGGGTGCACCTCGGGTTTCATCCCCAAGGCTCCCTGCCGCAATCAAACATGATACATAGCCCCGCTATGTTCCCGGCTGGCACCCAGGCCACCGAGATGGCAGAACTTCGTTTCCGCCCAGATTTCCGGGTGCACCTCGGGGTTAATCCCCAAGATTCCCTGATGCATTCTACCCCATAGCAACCCGAAAACAACCACAACGCTCGGAGTCTTCTCCGGCTAAAATATGCATAGCAAAACATCACCGATCCGGAACACACGTCCGGGTAGGCTTCACACAACATGCCTATGTCCGTACTACGATTCCGGACTCTAACAAGGGGGACTTTACTTATCTACCCCAAGGAATACCACGATCTCGCCACACACTCGCGGGAGAGGGGTTTTCCCATGCAAAGGAAGAAGAGCTTCACATGCTCAAGAAGAGAATCGTTACCCTCGCATTTTTCCGCGGTGCCATGAAGATGTAGCCGGATGGAAAGCTTCGCCTCGCCCTTGCCTTCGAGGATCCGGACTCGGATCGCGAATCGGTGCTCCGGTGCTCCGCCGGCGGCCGGAATTTGGGCTCACACCACCAAAGGAGTTCTCCCCTCTCTCTAAGATGAAGAAAGAGAAACTCAAAGTGAAAATGAGGGTTTCTCCCCCCATTTCCCGACTAATAACCCCCCAGGAGCATCCCCCACCGTCGGATCCAGATCCAAGGGAACGAACGGCCGAGATTAGATCCAAAATCCCAAAAACTGGGCCGAACACGGCTTGACACACGGCCGTGTGTCTGGCCGTGTAGCTCATTCGCCGATCGACACGGGTCTTGACATGCCGTGTTCGAGGCCGTGTGCCCCACACACGGCTTGAGACACGGCCGTGTGTCTCAGGCCGTGTCCTTCTCTGACTCGAGACTGCACAAAAACGCATTCGACCACTGAACACGGGTAGGCACACGGCCGTGTGCCTGGCCGTGTGCCCCTGAGATGACCTCAAATCGAAAAGTGGTCAACATGAAAGTTGTAGATCTCGTCGAGACGAACAAAATTCATGTTGCCCATTTTTCCACCCGACACCGTTTTGACCCTCAAAACGGTGCCCGAACGCGATCATCTCCGAGGTTGGGGTCTTACAAGAGCTGTGTTGAATGTAGGCCGATAGTCCAGATAAGCCTGGACTGATCCTCTCTCCTTGGACGTACACCATTCATTCTGATTTGACACGGTCATCTTGAGCACACCCTGGTAACGAACAAATACTCACAAATCTTATGAAAAACCCATGGTAGTTTTCTTCCGGGTCTGGGTGACATTAGATACTTCAGCCAGTCTCTCCTCGATGTTCCCTTTATACTTGTGCCCGGAGTGGGGACGAGGAATCCTGTGTATGAAAATCCCTAATTATACCCTCGAACATCTACTCCAACTTGGGCAGTGTCTGTAATAGTTCCCCAAAAACTCTTTCACATAGCCTATATCAACCGACGGACCTTATCGTGCATCACCAAACCCATGACACCTTTCTTCACTCCAGGAGTACATGTTCTAAGATACACCATACTTCCGATGATACAACATAACGATTAAATTTTTACCTTCTCAGATATTCTGAATCTTGTTACCCGTCATCTAATTTTATATGATAATAGTTTATCCTCGTAATTACTGCGTCTTATTACCATGTCATTGTCTTGGTAATGCTACAGGTAAACATTCCAAACATGTTTTTACAAAATCTTATCTTTGCCCGAATAACGTCAAATTATATCGACTTCAACCTCACTATGTTTGTTATGCCACATTCTCTAAATTAGGTCTAAGGAAACTCAATTCAATACTAATTTGCCCAATAAACAAAGGACAAGTCCCCAATAAACAAAAGATAAGCCCCCAATAAACAAAAGATAAGCCCCTACCTACCTTGGGCTAAGTATCTTTGATATTACCCTGTTATATCTGTCCTAGCTGGGTGCACAATCCCTTGGGCATCAATCTTCAACTTGGGGTTCCACCCTGAAACTCATCAATATACTCCATACTTTAAACTCTACGAGTCACATTTACGATGACCTTATCGGAGTCAAAATGTTCCCAATCCCAAATGAGTATCTTCCGAACAAGAATTACTATCCAACCCTCAGTGTTTGTATCGGTTTATAAGCAAGCAATATTTATATACAGAATATAAACCTTAACTTATAAGCACGCTCACGTGAACTTATAAGCCAAGGGGTTGTTTTGTAGGGCCTATTGTATAAAGCATCCCATACCACTTTATACAATAGGTGTTAGGGGGGTATGCAATGATGATGCTATGACATGCAAATATGCGATGATGTGATCATGCAAGTGCAACTCACCCACCCAACTCTGTGCACACAGACCTTTAGTTCCCCCTTTCTGGAGCCTAACCTCCAGGATACCTCCGTAGTGGCAAACGGAAGCGGTGGGTTGGTCCTCGCCCACCTTTAAACCGGTATCAGCACTACCAGTTAGACCTATCGTACGCCTCAACGCTGGTGCATTAAGTGGAGCTCCTGTATTGTAACACCCCTATCCGTCGCATAGCATATAGCAGTAGGTCCGGTCGAGGCCCGACGCCATATACTACGGACAGACCGGTTGGTTACGCGTTGAAACCATACAACCAATCACCAACGTCCTACACAGAGTCATTCTAGCGGAAGCAATTTCTTAAGTTGCACAAACAAAAGAACCCTGCCAAGCAAGAATGTTCACTACTAGATAAAATAGGAATGATTAATACAAAGTATCGGTCTTATGGCCTTACAATAGTTCCCTCATACAAGAGTGTCATTCATACTATGGCTCGCAGGCCGGCCATACATGAGATAAACAGAAAACATAAAAAGTTAGGCCTTCGAGGGCCAGCACCGCAACATGGGCTTTAGCCCGCTATTTCCCGCTCGGCTCCGCAGCACCTGCAAGCCACAATCCACCGCCCAGGGGTAAACAAAAGCAATGGTCAGCTATGCTGACCAAATTATAATGATTCCGTCCCCGTAATCGGGGCGGCGATGCTCTTTCCCTGAACTTTATTAGTATAGCATCAATATAGTGTAAACACACTTCAACACAGGCGTAGGCTCGCACGGCTACACACCTCATGCACACAGGGCACATTCACGGCAAGCCGGCCAACTTCACGTCAATTCAAGCCATAGACGTTCTCGTTCCACCACCGCCCCTTGGACGGCCAACCATATGAGCATTTTGTCTTCTTGGCCTTGGTCACGACAATTTAAGCCATAGACCGCCGAAGACCCTCATCCATGCAAATGGTTCCACCAAACGACATAGATCGGGTACAGTTCCGCCTGACCCGTGCTCATATCGCAACGGCAAGTTAAGCCATATGCGCAGGTCAAGACTCACCGAGTCCCGTTTCCACCACAATAATCACATAACCCGGTTATGTTCACGTTGGCTCACCGGCCACCATGTTGGCAAAACCCGCTTTTGCCCAGTTTTTCGAGTGCATCTTGGAGTTAATCTCTAAGGCTCCCTTCTGCAATCTACCACATAAAAAACCAGAAAAATGCCCAAACACCCGGAGTCTTCCCCGGTTCATATGCAATGCAACATCACCGATCCGGCTCTACTAGTCCTGATAGGCTTCACACATAATACCTATGTCTGTTTTCGCATACGGACTCTATACAAGGGGGACTTAACATATCTACCCCAAGGAACGCTCCAACTCTTCGCTCACTCGCGAGAGAGGGCTTCCTATGCAAAGGGAAAAAGGGCTTCACATGCCCAAGGATGAGAAATCGTTACCCTTGCATTCTTCCGCGGCGCCATGAAAATCAACGCAGATGAAAAGTACCGCAATCTCCTTGCCTCCGCAGATCCGAAGACGGCTCGCGATTTGGAGCTCCAAAGCCCCGCCGGTGACCGGATCTAGCTTCTCCTTCCACATCCAAGCTCTCTCCTCTCTCTAACTTTAGAAAGAGAGTCAACCAAGGGAAATGAGGGATTCTAAACCCTATTCCCGGACTTAAGCCCCTCATGACCAATCCAAGCCATCGGATCCCAAGACAAGAAAACGGACGGCCACGATTAGGCCTAAAATACAAAATCTGGGGCCGAACACGGGTTGCAACACGGCCGTGTGTATGGCCGTGTCACCCATTCGCCGTCTCGACCGACTCGATAACCTGCACACAGCCTTATACACGGCCTCTGACACGCCCGTGTCACATACGACACGCCCGTGTCACGACCCGTGTCACGACCCGTATCACGCCCCGTATGCAACGGCCAACATTCTTTTCTCGAGAAGGACACGGCCAGCGACACGGCACTCGACATGCCCGTGTCACAAGTGACACGCCCGTGTCTATGCCCGTGTCGTGGCCCGTACACAACTGCCAACATTTGTTTCCTGAGGAGGACACGGCCTGCGACACGGCACCCGACACGCCTGTGTCACATGTGACACGCCCGTGTCTGTGCCCGTGTCATGACCCGTGTACATGACTCAGAAAACTCCCAAGTGTGGCACGCCCGTGTCACGCCCGTGTCACGCCAGTGACACGCCCGTGACACCTGCTCCAAGTCCCAGACTTGGCTTAAAATGTCACCCATCCCTCCTTTGAGTTTCGGGGTGTTACAACTCTCTCCCCCTTAAAAGAATTTCGCCCACGAAATTTACTAAAGGAAAACCATAGGAACTTAAAACTTTTAACGGTACCTGAGCGGAATAACTCCGGGTACTCCTCCAGCATAGTTTGCTCCCGCTCCCAAGAGAGTTCCTCCCGACCGCAATTGTCCCACCGGACCTTGACCATCCGGATCTCCTTATTACGAAGCCTCTTGACCTCAGAGTCTTCGATACGAACGGGCTTGACCCTATTCGTCAACCTTCGTCCACTGGTACTTGATCCACTGCGATCACTAGCGAAGGCTCTTGCACCGCCTTCCGCAACACAGAGATGTGGAACACATAGTGTAGCCCACTCAACTCCACCGATAGCTTCAAACGGTATGCTGCTTCGCCGACTCGCTCCAGAACCTCAAAAGGTCCAAGGTATCTCGGGCTCAGCTTCTTCAAGCGTCTCACCCGCGAAACCCCCTTGAACGGCTTCACTTTCAAGTATACCCAATCGCCTACCGCGAACTCCACGTTTCGGTGCTTGGCATTGTAATACTTCGCCTGCCTGTCCTGAGCGATCAACAAGCGCTTCCAAATGATCCGTACCAACGATGTAGCACTCTCCACCTCATGCTTCTTGTACAACCTTGCCTCACCCGCTTCTAACCAAGACAACGACGTGCGACACATTCTACCGTATAGGGCCTCAAAGGGCGCCATTTGGATACTTGCCTGGTAGCTGTTGTTGTACGCGAACTCCACCAAATACAGGTGGTCCTCCCAATGCATCCCGAAGTCTAGAACACTCATACGGAGCATGTCCTCCATCGTTTTATTGACTCTCTCGGTCTGCCCATCCGTCTGCGGATGGAAGGCTGTGTTGAACTTCAACTTCGTCCCCAGCATCTGTTGCACCAACCTCCAATCATTGGACATGAAACGCCCATCGCGATCACTCACAATGCTGCGAGGCACACCATGCAATCTAACTATATTGTCCACATATAGCTTCGCCAACTTCTCCACCGAGTCGTCCTTCCTATGCGGAATGAAATGCGACACCTTAGTTAACCGATCTACGATCACCCAGATGGCGTCGTTCCCCTTCTGCGACCTTGGCAACCCATGCACAAAGTCCATAGATATGTCGTCGAACTTCCACACTGGTATAGGCAAGGACTTCAGAAATCCTCCCGGCTTTTGGCACTCCGCCTTCACCAAGGCGCATGTTTGGCACTTAGCCACAAACAACGCTACGTCTTTCTTAAGCCCCGGCCACCAAAACAGCTTCTTGAGGTCACGGTACATCTTTGTGCTCCTTGGGTGGATCGAGTACTTGGTATGATGAGCCTCGTACATCAACTCTGCCCGTAGGTTACTCCCGCTTGGGACGCACAACCGATGATCCTTCCTTAACAACCCATCTTCCACTGAAAATTGGGAATTTGACCCATACAACGCTGCCTCCATAAGCTCCTTTATGGAGTCATCTAACTCCAATGCCTGCCGAACTCGGTCAGCCAGGTCATACTGAACCTCTATCCAGTTCAATATTGCTTTGGCGCTCGTCTGCTTGTCAACACAGCAGATTTCAAGCTCCTCCAACTCCCGTATCAGCCGCTCATCATGCACCGACAACCAGTTGGCTTGGGCGGGAGCCCTGCGACTCAACGCATCGGCAACCGCATTGCCCTCCCTGGTACATAATGTATCTTGAAGGTGTAGTCCCCTAGGAACTCCATCCACATCCTCTGCCTCATGTTAAGATCCTTCTGATCCAACAGGTATTTCAGGCTCTTGTGATCGGTGTAAATATCGACCCTTACGCCATATAGGTAGTGCCTCCACAGCTTAAGAGCAAATATCACGGCCGCCAACTCCAAGTCGTGGACCGGATAGTTCCTTTCATGCACTTTCAGCTGACGCGATCCATAAGCTATCACGCTCCCATGCTGCAATAGCACACAGCCCAACCCACTACCCGAGGCGTCACTATAAACCTCGAAGCCATTGGTCCCACTCGGCGAACTAAGCACTGGCGCCGTGGTCAACCGTCTCTTCAGCTCCTCAAAAGCTTGCATGCACTCCTACGTCCACAAGAATCTCTGATCTTTCCTTGTCAACTTCGTGAGAGGTAGCGCTATCCGCGAGAAGTTCTCTACGAAGCGCCTGTAATATCCGGCAAGCCCGAGAAAACTACGGACTTCCGTCACAGAAGACAACGCAGGCCACTCCCGTATCGCAACGATCTTTGCCGGATCCACCGCTATACCTTCCCCACTAACAATGTGACCAAGGAACGCTACTGAGGGTAGCCAGAACTTGCACTTGGAGAATTTTGCATATAGCTCATTCCTCCTCAAAGTCTCCAACACCAGATGCAAGTGCTTGAAGTGATCTTCTTCGCACTGCGAGTACACCAATAAATCGTCAATAAAGACGATCACAAAGCGGTCCAGGAAATCTCGGAACGTCATGTTCATCAAGTCCATAAACACTAAAGGCGCATTCGTCAGTCCAAACGGCATGACCGTGAACTCGAAATGCCCATACCTTGTGCTGAACGCCGTCTTCGAGATATCACACTCCCTGATCCTCAACTGATAGTACCCCGACTTCAAGTCCAACTTAGAATATACCGATGATCCGACTAACTGATCGAACAGATCATTAATCCTTGGGATCGGGTACTTGTTTTTCTCCATCAGCTTGTTCAACTCTCTGTAGTCGATACACAACCGCATACTCCCATCCTTCTTCTTAACGAAGAGTACCAGTGCGCTCCAAGGCGACGAGCTTGGACGTACATAACCTTGCTCCATCAGCTCCTCTAGCTGAACTTTCAACTCTGCCATCTCCTTAGGCGCCAACCTATATGGAGCACGTGACACCGGTTTGGCCCCCGGTACGAGATCGATGGTGAAATCAATCTCCCGCTACGGTGGGGTTCCGGGAAGAATATCCGGGAACACATCGGGGTATTCACAAACCACGGGGATGATATCCAACATGGACTTTGGCTCCACAGCCCCCACTATTACGAAGAACAGCTCTGCACCAGCACGAACTGCCTTTACCACCTGAAGAGCAGACATCAGCGTCTTGCTCGACCCCTTGAGTCCCTCGAATGTTGTCCCCCTCCTAACACCCAGCTTGACCTCCTTCCGGTCGCAGTCAATCCAAGCTTTCTGCTCCGAAAGCCAATCCATCCCAAAGATAATGTTGAACTCTACTAGCGGCAGCAATGACGCTAGCAAGTCGAACTCTTGGCTCCCAATGTGAACCTTTACGGCGCACACTCTGTCCGCACGCATCGAGCACCCATTCGGTAGCACAATATCCAACTTGTCCTTCGCCATCGAAGAAGGGACTCCGATGCACGATATAAAATTTTCGGGCAAGAAGGAGTGTGAAGCTCCCGTATCGAACAGTGCCCGTGCCGGACTATCGCTAATCAAAACAAAGCCTATGCAAACCATATTAGGCTAACAAGCAATAAACAACAGTATCTAAGTTAACTTGCTATAAATTAACTTGTACCTGTCACCACATCCGCTTGTTTAATTGCCTCCTGCTGCCCCAAGTTGTAGACTCTAGGCTGAGTCGGAGTATAGTGGCACGCGGTTGACTCCACCGCCTTTCCCTTCTCTTCGTAAGTAGCTCCTTGTTTTCTATCGGACTTTGGGCATCCGCTCCAAAAATCGCGGGCAAAGTGCCCCGTCTTTCCACATGTGAAACAAGCGCCCGGGGTTCGATTGGTAGTTACCCCCGAGGCACCTGTAGAAGAAGCTGGACCTGACGTCCTAGCGTTCTTGTAGAATCTTCGTTAGCCCGACTTCGACGTAGTCGACGCTTTGAACTCTGATTTCTTCCCACTAGATTCCTTCTTAGCTTGCACATTTCTCATGTCCTTCTCCAAGGACCGGGCCGAGTTGACCAAGGTTAGGAAACCCTGCACCATGGGCCCTGACAGTAGCAACCTCAGCTCATCTCTTAACCCTTCATAGAAGCGGTTAGTCTTTCGCTCCTCATCGGCAAAGGTAGCGCTAGCATATCTCCCCAATCGAGTAAACTCGTGGAGGTACTCATCTACAGTGCTATCTCCTTGCACCAACTTTTGGAACTTGTTCTCTAGTGCGATCCTCTACGCTGTGGGGAGATATCAAGCCATGAACAGTCTAGAAAATTCGTCCATAGATACTTCGGCCAACGGCCTTCCCCTTAACTAGTGTAGCTCTAGACCTTCCCACCATAACCTTGCGTCCCCATCCAATAGGAACGTCGCTATTGTGGTCTTCTGCCACTCTTCCGTTTCTGTCGCTATCATCACCCTATTGACTCTTGAGAACCAATCTTCAGCCTGGGTCAGGGTTCCCGTTCCCTAGAACATCGGTGGGTGGAAGCCCATCACATGCTTAAGCAGTCTCTGAGTTGCTCTTCGAGGCAACTCCGGCTCCACCTCCACCTGCTCAACCCTTCTAGGCTCCGCTGTTTGGAGCGGCACTTGCTCCTCCGCAGGAGCAGGCTGCTGCACCTGCCTTGCAGGTTGCGCATTAATCATCACCATGACAGCTTCTGCCACCAACGTAATGGTCTAGGCAGATGGAGGTGTTGCAGGCGCTTCACTTGGCGCACTGCTTGCCTCAGAACCTAGCCGTTCTGACGGCCCAGCACCACTTCTGGTCACCTATAATCGTGCAAAACACCGATAAGCGACCAAATATTATTGCAAACAACAATTATAGGAACACGCTGGTTCCTCAAACATGTGTATTTTCATACCTAAGTGGACATTCATGGGTTCTTTTCTTGTAATAACGATGACGCACACACATGTGCTCACCACCCCTTAAAGTGAATTCGCCCACGAATTCATTTAAGTTTGACCGAAACCAGTAGTCTGATACCAATTGGTAACACCCATATCTGCCGCATAGCATATAGTAGTAGGTCCGGCCGGGGCCCGACGCCATATACTACGGACAGACCGGTTTGTTACGCGTTGAAACCATACAACCAATCACAAACATCCTACACAGAGTCATTCTAGCGGAAGCAATTCTTAAGTTGCACAAACAAAAGAACCCTGTCAAGCACGAATGTCCACTACTAGATAAAATAGGAATGATTAATACAAAGTACCGGCCTTATGGCCTTACAATAGTTCCCTCATACAAGAGTGTCTTTCAACTTTGGCTCGCAGGCCGGCCATACATGAGATAAATGGAAAACATAAGAAGTTAGGCCTTCGAGGGCCAGCACCGCAACATGGGCTTTAGCCCGCTATTTCCCGCTCGGCTCCGCAGCACCTGCAAGCCACAATCCACCGCCCTGTGGTAAAAAAAAGCAACGGTCAGCTATGCTGACCAAATTATAACGATCCCGCCCCCGTAATCGGGGCGGCGATGCTCTTTCCCTACACTTTATTAGTATAGCATCAATATAGTGTAAACACACTTCAACACAGGCGTAGGCTCGCACGGCCTCACACCTCGTGCACACAGGGCACATTCACGGCGAACCGGCCAACGTCACGTCAATTCAAGCCATAGACGTTCCCGTTCCACCACCGCCCCTTGGACGGCCAACCATATGAGCATTTTGTCTTCTTGGCCTTGGTCACGACAATTTAAGCCATAGACCGCCAAAGACCCTCATCCATGCCAACGGTTCCACCAAACGACATAGATCGGGTACAGTTCCGCCTGACCCGTGCTCATATCGCAACGGCAATTTAAGCCATATGCGCAGGTCAAGACTCACCGAGTCCCGTTTCCACCACAATAATCACATAACCTGGTTATGTTCACGTTGGCTCCCCGGCAACCATGTTGGCAAAACCCGCTTTTGCTCAGTTTTCCGGGTGCACCTTGGAGTTAATCTCCAAGGCTCCCTGCTGCAATCTACCACGTAGAAAACCCGAAAAACGCCCAAACACCCGGAGTCTTCCCCGGTTCATATGCAATGCAACATCACCGATCCGGCTCTACTAGTCCGGATAGGCTTCACATACAATGCCTATGCCCGTTTTCGCATACGGACTCTATACAAGGGGGACTTTACATATCTACCCCAAGGAACGCTCCAACTCTTCGCTCACTCGCGAGAGAGGGATTCCTATGCAAAGGGAAAAAGGGCTTCACATGCCCAAGGATGAGAAATCGTTACCCTGGCATTCTTCCGCAGCGCCATGAAAATCTACGCGGATGAAAAGCACTGCAATCTCCTTGCCTCTGCGGATCCGAAGACGGCTCGCGATTTGGAGCTCTGAAGCCCAGCCGGTGACCGGATCTAGCTTCTCCTTCCACCTCCAAGCTCTCTCCTCTCTCTAACTTTAGAAAGAGAGTCAACCAAGGGAAATGAGGGATTCTAAACCCTATTCCCGGACTTAAGCCCCTCAGGACCAATCCCAGCCATCGGATCCCAAGACAAGAAAACGGACGGCCACGATTAGGTCTAAAATACAAAATCTGGGGCCGAACACGGGTTGCAACACGGCCGTATGCATGGCCGTGTCACCCATTCGCCGTCTCGACCGACTCGATAACCAGCACACGGCCTTAGACACGGCCTCCGACACGCCCGTGTCGCATGCGGCACGGCCGTGTCACGGCCCGTGTCACTCCCCGTGTGCAACGACCAACATTCTTTTCCAGAGAAGGACACGGCCTGCGATACGGCACTCGACATGCCCGTGTCACAAGTGACACGCCCGTGTCTGTGCCCGTGTCATGGCCTGTACACAACTACCAACATTTGTTTCCTGAGGAGGACACGACCTGCGACACGGCACCCGACACGCCCGTGTCACATGTGATACGCCCGTATCATGACCCGTTTACATGGCTCAGAAAACTCCCAAGTGTGGCACGCCCGTGTCATGCCCGTGTCACGCCCGTGACACGTCCGTGACACCTGCTCCAAGTCCTAGACTTGGCTTAAAACGTCACCCGTCCCTCCTTTGAGTTTCGGGGTGTTACATGCGTACTATTGCCGGCTGGCGCACTGGACTTTATTTTGCTAAGTGTAAAACCACACCTGTCGAGTCAACGTACTGGTGTCTGTGCGATGACCCTCTAATACCGAAGACCCGCCACCTTATATTTTATGCACATGCAATATTAATGTATTAACCACCGAGCCAAAGCTCCCCGGACTATCTCGTCCATCACAGCCAACAATCGAGCCAAAGCTCCCCGGGCTATCCTGCCCATCACAAATATCTATCGAGCCATTGGCTTACTAGGATACCCTGCCCTTTTCCACAACCAACGAGCCTACCGCCCGAACATCCTAGTCACCCTAACTTCTCGAGACACCGGGGTGTGTGAATGTGAACCCCTAGTTATACTAGTTACTCTTTAACATTTATTATTCCTATGGTTTACATTAGCCCAGGACTGCCTAAGGCATACCCCGTGAAGGGTTCTCGAGGGCACTAGGAACTACGATGGGCTGAAGCCCAAAGATCCCTTTCGCAAGGAACTTAATATTATTGATTTCTACCCATGACCAATAATCTTTTTTATTTCAGTGTGACTCCTCTAAGTGTGTTTAAGCTCTCTGAGCTAGCCTATTTCAGTTCTATGTACTATATACAGACCGTGCTAAGCTACATGATGCTCCCACTAGGGGTTACTCCATTTACTCATCCAACAGAACCAAAACAATTACTGGGAGTCTACCTAACCTATTTAGACTAACTCTAGAGTTTCATAATTTTCCTAATTATTTGGGCATTTAATCTAATTAACCTAATACTTCGAATGCCCTACTTTGAACATGAAATGCACTTTTAAATCAGAAACAGATCACCACAAAATTAAGATAAATACTAGGTAACATTTCCACAACAAATCCAAGGTCTAAGAATTTTCAGAATTATTTAGGGCTCAAATCAACAATTTAGAACATAAAGTCAATATTACCATTTTAAGAAGCAAAGGCCAGCAATATTGTTCTAAAAATTATGATAATAATTCAGTAAGACCATCATGGCCTAAAAACACTTTAGAGGTTCTCTCCCAATTTTTCAGTGAACAGTAACCCCTAATTTAATTTTAAATCAATAATTCCATAGCCATTTGTTATTGAAGCAAGTACTGTAAAAATTCATCTAATAATTATAACAAAATTCCAGGAGATAGATAATGATGAAAAACTAACCCTAACCAAGTTTTACATTTTTGCTAATAAAAGAGAGGCTCTTAATCTAATTAAAAGTAATCTTCCAAATTTATAACTTTGTGAAGTAAGTACTATTTCTAGTCACCTAAAAATTATGAGAAAATTCCAGAGCCTACACATTGACATAGAACACTCACTGACCAAGTTTAAAAATTTTCTTAGTAATATTGGGTTCCACATCTATTTTTGATCAGAAATCCACAATTCATAATTTATAAAACAAGTACTTAAATAATCATCTAAAAATTTCAATAGAAATACAGAGGGGACTAACATGATGTAAAACTTCCAAATACTAAATTTCATAACTTTTCAGTAGACAGAAATATGATACAAGCAAAATAAACTAAAGGACATAGCTAGGGTTATAAAGGAAGTATAGTTTTTATTAGTCCAAAAATTCCACCAAAATTATTTTAGGACTTTTTTTATCAGATAAATATCCTGCCAAAGTTTCAAGTTATGGTGAGGTGTTTTGATTGCCTAAACCCAAATATTAGGCTTTGTGCCCTAAACTAGGATTAGGGATTTGAGGGGGTTAAAGGCTTCAAAATTCAATAAAAATTCAACCAAATGACCATAGCCACCCTAGGATCCCTTCCACCAAGTCTAAGGTCATTTCAGGGTCATTTGACCCCATGACCTTCAAACCCTAAAAATTTCCACAAAAGGAGCCTACCCTAGGGTTCTTGGGCTACCCTACCCCAAACCACCCCAAATCCCATTGGAGGGCATTACATGCCATATAAAATCAGTGGCCAATATATTAGCCTCTCTTGAGGGGATTTGACCTCTCAAACACCAAAAAGAGCACTTTGACCTAAATAATCCTATAAGGGTAAACCTAGGGTTGGATGAATACCTAATCAAAACATCTCCAACTGAGATGAGATTTTTACCAGAGCCCTAAAATTCCCTCTAAGACCACCCACCCAAATTTGGGGGAGTTTTTAGATGTTTAGGACACCTCATAAATTTATTCATGGATTATTAAGTTTTTACAAAAAACTATAGAAAACAGTTCACCAAAAATTCCCATTTTTCGATATGTTCTAGGGATAGGTAAGAGTGATGCACATCCATAATTTAAAGTCATTTTGATTGATGTATTAGTGGGGGCACTCAAACCAAGTTCTGGTCAAGCCTATGTATAGACCCCATCAAAATGGGTGTTGTGGTCAAACCATTTACCCAAATGGGTTCAAACAAATTTTAAAATAAACTAGACTTCGCGGGCTACAACTTTTATATTGGCAATATTTTCTGTAGTAGGGCCTAAGTATTTTTAATATTTAATTTAATACAGCCTAGTAAACAGGGCAGAAAATACAAAAAATCAAAAATAAATATAAAATGATGCAGCACGAATCTTAAAGCAGATCAGAGGGATCCTGGTCATCTTCTTCCTCCAACCAAGGGAGGGGATTGGCCGAACCTGGAGCTAATTCCAGCCATGTTTCCCGGCCACCCATCAACCTCCCTGGCCGGCCACCACCGCCACCACCTTCGTTGAGGTGGGGGCTATCGCCGGGCGGCGGTACGGCCGCCGGAGGGGCTGTTTTCGGCGATCCCGCAAGGTTGAAAATCCATGAAAATTTCAGAAAATATCTTATCCAATCGGGCTCAATTGAGCCCGATTTCTCTCCTAAAATATCTTAGGATCTAGCCCACGAAGATAGGAGTAGAGGAGGACCTTACTGAAGGGATGTTTCCTTGTCGGCTGTCGCGTCGCCATTACCGGTGGTGGAGCTTCTCATGCTCTGAAACAACACAGTGAAGTAGCTTGGTTTCTTATGTTAAAGGGTGGAAACGTCTTCTAGGAGCCTAGGGAAGCTTTTAAGAGAGTGAAATGGTGGAGGAGAAGGGTCTAGCTTGATGGCCATCAATGGCCATTAAGGGGAATTTTCGGCCTTAGAGAAAACCCCTTGAAATTCACCTCCCCTTGGTACCAATTCGTTTGGAAACTCCTAAAAACATATAGGGGAGATGAATACTAATTAATTGGTTAAGAATGGAGGGGTGATTCATCTTCCCCACCATAATGGCCTTCTTTTTCTCACTTTTTCTCTCCTCCATTAAAGGGCAAATGGAGCTTTCTCTCTCCTAGTCATCATGAACGAATTTGCTCATCTCCCTAGCCTATTGGCATCCCATCTATCCCACATGAACAATAAAAATGAGGTTAGCCGAAGTGGGTTTGGGTTTGGGTCTGGGCTTGAGTTAGCCTAATTGAGCTAAGTTTACCTAATACTTGAATAGTGTTGACCTTGGTCATTTTGACTTTTTGGGTTGACCCCAATGAGTCCTTGGTGACCCATTGGACTCCCCTATGGTCTAGGTAGGTCTGGGTAGAGTTTACTTGGCACTTTGGAGGTCACGTGACTCTTAGTAAGGGCACTTTGATCATTTTAGGGCTAGAGTTGACTTTGGTCAACATGACCATTTGGGTTGATCCCAAGGGGTCCTTGGTGACCCCTTGGCTTCCCCTAAGGTCTAGCAAGGGTTGTGTAGGGTTAAATTTTCTCCCTGAAGGTCGCTTGACCCTTAGCTAGGGCACTTTGACCACTTTAGGGCAAGGGTTGACTTGGGTCAACTAAGGCTCTAGAGTTGACCCCAATCGATCTTTGTTGAACCATTGACCCCACTTTAGGTCTAGGAAGACCCTGGTAGGGTTAGTTGGGCTTATTAGAGGCACATTGCCCTTAGTTAGGGCACCTTGCCCAAATTAGGCCTAGGATGGTCCTATGTCAACTTGGTCACTCTGGGTTGACTTCAATGGACCCTTAGGGCTCTAATGGACCTTCCAATGGTTTAGGGATATTGTGATGGGGTCATGGAGTCATGTTGAAGCCCTATGGTCATCGTAAACTAGTGTTTAGAATTCTACTATTTGCAGACCATGGTGATCTCCACCTTCATGCCTAAGTTCACTTGGTCTTCTTGGGCTTCTTAGGGTTTTGTCATGACCTAGTCATGACAAAACCACTCCTAGGGGTCTAGCTATAAATTGGATTTTATAACACTGGTGAGGAAAAGACGACCAGCAATAACAGCAGAAAACTAGCAACCACCAACCGTAGCCACTTAATCGGCTACTGCTCCAAACCTGAGGCATTCCAAAGAATAGAATACCTCAATAAGAATATACAAGGGGTAAAAGAGAAACATTACAAAATAATTAGAAGAAATCAAAATAATGCAGGCTTGCAGGTTGACACCACTCAATCTCCACCATAGAAAATAAACCCAACAAAGTTATAAAAGGTGGTGGCCGGATTTTGTGGAGAAGGGAGAGGGGTTGGCGGCTATGGTTGGTGGCCGGGTTGGGTTAAGATAGGGGAGGGGTTGGCGGTTTTGAGGAGGGCCTCGGTTTTGAGGAGGGCCTCGGTTTTGTTGAAGGAGGGGTGGTGGCCGGGTTAGTTAGGGGCGGAGGTGGCCGGCGGCTTGGGGGTGTTGTTGAAGAGGGGCTCGGGTTAGAGGGAGGAGTGGTGGTCAGCTTTGGGATGGCAAGGAGAAGAGGAGGAGGAATATAGAATAGGGAGAAGGCGAGGGGAAGTGGCCTGCGGCCAAGAATATGAGAGGAGGAGGGAGTTCAGCCATGAGGAAGAAGAGAGGGGAATTCTCAAGTTTAGATTTTGGTTTCAAATATTCTTATTCAATTCCTAAAATATGAAACATACATGCCTATTTATAGGCCACACCACTCAATCTCCACCATAGAAAATTAACCCACTCATGATGGCAATTTGCACCCATCATGATATAATAATTACAAAAATTAAGAACATTAAATAAAGATAACAATTGATGGTTATAAGCACCCATCATACATGAAATGAAAAATAACATTGCGACATAAAATACCAAACATAGAAATGAATTATTAATTAATAATAATTTATTATTAATTATTATTAATTAATAATATATAGGTTTGCATTCAGGATGGCTATTATGGCGATGCTCCACATGGTCATCCGCAAGCATGCCGTTGCCGTCTTCAAAATGTTATGGGCCGTCGTCTCCATCAATCCTCCCCTGCTCAAAAGTACTCATCACCGATGAGTGGGTCTGAATGTACCAGTGCAGGAGAGGTTCATCCACAAGAAACACGTAGCAGTAAACATCCCCACTTGGAGAAGAGAACACAATAACATGGAGTATCCTGTAATGCAAAAAGTTTGACCTGGGGACCCTTGGAAAAACATTAGGCAATAAAGGAAGATAAGTTTCTACATCAACTACCAATGTACCTCTAGTGAAGACCGATGAAGAGAGCGATCCAGGCACAAACTCACCACCCAAACCATAAGAGAGCAAGGTGGAACCAAATGGACAGGCAGATAATTCAAGTGGTGGAGAGACATATAGCGTTAAATCAGAAACATTAAAAATAGGGGTATTACCCCAAATAGTGGAAAGCTTCAAATGATATGTGTATTCTCTTAATTTCATTACTATCCAAAAAAGGTCTAGCTCACCAACTCGCCAACTTTCTATAGTGCCTGAAGGCAACCGTTCAGGGACGAGACGCACCAAAATTAAATCGCAAATCAAATAGTGAGACGCTCTTCTATGTAAACTAGCATGAAATTGAAAAAATATAATTTGTATGGCTAGCGCTTCACTACTGTGCTTATAAAATTTTTGAACATGAGAGGCATAAACTAGTGCGAGTTGACTTGGATTATCAGACAGTTGAAATGAAATCAAGTCAAAAGGCACATCTGCTTTAAATCCGTGCACGATCTCATTCGGCGAGCAACAAGCATATAAATAATCATAAGACGCAACTATATAAAGTAATTTATTACAAGTGCGCCTGAATATCTCGCTACCATGTGGTGTGAACCCATGCACTATGTGATTCAACCCAAATACAGAGGATAAAGGAGTTAAGTTCGGAGGTACGGGAGCCTTAAAATCAAAAATGATTTTCATAGGTTTCAAAGTTGCAGTCCTAATTTTATAATTAATATAATCACTCCTGGCAAGAAAATATGCCAAGGGAAATCGCTCAGCATAAATACTAAAAGAGTTGAGTGCTCCTAGGTGTGACAACAGATGCGAGCGATACAACTCATATGGCCTAACCGTGGTCACTAACGGGTGGAAAAAGGGGTCATCAAATGGCGGTGGGTAAATCCGTGGGAACGGGTGTGGTATATAGGTGTGTGAAAGAGACACCACATCCAGTGTCACAATAGCCAAAGACTCACAAACATACGAAGATGGAACCATAGCCGGACACACAGAGAAATGAGTAGTCAAATGTGTCGCATAGTCAGATCTACGCGGAGTGGTGAACAAACTAAAAACTAGCACACTTAACTTGTTGATATCTAAGCGCTGAGACAACGCCAAAGTAGGAACTAATATAGTGGGCATATCACAAAAACTCAGTCTAGGCCTACCGACTTCACTACCTAAAATATCTACACATGCGGGCACAAAAATAGGAAGAAGGGTCGGTGAAATCAAACCCGGTAAACCCAAATCAGAATTAATTTTATCTATCGATGCTAACATCACTGAACTCTCAACCGGGGATAAAACTAAAGAATAATCCAATAATACCACTTCCTCGTCTATAATTTCTTCTGACATACTAGTCAAGTCATCTACTTCAGAATCAGTAATGGTCTCGGAAATGGGCAAAATCGAACCCGATGGAAATTTTAATTCAGGTGGAACTACAAACAAATATGATATCATTAAATAACTATTGTTCGGGTTCGCAACTCTAACATCATCCAAACATAACCCTTTCACATATGGTAAGTCTTCCCAATCAATTGGAACCTCCTTTAAGTCCGAGTAATCACTAATAATAGGGAAATCCTCACTCACATGCTCCTCAAACTACTCAGATATTTCATCAGTAGGTTTAATCGTAGGCTCTAACACGACAGGGATCATAGTTTGGAGAGGGATCTAAATATTAGAGTGATCAGTCACAACGCTAGTAGGGCTAATAATAGACAACGTACTATTCTCACATATCAAAATGTAGTCATCCCATACATCATCGGGTAAATCACTAGGGATTCCTTCACTTTTAGAATCATCAGACTCATCGGGCACTATCGTATATGAAGGAGTACTCTCACCAAGCTGGTCATCTTCAGAATCCAGAGTTAATATATCAACATCAGCATCTTCAGGATCAAGAGATACCACATCTACATCAGCATCCTCATGGGTATAAGTTGTAATGCCCTTATTTTTTTCCGATAATTATTTAATTATCATGGTGACGTCATTATGACGTAAGGGCGTTACGCTTTCGTGAGTTGACGGCGTGTCGCCGTTGGTGCATTTTTGTGTCCGTTAGGTCTAGCAAACAAAATTTTGGGATTTGTAGCGAAAGTGTGAGATTTTATGTTAGAAAATTAGATTAATTAATTTCTGACTTGCTCGTCAAATTTCATTATGATCCGTGCATTATTGGATCATCGGCGCATTTTTGAAGTTTTTATAGAATTACGTTCGCCGTAGACTTTGGAAATTTATATCTTGAGATCGACTTATAGGATTTTGATTTCGACCTCGTTGTTGGGTTCGTAGTGTTGGCATTCACCTACGGTGTGAATTTCATTGAATTTGAGGCGCGTTTTGCCCTTTGTTTCGAGTTAGCCATTTTTATTATTAAAGTATTATATCATTATAATATCCGGAAAAAAATATACAGAACAATTTATAAAAATGAATGGCACTGTTCATCCATCATTTGATGCCATTTTATTTTCATTTCTATCGGCTTACCTCTGTAGAGCCTGTAGGTCTAGCGCTTCCCCCTAATTGGTAATTAGATACCAAAATTAGTGATGTTAATAATATCATTTATAGTTAGCATTTTATTTCCTATAAGTTTTATACTCCTTCTCTTCTCCCCTATTTATCTCGCCCGAACCAGAGCTGCTGAAAAAGGAGGAGAGCCATATTTCGAATCGCCACCGACGAAGCACCGATGCTCGAAATCGCAAACCGAACATAGATCTGGAATGCTCTCGATGAGGGATTCACATACGTGGTGAGTATCTCGCCTTTCGTCGATGTTTAGCGTTAGGGTTTTTCAGCCCTAATCTCTGGTTAGTCTATTTTCTTATAGATTTCATTTCCTCGTTCTTTCTCTTAGACCGATCCGCAGCGTGGAGCTTTTTGGTGGACGTTTTTGGGCGATTTTAAGGCAAGTGGTGTTCTTCCCCTTGCTTTTCCCCCTTTATGCTCTTTTCATTTGATCTTGAAGGTATAAGTGTGTAGGATCTTGTGTGGTTACCCTTGGAAATGTTAGTGTAGTATAGCTTGTAGAAAACTTGTCAAAAGTATGGGTATCAAAAACCTTGTCGCTTTCCGATGTAGCTCCGTAGCCGGAAGCCTCGTTGCCTCCCATCGTGTAATATGTGTGTTTTATCTCTAATTTTTTTTCATAATGTATGGATTGACTCATCGAATGATGAGGTAAGTTGATGCTTCGTCGTGAGCTTTGTTAATCATTTTAGGGTATGTTGTGGACTTTGGAAAAACTTTGTTGTGAAAGTCTCGGAGTCTTGTCGCGCCCTTTTGCGTTGTCACGTCATTTGACTGAGTGAATTACTTCATTATTATAAAATGTTCTATGTAAGTCTTGTTGCTTTCCATTGGAAGTTTAGTATGTCGGAAGTCTTGTTCTCTTCTGTCGTTTTTTTGTATTTGCAATGTTTAGATCGTCGCATTGTCTTAACCAAGTTAATTACTTCGTTGATTACTCGTGTAATATGTACCGCTGGATTACAACTTGTCGGGAGCCTTGTCGTCTTCAGTTGATGAATCGTGTTGTCGGAAGCCTTGCCGCTTCCTTTGATATTGTCATTATGATAAAATCCTTGTTGCCTTCCGTTGAAGTATAGTTTTGTCGGAATCCTTGTCGCTTTCCGCCGTTTGGTTTATTTGTGGTGTCGTTTAGATCACTATGTTGATTTGATAATGTATCCTGTTATGATCGGATATTTTATCGTTAACATCGCCAAATCATTGGTGTATGCCTTGGGTCTTGAGAAATGTTGTTGTTGTGTTTGAACTGTGGGTTGTGCGCGTCGAGGTCTTCCCCGGCTTTATGCCTTATTGTTGTTTGACTTAGAAAATATTGTGGTTAAGGCCTTGGAGTTCTGCTAGGCAAATTTGTGTCTTTGTGTCAATCATATGCTATAAACGGCGCCATGCGCGCTTAGCCGGGTCATTGCAAGAAAAAGGTTTGTTCTTGGTCAGCTTGTTAGTCAGAGTTTTTTTGGTTGATGCATATATAAGCATACTTATATATATAATAAAATATATGATATTTGATGGACTGTTGGTAGGTAGTGGATAAAAGACCGCCACCTCAGTGCCTTACTTTTGATGGTTTGTTTTATGGACTATTGGTTTGTAGTGGATAAAGGACCGCCACCTCAGTTTCTTGTTGTTTGTGGGTCTCACACCCAGGCTTTGCCCGATGTTTTGATGCCATTTGGAGCTGATCAGTCTCGCTTAAATTAAACTTAAAAGCTATAAAATGAAAGAATATATATATATACATTGCCTTACTCCCCGTCGTGTGCCTGGTTACATTGTGCAGCATAGTTAGTGCTATATGCCTCTTCTGTTGTTTTTACTGACTGTTTTGTTGTTAGCTGTTTAACCTGGCACCCTTCTGCCGAAAGTTTTGTTGCTGCTTCTGTTTTCTTTCTGCACCACTTTTAACTTATTTCTGAGGTGTTCTTTTTTTTTGAATGCCTCAGGTTCAGAGCAGTAGCAGGTTGTACGAATAGAGTCCTGTGTTTCAGTGCTGCGAGATGTAGCAGCATCTTGCTTCTTCTCCTCTTATCTTGAGGTAGTTGTTTTTCAGTCTGTTTAAACTTGTTTTCCTATGTGTTTTGGCAGTTTGTTGGCCCCCTTAGTGCTTGTTTCCATTATTTTCGTACTTGCTAGTTTCTGCTGTTACTTAGTGTTATTTATACACTTGCTCTCTAGGAAGGTTTTATGCTAGGGTGCATGTTAGTTACTTTAAAATATAAAAAAGCTCCATTGTGATATAAAGACATAGCATATCTTTCAATCAAAAATCATATTATTTTAAAGCGTTACAAAACTACCTTTCTACTTATATATAAATTATAAGTCACACATATATGCATAGATAGCTGAGTCTTCATATTCATATAGGATATTAAATAAATCAAACTTAGTATTTTCTGCTGCGTAAACCTATACCTTTGTTTGTAGACTAGTTTGTCCACCAGACCGAGGGACACGGTCAGTAAAACTTAAAATATAAATTATGTTTTTAAACTAATTTACACGTCTCTTTTGTTAAGTAAACGAAAGGATTGGTTTGCCTGGGCGTCTGCAGTTATCCCCTGCATGACGTGTCATCACGGCGCGTATTTTCTCTAACTCTGATGTATTATTTAATATGGAGAAAATGCGGGTTGTGACAGTTGGTATCAGAGGGAGGTTCTGTGAAAAAGGTAGTTGGGTGGTTTGGCGAGTGAGCCGAACGACTGCTACCCTAAGCAGAACCTTGAGCGATCATTTCATTGCATACACACACCGATATTTCATCAGTAGATCTTGATGGAAGCATGAACACTACACTCATAGCACAAAAAAGAAGTATACGGGACATATTATGTGGTATGGGATGCATAAATATGTGTTTGTATATGGATCCACCATAGGAGGTGACATGTGACGGTTATGTACTATGGGATGCATAACCATCATCACATGGATGCCCATTAGCACGTTTTATTTTTTGTTACATACAATGTTATGTAGTATGGGATGCATAACATTGTATGTGTACGCCGCTTATAACATGCATTAAGGCCTTTTTTTAGAATGCATAACACTGCATACATATCATATCATTGCATAAGCACACGTGCCAAGTTAAAGATCTACAGGATGACATATGTACACACATGATTTGAAATATAAATTTAAGACATCATGCATTCATATTGTAGGCACAAGTTAGAAGCATTACATCATTTCCTGATTTCCCAGAGCAAGGTAATATCTAGAGCAAGTATCTGTTCGTTTCCGATCTGATTTGAGTCTGTTCATTCCTGATCTGATTCGAGTCAGTATATTCGAGTTTGCTAGCTTAAGTGTCTTAATATAGGTCCTTGATGAGTCCGTTGTTTGTATTGGTAGAAGGTGACTTCGAAGCGTTTTGTTATGGGGTTGATTTTCTAGGTTGAGGGTGAGTCTCTGAGTCCTCATATTGAATCGATGTTAGGTGAACTACATCAGAGCGTTGAAACTCTGTCAGGGAAGTTGCTCATAATACAGGCACAGTTACAGACATTACTTGCTGCCATCTTGTTATAGAAGTCCACTGTGTAGTTTCTCGTGATGGTTGAGTACGAGTGTGAGATCAGTAAATCGATTAGTTTCGCTCCTGAGTCGATAACTGTTGAGGAGTGCTAGGATTAAAATTTCTTGGGTGATCTCAGGTTAGACCCCAATCCAGTTATTATCTTCCTCGATATTTTGATGTCTATTCAGCTATTTATGTGTGCGACTTATGGGAAGGTTAAGATAAATAACCGATAAGCACATGTTCTTTGATTCTGGTACTATCCTCTTGTACGTGGTTAGGATTCTTATAGATTGTTATCGCTTGACTCCCAATCGAGTTAGTGATTTGTTTCGTGCTAATTTTTATCTCTGATGAATTGGTTGTGTCGAACTAAGGTATCCATAGTTGTCTCATCCCTTGGATTTTATTTATGAAGTGTGTCGATGGAAAGTGCAAGATTTGGAAGATTCCAGAGCGATTTTGGACATGGATTGGACGCCTAGTTTGACATTATGGACCGATGCGAGGATGTGCATCTGGTTTTCTTGGTTGTAATTAACCAACCCTTGATTGTGTTTAGAAATCCACATCAATATTCTTCGGTTATTTCGTGGTGTGTGCTCGTAGATTTTTAGATTCTCGCTGCGAATATTTTCTCGTGTCTGTTCTGGAAACTGCTCTTGGTGAGCTGCGTGTTATGTGGCGTGGGAGTTTCAAGGTGTTTCCCCGGTTAGTCTTCCCAGTCTCCCCTCTTGGGAGAGAGGTAAAACTTATTTTAGATCTTGAGCCAGATACTTGTCTTTTGTGAGAGCACCTAACTGTAAGAACCTGCGTAAGCTGGAAGAGTTTCATATTTAGCTAAATAAATTGTTATACTGTGACTTTGTTGGGCTAAATTCTATGCCCTTGAAGATTACGAACGAATTACAAAGAGCCGAATGAGGTGACTATCGAGATAAATGTCTACCCCCTCAATTAGATGATTTGTTAAATCAGTTGCGAGATAGTTTCGTATATTCGAGGTTTGGCCTTCGTCTGGGCTTTTATCTGTGAAGGATTTGAGAGTCAAATGTTCTGTGGACTGCCTTTCATCTCCATTTTGGGCTTTAATTTGAGATCTTAATGATGAATTTTGATTTAGAGAATGCCCTCTCTGCCATCATGATTTGATGAATATAATGTTAAGAGGATTTCTTGACCACCTTGTGGCCATCTTCTTTGGGAAATGTTTTGATATACTCTAAGTGTGCATAGGAGCGTGTTGAGTATTCTGAGATTTGTGCAGTATAGGTTAAGAGAGTATGGTTCTATTTGCCGAGATAAGCAGTTGAAATATTTGGCTGTCGTAATTTCCTTTTTGGTCACAACATTAATAGGGTTGGGATTTTTGACAGACTTAATGAAGATCGTTGCAGTGATTGAGCTAGAAGAGATTTATTATGTCTAAGGAAATGAGGAATTTTAGTAGTATTGAAACGATGATATACAAGGCTCGTGAAATGATTAATCGCGTCCCTGATCTGGTTTATGTAGAAAAATTTGATATTTAGTTGAGGATGAGTTGTACGTTGAGCCTAGGTATGTCATGATACAAAAGAAAAAAACATGATCGCATATGATTTAAGGTAATTGAGATTATATGAAGAGAACCATCATGCGTATAACTTGGAAATTTCAAAGATGTTCTATACCTATATGTTTTGGAGACTATTTGGTTTGGCGCATTGTGTAAATTTTTTTTTTGCGAACCATAAGAGCTTGGAGTATATCTTCACACAAAAGGAATTGAATCTGTGCCATAGAGAATGGATAAAATATATTGCGAACTTTGACATTGACGTTCGTTACCACTTAGATTTTACTAGGATGTATAGATAATTGAAATAAATTATTTGATGTTATGAGTTGGATTGGTTGTTCGTTGAGGTTTCCCCGAAAGCACAAATTCGGTGTGAGTTATAGTGAATAGATGGAAAAAAATTTCCCATATTATTTAATTTTGATTGATTGGTTACTCGATGGAGAAAATAATAGAACCATATTGGTATGAGGTTGTGAGGTTTCTTAGTAAACCTTGGAGTTTTGTGTCGAGGCAAATCTGTAAGTTTTTGTCACGTTCTGGCTGAGTTGCAAGAAGTTTGGGGTTGTGACCTTAGGGGTTTATCCGTTAATCTGCAGACCGGTGGTAGGCCAAAGAGAATGTTGTTCAGGCTTAAAAGGAAGAGTTTTTCTGTAGTGGCGTCTTGGGTGCGCCTGGTTGGGTTAGCCCAGGTCAGTCCATGTTAGTGCATCGATGTGCCTGCTTGTAGACTGGAATTGCCTGTTTTTTTCCTGTTGATCATGATGTATTTCACGTGAGCCAGTTGTGATGGTGCGTTCCTGGAGTTGTTATATCCTTGAATCGGTGCACCGATGGCAGCCTAATCCCTTGTAGGTCGAGTAGTTCGCCCATATTCTGGCCGCAAGGTTAAGTGTTGGGTGTTGATCTTATCCTCAACTGTTATCTTAATCTTCTTGGTTCGTATTCCATAGAGCGAGCTTTAGCTTTTCTATCCCTTGCCTTTATGTTTTGATGTGCGTTTTAAGTTTCAGGATGAAACTTCTTTTTAGGGAGGGTGACTGTAATGCCCCTGAATTTTTTTCGATAATTATTTAATTATCATGATGACGTCATTATGACGTAAGGGCGTTACGTTTCTGTGAGTTGAGGGCGCGTCGCCGTTGGTGCATTTTCACGTCCGTTAGGTCTAGCAAACCAAATTTTGGGATTTGCATCGAAAGTGTGAGATTTTATGTTAGAAAATTAGATTAATTTATTTATTACTTGCTCGTCTAATTTCATTACGATCCGTGTGTTATTGGAGCATCGGCGCATTTTTGAAGTTTTTATAGAATTACGTTCGCCGTATACTTTGGAAATTTATATCTTGAGATCGACTTATAGGATTTTGATTTCGACTTCGTTGTTGGGTTCGTAGCATTGGCATTCACCTACGGTGCGAATTTCGTTGAATTTGACACGCGTTTGGCCCTTTATTTTGAGTTAGCCATTTTAATTATTAAAGTATTATATCATTATAATATCTGGAAAAACAAATATATACAGAACAATTTATAAAAACTAATGGCACTATTCATCCATCATTTGACGCCATTTTATTTTCATTTCTATCGGCTTACCTCTATAGAGCCTGTAGGTCTAGCGCTTCCCCCTCATTGGTAATTAAATACCAAAATTAGTGATGTTAATAATATCATTAATAGTTAGCATTTTAGTTCCTATAATTTATATACTCCTCTTCTCCCCTATTTATCTCGCCCGAACCAGAGCCGCTGAAAAGAAGGAGAGCCATATTTCGAATCGCCGCCGACGGAGCACCGATGCTCGAAAACGCAAACCGAACATATATCTGGAATGCTCTCGACGAGGGATTCACATACGTAATGAGCATCTTGCCTTTCATCGATGTTTAGCGTTAGGGTTTTTCGGCCCTAACCTCTGTTTAGTCTATTTTCTTGTAGATTTCGTTTCCTCGTTCTTTCTCTTGGACCGATGCGCAACGTGGAACTTTTTGGTGGACGTTTTTGGGAGATTTTAAGGCAAGTTGTGTTCTTCCCCTTGATCTTACACCTTTACGCTCTTTTCATTTTATCTTGATGGTATAAGTGCGTAGGATCTTGTGTGGTTACCCTTGGAAATGTTAGTGTAGTATAGCTTGTAGAAAACTTGTCAAAAGTATGGGTATCAAAAATCTTGTCGCTTTCCGACGGAGTTCCGTAGCCGGAAGCCTCGTTGCCTCCCGTCGTGTAATATGTGAGTTTTATCTCTAATTTTTTTTCGTAATGTATGGATTGACTCATCGAATGACGAGGTAAGTTGATGTTTCGTCGTGAGCTTTGTTAATCATTTTCGGGTATGCTGTGGACTTGGGAAAAACTTTGTTGTGAAAGTCTCGGAGTCTTGCCGCGCCCTTTTGCATTGTCACGTTTGACTAAGTGAATTACTTCGTTATTATAAAATATTTTAGGTAAGTCTTGTTGCTTTCCATTGGAAGTTTAGTACGTTGGAAGTCTTGTTCTCTTCTGTTGTGTTGTTGTCTTTGTAATGTTTAGATCATCGCGTTGTCTTGACCAAGTTAATTGCTTCGTTGATTACTCGTGTAATATGTATCGCTGGATTACAACTTGTCGGGAGCCTTGTCGTCTTCCGTTGATGAATCGCATTGTTGGAAGCCTTGCCGCTTCCTTTGATATTGTCATTATAATGAAATCCTTGTTTCCTTCCGTTGAAGTATAGTTTTGTCGGAATCCTTATCGCTTTCCGTCGTTTGGTTTATTTTTGGTGTCGTTTAGATCATTATGTTGATTTGATCATGTATCCTGTTATGATCGGATATTTTGTCGTTAACATCGTCAAATCATCGGTGTATGCCTTGGGTCTTGAGAAATGTTGTTGTTGTGTTTGAACTGTGGGTTGTGCGTGTCGAGGTCTTCCCCGGCTTCGTTCCTTATTGTTGTTTGACTTAGAAAATATTGTGGTTAAGGCCTTAGAGTTCTGCTAGGCAAATTTGTGTCTTTATGTCAATCATATGCTATTAACGGCGCCATGCGCGCTTAGCCGGGTTATTGCAAGAAAAAGGTTTGTTCTTGGTCAGCTTGTTAGTCAGAGTTCTTTTTGGTTGATGCATATATAAGCATACTTATATATATAATAAAATATATGATATTTGATGGACTGGTTGTAGGTAATGGATAAAGGAGCACCACCTCAGTGCCTTACTTTTGATGGTTTGTTTTATGGACTATTGGTAGGCATTGGATAAAGGACCGCCACCTCAGTTTCTTGTTGTTTGTGAGTCTCACACCCAGGCTTTGCCCGATGTTTTGATGTCATTTGGAGCTGATCAGTCTCACTTAAATTAAACTTAAAAGCTATAAAATAAAAGAATATATATATACATTGCCTTACTCCCCGTCGCGTTCCTTGTTACATTGTGCAGAATAGTTAGTGCTATATGCCTCTTCTGTTGTTTTTACTGACTGTTTTGTTGGTAGCTGTTTCGCCTGGCACCCTTCTGCCGAAAGGTTTGTTGTTGCTTCTGTTTTCTTTTCGCACCAATTGTAACTTGTTTCTGATGTGATCTTTTTTTTGAATGCCCCAGGTTCAGAGCAGTAGCAAGTTGTTTGAATAGAGTCCTGTGTTTTAGTGCTGCGAGTTATAGCAGCATCTTGCTTCTTCTCCTCTTATCTTGAGGTAGTTGTTTTTCAGACTGTTTAAACTTGTTTTCCTTTGTGTTGTGGAAGTTTGTTGGCCCCCTTAGTGCTTGTTTCCATTATTTTAGTACTTGCTAGTTTCTGCTGTTACTTAGTGCTATTTATACACTTGCTCTCTGGGAAGGTTTTATGCTAGGGTGCATGTTAGTTACTTTAAAATATAAAAAAGCTGCATTGTGATATAAAGACATAGCATATCTTTCAATCAAAAATCAAATTATTTTAAAGCGTTACAAAACTACCTTTCTACTTATATATAAATTAGAAGTCACATATATATGCATAGATTACTAAGTCTTCATATTCATACAGGATATTAAATAAATCAAACTTAGTATTTTCCGCTGCGTAAACCAATACCTTTATTTGTGGACTAGTTGATCCACCAGACCGAGGGACACGGTCAATAAAACTTAAAATATAAATTATATTTTTAAACTAATTTACACGTCTCTTTTCTTAAGTAAACGAAAGGATTGGTTTTCTTGGGCGTCTATAGTTGTCCCCTGCACAGTATGGCATCACGGCGCGTATTTTCTCTAACTCTAATGTATTATTTAATACAGAGAAAATGCAGGTTGTGACATCAGTCACTATATCAGTGAGCTTAGACGTCGAGGTTAAAGGAGGCATAACCCTAGTAGTAACATTTTTCGATTCTGAAACATAGGGTCTAGACTGCATATTTTCCCTAGGAGTGGAATTAAGCACACTACGTGTAGTCCTATCATTGTGGGGAAATGATCTAACATGAGGCATAGGGTAACTCTTATGAATAGCTACGGGTCTAGCTCCACAACGATACTCACTCACAGGCTTGGTGTTAGTAGTGTGGAGATAGACGGGATCAAATTGATCCGTTAGTAGGATACGTATTGCCGACCAAGCATATTGATACCTACCAACACGACGTTCTTTGTTTAGTCAAAATACGCGGGCTCGACCTACAAATCAATCTCGGGCTATGTTAACATTTTGGTGGTCGTCCCATACATGGCACTTAAAATAATTTTCTAATCCCTTAAGCCAGTCTCTAAAAATTTGGGGATACCCTAAACTGTCATAAGTAGGATAAATTTGGTGTGCCATAGGGGTGTGTTTAGCCATATACTTAGCATTTGAATAGTCTAACCGGGCAGCATACAAGTCATATGCCATTTAGTGAGAACCGGAGAGGAAACTCACCCGGAACTAGTGCACATGCAATGAGAAATTAACCTGGCCCTATTTAATTTCCCAAGATGCAATTGTTCCCGCTAATTACTTAAAATACAAATGTATATTTTTTTTATTTTCTTGCTGGAAATAATATGAAGATTATTAAAAAAAAAAATTGATTTTTTTGCTGAAAAAATAAAAATATAGGCCACTATTTGCAGACCAAAATTAAAAATTTATAAAGATTTAAGAAAATAATGACTTAATAAAATAAAATAAAAATTTGATTTCTTACTAATAAAATGATAGAGAATTTCCAAAAAAAAAATTTTGAAATTTGAGAAAAATGGAAAAGTTTAGGCCACTATTTGCAGATAAAAAATTTAAAAATTGATTTTTTTTATGTTGTGCAATGAACGTGCAAGGTGCGTGTCGGTGCTCAAAGCAAAAGGGGGAGGGGCCAATTAGGAAATTGACGTGAACCTCCCTTTGATACCAAATTGATGCATGCTTTCAGGTTGATAGCGAAATATATCTACGGGCTAGCACGCTTATCTCTCTACGATCCAAATCCTATAACCACATAACTGTTCTATGCCATACCACGTTATTAATTCTATCAATTATATGCTACCGTACGGGTAGCCAAACCGATTAGGATCGAACAAGGGCTATGGGCCAATGTTCTTTCCGGCTAAAGGGACCCACACGGTCCGAACAAGCGGTGTTATACAAAAAGAGATCTACCAAATAAAAGATGATTCGGAATAGGTAGATCTCTCCCAACAAAAGAAAATGAAGGTTCGCCAAACCTTTTCGAAAATTAAATTAATCAAGATAAACACAAAGAAATTCAAAGAAATTCCACGAATTAATTAACGCTTCAAAATTTCACGCTAAGAATATCCACCATATGATTATCTCAGGAAAGAAATACACGAGAGTGGAAATTTTCGTTACCCAACCAAAATGGATGATTCCGGTGTCGTGGATCGTTCTTCAATGGCTCCATCGGAGTCATGCCGGTTTGAGAGAAACTCATCCGCCTTTGTCGCGTCATGCCGGAGTTGGAATTCCCAATGAAGAAATCTTCTAGTTTAGGCAATATATATCTATATCTGGCAGGAGAGAGAAAAGGTGGTAGGTATGGGGTCTAGTTATGAAAGGTGGTGGCCGAATTTTGTGTTCTAGGGAGAGGGGTTGGCGGCTAGGGTTAGTGGACGGGTTGGGTAAAGATGGGGGAGGGGTTGGCGGTTTTGAGGAGGGGCTCGGGTTTGTTTATGGAGGGGTGGTGGCCGGGTTAGTTAGAGGAGGAGGTGGATGGCGGCTTGGGGGTGTTATTGAAGAGGGGCTCGGGTTAGAGGGAGGAGTGGTGGTCAGCTTTGGTATGGCAAGGAGAAGAGGAGGAGGAATATAGAATAGGGAGGAGGAGAGGGGAAGTGGCCGACGACCAGGACTTTGAGAGGAGGAGAAAGTTCAGCCAAGGGGAAGAAGAGAGGGGAATTCTCAAGTTTATGTTTTGGTTTCAAATATTCTTCTTCAATTCCCAAAATATGAAACATACATGCCTATATATAGTCTACATCACTCAATCTCCACCATAGAAAATTAACCCACTTATGATGGCTATTTGCACCCATCATGACAAAACAATTATAATAATTATGAACATGAAGTAAAAATAACAATTGATGGTTATAAGCACCCATCATACATAAAATGAAAAATAACATTGCGACATAAAATACCAAACATAGAAATGAATTATTAATTAATAATAATTTATTATTAATTATTATTAATTAATAATATATAGGTTTGCGTTCAGGACGGCTGTTATGGAGACGCTCCACATAGTCGTCCGCAAGCATGCCGTCGCCATCTTCAAAATGTTGTGGGCCGTCATCTCCATCACAAAAGGGGTTAACAACCCCAACCACAGGAAAGCTGCAAAACCAACATAAAAGAGAAAAAAACAGTTATGATTTATTAACTTAAAAAGTCCAAGAGTAAGGACATTGTACCAATTGCGAAACGAAACCATGCTTCGAGAATATCTACAGGATTAAGCATCCAACATATGTCGGTACAAAAGAAGAAAGAGGCTTAATAGCTCTAAACATGTGAATCATTAACACCGGTAAAAATGGTTCTAAGTCGATGGCCACAATGTCCAATACGAACTAACAGACCCAAACATCTTCAAAAGGAATTGTGGTGGTGTCCACAATGTCCAACACAACACGACAGTCTAAACATCTCACAAAAGGCACTGTGGTGGTGGCCACAATGTCCAACACAACCCAACAGTCCAAGAGAAAACACCATAAGAAAACCTACCAAGTGCAATGAATCACGAGCAATTACAAGGTTTGTGGTCGCCTAAACATCCATAAACACCTATAAAACCCCAACCGAAACACATGATTTCTCCATAGAAAACAAGTAAGGAAACCCCAAAATCAGCCGATGGCCATACTCGACCAATTGCCTCAATTTGGCGAGAAAATTCCAAGTCCAAAAATGATTCGTCGGGTATACTCGAGGAATCCGCAAAATTAACTTAAGTCCACAGGAATTCGTCAAGTATACTCGATTCTTCGCTGATACCACTCCATGCCTGGACTTAACTCTAAGTGTTTACTTCACTTAATCCCTTCACTCAATGTCGCGATAAGTCTACTCAGCGCACTCGATGCCATCCTAACCATACTCAACGAATCTTACTTAGACTTAAAGACCACTCAACGCTCTCAACGCCAAAAACAAAACACTCAATGCCAAGCCTGATACTCGACGAATTCATCGTGAATACTCGACGAATTTGCCTTAGCCTTACAGGCACTCAATGCTTTTCACTCAATGAATGTAGAAACACTCAATGCCGAGACTATACTCAACGAATCAACTTAGTCAAAGACTGATACTCGATGAATCTGACTCCACTCAACGCCTAAACTATTCGATGACTTTGACTTAGTAAAATACTGATACTCGGCGAATCTAAATTAATCCAGACTCATAACCGATAAACTTCACTCAGGCTGACCTCACCATATTCGATGATTTTAACCTAATTTGATTGTTTTATTCGACGAATTAGCTTAGACTAGTTGTCTTATACTCGACGGGTTGTCTTAAGTAATAGTCATATAACTGACGAATTTTACTAAAACTAACTGTCAAATCCAACAAAATTGCCCTTAGACTATTAGTCATATACTACGGATTCACACGTAATCGGAAGTACTACACTATGCAGTAGGTCAATCTTGGTCGAACCCTACCCTACTCCTAATTTCTAAGGGGGGGGGGTGGAAAGGAAAATAACAGAGAACTAAAAGAGAAAGAAACTTGGCAAGTGGAAGAAATCACAACTTTCCTCAAATCACCTGAATTCGACCACGCAAGCGCTCCACCTACAGGATCTGGCCGCAAGAACACCTAGGCAACGATTCCTAAAACTTTCAGAGGAAATAGAGGGTCAAAACCGAATAAACTAACGTCCAAAAACTCAAGAAACGGGAAAACTCACCGCACACATGTAGATCTTGGCGATAGCATCCCGAATCTACTCTCTGATTATGATTTTGCTAACCCGAGCTCCTACAATTGACGAACGATAGCCTAAAAATGTCCGTCATTCTTCTCTTTCGCAAAAAAACACGACAGCTTAGGAGGAATAGGATGAATAAGGTTTCTGTCAAACCATAAGGCAATTTATACTTACAAAATAATATAATATTGTATTTTAATTAATTACCAAATAAACGTTGAAACGACCCGAAACCCGAACAAACTCAGAATTCAACAAAAAATACACAATAGTTAAATATCGATGCTATAAATATAATGGCGAAGTCAAAATTCGACAACCCAAACTCGGGCAAAACTCCCCAATGTCTAAAACACCCATTATCCCAAAAAGGCTCCACCGAGTTCCAAAACAAACTCGACATGCAAGGGATATCTCAAAAGCATAATAGAAATTAGCAAAGCTAATATTAAAAGTCAAAACCTTGGATACCAATAAGCAAAAGTCACGCTCTAGCAACGGTACGCGTCAATATAACGCCCTGGCGTCAAAAATACGCCACTAACGAATTAAAATAAATATCAAAAAAATAGGGGCGTTACAACCATAACCTTTTGGTCTTCAAAAATTCCTGAATAAGAAAACATATATGCAATAGCTATGATCCAGTTATCTAATGCCACGAAATCAGCCTTCCCATCGTAAACATTGGAAATGCGAGATGAAATTCATCTCAGGCAGCAATAGAACAGGAGGGACTAGTGGAGTAGGAGGGACAATAACATCCTGACCCACTATAGGGTCTTAAACTCTAGGCTACTGCCCTAAAGTGACACTCAACAAAACCTGCATCTGTGCTTCCATCATAATCAATTGCCTCGAAATAGTCTCATTACTCTAACAAAGCTCCTCATTCATAGCCTGATTATGCGCACCTAAAGACTCACCCTTAGATTGTAGAGTCTTCCTCACCGTATGATGCTTCAGAGCCATTATCTACAAATACAAACGAACATCTCAAAAAAACTCAGCTTAATGCTAGAAATACCAAACTTAAGTCAAACCAAAATTGTGTAGGCACTTTCTCTTTATACTACCTTGTTCTAAATTTTTCTATGAATGATGTTATGCTTAATTAGGATGATAAACCATCATCCCTCGACTCTTGTGCATATAATATGAATGCATGAATGTTTAAATCTTCATTTTAAATCATGTGTGTACGAGTGTCATCATGCAAATCTTAACTTGGCATGTGTGCTTATGTTATGTTATGTTGTGCATATTGTGCTATGCATTCTTAAAAAGGCCTTATTACATGTCATGAGTGGTTCACACATGAAATATTATGCATCTCATACTACATAATATCGCATGCAATGTAAAAATTAAATCTAATGATCATCCATGTTATAATGTTAAGTCGCCCATTTCAACTTAACAGAAACATGCTGGTATGCCTATGAAAATCCATATACAAACTCATATTTTACATCCCATACTACATAATATGCCCCCATATACTTCTATCATGCTTATGAGTGTAGTGTTCATGATTCAGCTAAGACATACCAATGACACTTTGGTATGTGTATGCAATGAAATAAGATTCTTAAAGCGATTGGCCATTCGAGTAACCCATCTAACGAACCAAACAAACCTCTTTGATACCAACTATCACAACCCGTATATTCTCAATATATAAGTATATTATAATAGTTAGAAAAAGTACATTTTATGATGCCACAGTGTGCAGGGGATAACTACAGATGCTCGGGCAGCTCTGTCTCTTCATTTATTTTCATGAAAGACATAAATAATTTATGTTGAAAAATAAGATTTGAAGTTTAAAGTTCAAAGACCGTGTCCCTTGGTTCAGTGGATTAGCCAGTCCACAAGCAGAAAAGTATATACGCAACAAAAAATATAGAGTTTAATTCATTTTATTCTACATGAGCATGAAGACCCAACAATGAACGGATGATATACTAGTTTCAAAATTTAGTATAAGTAAAAAAAGAACTTTTACGATCTTCAAAATAAAGTGAAATTTAGTTGAAATAAATGCTATGAGTATGAGTAAGATGCAATTTTTTTTATATATTAATAACTAATATGCAACCTAACATAAAACCTTCCCAGAGAGCAATGCATCAACAGTAGAAAGTAGTAGTAGAAATAATAATAAATAAACAGTCTACTAAGAAAAAAAAACTACGCTATGGGTGCCAACAATCTGACACGAACCCATAACATCAACATTACTAGTCTGAGATAAATTACAAAGTCAGAAAAAAAACAACAGACTACCTCTCAATGATTAGAGGAAAAGAACTCAGCTACAGAAGCCTAGAGGAGTCAAACTCGGACATCTCTAACTATTACTAGTCCAAACCTGAGGCATTCAAAATGAAAAGAATGCCTCAGCACAAAGGGGCAAAAGGTAGCTCGAAAAAAGTTTAAAGATTAATGAGTTAAAGAAGTTACCAACCCAATAAGAGAATATGTGAAACAACAACAAATAAAGATTATATGAATTATAAGTATAAATAGTTCGGCAGGAATTGGCTATAAAAGAGAAAGATTTGCACCGAGTGTAATAAGTACTTATTTAAGCAATCATATATATATATATATAGTAAAAAGACTGATTGACTCGAAAAGTGAATCATTAACAATGGGATAAAATAGTACTGAGTCGGTGGCATTCTATCCAACACAAACCATTAGACCAAAACATCAAAAAGAGGCACTAAGGTGGTGGTCATCCATTCCAATCCAACCCAACAGCCCATAATAAAACCATCGGGTGTAATGATTCCTAACAGGTACAGTGGTGGTGGTCATCCATTCAAATCCAACCAATAGTCAAAAAGTATCATAACCAAAATCTAGCACCACAAAAGACTTAACATCGGTTTAACACGAAGACAAAAAAAAAACCAAACATTTTTTAAGTAAAAACAACCCTCACGATGAATTTGTCGAGCCCACATGTGAATTTGGCATGATCACTCGATGAATCATCGTAAATAACTCGACGAATCTTACCAGAATACTTGACGTAACCACTAAACAAATTTGGATTGACTACTCGACGCATTGAATGAAATCACTCGACGAACCTTGCCAGAATACTCGACAAACTCAACGGAATCACTCTATGAATTTGACTTAACCATTCGACAGACTCAACAGAATCACTTGACGAATTCGACTAACCCACAAAACTACTCGATGAATCATACATGACTACTCGACAAACTATTTGTGATCACTCGATTAAATATTTGTAATTACTTGACAAACTATTCGTGATTACTGACGAAATTCCGTAGTTACTCAACGAATTTTACTCAGGCTAAACCAAAACCGCATAAATCTGAAATTACCCATACAAGGAAAACAAAATAATATAACATCAGGTTTTCGAATTTAAAAGTAAATAGAAGGAGAAGAACTAAAAGAGGCCTATATAAGGGGGGAATCCGCCACTTTCCTCAAATCTTCTGATTTCCAACCTCCCAAACACTCCACGTCAAGGATCAGCCAAAGGAAAAAACCTTGAAAACAATTTCCTGAATGGTTTTGAACGAAAAGGAGGGTTAGGATTACTTACTCTAACACAAAAAATCTACAAAACTGGGAAAACTCACTGCACACGCATAGATCTCAGCGAGAGCTTTCAAAATCTATACTCAGATGAAGATTCTGTTCACTCGAGCTCCTGCGGTAGCATCGAAAGACTCCCGAAAAGACTACTTCTCCTCCTTCGTCGCAACTCTGGTTCGACAAAATATTAAGAAAAGAAATGGAAACCTATTTCTAAGGGTTGATCAGCCTTTTATATAAAAATCTTTTTGTATAATTATTTATTTAATATGATATATAAATTGTCTTAACCTTTTATTTGACGTGTTGGACTAAGGCTAACTTTATTTTCAATGAAATTTACACCAAATGTAATTATCGGTCAAATAAATCCAACGACGAAGTCAAAATCAAAGTTCAATGAGTCGATGAAGAACTTCTATTTATTTCCACAATTTATGGCAAGGTTATTTGACAATCGCGATTTAAAATAATTACTTTAATTTTCTAAACTCAGAAAATTCCACATTCCAGCAAGCTTGATATTCAGTCGGCTAGACCAAATAGATACGGAAATGCACTAATGACGTTGCACTAATAACTTCACTTTACGTAGCGTGCTTACATCATTATTATGCCAAAAAAAGATTAAAATAAAACAACAAAAATTCAGGGGCATTACATATGTTGCTTACAAAGGATTTATGGTCTACCAAATGAATGTGAAGTTAGCTTTCCTGAATGGTGACTTAAAAGAAGATGTCTATGTTGAGCAGCCATTAGGTTTTATTAATCCTTTTTTTCCTACTCATGTATTTCATTTAAGAAAAGCTTTGTATGAGTGAAAACAAGCCCTAAGGGCTTAGTATGGAGCCCTGTCTGGCTTTTTAATTGAGAATAAATTCACAGGGTAAAGATAGATTAGACATTATTCCTAAGGAAAGTCAAAGGTAAGATTATACTTGTCCAAATTTATGTTGATGACACAATTTTTGGGTCTACTAATGATGGACTATGCAAAAATATTGTTAAACTTATGCAAGGGCAATTTAAGATGAGCAGTATAGGTGAACTCAAGTATTTATTGGGTCTCCAAGTTACGCAATCTAAGGATGGATTATTTATTTATCAGTTTAAGTTCACCAAGGAGTTAATTATGAAATTTGAAATAAAGAGTGACTCCACCAAGAAAACTCCTATGAGGTCAAATATGTCACTAGATAAGGATGACAGTGGCAAGCCAGTTGATGATATCTTATATAGAGGCATAATTGACTCCCTCCTAAATTTTACTACTAGTAGACCAGACATTATGTTTGCTATATGTGTTTGTGCTATGTACCAGGCTTGACCTAAAGAATCTCACTACTCAGCTATAAAGAGGATTCTGAGATATCTTAAGGGCACTCCAGATCTTGGCCTTTGGTACCCTAATAATGATGATTTTGAACTAACATGCTATTCAAATGTAGATTTTTTCTATTTGCAAAGAGCATGGAAAGAGCACTTCTGTTACTTTCCAATTTCTTGGGAGAAGGTTTGTATCCTAGTGTAGTAAAAAGCAAACAAGTACATCAATCTCCACTGTAGAATCAAAATACATCTCAGAAGAGAGTTACTGTGCACAGCTCCAGTGGATCCAACATCAACTTCATGATTATAATATTTAGCTAAGTAAAAACTATTGGATCTTGTGGCCAACCTTGGAGGGGGGTGAATAAGGTTTTGGACGTTAATTGGAAATTCAAAATATTTTGGTCCAGAGAAAACTAGTTCTGGAAGCTACCGCAGGGCGTTTGGTTGCTAACGCGTGGCAGTAGGTCATATACCTCGTTATTTCTGGGCAAATTCCTCCTTGGAGATCTATACACCCTTTAGAGAATCACAGGCTAATAGTCACAATGTTATAAGCAAGTTAAGAAAACAGGAAATGAATTTCATTAAACTGAATCAATAATCGTTTTTAAAAATTACAAAAACTTGATCTCCATGACGCTAGAGATTGGTGGCAGTGAAGAAATAAACTCTTTTGGTTTTCTATACTGACGCACTACCCGGACCGGTTGGCTCTCTCCCTTTCACTCAAAGAAAGGTCTTCGAGCCGGCTCTTCACCTTCACTCAAGGAAGTGTCTTAAAGCCCCACCGGATCCCCCGATCTAAACATCCCTTTCCCGGGATTATTTCTCATGGAATCCTCCCTAAATTCCGATGAACTCTACCAATCGATTTCCCTTACACAAAGAGTACAAAAAATAAAGAGATACACAAAGGTATAAAAAGATTAAAGTTTGAATCTCCCTTAAGATGACTCCTCCATTGAGCGATCTGTGATCGGTGCTAGAAATCTTCGTTCACTTGCGACCGATCAGTTTATTCGTAGTCATTGTTGTCCTTTGCTCGCCTGAGTTCTTTGTGCACGAATGGGAGGGAGACGATTTTCTTTTCATTCGACGGAGACAGCAGAATGGAAGCACAGAGACGGCTATAAAACCCTAGGAATGAAAGTTCTGAGTCTCAATTCGTTTATCAGGAAAGAATTCAGAAAACGGTATGACTTTTATATGTCTTTGCAAAAACAGGCAACTGCCGGCAGTAAGACTAACGCTCGACGACAGGTTCACGTGCTTGATGCTGACAGCTGTCCTGAAAATTTGGAAAAAATTTAAAAAAGAATATTTTCCCCTTTTTCATGCTAGCGTGGAGCGGTAGGAAGGTATCTCTTGGCGGTAGTTTAGTTGACTCGATGCTCTCTCCATTCGTTCAGTGAATAAGCACGATGCGATAGGAAGGTATCTCCTAGCGGTAGTTCAGTTGACTCGACGCCCTTGTTGATCGTTGAGTTGGGTAGCGCGATGCTGTAATAAGTTATTGCCTGGCGGTACAGCAATCTTCTCGACGAATCTATCTCAATGATCATTGAATGGGCTAGTTCTACATGGTAGTGAGATAGTGCTGCGTGGTAACAACCCGAGCGCCATGTTAATTAAATTCAGGCTACAACCCGGTATTAACTGCTACCGCTCGATGGTAGGTGTCAAACAAGATTTTCCTCCCTTAGCTTGAACTTGTAAAACTGCACTCTACCAAACACAGGATGTGATCAAATACAGCATGGGAATTGATATTATCAAACTGAGATATAAGAACCGATGGCTCCAACAAACTCCCCCTTTTGATAATATCAAATTCTGTTCATGAGATATAATCATTGCAATACATGATACAACGTATATATAATAGATAATCTTTAAAGCTCAGGTTTTGGGTTATATATAACTCCCCCTAACACATGCGCTCCCCCTATATCCATTATCAACGTGCTCCCCCTATCTACATGGACAGAGTGTAATAAGCTCCCCCTACATATAAGCTTCCCTAACTTCCCTAACCCATGACTCTTGAACATTCTAATCTCTCCCTTTGATATTATCGAAAGGGGGTGGGAAGACCAAAAGTAACCATACGTATACACGAGAGAAATAAAATACAGTATATAATGATCCTGATAAAGGAATCAAACAGTGCACAGTATAGAAAGTGAATCGAGAGGAGAAAAATAATAGAGGTGACCAGACATAAATCAGAGAATATAAAACTGAGAGATCAAACTGATGAGAGAAGTACACAAGAATAGTTTAAATACGTTTTCAGAGTTAAAAAGGATTGGACAACACATGTTAAACTAAGCACACAATGATTTAGAGTATGGTGCTAAGAGATTTATAGAATTAATATAGAGGAACAATGTACATGTCAAGAATAGAAATCGAGTACTAGTACTTACATGTTATAAATATAGGATGTCGTGTCAATACAATTCTTATAAATGAAAGCATTAGATAGAGCAATGACATGTGTACGTGTAGCACCAGAAGACAAACATCAAGTAGAGTTACAATTATTATATATTTTATGTCAGTAATTCAGTATGTTATCATGAGAGGAATAATGTGAAAAATCGTGTCACGTTTCTATCTACGTCAGACTAAGAATAGAACTAGGGGCACAAAGCTTAAGGTTTTAGTCTTTGTAGAAGATTGAAATGAATCTTTGGACCAAGGTGCTCATCCTCACAATGCTTATAGAGACTTATCAGGAGGAGTGAGTAGTGCTTGGGGGGTATCCTTGACACAAGATTTGATAGCATGCAATTTTTTTGATTTATACGTCTAGTACTATCAATTTTTAGTTTTGATTTCAAGGACCCTGAATCAATCAAAATCTCCCCAAATAGATAGATACACTTTAACTTATATACACAAGACTTGACCACTAGAGATTTGGCCCAAAGTTCTAACCTTTACATAAATGCATATATGTCGTGACATTGATTATTCAAGTTATTTCTAACATGTTAGACACAATATCACGAGTTATATCATGTAACTCTATAATTTCTATGAGAGTGTTCCATCTAGGTATGTATGAATAGTGTAACATCATTTTGCTACCAAAATCCTCACACATACCTAGAGGCATATTCAAAGAACACTAACATGTCTAGTCGTACTCAGTAGCGAAGCACCATAGATTCGACACATCATGACATAAGTAGACAGTGTTCATAGGGATAAACACTCCTAAATCAAACATTGTACATAATCGCTACGCTCTATGTTCTATCCATGTGTGTCCTCAGAGTTTTCAATTCACAGTTTTTTTTGTTTTATATATATATATATTTTTTTCTGATTTAACAAAAAATAAACAAAGAGAACACCCAAAATAAGACTAAGGACATGTTTTTTTGGATTTTTCAAATTTATTTTCATTTTTGTTTGAAAAATAACTAATGAAAGAATAAAAACCAAAAAAGACTAGAAGGAGAAGGAACAAACACAGTACTCAAAACAAATAAAAAAACACCCCTATGATAATTGGTGATGCAGCATGACTAGGTAAAGAGTTCCAAAACTCCAAGCTTGAGTCGAAGTAATGAGAAACAAGCATCTGGGAGGGGTTTTTTGAAGATAACAGCTAGTTGGTTATTAGTTCCAAAAAAGCTTGCTCTCGCATTCTCTTTCTTAATGAGATCCCGAATGAAATGATAAAAAGCGTCAATATATTTGGAATGAGAGTGATGTACTTGATTATTTGTTATGTCTATGGCACTCTTGTTGTTGCACCTAAGATTAACTTTCCTACAGATTAAGAAAAAGTCCTCTAACATTTGTGACATCCAAAGTGGTTGTGCGCAACAACTTCCTAAGGCAATATACTCGGCTTCTGCAGTAGAGAGGGCAACAGAGTTGTGTTTCCTACTTGACCAAGACACTAGTGCCAGACCTAGGAAGTGACAGGTACCACTTGTGCTCTTGTCATCAATTAAGCATCCAGCATAATCAAAGTCAGAGTATCTGTGGAGTGTGAAGTCAGTGGTGTGGGGGTACCAAAGACCAAGATTTTGGGTGCCGATACCTAAAGATATGTATAACTGCCTCGAAGTGAGATTCTTTAGGATCGGCTTGATACCTAACACAAAGACACATCGCGAATGTTATATCAGTCCTAGACGGGCTCAAGTAGAGTAGTGATCAAATCATTCCTCTAAATACAGTTTGGTCCACCAAAATGTCACTTTCATCCTTTCCTAATTTTAGAGAGGCATTCATTGCCTTGTTTCAGATTTTCAAAGCTGAATTGCACAAGCATAAACTTTATGTATTTTGATTGACTTATAAAAATTCCATCATTGCATTGAGAAATCTGAAATCCTAAGAAATATGTTAACTCTCCAACTAGACTCATTTCAAATTCAGACTGCATTAAAGTGACAATTTCTTTGCATAATTTATCATTTGTGGCCCCAAAAATAATATCATCCACATAAATTTATAAAAGAATTAAATTAAGATTCTGGTGCTTCACAAACACAGTGGTGTCCGCCCTACCTATTCTTAAGCCATGTCCTAGGAAAAAAGTCATGAGCCTATCATACCAAGCACGGGGTGCCTGCTTCAGTCCGTACAATGCTTTCACCAACTTGTATACATGATTTGGGTAGTCAGCTTTCTTGAATCCGAGTGGTTGTTCGACATATACCTCTTCTATAATATATCCAATCAAGAATGTACTCTTAACATCCATTTGATATAATTTTATTTGTTTGTAACTCGCAAATGCAAAAAACATACGAATTGATTCAAGACGTGCAACCGGTGCAAATGATTCCTCAAAATCCACATCCTCTATTTGTGATTAACCTTATGCCACTAACCTAGCTTAATTTCTAGTTATCCTAGAGTCACCTATAATTTTATTTTTGAATACCCATTTCAAACCTATAACTGGATGGATTTCAGAATGCTCCAATAACACTCAGAACTTACTTCCCTCGAATTGATTTAGCTCTTCATTCATAGCCAAGGACCACGATTCATCCTATAAAGCTTTTGAGATGTTCTTGGGTTCAATTTCAGATAAGAAGCATTGGTTGGAGAAGGATTCATACAGGGCTGGCCGATTTCTAACTCAATGTGAGTGCTCTCCTAATAGTAGTTCTCGTGGATGTTGCTTTAAGAATTTTAAGGTGCTTGGAGTCCTATATTCATCTACAGGAGTTGACTCATCAACCGTCATTTCTCTCTCCTCACCCTTATCTTCTAACTGCGCATCATCATCAATTTCTTATTCTTTTAGCCTAGGTTCTTCGGTTGGTGTATTTTCATTAAAATGTCCGTGAGCTGATTCTTCAACAACTAAGGTTCGCTTGTTATAGACCCTACATACATGACTCATACTAGAGTATCCTAACAGGATGCCATGGTTTGATTTCTCGTCAAGTTTTCCAAAGTAATCCTTAGTGTTTAGAATAAAGCACGGGAAACCAAAGACTCTAAAATATGATACTGATAGTATCTTATTAAAGTAGAGCTCATACGGAGTGAGCTTAAGAATAGGGCGAAGCATGACTCGTTTCATCACATAACATACTATGTTAATTGCTTCTGCCCAAAAATATCAAGGCAAGATGAACTCGACGAGCATCGTGCGTGCTAATTCTTGAAGAGTACAGTTCTTTCTCTCTATTACCCTGTTCTGTTGAGGAGTGTGTGGGGCTAATAATTCGTGCTTAATTCCTAGATTACTACAATAGTTCGTGAAGTTTTCATTCTCAAATTCTCCCTCGTGATTTGACCTTATGCATTTTATTTTTAGTTCCTTAACATTTTGAACTCTAGTGCATAGATTAGCGAATTCAAGGAATGTGTCATATTTATTCGTAATGAAGATCGTCCAGCAATAATGGGAGTATTCATCTATAAGAACAAATATATGTCGTTTTCCACCTAGACTACATGTACTAAGAGGACCAAATAGATCCATGTGAATGAGTTCAAGTGGTCTAAATGTGGAAATGTCTTTTTTGCTTTTGAACGAGGTTTAAACAAATTTTGTTTTTTGACATGAAGCGCATAAGTAGTTTAAACTACCGCCTAGTTTTAGAAGTTCACGAACAAGTTTGTTTTTTGATAGTTTGATAATTATTTTACTTCCTGAGTGTTTTAGTCTCCTATACCAAATATCTAATTCCTCATTCTTGGTAAATAAGCATATCAAATCATAGGAAGATATGTTGGTACCCTAGTTTTGATTTGAGTTTAGTCCTCTCCTTTGTGCCCCTTGACCCAAGAAATATCTATGGTCAATGGTTAGAAGTCTAGCTGTAGAGTCCTCACTTTTCCAGATTGAGAATTTGGTTAAGTAGTTTTTCGTTCGACTATAGTCGAACGCCGCTCGACTATCGTCTATCGGCTGATCGACGATCGTCTATCAGTTGGTCGACGCTTTGTCTACGTTGATAGTTCGACTATCTGTTGATAGTTCGACTATCTGCTTGGCGAGGTAGTTCGACTATCTGTTCTGATAGATCGACTATCTGATAGTTCGACTATCTGTTGATAGTTCGACTATCTGGTTTGTTTTGATAGTTCGACTATCTGTTGATAGATCGACTATCTGTTTCGCCTTGATAGTTCGACTATCTGTTGATAGATCGACTATCTGTTTCATCTTGGTAGTTCGACTATCTGTTGATAGTTCGACTATCTGGTTTGTTTTGATAGTTCGACTATCTGTTGATAGATCGACTATCTGTTTTCTGAGGTAGGTCGACTATCTGCTTGATAGGTCGACTATCTCTGTGCGCTTGATAGTTCGACTATCTGTCCAAGATAGATCGACTATCTGATAGTTCGACTATCTGTTTTGATAGTTCGACTATCTGCCAGGGTAGTTCGACTATCTTCTTCGATAGGTCGACTATCTGGATCGTTCGACTATCTGCCCGATAGTTCGACGATCTCCGTGCGTCGTTCGACGATCTTCGAGGGTCGTTCGACGTTTTCTGTCTGCCTTTGTATTTTGTATTTATTTATTATATTTAATTAATTAATACATTTTCTGGCACATTATTTTAAGCTGTATGATAAAAATTACCAGGCAATATTTGCTCCATCTCTTTTGCCTGAGTCAAATCTTTTTAAGATAAAGTTGTTTGTCTTATTAGCTGTCTTTATAAATTACTTTATCTATTGTCAGCCCTTTATAGCCGTTAGACTGAAAAGTCTTCTTTTTGCTATAAAGAGATTATTTCTGATGTGACTTTATTTAGTCCTTCTGTTATTTGATTTAAGCCTGCAGCTTCTTAGAAAGAGGTTTATTCCTTTTATAGAATGTTTTGCTGCAGAGATGTTTCTGTCTTCTTGATATTTACAGCCCAGGTCTCAAGGCTCAGAAGAAGACAAATAATTCAAATGGAAGAGAGCCGTTGCTTGCTGATGATTATAAAAAGGACCCTTTGAAGAAGGATTCAAGCTAGCTAATAGCTAACCAGTTGTTCATTCAAGCTCTCAAGCCTTCATCAAGAAAAAGCTTTCTGCTCTCAGCAATTTCCATCTAACTGAGAAGTGTTAAGATCTTCATCTCTTCTTCACCTGAGTTCTCCTGCTTTCAGGAAGTTCAAACTCAGAGTTCCTTTGAAGAAGAAGAAGAAGAAGATAGCTGCTTGAAGATCTTTGATTTTATTATTTACTTTCTTCCTGTAGCTTTTCCTTCAGAACTTTCTGAAGAGTTTTTCTGCACTGAAGCAAGACTTCACCTGGACATCTTTGAGCTAGGGGGAGCTTTGATTCTTTAGAGCATTCTAGCTCAGTGCAAGCTTTTGTGCTTCTCTAATCTTTGTAAAATAGAGAAGACATCTTAACCTTCTTCCCCCTCCTGTACAGGGTTATTACTCCATTCAAAAGTATCCCTTGGTGGCAGGGCACCTGATCAAAAACCTGTGCTTGGTTTTTAGACACCTGATCAAAAGTCTAAAGGGTTTCTGGATCTACCTGAAGCAGATCCTGTTGGTGGCAGGGCACCTGATCAAAAACCTGAGTGGATTCCTACCATGTGGGTAGAAGAGTGGACGTACCCAAGTTGTTTGGGGAACCACTATAAATTTCCTTGTGTCGTCTGGATTCCATTGTTTAATTCCTGTATTATGGCTGTGATTAGATATAACTAGGTTGCTAGTTGCTGATTAGGTTTTCCAATCCTTAACTGTAACTACAGTTAGCTTGAGTTTGTGCACATCACTTGTGTTAGGCTTTAAGGTTAAATCAATATCTATAATCTTTTCATTCCGCACTTCACTCCAAGGGAGTTGGGTAGACTATTAAGTTTTGTCTGTGCAAAATTTGATAACTCTATTCACCCCCCTCTAGAGTAGTATCTATCCCTTCACTTTCAATTGGTATCAGAGGGAGGTTGACTGACTGTATAGGCTAACACCTAAGTCACAAGATCCTGATAGATACCAAGAGCTTATAGATATTCACTATCATGGCCCAGTCCAAGGATTATTCTAGCACCAGACCTCCAGCATGCAACTTAGCTAAGTTTGGCATCTGGAAGGCAAGGATTAAATTATATATGAACTCTATTGATGAAAGCATCTTTGCTTCTATTTTGTCAGGTCCCCCAAGAGCACCTGCTGCTGCCACTGCCTCATCATCTGATATGAGTGCAGTGCCTCCTCCAGATTACAATGATGAATACAAGAAGGCCAAAATTGCAGATGCCAAGGCAATGAACATACTGGCTCAGACAATGTCTGATGAGGTGTTCCAAAAGGTGGCTGACTGCTCCTCAGCAAAGGCCATGTGGGACACACTGAACCAGATTGTAGCTGGTTCAGCTGATGAAAGGAAGGACAGAAGGTCCAACCTGATCTCACAGTATGAGAACTTCAAGAAAACTGATGCTGAATCAGTTGAAGCTATGTACACCAGGCTCAGCTCAATCATTAATGAGCTGAGGACCCTGGACAAGGACATATCATTGACAGAGGTCAATGATAAGATTCTTATATGCTTCCCTAGCACATGGGATCTAAGAATCTGGCCCATCAAGGAAGCCAGAAGTACTAATGAGATCTCAACTGAAGCTCTCCTCGGCAAACTCAAGTCTTTTGAGCAAGTGCTGAAGACCAGAGAAGCAGAAGCTGAAGCCAAGACCCCCACTCCAACAAGAAAAGAGCAATCTCTAGCTCTTAAGGCTGCAGATGTCTCTGAAGGAAGCCAATCTAATGAGGAACTTATGGCATTGTTTGCCAAAAGGTTTCTCAAGATGGGAAGAAAGGAGTTCAGAAAGAAGTCTTCACGATATGAAGACAAACCAAGGTATGATCGCTCTCCTGCTAAAGAAATTATTTGTTATGGTTGCAGGAAGCCTGGACACATCTTGCCCGAGTGTCCAGAGGAGAAGAACAAAGAAAAGAGAAAAGAAAAAGAACAACACAGGAAGCACTCCAAGCCATCCTCCTACAAAAACAAGAAGAAGGAGAGAGGTTTCATTGCTGAAACCTGGAGTGATTCTGATGAAGAATCCTCCTCATCAAGCTCTAGTGAGGATGAGGAAGAGAAGAAGGCAAAAGAAGTTTGCCTAATGGCAATAGATGCCTGCAGCAACCACTCTGCTGCAGAGAGTTCTGATTCTGATGAAGAGATGCCTACAGAAGATGAGGTACTTTCTTCTTATGATTTTACTTCAGAAGAATTTAAATTAGAATTTAAATCTTTATGTTTAGATTTAATTAGCTCAGAAAAGGAAATAAAAGAACTTAGAAATAGGTTAGCTGACTCAGAATTAATAGCCTCTGAAAATGTTAGGTTAAAGGAAGAACTCACTACTCATAGTGAAGAAGTTAAATTTCTTAAAATAGAGTTAGCTAAGTCTAAGAGATTAGAAGAATCCCTTAATGGTAGAAGCCTTAAGCTGTTAGAAATTACCAGCATGACTAACACTAGGTCAGGTAATGATAAACTAGGCTTAGGAGCTTCTCCCAGTGAACCCCCAGTCCTTCTTAAAAATAATCTTTCAACTCCAGTGAACTTCATTTCAGCTAGTGGAAAGAAGAACACTGAGCAAGTAAATCTGGTTAATAAAACCTTAAATAAAGCTAAGAGAGAAAAGAGAAAGAAGTTCTTTAATGAAATGCAAAGAGCGTCGAACGCCGCTCGACGATCGGAAGCTCCATGGTCGAACGAAGCTCGACGATCTGAGCGCCCATCGTCGAACGTCGATCGACGATTTCAATATGATTTTCAAAATCATAATCAATTCCATAGAAACCAAAATGAGAATAGGAACCCTAGGTTTGTTGACCCATCATCTGCATGGAGAATCCCACCTAGGAGATCTGTTGGTACCCTAGTTTGATTTGAGTTAAGTCCTCTCCTTTGTGCCCCTTTGACCCAAGAAATATCTATGGTCAATGGTTAGGAGTCTAGCTGTAGAGTCCTCGCTTTTCCAAATTGAGAATTTGGTTAAGTAGTTTTTCGTTCGACTATAGTCGAACGCCGTTCGACTATCGTCTATCGACTGATCGACGATCGTCTATCAGTTGGTCGACGCCTTGGTCTGCGCTGATAGTTCGACTCTGTTGATAGTTCGACTATCTGTTCTGCGCTGATAGTTCGACTATCTGTTGATAGTTCGACTATCTGTTCTGCGCTGGTAGTTCGACTATCTGTTGATAGTTCGACTATCTAGTTTGTTTTGATAGTTCGACTATCGTTTGATAGATCGACTATCTGTTTTCTGAGGTAGGTCGACTATCTGCTTGATAGCTCGACTATCTCTGTGCGCTTGATAGCTCGACTATCTGTCCTAGATAGATCGACTATCTGATAGTTCGACTATCTGCCCTGATAGTTCGACTATCTGCTGAGGTAGCTCGACTATCCATTTGATAGCTCGACTATCTGGATCGTTCGACTATCTGCCCGATAGTTCGACGATCTCCTGGCGTCGTTCGACGATCTTCGAAGGTCGTTCGACGTTTTCTGTCTGCCTTTGGATTTTGTATTTATTTATTATATTTAATTATTTAATACATTTTCTGGCACAGTATTTTAAGCTGTATGATAAAGTTTCCAGGCATTATTTACTTCATTCTATTTGCCTGAGTTCAAATCTTTTAAGATAAAGTTGTTTGTCTTATTAGCTGTCTATTTAAATTACTTTATCCGCTGTCAACCCCTTTATAGCCGTTGGACTGAAAAGTCTTCTTTTGCTATAAAGAGATAGTTTCTGATGTGACTTTATTTAGTCCTCTGTTTATTTGATTTAAACCTGCAGCTTCTTAGAAAGAGATTTATTCCTTTTTATGGAATGTATTGCTGCAGAGATATTTCTGTCTTCTTGATATTTACAGCCCAGGTCTCAAGGCTCACAAGAAGACAAAGAATTCAAATGGAAGAGAGCCGTTGCTTGCTGCTAATATATAAAGAACCTTTTGCAGAAGGATTCAAGCTAGTTTTCTAGTGAACAGGAGTGTTACACACATATTCAAAAGCACTCAAGCCTTCATCAAGCTCAAGCTTCCTGCTCTCAGCAAACTCCATCTAACTGAGAAGTGTTAAGATCTTCATCTCTTCTTCACCTGAGTTCTCCTGCTTTCAGGAAGTTCAACTCAGAGTTTCTTTGAAGAAGAAGAAGAAGAATAGCTGCTTGAAGAGATTTCTTTTTGTTATTTATTTTCTTCCTGTAGCTCCTTCCTTCAGAATTTTCTGAAGAGTTTCTGCACTGAAGCAAGACTTCACCTGGACATCTTTGAGCCAGGGGGAGCCTTGATTCTTTAGAGCATTCTAGCTCAGTGCAAGCTTTTTGTGCTTCTCTAATCTATTGTAAAATAGAGAAGACATCTTAACCTTCTTCCCCCTCCTGTACAGGGTTATTACTCCCTTCAAAAGTATCCCTTGGTGGCAGGGCACCTGATCAAAAACCTGTGCTTGGTTTTTAGACACCTGATCAAAAGTCTAAAGGGTCTGTTTGATCTACCTGAATCAGATCATTGGTGGCAGGGCACCTTAGCAAAAACCTGTAGTGGATTCCTACCGTTTGGGTAGAAGAGTGGACGTACCCAAGTTGTTTGGGGAACCACTATAAAATTCCTTGTGTCGTCTGGCTTGCTTATTATTTTTCTTGTACTGTGGCTGTGAATAGATATAACTAGGTTGCTAGTTGCTGCTTAGGTTTTCCAGGCTTTAACTGTAATTACAGTTAGCTTGTGTTTGCACAACACTTGTGTTAGGCTTTAAGGTTAAACCAAAATCTATAATCTCTTCATTCCGCACTTCACTCCAAGGGAGTTGGGTAGACAGTTAAGTTTTGTATTGTGCAAAATTTGATTACTCTATTCACCCCCCCTCTAGAGTAGTATCTATCCCTTCACTTTCAATTGGTATCAGAGGGAGGTTGACTGACTGTATAGGCTAACACCTAAGTCACAAGATCCTGATAGATACCAAGAGTTTATAGAAATTCACTATCATGGCTCAGTCTAAGGATTATTCTAGCACCAGACCTCCAGCATGCAACTTAGCAAAGTTTGGCATCTGGAAGGCAAGGATCAAACTTTATATGAACTCTATTGATGAGAGTATTTTTGCTTCTATTTTGTCAGGTCCCCCAAGAGCACCTGCTGCTGCCACTGCCTCATCATCTGATTTGAGTGCAGTGCCTCCTCCAGACTATAATGATGAGTACAAGAAGGCCAAAATTGCTGATGCCAAAGCAATGAATATACTGGCTCAGACTATGTCTGATGAAGTGTTCCAGAAGGTTGCTGATTGCTCTTCAGCAAAGGCCATGTGGGACACACTGAACCAGATTGTAGCTGGTTCAGCTGATGAAAGGAAGGACAGGAGGTCCAACCTTATCTCACAGTACGAGAACTTCAAGAAGACTGATGCTGAATCAGTTGAAGCAATGTACACCAGGCTCAGCTCAATCATCAATGAGCTGAGGACCCTTGACAAGGATATCTCATTGACAGAGGTCAATGATAAGATCCTTATGTGCTTCCCTAGCACATGGGATTTGAGGATCTGGCCAATCAAGGAAGCCAGAAGCACCAACGAGATATCAACTGAAGCCCTTCTCGGCAAGCTCAAATCTTTTGAGCAAGTGCTGAAGACAAGGGAAGCTGAAGCAGAAGCCAAGACCCCCACTCCAACAAGAAAAGAGCAATCTCTAGCTCTTAAAGCTGCTGAAGCCTCAGAAGGCAGCCAATCAAATGAGGAGCTCATGGCATTGTTTGCCAAGAGATTTCTCAAAATGGGGAGAAAAGAGTTCAGAAGAAAATCTTCAAAGTATGAAGAAAAGCCAAGGTATGATCGTACTCCATCTAAAGAAATTATTTGTTATGGGTGCAGGAAGCCTGGACACATTTTGCCAGAGTGTCCAGAGGAGAAGAACAAGGAAAAGAGAAAAGAAAAGGAGCAGCACCGGAAGCACTCCAAGCCATCCTCCTACAAGAACAAGAAAAAGGAGAGAGGTTTCATTGCTGAAACCTGGAGTGATTCTGATGAAGAATCCTCATCCTCAAGCTCTAGTGAGGATGAAGAAGAAAAGAAGGCAAAAGAAGTTTGCCTCATGGCAATAGATGCCTGCAGCAACCACTCTGCTGCAGAGAGTTCTGACTCAGATGAAGAAATGCCTACTGAAGATGAGGTACTTTCATCTTATGATTTTACTTCAGAAGAGTTTAAGTTAGATTTTAAATCTCTATGTTTAGATTTAATTAGTTCAGAAAAAGAGATAAAAGAACTTAGAAATAGGCTAGCTGACTCTGAATCAATAGCCTCTGAAAATGTTAGGTTAAAGGAAGAACTCACTACTTGTAGTGAAGAAATCAAATTCCTTAAAATGGAATTAGCTAAGTCTAAGAGACTAGAAGAGTCACTTAATGGTAGAAGCCTTAAGCTGTTAGAAATTACCAGCATGGCTAACACTAGGACAGGAAATGATAAATTAGGCTTAGGAGCTTCTCCCAGTGAACCCCCAGTCTTGCTTAAAAATAACCTTTCAACTCCAGTGAACTTCATTTCAGCTAGTGGAAAGAAGAACACTGAGCAAGTAAACCTTGTAAATAAAACATTAAATAAGGCTAAGAGAGAAAAGAGAAAGAAGTTTTTCAAAGAAATGCAAAAAGCGTCGAACGCAGCTCGACGATCGGATGCTCCATGGTCGAACGAAGCTCGACGATCTGAGCGCCTATCGTCGAACGTCGATCGACGATTTCAACATGATTTTCAAAATCATAATCCATTCCATAGAAACTTAAATGAAAATAGAAACCCTAGGTTTGTTGACCCATCATCTGCATGGAGAATCCCACCTAGGAGATCTCACCCTCTAGGTTATCACCCTCAGCCTGCATTTTCTTATATCTCCAGTTTTTCTTATGTGAAAAACAAGGGACCCAAGGTTACCTGGGTCCACTCTGTCTAAATAGTTGTTTTGCAGGTGAAGGCCTATCCAATCACTCAAAATAAGTGGTATTTGGATAGTGGATGCTCTAAGCATATGACAGGAAACAAAGAGCTACTGTCAAAGTACAAAGCTAAGCTCGGCCCAAAGGTTATCTTTGGAGACTCCAGCTGTGGTCAGACAGAAGGATATGGCAAGATCACAATTGGAGCTGTTACATTCAAGAGAGTTGCTTATGTCAGTGGACTGAAGCACAACCTGATTTCAGTTAGCCAGCTATGTGATGCTGGCTACCAGGTTTCTTTTTCTAACTCCTCTTGCAATATTACTTTAAATAATAATGTTGTCTTGATAGGTAATAGAATAGGCAATATATATTTAGTAGATTTTAATTCATCTCGCTCTGAAATCTGCCTGTTTAATGAATTAACCCTTAATAATAATTCCTTATGGCATAAAAGGCTTAGTCATGTGAACCTCAAGAACATATCTAGGTTATCTAAGCACAACCTTGTTAGAGGTTTACCTTCTTGCCCCTACAAGAAGGAGAGCCTATGCAAGGCCTGTCAGCTAGGCAAGCAAACCAAAAATTCATTTAAATCTGTTAATAAAAGTGATTCACCTAGAATCCTGTATTTATTACACTTGGACCTTTTTGGCCCAATAAATGTACAGAGTCTAGGAGGGAAGTATTACACTTTAGTAATTGTAGATGACTTCTCTAGGTTCAGTTGGGTTTTCTTTTTGAGAACTAAGTCTGATAACTTCAAAGCCCTTACAGACTTTCTACTTTGTGTGCAGACTGAGTACTCTACTCATGTGGCCTTGATCAGAAGTGATCATGGTACTGAGTTTGACTCTCTTCTCATGCAAGAATTCTGTGAGAGAGAAGGTATCAAACATAGCTTCTCAGCTCCTAGAACTCCCCAACAAAATGGGGTAGTTGAGAGGAAGAATAGAACACTAATTGAAGCTGCTAGCACATTGTTGGCAGATGCTAACATGCCTCTATCCTATTGGGCAGAAGCTGTTAGTACAGCTAACTATGTCTTGAATAGAAGTTTGATACACAAACTTAAGTGTAAAACTCCTTATGAGTTGCTTAAAGGAAAGAAACCAAAAATTAATTACTTTAGAATTTTTGGCTGTACTGTTTATATTCATAACAATAATAAAGAATATATTAGAAAATTTGAAGCAAAAGCTTCAATGGGAATCATGCTTGGATATTCCCAAGTAAGCAAAGCTTATCGGGTTTATAACAAATCAACCTGTAAGATAGAGGAATCTGTGCATGTGACTTTTGATGAGTCTCAGATGTTTTACAAGGAGAAAGAAAATTCTCCTTCCTCCAGTTCTTTGCAGGTACATGATGCCCCTCAAGAAATCCTTCAACTTTCAACTCTTCAGATCACTGAATCAGACAGTGATGAAGACATTGCTGAAGCTGTTGAAGCTGTTGTTGTTCCACCAACAGTAGATCAAATTCCTCCTGAGGAATTAATCCCAACTGTTGCTGAAGATCACATCCCACCTGCTGATATTGTCACACTTAGAGATCATCCCACATCTCAAGTGATTGGAGACATATCAGCTGGTGTGCAAACAAGACATCAATTAAGACAGGATGTGATGCATGCTTGTTTCCTCTCACAGGTTGAGCCCCTCACCTTTAAAGATGCAGAGCTAGATCCCCACTGGATCATTGCAATGCAAGAGGAGCTCAATCAGTTTGAGAGATGTAAAGTTTGGACTTTGGTTCCAAGACCTAAAGGCCAACTGATCATAGGCACCAAGTGGGTGTATAGAAACAAGTTAGATGCAAATGGAATAATAGTAAGGAATAAAGCTAGGCTTGTAGCTCAGGGCTACAGACAGGAGGAAGGTATAGACTATGACCAAACCTTTGCTCCTGTTGCAAGGCTAGAAGCAATAAGGATCTTCTTGGCCTATGCAGCCTACATGAAGTTTAAGGTGTTCCAAATGGATGTCAAAAGTGCATTCCTGAATGGTGAGCTTAAGGAAGAGGTGTTTGTTGAACAACCACCAGGGTTTGTTTCTTCAACTCAGCCTTCTCATGTTTTTAAGTTGCAGAAAGCTCTTTATGGACTAAAGCAAGCTCCTAGGGCCTGGTATGAGACTCTAGCTAGTTTCCTGTTAGAGCACAACTTCACTAGGGGAGTAGTTGATAGAACCCTCTTCGTCAAGCATCACAAGGACACAATCCTGTTAGTTCAGGTGTATGTAGACGATATTATCTTTGGCTCCACTGATCCCAAACTTTGCAAAAAGTTTTCCAACTTGATGCACTCTAAGTTTGAGATGAGTAGCATGGGTGTGCTGTCTTACTTTCTTGGTCTCCAAGTTAAGCAAGATGCTGATGGTATCTTCATCTCCCAATCCAAATATGCCAAGGAATTGGTAAAGAAATTTGGGATGGCTGATGCTTCAGCAATGCCTACACCCATGGCTACTAATGTAGTTATTGATTCTGATGATCACGGCAAGCCAGTTGATCAAAAGAATTATAGGGCCATTGTTGGTTCCCTATTATATCTAACTGCAAGTAGGCCAGATATAATGTTTGCTACATGCCTTTGTGCTAGATTCCAGGTCAACCCCAAGGAATCTCATCTGATTCTTCTAAAGAGAATCCTGAGATACCTGAAAGGATGTCCAAATCTAGTACTTTGGTACCCAGCTGAGTCAGAGTTTGAATTAATTGGATATTCTGATTCTGACTATGCTGGTTGCAGAGTTGACAGGAAGAGCACCTCAGGAACTTGCCAGTTCCTGGGAGAGAGATTGGTCTCTTGGTTCTGTAAGAAGCAGGCTTCTGTCTCAACTTCAACTGCAGAGGCTGAATATATAGCAGCTGCCAGTTGTTGTTCACAGATCCTGTGGATTCAAAACCAGCTTGTGGATTATGGTCACTCACACAAGAACACCAAGATCATGTGTGATAGTACCAGTGCTATTTCTATTGCACAAAATCCAGTGCACCACTCTAGAACCAAGCACATTGAGATTAGGCACCATTTCCTGAGAGATTGTGTGGAAAAGAACAAGATCTGTCTTGAGTTCATATCCACTGAGTTTCAGAGAGGTGATATATTCACCAAGCCTTTAGATGAACAGAAGCATCTGTTCTTTTTAGTCCAACTAGGCATGATCAATGGACGAGACTAAGTATGACGATATCTGCCTATGTTGAGGTCTGCTTGAAGATCGTCGAACGATGATCGAAGATCGTCGAACGGATTGAGCCTATCGTCGACCTCTGGTTAATGATAGCTTCTGTTTGAAGATCGTCGATCGACGTTCGACCATCGTCGAACAGGCTGAGCTCATCGTCGATCTCCGGACGACGACAGCCTTTTGTTTGAGAAGCCAGAAATAGTCGAACGATTGTCCGACTACTCTGCTTCTGAGCCGATCGTCGAACGGCCGTTCGACTATCGGTTCAAGATTTTTTAAATAGACCGACTATATCCGGTTCAATATAAAGCCGATAGTCGACCTAGGTTAAAAGATCTGTTGCTGTATCGTCGACGGAACGTGCCCTTTCGCATTCTGCTTTCCCGCTTGCGATTTTCTGCCGCTCCGTCTCCTTCGTCTTTCTCCTCCTTCTCGCGTTTCTCCAGCGATTCGATGGCGATTTCCCCAGCTGTTCTAGCTGTCGTCAAGTTCGATGCCGGATTCAGTGTAGATTTTGAAGCTTTCAGCAGTTGCGATGCCGGCATAGTGGAAGTTCTCCAGCTCTGCAGAGATCAAGGTCTAGAGAAGCTGATGTCTGAAAGGATCAAGATTAATATTCCAGAGATAAAAGAATGGGCGTTCACGTCGTCTTCCACAGACGAAGCGATGATCGGTACCATCGGCGGAGTAGAAGCTACCCTGACTCCGGCCGTTCTTTCTGATGTTTTTGGCCTAGTTATCGGTGACGAAGATTATGAGCAAGACGCTCAGGAGTTTGGAAGGATGCTCGTCGAGCTGGGACATGCTGAAGGCATTCCCACCAAGCTGCTCAAGGTAAACTTCCCATTCAAGATTAAGTTCCTCGCTGAGATTGTTGGAAAAGTGATTCTGGGCAAGCACTCCGCCCATGATAATATAACAAGGCAACAATTTGCACTTATGTGTGCAATTGTCAATCGAAAGAGGATCGATTGGGCTGCTGTTCTGTTTGATTTGATCAGAAAGAAGACAGGAAAGAAGGAAGTTACCCTGGGAAGGGTTATAGGCATTTTCCTGAAGGAGAAATTCCCCCAGTTGCTGAGTTCTGCCGCAACTACCATCAATGCCAGCAAGAAGATGGATCCCCATCTGTTTTCAAAATGGAAGAGGACGTTCGTGAAGTCTGCTCCAGCGCAATCTGAGGACACAAGGACTGCTTCAGTCGCTCCTCAACCTAGTGAAGCTGGCTCAGCTATCCCTTCCTCCTCCTCTGTTTTGCCGTCTACCTCAGTTGAAGTACCATCAACTTCTGCTGAGGTACGACCCTCCTCTTCTGCTGCACCTGAAACAACCGTGGTTGTTCCTCTGTCTCCTCCAGCCTCTCCTCTACCTGCATATCTGGCTAGGATATCTGCTCCTAGCTTCGATTTGTTAGGATCAGAGAGAGTTCTTACTCCTCATGCATCTCCTGTAAATTCACCAGTTCATTCTCCATCCCCTGCTCATTCTCCAGCTGTATCTCCAGCTCGATCCCCAGTCCCCATTATTTCTCATCCCAGCACATCTACCATCTCTGCTGCTGATCCATCCACCTCTCAACCATCATCTTTTGAAATCTCTCCTGAGATTATCATTCGCATCGTGGAGCTGATTACCCCGTCAATCAAAACCATGATTGACGAGGCAATCGCTCCCCTTGCTGCCTCCATTGACCGTCTCACTGCCTCCATCCAATCCATTTCTAAATCTGCTGAGCCATCTACCTCTAGGGGCCTGGTTTCAGTTGTTACTGAAATCAGGCAGGGGGAGATGTCCAATGAAGATGTCTCAGACCTTCCTGCCTCTACTCCAGCTGAAATAGAGATAGCTCCAGATGTTGTCGTATCTGTCCAGCCAGAATCTGCTCTAGTTGAGCCAGAAGAAGTTCAAGATGTTGCTATGACTGATCAGGAAGAAACAGCTCCTGCTGAGGAAGAGACTGTTCCAGAAGTTCAAGATGTTGCTATGACTGATCAGGAAGAAACAGCTCCTGTTGAGGAAGAGACTGTTCCAGCTGAGAAAGTGGCAACTCAAGCTGAGGAAGAAACTGTTCCAGCTGAGAAAGTGGCAACTCCAGCTGAGGAAGAAATTGTTCCAGCTAAGGAAGAGAGTGCTCCTGCTAAGAAAGTTTTAGCTCCAGTCTTGACTGAGAAGGAAATATCAGATGGTATTCTGCTATCAGAAATTGCTGTGAAAGTATGCTTAGAAGATATAACCTCTCCTACAATTGCCAGATTCCTGGAAGGAATCATAACTAAATATCTGAATGACTGCTGGGAGATGGTTAAATATGAAGGTAATTCCCTAATCCGGTTTATTGATGAGTCAATTTATTTGCTTGCTGGTGTATACCTTGAAGGGATGATTCAAGCTTATTTAGCAGATCTATGTTCTACAGATTTTATTAAAGAAGATTTAACTGCCAAGAAAATAGCAGTTGTTTCTAAGGCTGCTCCAAGTGATTCTGATACTAAATTAGATCCAGAATTGGATGTGTTTTTAAATGATAAAGAGAATGAAAATCAAGAGGAAATCAAAGTTGATTCTCCTGTTTTAAATTTGGAAGAAATTCAAGCAAGGGCTGCTTGGGACTTAAGAGTAAAATCTTTACAAGAAAAAGAGAAAGAGTTGCAATTTGAGAAGTCATCCATCTGGGATGATTCTCCTGGTTTAGATTTAGACTCTCTTCTGGCTATGGATGCCCTGGAAGAAGAAAGGGAGAAATCTAGTTCAAAGCTTAAAGAAAAGGCTGTCTCAGAAGCCTATGATCCCTATGAGAACCCTCCATCATCCCATTCTGATGATGATGATGATGATTCAGATGTTTCTGAAAATTCAAAGAAGAAGAAAACTGCTGCTAAGAAAAGAAAAGCTGCTCCTCCTCCTCCTCCAAATAAGGATAATGACATTCCATATTATATTCTGAAGGGCATTGACCCCAAATCTAAAGATTTTCAGCATTGGATGAGGTTCTCGAAAAATCAGCAAAAAGAAAGGAAGAGAACAAAGAGGTATGACAGTCCAGTCTCCAGATGGACTCCCAAAGGTCCTCCTCCACCTCCTGGTGCAGGAGCCTCTGGGAATCTACCTGCTAGTCGATCTGCTGCTTATGAAAAATCTGCATCTGCTCAGCCCCAATCTAGGCAAGGTCATCAAAGTTCTCAAAGCAGATCATCTTATGGATCTCAAAGACCAATGAAGGAGGTTGTGGCCCAAAGACCAACCTTTTCCCCACCTCCTTCTCCAGTTCAATCTGAGAAGAGTGTTTCAAAAGGTAAATAGCTTACAGTGTTTTAAAACCTTCTAGCAAGTTCCTTTTGCTAAGTTTATTCTATGTTTGTATCTAGATATAATAGCTGCTGCTTCTCCAGAGCCCGTATATGAAAATCCTGAGCTCGATCCTAATTTTAGGATGGCTCGATTTCAAGAACTTGTAGGAGCAGCCCAGATTAGAAAAGCAAGAGCTGAAGGAAAAGATGTGACTGGTTTCACTACCATGTCATCTTATAGAAAGAAAGAGTTTGAGAAATTCCAAGTTAATCCTGAGATCTTTGACCCAGCAAAGTATATGGAGAAACATCCTGAAGCTGTGGTCCCCAGAGCAACAGAGCTAAAGATTCTTAGAGTGCAGGATTTGAAGATGTCGAAAAAGGAATCAGATGATCCTCTGCGAAAAATTTCCTTTGTCTCTAGTTCTTCTGATCCATTACCTGATCCCAAAAACTCTTAATAGTTTATTTAAACTGCTGTGATATATGTGATATATTGGTTTATCTAAATTGTTTATCTGCCAATCTTGTTGCTATTCTTTTTCTATAGTATTTTAGTTTTCTATAGCTAGTTGTTTTAGCTGTTGAGAGACTTAACTCAAATAGGGGGAGATTGTTGGTACCCTAGTTTGATTTGAGTTAAGTCCTCTCCTTTGTGCCCCTTTGACCCAAGAAATATCTATGGTCAATGGTTAGGAGTCTAGCTGTAGAGTCCTCGCTTTTCCAAATTGAGAATTTGGTTAAGTAGTTTTTCGTTCGACTATAGTCGAACGCCGTTCGACTATCGTCTATCGACTGATCGACGATCGTCTATCAGTTGGTCGACGCCTTGGTCTGCGCTGATAGTTCGACTCTGTTGATAGTTCGACTATCTGTTCTGCGCTGATAGTTCGACTATCTGTTGATAGTTCGACTATCTGTTCTGCGCTGGTAGTTCGACTATCTGTTGATAGTTCGACTATCTAGTTTGTTTTGATAGTTCGACTATCGTTTGATAGATCGACTATCTGTTTTCTGAGGTAGGTCGACTATCTGCTTGATAGCTCGACTATCTCTGTGCGCTTGATAGCTCGACTATCTGTCCTAGATAGATCGACTATCTGATAGTTCGACTATCTGCCCTGATAGTTCGACTATCTGCTGAGGTAGCTCGACTATCCATTTGATAGCTCGACTATCTGGATCGTTCGACTATCTGCCCGATAGTTCGACGATCTCCTGGCGTCGTTCGACGATCTTCGAAGGTCGTTCGACGTTTTCTGTCTGCCTTTGGATTTTGTATTTATTTATTATATTTAATTATTTAATACATTTTCTGGCACAGTATTTTAAGCTGTATGATAAAGTTTCCAGGCATTATTTACTTCATTCTATTTGCCTGAGTTCAAATCTTTTAAGATAAAGTTGTTTGTCTTATTAGCTGTCTATTTAAATTACTTTATCCGCTGTCAACCCCTTTATAGCCGTTGGACTGAAAAGTCTTCTTTTGCTATAAAGAGATAGTTTCTGATGTGACTTTATTTAGTCCTCTGTTTATTTGATTTAAACCTGCAGCTTCTTAGAAAGAGATTTATTCCTTTTTATGGAATGTATTGCTGCAGAGATATTTCTGTCTTCTTGATATTTACAGCCCAGGTCTCAAGGCTCACAAGAAGACAAAGAATTCAAATGGAAGAGAGCCGTTGCTTGCTGCTAATATATAAAGAACCTTTTGCAGAAGGATTCAAGCTAGTTTTCTAGTGAACAGGAGTGTTACACACATATTCAAAAGCACTCAAGCCTTCATCAAGCTCAAGCTTCCTGCTCTCAGCAAACTCCATCTAACTGAGAAGTGTTAAGATCTTCATCTCTTCTTCACCTGAGTTCTCCTGCTTTCAGGAAGTTCAACTCAGAGTTTCTTTGAAGAAGAAGAAGAAGAATAGCTGCTTGAAGAGATTTCTTTTTGTTATTTATTTTCTTCCTGTAGCTCCTTCCTTCAGAATTTTCTGAAGAGTTTCTGCACTGAAGCAAGACTTCACCTGGACATCTTTGAGCCAGGGGGAGCCTTGATTCTTTAGAGCATTCTAGCTCAGTGCAAGCTTTTTGTGCTTCTCTAATCTATTGTAAAATAGAGAAGACATCTTAACCTTCTTCCCCCTCCTGTACAGGGTTATTACTCCCTTCAAAAGTATCCCTTGGTGGCAGGGCACCTGATCAAAAACCTGTGCTTGGTTTTTAGACACCTGATCAAAAGTCTAAAGGGTCTGTTTGATCTACCTGAATCAGATCATTGGTGGCAGGGCACCTTAGCAAAAACCTGTAGTGGATTCCTACCGTTTGGGTAGAAGAGTGGACGTACCCAAGTTGTTTGGGGAACCACTATAAAATTCCTTGTGTCGTCTGGCTTGCTTATTATTTTTCTTGTACTGTGGCTGTGAATAGATATAACTAGGTTGCTAGTTGCTGCTTAGGTTTTCCAGGCTTTAACTGTAATTACAGTTAGCTTGTGTTTGCACAACACTTGTGTTAGGCTTTAAGGTTAAACCAAAATCTATAATCTCTTCATTCCGCACTTCACTCCAAGGGAGTTGGGTAGACAGTTAAGTTTTGTATTGTGCAAAATTTGATTACTCTATTCACCCCCCCTCTAGAGTAGTATCTATCCCTTCACTTTCAAGATCTCACCCACTAGGGTATCACCTTCAGCCTGCATTCTCATATATTTCCAGTTTTTCTTATGTGAAAAACAAGGGACCCAAGGTTACCTGGGTCCACTCTGTCTAAATAATTGTCTTGCAGGTGAAGGCCTATCCAATCACTCAAAATAAGTGGTATTTGGATAGTGGATGCTCTAAGCATATGACAGGAAATAAAGATCTACTGTCAAAGTTCAAAGCTAAGCTTGGCCCAAAGGTTATCTTTGGAGACTCCAGCTGTGGTCAGACAGAAGGCTATGGCAAGATCACAATTGGAGCAGTTACTTTCAAGAGAGTTGCTTATGTCAATGGACTGAAGCATAATCTGATTTCAGTCAGCCAGCTTTGTGATGCTGGCTACCAGGTTTCATTTTCTAATTTCTCTTGCAATATTACTTTAAATAATAATGTTGTTTTAGTAGGTATTAGAATAGGTAATATTTACTTAGTAGATTTCAATTCATCTCATTCTGAAATCTGTCTGTTTAATGAAGTAACCCTTAATAATAATTCCCTATGGCATAAAAGGCTTAGTCATGTAAACCTTAAAAATATATCTAGGTTATCTAAGCACAACCTTGTTAGAGGTTTACCTTCTTGACCCTACAAGAAGGAGAGCCTATGCAAGGCTTGTCAGCTAGGCAAGCAAACCAAGAATTCTTTTAAATCTGTAAATAAAAGTGATTCTCCTAGAATCCTGTATTTATTACATTTGGACCTTTTTGGCCCAATAAATGTACAGAGTTTAGGAGGGAAGTATTACACTTTAGTAATTGTAGATGACTTCTCTAGGTTCAGTTGGGTTTTCTTTTTGAGAACTAAGTCTGATAACATCAAAGCCCTTACAGACTTTCTACTTTGTGTGCAGACTGAGTACTCTACTCATGTGGCCTTGATCAGAAGTGATCATGGTACTGAGTTTGACTCTCTTCTCATGCAAGAATTCTGTGAGAGAGAAGGTATCAAACATAGCTTCTCAGCTCCTAGAACTCCCCAACAAAATGGGGTAGTTGAAAGGAAGAATAGAACACTAATTGAAGCAGCTAGTACATTGTTGGCAGATGCTAACATGCCTCTATCCTATTGGGCAGAAGCTGTTAGTACAGCCAACTATGTCTTGAATAGAAGTTTGATACACAAACTTAAGTGTAAAACTCCTTATGAGTTGCTTAAAGGAAAGAAACCAAAAATTAATTACTTTAGAGTTTTTGGCTGTATTGTTTATATTCATAATAATAATAAAGAATATATTAGAAAATTTGAAGCAAAAGCTTCAATGGGAATCATGCTTGGATATTCCCAAGTAAGCAAAGCTTATAGGGTTTTTAACAAGTCTACCTGTAAGATAGAAGAATCTGTGCATGTGACTTTTGATGAGTCTCAGATGTTTTACAAGGAGAAGGAAAATTCTCCTTCCTCCAGTTCTTTGCAGGTACCTGATGCCCCTCAAGAAATTCTTCAATTGTCAACTCTTCAGATCACTGAATCAGACAGTGATGAAGACATTGCTGAAGCTGTTGAAGCTATTGTTGTACCACCAACAGTAGATCAAATTCCTCCTGAGGAATTAATCCCAACTATTGCTGAAGATCACATCCCACCTGCTGATATTGTCACACTTAGAGATCATCCCACATCTCAAGTGATTGGAGACATATCAGCTGGTGTGCAAACAAGAAACCAATTAAGACAGGATGTGATGCATGCTTGTTTCCTCTCACAGGTTGAGCCCCTCACCTTTAAAGATGCAGAGCTAGATCCCCACTGGATCATTGCAATGCAAGAGGAGCTCAATCAGTTTGAGAGATGTAAAGTTTGGACTTTAGTTCCAAGACCTAAAGGCCAACTGATCATAGGCACCAAGTGGGTGTATAGAAACAAGCTGGATGCAAATGGAATTATAATAAGGAATAAAGCAAGGCTTGTAGCTCAGGGCTACAGACAGGAGGAAGGTATAGACTATGACCAAACCTTTGCTCCTGTTGCAAGGCTAGAAGCAATAAGGATCTTCTTGGCCTATGCAGCCTTCATGAAGTTTAAGGTGTTCCAAATGGATGTCAAAAGTGCATTCCTAAATGGTGAGCTTAAGGAAGAGGTGTTTGTTGAACAACCACCAGGGTTTGTTTCTTCAACTCAGCCTTCTCATGTTTTTAAGTTGCAGAAAGCTCTTTATGGACTAAAGCAAGCTCCTAGGGCCTGTTATGAGACCTTAGCTAGTTTCCTGTTAGAGCACAACTTTACTAGGGGAGTAGTTGATAGAACCCTTTTCGTCAAGCATCACAAGGACACAATCCTGTTAGTTCAGGTGTATGTAGATGATATTATTTTTGGCTCCACTGATCCCAAACTGTGCAAAAAGTTTTCCAACTTGATGCATTCCAAGTTTGAGATGAGTAGTATGGGTGTGCTGTCTTACTTTCTTGGTCTCCAAGTTAAGCAAGATGCTGATGGTATCTTCATCTCCCAATCCAAATATGCCAAGGAATTGGTAAAGAAATTTGGGATGGCTGATGCTTCAGCAATGCCTACACCCATAGCTACTAATGTAGTTATTGATTCTGATGATCACGGCAAGCCAGTTGATCAAAAGAATTATAGGGCCATTGTTGGTTCCCTATTATATCTAACTGCAAGTAGGCCAGATATAATGTTTGCTACATGCCTTTGTGCTAGATTCCAGGTCAACCCCAAGGAATCTCATCTGATTCTTCTAAAGAGAATCCTGAGATACCTGAAGGGATGTCCAGATCTAGGACTTTGGTACCCAGCTGAGTCAGAGTTTGAATTAATTGGATATTCTGATTCTGATTATGCTGGTTGCAGAGTTGACAAGAAGAGCACCTCAGGAACTTGCCAGTTCCTGGGAGAGAGATTGGTCTCTTGGTTCTGTAAGAAGCAGGCTTCTGTCTCAACTTCAACTACAGAGGCTGAATATATAACAGCTGCCAGTTGTTGTTCACAGATCCTGTGGATTCAAAACCAGCTTGTGGATTATGGTTACTCACACAAGAACACAAAGATCATGTGTGATAGTACCAGTGCTATCTCAATTGCACAAAATCCAGTGCACCACTCTAGAACGAAGCACATTGAGATTAGGCACCATTTCCTGAGAGATTGTGTGGAAAAGAACAAGATCTGTCTTGAGTTCATATCCACTGAGTTTCAGAGAGGTGATATATTCACCAAGCCTTTAGATGAACAGAAGCATCTGTTCTTTTTAGTTCAACTAGACATGATTAATGGACGAGACTAAGTGTGACTATATCTGCCTATGTTGAAATCTGCTTGAAGATCGTCGAACGATGATCGAAGATCATCGAACGGATTAAGCCCATCGTCGACCTCTGGTTAATGATAGCTTATCTGTTTGAAGATCGTCGATCGACGTTCGACCATCGTCGAACAGGTTGAGCTCATTGTCGATCTCTGAACGACGACAGCCTGTTGTTTGAGAAGCCAGAAATAGCCGAACGATGGTTCGACTACTCTGCTTCTGAGCCGATCGTCGAACGGCCGTTCGACTATCGGGTCAAGTATCTTTTTAATAGATCGACTATTCCCGGTCTAATATAAAGCCGATAGTCGACCTAGGTTAAAAGATCTTGTGTTTTATCGTCGACGGAGCGTGCCCTTTCGCATTCTGCTTTCCCGCTTGCGATTTCCGGGCGTTTCGTCTTCTTCGTTCTCTGCAGCTTTCTCGAGCTTTCTCCAGCAAATCAATGGCGGTTTCCCTAGCAGTTCTAGCCGTCGTGAAGTTTGATGCAGGATTTAGCGTGGATTTCGACGCGTTCAGCAGCTGCGATGCAGGAATAGTAGAAGTTCTACAGCTATGCAGGGATCAGGGATTAGAGAAGTTAATGTCTGCAAGGATTAAGATAAACATCCCAGAAATCAAAGAATGGGCTTTCACGTCGTCTTCCACAGACAAATCGATGACTGGTACCATCGGCGGAGAAGAGGTAATCCTGACTCCGGCCGTTTTATCTGATGTTTTTGGATTAGTTAATGGTGACGAGGATTATGAGCAAGATGCTCAGGAATTCGGAAGAATGCTAGTTGAGCTGGGACATGCTGAGGGCATTCCCACGAAGCTGCTCAAAGTGAATTTTCCTTTCAAAATCAAGTTTCTTGCTGATCTAGTAGGAAAAGTGCTCCTGGGTAAGCACTCTGCCCACGACAATATAACAAGGCAGCAATTCGCACTCATGTGTGCGATTGTTAATCAAAAAAGGATCGATTGGGCAGCAGTTGTGTTTTATTTAATCAGGAAAAAGACTGGTAAGAAGGAAGTCACCCTAGGAAGGGTCATTGGAATCTTCCTTAAGGAAAAATACCCCCAGCTGCTGAGTTCAACTACAACAACAATCAATGCGAGCAAGAAGATGGATCCCAACTTGTTCTCTAAGTGGAAGAGAACGTTTGTGAAACCTGCTCCAGCAACATCTGAGGACACCAGGACTGAATCAGTCACTCCTCACCATGTTGAAGCTGGCTCAGCTCTTCCCTCCTCCTCCTCTGCTTTGCTGTCTGCCTCAGTTGAAGTACCATCAACTTCAGCTGAAGTACGACCTTCCTCCTCTTCTGCTCCAGAAACAACTACGGTTGTTCCTCTTTCCCCTCCAGCTTCTCCTCTACCTGCTCATCTGGCTAGGATATCTGCTCCTAGCTTTGATTTGTTAGGATCAGAGAGAATTCCTACTCCTCCTGTATCTCCCGTTCATTCCCCAGTTAATTCCCCAATTAACTCTCCTGCTCCATCTCCTGCTCCATCCCCTGTCCACACCATTTCTCATCCCAGCACCACTACCATATCTGCTGCAGCTCCATCCACTTCACATCCTTCATCTCTTGAGATCTCTCCTGAATTCATCTCCCGCATTGTGGAGCTGATTACCCCCTCAATCAAAACCATGATTGAAGAGGCAATCGCTCCCCTTGCAGCCTCCATTGATATCTTATCTGCCTCCATCAAATCCCTTTCAAAATCTGCTGAGCCATCTTTCTCAAGGGGCCTGGTTTCAGTATCCACTGAAATCGGGCAGGGGGAGATGTTCCATGAAGATGCCTCAGACCATCCTGCCTCCCCTCCAGCTATAAAATATACAGTCATGACAGCCCTGGAAGAAATAGCTCCAGCTGAGGAAGAGTCTGCTCTTGCTGAGAAAGAAATAGTTCCAGTATTGTCTGATAAGGAAATAGCAGATGGAATCTTGTTATCTGAGATTGCAGTTAAAGTCTGCTTAGAAGATCTTACCACTCCTGTGATTGCTAGATTCCTAGAAGAAATTATAACTTCATATCTGAATGAATCATGGGAGATGGTCAAGTATGAAGGTAACTCTTTCATCCGTTTTGTTGATGAGTCGATTAATTTGTTAGTTTGTGAATTCCTGGAAGGAATGATTTCTGTTTATTTAGCAGATCTGTATTCATAATTCTACAGATGTTATTAGAGAAGATTTAACTGCTCAGATCATAGCAGTTATTTCTGAAGCTGATCCAAGTGTTTCTGATATTCAAGAAGATCCTGAATTGGAATCTTTCTTAGATGATAGAGAGGATGAATCTGAAAATCAAGATAAAGTCAAGGATGACTCTCCTGTTCTGAATTTGGAAGAAGCTCAAGCAAGAGCTGCCTGGGATTTAAGAGTACAATCTTTAAAAGAGAAAGAAAAAGATCTGCAAATTGAAAAGTCAACCATCTGGGATGACTCTCCAGGGTTGGACTTAGATTCCCTTCTGGCTCTGGATGCCATGGAAGAGGAAAGAGAAAAATCTGCTCTGAAGCTTAAAGAAAAGGCTGTTTCAGAAGCCTATGATCCTTATGAAAATCCTCCCTCATCTCATTCTGATGATGATGATGATTCTGATGTTTCTGAGAAGTCAAAGAGAAAGAAAGCTGCTTCAAAGAAAAGAAAAGCTGCTCCTCCTCCTCCTCCCAGTAAGGATAATGATACTCCCTATTACATTCTGAAGGGCATTGACCCTAAATCCAAGGAATTTCAGCACTGGATGTGGTTTTCAAAGAATCAGCAGAAAGAAAGAAAAAGAACTAAGAGGTATGATAGTCCTGTCTCAAGATGGACTCCCAGAGGTCCTCCTCCTCCTCCAGGTGCAGGAGCCTCTGGGAACCTATCAGCTAATCCTGCTGCCTCTTCTGGAAGATCTGCTTCTTTTCAGCCCCAGCCAAGACAAGGTTATCAAAGCTCGCAAGGCAAATCGTTTTCTGGTTCTCAAAGACAAATGAAGGAGGCTGTGGTTCAAAGACCAACCTTTTCCCCACCTCCTTCTCCAAAGAAGAGAATTCCATCTCCAACACCAGTTCAGTCTGAGGAAATTGTATCAAAAGGTAAATAGTTTACTTTGTTTTAAAATTTCTAGCAAGAACCCTTTTGCTAAGTATACTCTAATGTCTTATCTAGTTATTCAAGATAAAATAGCTGATGCTGCTTCTCCTGAGCCTGTTTATGAAAATCCTGAGCTCGATCCTAACTTTAGGATGGCTCGCTTTCAAGAACTAGTTGGAGCAGCTCAAATAAGAAAAGCTAGAGCAGAAGGAAAAGATACGACTGGTCTAACTACCATGTCTGCTTACAGAAAGAAAGAATTTGAAAAGTTCCAGGTTAATCCTGAGATTTTTGATCCATCAAAATATATGGAAAAGCATCCTGAAGCAGTAGTCCCAAGAGCTACAGAACTGAAGATCATTGGTGCGCAGGACCTGAAACTATCAAAGAAAGAATCTGATGATCCTTTAAGGAAAATCTCTTTTGTTTCTAGCTCTTCTGTTTCTAAGCCTGACTCTGTTGATCCATAGTTTGATTAACTGCTGTGCTATATTTGTTTATCTGTTTGATAATCTGCTAGTTTATTCTTAAATCTTTCCTGTATTATGTTATTGTTCTTTAGCTAGCTTTATGTCTTAGATGTTGAGAGACTTAACTCAAATAGGGGGAGATTGTTGGTACCCTAGTTTTGATTTGAGTTTAGTCCTCTCCTTTGTGCCCCTTGACCCAAGAAATATCTATGGTCAATGGTTAGAAGTCTAGCTGTAGAGTCCCCACTTTTCCAGATTGAGAATTGGGTTAAGTAGTTTTTCGTTCGACTATAGTCGAACGCCGCTCGACTATCGTCTATCGGCTGATCGACGATCGTCTATCAGTTGGTCGACGCTTTGTCTGCGTTGATAGTTCGACTATCTGTTGATAGTTCGACTATCTGCTTGGCGAGGTAGTTCGACTATCTGTTCTGATAGATCGACTATCTGATAGTTCGACTATCTGTTGATAGTTCGACTATCTGGTTTGTTTTGATAGTTCGACTATCTGTTGATAGATCGACTATCTGTTTCGCCTTGATAGTTCGACTATCTGTTGATAGATCGACTATCTGTTTCGTCTTGGTAGTTCGACTATCTGTTGATAGTTCGACTATCTGGTTTGTTTTGATAGTTCGACTATCTATTGATAGATCGACTATCTGTTTTCTGAGGTAGGTCGACTATCTGCTTGATAGGTCGACTATCTCTGTGCGCTTGATAGTTCGACTATCTGTCCAAGATAGATCGACTATCTGATAGTTCGACTATCTGTTCTGATAGTTCGACTATCTGCCAGGGTAGTTCGACTATCTTCTTCGATAGGTCGACTATCTGGATCGTTCGACTATCTGCCCGATAGTTCGACGATCTCCGTGCGTCGTTCGACGATCTTCGAGGGTCGTTCGACGTTTTCTGTCTGCCTTTGTATTTTGTATTTATTTATTATATTTAATTAATTAATACATTTTCTGGCACATTATTTTAAGCTGTATGATAAAAATTACCAGGCAATATTTGCTCCATCTCTTTTGCCTGAGTCAAATCTTTTTAAGATAAAGTTGTTTGTCTTATTAGCTGTCTTTATAAATTACTTTATCTATTGTCAGCCCTTTATAGCCGTTAGACTGAAAAGTCTTCTTTTTGCTATAAAGAGATTATTTCTGATGTGACTTTATTTAGTCCTTCTGTTATTTGATTTAAGCCTGCAGCTTCTTAGAAAGAGGTTTATTCCTTTTATAGAATGTTTTGCTGCAGAGATGTTTCTGTCTTCTTGATATTTACAGCCCAGGTCTCAAGGCTCAGAAGAAGACAAATAATTCAAATGGAAGAGAGCCGTTGCTTGCTGATGATTATAAAAAGGACCCTTTGAAGAAGGATTCAAGCTAGCTAATAGCTAACCAGTTGTTCATTCAAGCTCTCAAGCCTTCATCAAGAAAAAGCTTTCTGCTCTCAGCAATTTCCATCTAACTGAGAAGTGTTAAGATCTTCATCTCTTCTTCACCTGAGTTCTCCTGCTTTCAGGAAGTTCAAACTCAGAGTTCCTTTGAAGAAGAAGAAGAAGAAGATAGCTGCTTGAAGATCTTTGATTTTATTATTTACTTTCTTCCTGTAGCTTTTCCTTCAGAACTTTCTAAAGAGTTTTTCTGCACTGAAGCAAGACTTCACCTGGACATCTTTGAGCCAGGGGGAGCCTTGATTCTTTAGAGCATTCTAGCTCAGTGCAAGCTTTTGTGCTTCTCTAATCTTTGTAAAATAGAGAAGACATCTTAACCTTCTTCCCCCTCCTGTACAGGGTTATTACTCCCTTCAAAAGTATCCCTTGGTGGCAGGGAACCTGATCAAAAACCTGTGCTTGGTTTTTAGACACCTGATCAAAAGTCTAAAGGGTTTCTGGATCTACCTGAAGCAGATCCTGTTGGTGGCAGGGCACCTGATCAAAAACCTGAGTGGATTCCTACCGTGTGGGTAGAAGAGTGGACGTACCCAAGTTGTTTGGGGAACCACTATAAATTTCCTTGTGTCGTCTGGATTCCATTGTTTAATTCATGTATTGTGGCTGTGATTAGATATAACTAGGTTGCTAGTTGCTGATTAGGTTTTCCAAGCCTTAACTGTAACTACAGTTAGCTTGAGTTTGTGCACATCACTTGTGTTAGGCTTTAAGGTTAAATCAATATCTATAATCTTTTCATTCCGCACTTCACTCCAAGGGAGTTGGGTAGACTATTAAGTTTTGTCTGTGCAAAATTTGATAACTCTATTCACCCCCCCTCTAGAGTAGTATCTATCCCTTCACTTTCAAGATATATCTTAAAAGATAATAGTGTAAACATTATGAGTCATATAAGCGGTAAGTAAAACACTATTAGTTTTAGCATCTATAATCTTGCAGGTGTTCATAGAGAAATCAAATATAACATTCAGGCCTTTATCACATAGTTGACTAATTGAGATTAAATTAAGCCTAAGTCCATCTACGAATAATGTATTTGAAATTGAAAATGCTTTTTTACCTATGGTGTCGATTCAAAGAATGTGTCCTTTATTGTTGTCCCCGAACGTCACCATTCCCCCTTTCTTTTTATCCAGGATAAGGAACTTTTAATTATCTCCTATCATGTGCTTGGAACACCCAGAGTCCAAGTACCACACATTCTCCTTGTCCTTAGCTTACCAACACACATAAAAAGAAGATGAGGGTAAAGATTTTGTTACCCAAGTTGTCCCACCCAAGAGATAGGTAGAAGACTTTGGTAGCCAGACTTGCATAGTTTTCTTGGCACCTTTCCATATAAACTAGCCGGGTCTGTGACCAAACCTTTGAAAATTTGCACACAAGGTATAAGCAGTGGATGTTGCCTTAATCATGTTCTTAGTGCTCATGTTGAGGATGGGGATAGCCTTTCAGAAATATTGACATTATTTTGTAATTTTTTATAATTCATCTTAGTCTTAGCTTGAGAGTGATTACAGCTCGGTGGAAGCGTTGGACTTACGTATCCCAGTCCATACTTTCCAGATCCGTGGCACTATACATCCAACAATATATTCAGAGATTTTTGTCCTATTCAAAATTTTTGGATAACACAGTTAAGATCATGGATCTTCGCCTTTAGGGCAGTGTTTTCACTGACTAGCATTACACACTAATTGGCGAATTATTGTTTACCTTCTTCTATCTTAGTAAGAGACATTTGAAGAATTTTTTCCAAGACATTCCTTTCTTTGGGTAGATTGTTCATTTTTAACGATGCCTTCGAGAGACTTGCTTTTAGCTTTTCGATCGTTGTCATCGGGTGAGGACACTCTAGACACTCGATCTTCTCTTCGCCGTATTTTATAGATTCACTCTTTAAATTTTCTAAGTCCTTTTTGATTTTCTTGTTTTCATTTCAAAAGGACTTTTTCTCATGTATAACACTATCTAACTTATCACATAGATGTCCAAAAATTTCAACAAGTTCATTATAAGAAGGTAGGGTTAATGTTACTCTTGATACCAGACTCATCTTCAGACTCATCCTGATTCCTCCCCATGAGGCACAGATTTTCCTTGTCATCACTACTTGAGTCGGAGGCGCTTGACTCGTCAGATCCATCCTTGTCCTATGTTATTGCCTTTACCACCTTCTTATTTCTTTTATGCTGACTCTGTTTCTCCTTTTCCTCCTTCTGGAGTCTTGGAAATTCCCTCTTTATGTGTCTAGGCTTGTGACAGTGGTAGCACTAGGGTGGGGACTTCTCATCATCATTCTCTATCTCCTTTGAGAGTTTGTTCCACCTCCTGGTTTTTTTAGCACATTTCTTCAAGAATTTCTTAAACTTTCCCTATCTCTTGGGATTCTTCATGAACCTTTTGAACTCATGGATATATAGTCTTTCTTCATCGTCATCTACAGTTTCTTTAGCAGCCTTTCTCTCCCTCATAACCTTCAGTGCCAACCCATTCTTCTTTATCTCCCTGGGATATTCCTCAGCTTGTATCTTTAATTTGAGTTCATGTGTCTTCAGGTTTCCAATGAGATTCTCTATCTCCTAGGTGCTGATATCATGTGATTCAGCAATAGCAATCACATTGAGATTGAAACGTGGAGGCAAAGATCGCAGGATCTTCCTCACCAGATCTCAATTTTACTAGATCTTCTAGAGGGATCTTAAGGTGTTGATAATTTTGATGATATGGGTATACAAGCTGTCCACTTCCTCGTCGATCTCCATCCTAAATTTTTCGTATTCAGATTTGAGTCAGAACAGCTTCGACTCCTTCACATGTTAGGTACCTTCATGAGTAAGTTCAAGTAAACGCCATATATCATACGAAGTTTCACAATTACAAATTCTATTAAATTCAGTTTTATCCAATGTGAAGAATAAAGAGTTCATGTCTTTGGAATTGTTTGTATATCTAAGCTTATCAGCATCATCCCATTTATCCTATGGTTTGACTAAGACGGTATCACCTATATTGGTAGTGGGTGCAGGGTATTTTGTCTCGATCTTTGCCTACACGTCCATGCTTTGTGTCATCAAAAAGATTTTCATTCACGTTCTCCAGTTACTATAGTCACTCCCCATGAATGGTGGGGGTCTACTCACACCTTGTCCCTCAGGGAACGTGTGAACCGTGTTGTCCATCATACTTCAGGTTTTTAAGCCTTTTCAAAGTAACCTTCCTCTGATACTACTTGTTGGATCTCGTGGCCAACCCTATAGGGGGGGGGGTGAATTAGGTTATGGACGTTAATTGAAAATTTGTAATTTTTTGGTTTAGAAAAATTAGTTCTAGAAGCTACCGCAGGGCGTTAGGTAGCTAACACGCGGCGGTAGGTCGCAGACCTCGTTTTTTCTGGGAAAATTTCTCCTTGGAGATATCTGCACCCTTTAGAGAATCACTGGCTAACAATCACAACGTTATTTGCAAGATAAGAAAATAGGAAATGAATTTTATTAAACTGAATCAACAATCATTTTTAATAATTACAAAAACTTGATCTCCGTGACGTCGGAGATTAGAGACGGTGAAAAAATAAACTCTTTTGGTTTTCTATACCGACCCACTACCCGGACTGGTTGGCTCCCTCCATTTCCCTCCAAGAAAGGACTTCGAGTCGGATCTTCACCTTCACAAAAGGAAGTATCTTAGAGCCCCACTAGATCCATTGATCTAAACATCCCTTAGCCAGTATGATTTCTCACGAAATCCTCCCCGGATTCCGATGACCTCTACCGGTCGATTTCCCTTACTCAAAGAGTACAGAAAAGAGAGAGATACATGAAGGTATTAAAAAGATTAAGGTTTGAATCTTCCTTAAGAGGACTCCTCCATTGAGCGATCTGTGATCAGTGCAAGAAATCTTCGTGCGCTTGCGACTGATCAACTTCTTCATTGTCGTTATTGTCCTTGGCTTGCCGGAGTTCTTAATGTACAAATGAGAGAGAGACAGTTTTCTTTTCGTTCGATGGATACGGCAGAATGGAAGCACAGAGATGGCTACCAAACCCTAAGAATGAAAGTTCTGAGTCTCTATTCGTTTATCGGTAAGGAATTCAGAAAATGAGGCGCCTTTTATACGTCTTTACAATAAATAGGCTACCGCCGGCGGTAACACTAGCGCTCGGCGGTAGGTTCATGCGCTTGATGCTGACCGCTATTCTAGAAATTTTGAAAAATATTCAAAAAGTATATTTTTCTCTTTTTTGTGTTAGCGCGAAGGGGTAGGAAGATTTTGCCTTGAGGTAGTACAGTTGACACTATGCTCTCGCCGTTCATTGAGTGATCTAGTGCGCTGCGGTCGGAAGGTATTGCCTAGCGGTAGTTCAGTTGACTCGATGCTCTCGACAATCATTGAGTGGGCTAGCACGATACTATAAGAATCTATCACCTGGAGGTATAATAATCGTCTCGACAAACCTATCTCAATGATCGTTGAATGGGCTAGCGTTGCGCGGTAGCGAGGTAGCGCGGTGCGGTAATAACCTGAGCGCTATGTCGATTAAATTCAGGCTACCTCCCGACGGTAACTGCTATCTCTTGGCGGTAAGTGCCAAATGCAAGTTTCCTCTCTTCGCTTGAACCTGTAAACCTGCACTGTACCAAACACAAGATGAGATCAAATACAACATGGGAATTGATATTATCAAACTGAGATATGTGAACCGACGGCTCCAACAAAAACCCTATGTTTTTTGACTCTTATAGAGCTATTTCAATTTCTAAGAATCTTGTATCGCACAATAGGACTAAGCATATTGAAATAAGATATCACTTCATAAGAAATCATGTTGAGAAAGAATATATCAGCCTTGGGTTTGTCCCCACAGACAGATAATTAGCTGACATCTTCACCAAGTTTAATTATGTTAAGTTTAATTATGTTAAGTTTGATTATGTTAAGTTTGAATTAGGAATGTTAAATATGAAGTAACCTGATGATTGGCTGACACCTTTGACATTGAATGGACTCGATGCAAATATTCTGATGAGTCAGAAAGAATCAAATTTATCAGGTTAAATCACAGCCATCAAACAAAATTATAAATCATGCCAAGGTATGCACCTTTCCACCTTCTCGAATAGAGTTGGATATTAATAGAAATAATTCCTAGAATAAACTCTACTATTCCACTGCCCTTTCGAAATTCAGCGCCCTGTACCCTTGATTTCTCAAACCGTCTTCTCCTCCTTGCTCAATCTCTATGATTAAATGCCTCCAAAGGGTGTTGACTTCTTGTTTGAGGTATATGAACTTGTTCGTCATGGATTCAGAGATGCTCCAGAAGAGATTTAATCTATTATTCATCTTCTATCCACCACTGAACTAGAATTTTTGCTGTCAGAACCCTGTGCTATTTGGAGGTATTAGAACTGTATGCAAATGACAAAGTTGACTCATCCGCCACCTAAATAAAGACCTCCATTAATGGATAAAAGCTTAAACTCACAGCAAGGAAGATATGCAAGGCACTCAAGATCCCCAAGCTCAGCCCTAGTGAAGAGGAAGATGAGCTATTTCAAGAAGATGTAAAGTCTATCTTCAAATGGTGTTGTCTTTCCAAACATACCAGTGTATATATACTAAGGAAATACATGAATATGAAGGGTAAGTTCTTGCCAGATATAATTGGAAAAGCCTTGATATTCAAGACTGGGTCTCATGACAAAATCTCAAGAAAGAAGTTTGAATCAATGGCTAGAGTGATTCTCTCCAAGAAAACAAATTGGGGCAAGGTTGTGTTTGACAAGGTAATTGAATGCATCCCTGAGCCTAATATGGAAAGGATTCTGTCTCTATTCCTCCTCAACAATGTTCTAGGAATTTGAATTAGGAGGTAAGGTGTAAAGATCCATCATATGAGAAAGATGGACATAAAGATGTTTGAAAGATGGGATATGGTGTTGATCAAACACCTTCAACAATCTAAAAAGAAAATGAAAAAAAATTGAATCAGTTGCAACAGAAAGCACATGTTGTAGATCTTCAGTAAGAGTACTATACCTCACAATCCTCAGCTCTCTAGTTCAAGTGATTTTTAGAGAGGGGATGTGAGTGCTCAAGTTTCAATTTTATTTGAGCTTGCTGCTAAGGATGTTACTAAGGGAGTGTCTCTTACTACTTTTGAAGGGGACACAATTAGGGAACATATTGAATATCTTGTGACAACTATTGTGGACAGGATTTATGCTTATACTGAGTGGGAGATATTAGAAAAGAATGATCATGTTGAGGGAGAGAACAACATAATTAGTGTTACAGTTGAGGGGGGCTCGCCCTGAGCTCCGTACTCAAGAAGATGAAGCTATAGTGGAAGTATCTGAAAAGGAAAACAAAGGAGATGATGTTATTTCACTTCCTGAGGAGCATGAGAAAGAGGGGTCTATCCCTGCCGCTAACATTCCAGATCACTCTTCTAAATATGGAATAGCTGATTCTGAAATGGGGAGAGATATAAGGGAGAGAAACGAAGAGACTTGCCCTCCTGCATGTACTCACTTGAATGATGAAATTCCCACCTCTTTTTTATCGTAGCTAAGAGGGCTCTTTGATGAGCAAAGGAGAAAGATAGAGATGTATATGGATGACTCTATCAAAAAATTGAAGAAGGATCTTTCTACTGAAATCACTTCCATCAGAATTGAAGTTAACCAACAGAAAGAAAACACAGTCAACTTCTTCATGGCAACTACACTAGTTATAGATTATACTGACCTTTAACTTGAATAGATTTAGGAGAGGCAAAATGATACCATACCAAACAGTGCACTACCTCTGAAAACATGGAAATGGTTCATAATATGATAAAAACAAACATGAAAGAGCACAAGAAGATTGTTGAAAGGAGAATGGATGCTTGCACATAAATCTTGGATGATTATATATTGGAAGTCAAGAATCATGTCACAACTAGTGTTAATCACTTGTTTACAAGATAACCTCATCTAAGGACTCCCTGAGTAATCTAATTATAGAAGTAGTCATAAAGGGAGAGAGTTTAAAGATAAGAGCAAGTGGATACCAAGCTATATAGACCTCCAATATAATTAGGGAAGCTCTGGGCGTAGATGTCATCATGTATGCTGCCTGTTGTTCCTGAAGTAGGAGTTAGAGCTGATGTTGTAGCTAATGTTGCAATTGCAGCTCTAGATGATGAAATTGCATTCAAAGCCACCTCTCAAAATTTATCAAAGGTCAAAGGCAAAGTGGTTGCTGATGAGGAGTAGGATGTGAGGCTGAAGAAAAAGAGGCATAAAGAAGAGCTGGAAATAAGGCCAGATTATATGCAATGGAGCCCAACCTCTAGGATCATCATTCTGGTTGCCTTGAATTAGATCAAAGAGAACAAGTCAGATATATCTAAGCTTTATATTTCTATGGAATAGTCTAAGTATGAAAAGCAAGAAGAGGTAAAGAGAAAATTTAGAAAAGATAATATGGCTGGATTTTACCAGTGGATGCGCCAGAAACCTACATATATCATCCTATACCCCCATAACTACTTTGAGAGGCAAAGACAGAAAAATAAGGAGGGTATAGAAAAGTATGCAAGAAATTTGGGGGGCATTGTAATTAGGGAACCTAAATCTTAGCAATGTTACAAAATTATAGGTTCTTAAGGGCTGTTGAATGTATAATGTTTATTATAGGCTTTCTAAAAAAATTTCATTAATGCTATCTGATATGTTCTATCTTACTTGTCTAAGTGTTTGCACATTTTGAGCTGAATTTTATTATCTATTTTGAAATAGTGTATATCAATGACTAGGATTCTGACTTCTTCAAATAGGGGGAGATTGTTGGAAACATATATCACAATATCTTAGATTTGAAGAAGCGCCATAAGTCAATAAAATACACAAATATGTATTTGATATTTCTTTAAGTCAATATGTGCAGATAATTAGTATTTGATTTACTAATAGCTTGGGAGTAAGTCATCACACTCCAGAAGTGAAGAATATTTGCTGAGTAAAAATGCATAAAGTCATCTCACTTCACTCGATGCTCAAGGGCTATATGTATTGACTCAATACTATTCACTCAGAGCCTCAAAAGAGAAGCAAAGAATCTGTCTAAGTTCAAATGCGTTTAGTCATCGCACATCACTCAATGATCAAGATTCATATGTGCTGACTGAATGTTACTCACTTAACGCCTCAGTAAAAGAGCAGAAAATCAGACTAAGTATAAATGCATCGAGTGAAGGTCTTTCACTTAATGCCTCAGTAAAAGTGTAGTGGTTTAGACCATATACTAATGTGTTGAGTGAAGACCATTCACTCAACGTCTTGGCAGTGAAGCAGAAAAACTGTTAAAGTACAAATACATCGAGACATAAGACTTGACTCAATGCCAAAGTTATTTGCACTGAGTTAACTACAGTCACTCGATGCTTTTTGAGAAAGACTTCACTCAACGCATAAGTAGAATTCGCTGAGTTAAGTGATGTCTCTCAACACCTCATCAGAGTTAAATTATTTGACTAAGTTATGTTGTTTCCAATACTCAACGCCTCTATAGAAGATCAAAAATTTATTCTAAGTCAATTGGCTTCTTGTCTATTCTGGTGACATCATACATAATTCAAATCGACATAGATTGCACGCTAAAAGATGAAAACTGCCTCATTTCTCTGACATATAATCTGGGGATGACTCAACCATTAAAGTTGACCATGTTGCATACCTAAATAGGATTATAGCTATTGCAAATGCTAAGATATAAAAGCTAAGTGCGTGGGACTTTCAAAAGAACTTTTTGGAATACTTTCTAAAGCCCTAATTCACAAAAAGTCACCGCCAGCAGAGTTAGAATTATTTTTCATTGTCTTCAAGCTTAGTATTCTACACAACAATCCTTTTAAAGCTTGATGAAGAAGAAGATCTCTGTAAGTATTCATCACAACACAACCTGTCTCTAAATTGAAGATCATTTCCTATTGTTGTGGTGAAGAAAGTTGTTTGGTGATATAGCTAAAGAAGAGGGCTCCAGAGCTTTTGTTCTTGAGTCATTATAAATCAAATACTCTTTAAATCTCTTTTGTAAGATCTCTTTGAGAACTGAGTGTAGTCTTAAGTTATAAAGGCTAATAGTAGGACTTTTTCAAAAGTCTGAGGTACGATTCATGTAGAGAATTTGAGGTAGGCCTACGTTATAAAGGCTGAGGTACGGCTTGCTTGTGAGCCTGATGTAGGAGACTTGTTGCTATCTCTGAGGTAGGACTGGGAAAAGTTTGAGTTGTAGGAGTGGTAGACACTCTGAGGTGTAAGATTCAAGGAGAGATCTGAGTTGTAAGATTTATTGATCTGAGTTTTGAAGGAGTTGGCCGAATCTAGCTCTTTGCTAGATAAGTGAAGGGGGAAAGTGGATGTACCCTAGATATGGGAACCACTATAAACTACTTGTGTGTTTTCTATGTTCTTGAAAGCAACTAACCTAACAACAACACACCAAGTACATTTTTAAAAAGGTCTTGAAAGATCTAAAAGAAACATATTCACCCCCCTCTAGGTGTCTTGCTACCCTTAAAAGACTTTCATATATTTGATATCCTATGCATTACATGTATAACTTGTTTGTTTTAGGTTCTGTCCTAATTTTGTACTATATGTCGAGAGCACTGTTTGATACAGGTACTTCTCACTATTTTCGATCTGAGGATGTCGCATTGCATGTTAGAGTGCCTTCTTTTTTATCAACAGATAGATTGGATGTATTACTGCCTAATGGGTGCTTTATGTGTGTGGACAGAGTTTGTTGTGGTACGGTGCGGATAGGAAGTCATGAGTTTGGACTGGAAGCATTAGTGCTGCCGATATAAAAGTTTGATGTGATCTTTGGCATAGACTAGCTTTCAAAGAAGCGTGCATGTATTGATTGCAACTTAAAGGAAATCATACTGGGCAAAACACAGAACGTAAGACTAAGTTTACTAGTATGCGAGGATCGAAGAAGATATTGTTGTTTGCTCTCCAAGTGGTCAAGGGGGTTCGGAAAGGAGCAAAGTTATTTTTTACAATGTTGGAGGCTTCAGATCCTATGCCCAGTTTGAGTCATGTTCATATAGTATCGTAATATGCAGATATGTTTCCGAAAGATCTTCTTAGAGTTCCACCTCAACAAGAGATCGACTTCATTATTGAGTTGGTTCTAGGTGCGAAACTCGTGCCACGCTTGTCATAATAAATATCTCCAAAAGAGATTACAGAGTCTAAGGTTCAGTTACAGGAATTATTATTCTAACAAGACTATATATATCCGAGTTCATCTCCTTAGAGTGCACTACTCCATTTTGTGAAGAAGGATGGAAGCTTACATTTATGTATTGACTATCGTGAACTGAATAAGCTGATGAAGAAGAATAAGTATCTGATTCTACAAATCGATGATTTATTTGATCAGCTAGTTGGATCAACTATATACTCAAAGCTGGATTTGAAGTCAAGTTATTACCTGTTGAGGATTATGGAAAGTGATATTCTGAAAACAATGTTTAGTATGTGTTATGGACATCATAAGTTCACTGTGATGTCATTTGGACTAACAAATATGCAATCAGTATTCACGAATCTGATGCACAAAACCTTTCGAAAATACTTGGACCAGTTTGTGATAGTTTTTATAGATCATATACTGGTGTACTCTCAGTTAGAAGAGGATCATGTGTACCATTTGATTATTATTTTACATACCCTGAGGAGGAGTTGGATATATGCCAAATTCTCTAAGTGTGAGTTTTGGCTAACATCAGCTTGGTCATATAATTAGTGGAGAGGGTATTGTAGTGGATCCAACGAAGATTTTTGCGATATGGGAGTGGCCTATTTTTCCTACTATGTCAAAAGTTAGGAGTTTCCTTGGACTTGCTGGCTAATATAGACGCTTCATAGAGAACTTTTCATGGATAGCTCTACATCTCACAACATTGATGATGAAGTATTAGAAGTTCGTTTAGACGCTGGAGTGCACGTGAACTTTTGATGAGTTGAAGAGTCGTCTGACTACGGCTCCAATATTGTGTTACCCATATAGTACAGAAGGATATGAGATATATAGTGATGACATAGGGAGTTTATTAGGCTGCTTCTTCTTTAATTCGGGGAGGTTATTGCATATGGCTCTTATAAGTTTAAGGTGCATGAGAGGAATTATTCGGTTCTTGACTTGGAATTGGTGCCCATAATATTCACTCTTAAGCTTATACATCACTATTTATATGGTGTGATGATTGATATACTTACAGACCATAAGATCCTAAAATATTTGTTGAATCATGAAGATTTGAATATGCGATATAGGAGGTGGATGAAGTTCCTTGGGGACTACACCATCGAGATTCACTATACTGCCGGGAAGGGAAATGTTATCGTTTATGTGTTAAGTCATTTGGCTCCAGCACATGTTGTAACATCCCTCAGACTTCTAGACCCCTAGGATGGTTTTGCTATTACTAGGTCATGACAAAACCCTGGGAAGCACAAAAGGGTTTGGGAGAACATGGGAATTAGGGTGTGAACCACCTTAGTCTATAAATAGTAGAACTTCAAACACTAGCTTAGGGTTGATCATAGGGCTTCACCATGACTCCATGACCCCACCACAACATCTTTAACCCATTAGAGGGTCCATTAGAGCCATAGAGACCCATTGGAGTCAACAATAGAAGCCAAGTTGACTAAGGTCAACCTTAAGCCTAAGAAAGACAACTTAGCTCAATTTGGGTCAATTGACCACCTAAGTGTCAAAAGACCTCACCCTTAGTCTCTTGGCTTTATGGGGGACCCAATGACCCCAAAATCCACATGCCTATGTCACCCAAGTGGCTAATTTGGACAAACTCAACCCATAGCTCAATTTGGTCAATTTAGGCCAACTTAGGCCAATCCAAGTGGGCTAAGCCCAAAGTTGTGTGGCCCACTAGTGTAAGTGATGGAGAGGCACCTTTGTCCCCACCAATTTCAGAGATTGGTGACTAGGAGAGAGAATGGGAGTTTCCCCAATTTGGAGGAGAGAGAAAATGAGAGATTAATGGCAATCATGGCCATGGAGGCTCCATAACCCCCCACTTTTATGGAGCTTTTACTCCTCTGAGGGAGAGGAGAAGTTTTCAGGAGGTGGCTGGCCATTGGGGTGGCTCAGCCCCCTCTTTTTAGCTGAAACTGAAAAAGCCTCATTATGGCCATTAGTGGAGTTTTTCAAAATTTAGGAGTTACAAGCCTCCTCTCCTCAATTCCCTCTTTAAGGACCTTCAGACGAGCAAGGGTATGTGTTTACCCCGATCCTTTCTCAATTCCATTTAGTTTGGTGTAGAATTTATAGAAGAGCCAAACCTCGATGGCCGGAAATGGTGAGGTGGCAAAGCACACGCATTCAGGCCGCAAACTAGGTCCTCCTCTACTCCTTCATGGGTTTGATCTTAGGAATTATTAGAGCAAAGAATCGGTCTTAATTGAGCCTGATCGGGTTGAATTTTTCCACTTGTTTTCCTTGAAAATGAGGGTGTCGGGTTTGCCAGAATCCGCCGTCTCCGACAGCCAAACCACCTTCGGTCGATAGCCCTCACCTCAATAGAGGTAGTGGTGGCAGTGGTTGGTCGGGGAGGTGGCCGGAGAGCCGGGAATCGAGTCTAGAGTTAGCTCCAGGTCAGGAAGATCTGTGCCATTGGCTCGAGGAAGAAGAAAGCCAAAAGCCATCCAATCCTGCTTTAAGATCCATGCAGATCTAAATATATTAATTTTATTATATGTATATTTATGTCACATAATTTCACCTGTGTTGGAATTTAAATTAAAACTACTTAGAGGCCTTTTCTGAAGAACTGGTAAACATGAAACTTGTAGCCCTATGAGTCTAATTTATTTTAAAACTAATTTGAACTACTTTGGAGTTCAGGTCAGACTACAACACTCATTGTGGTGAGGTATATACTTAGGGTTGATCCGAGATTATTTTGGGTGCCCCCATCAATCCTGACCACCAAATGACTTGACATTTGGAGCATGAGCTATTAATATCTAGATTTATAACATATCAAAAAATGAGAATTTTTGATAAAAATTTTTCTGAAGATTTGGAAATCATTTCATTTTTTCATGTAAAGTTTAATTAAAGGGTCTAATTACCTCCAAATCCTCCCAAATTTTTGTTAGTGGTCATTGGGTCAATATAGGACTCTGTATAAAATTTTATCCTATTTGGAGATGATTTGGTTTGGAATTTAGTAGACCCTTACCTAGGCCTAAAAGGGTTATTTAGGTCAAAGTGTCCCTTGTGGGTATTGAGTGACCAAATCACCTCAACAGAGGTTGAAACTTTGGCCACTGATTTGATGTGACATTAAACACCCTCACATGAAGTTTGGGGTGGAATTGGGTGGATTTGCCCTATGAACCTAGTTCAAACCCTAAGGTTGAACTTTGGGGATTTGTGAAGAACATGGGGTGATATGTCCTTGTATGTACTTTGTGTTTAGTCCATGAGATCTTAGGGTGTTGAACTGCACTAAGAAGGAATTTGGTGGTATTTGGACACATGCACCCCACTTTAATCACTTGGAAATTATTTAGGTCTATACACCTTATGGAATAATTAAAAGGTCCTATGACCTTGGATCTTTATAAGATTTTGGTAGGGGTAATTTTATAGTAATATTAACCTCTGAAATTTATTATAGGATGTTTAGATAATAGTAGCTCATACTTGTAGATAAAACCTTCACCTTGCCCTTTTTGATGATATTGAAGTAACTGTGGTTTAATTGTCTTAGAATGATATAAAATGCTGGTAAAGTTAATCAAATAACATTTGTATGTACTAATAAATTATTTGGAAAAATTTGGCATTTTCTCTTAGTACTTCATGTGTAAAGGGAACTAGTGCACCTTGTTTTGATGAATAGATAATAAATACTATATCTTGTTAGAAAATTGTGTTACTTGGCCAGAGAACGTTTTAGGGTTTAATAAAGCTTATAAAACTATTATATGTTATTTGGATGAGTTTATAAGAATGTTTCTTCACAAAGTGCACTATCATGGATTTATTTGAGGTATTTTCCTATATAGCTCAATGACCTTAGAATTACATGAAACTTAGTCAGTAATGTTTTATGACTATAATAATGATCTGGTAATTTTTGTATAACTTTTGGACTATGAATTGTGGTACTCCCTTCATTATCTCTAATTATTTGAATTACTTTGAATTAATTATTTAGAAGTTAATACATTTATGGAAATCTGTGAAATTTTATATTCAATGATATTTTGCTATAATATAGTGTTCATAATTTTTGGGTGGCCATAACTTAAGGAAATTTAGTACTTCATGTTCAAAATTACCTAATGACTTATTTTTGGGAAAATTAAATAAATGCAAAAATAATTAGGAAAATTACAAGTTTCTGGATTTAGGCTAAATGTCTCATGATAGACCCCCAATAATTATCTTAGGGCTTTTGGATTAAAATTTGGAGTACCTCCTATCATATACATCATATGGCTTAGGTTGGTCTGCATATAGTAAAACTGCAGAAATGGTAATAGCATGTGGAATGGACATAGGAGTTGGGGTTAATAGTTTAATTATTTTGGTGAAGTGAAAATGAGTTCATCTTTAGGATTCATGATGTGGAAGTATTGGGTTGATGGGTGTTAACTAGTGCTCGGGATCGACGAAACATCGTCCTTCCTGTGGAGTGAGAGAGAGAGAGTCAAAATACACTAGGGTTAGATTAAGTATAACTTTAAATGGGGTTGTCTATGGGTAGATACTAATAATATTAAGTAACTTGCTAAAGGGGGCTTTGGGCTTCATCCCATCATAGGTCCTAGTGCCCTCGAGAGCCCTTCACAGGGAATATCTTGGGCAATCCAAGGTTAAGGTAACGTAAGACTAAAAGGAATACAAGAGTAATTAGAAGTACTCTAGGATTACACTTACACTCACACTCCCTGGTATTGTAGGAGTTAGGTTGGTTCTCACGAGCGGTAGGCTCGGTGGTTTTGGTGATGGGAAGGTTAGCCCGGCGAGCCGATGGCTCGGTAGATATTTATTACAAACAGGTTAGTCCGGGGAGCTTTGTCTCTGGGGGAAATACATTAATGTTGCATGTGCATAAAATATAAGGTGATGGGTCTTCGGTATTGGAGGGTCATCGCACCAACACCAATATGTTGACTCGGCAAGTGTGGTTTATCACTTAGCCAAATAAAGTCCGGTGCTCCAGCCGGCAAGAGTATGCAGGAGCTTCGCTTATTGCACCAGCGTTGAGGCGTACGATAGGTCTGGCTGGTAGTGCTGATACCGGTTTAGATTTCACTACCCGCATTTTCTCCGCAAGGAGGGGGTATATCAGAGTAAGGGAAAATGAGCGTCATGATGCAACGTCAGCAGGGGATAACTGCGGACGCTCAGGAAAAACTCCTACTTGACACAAAAGAGAGATCTTTAAGTGATTTAGATAAAATCTAATTTAAGTTAAGCATTTAACCGTATACCTCGGCATGGTGGCTCATCAAGTCCACGGAAATAAAAAAGTTTATACGCTGCGGAAAAATACTTCATTGATAAGATTAGACATTCTACATGAGTGCAAACATACCCAAAGGACAACTCATGCATGCTATACAATACTCTAGATTTATAATAAGTATAATAAAAAGACTTTATGCTAACTAGAAAGTAGTGACTTAGTTTTGAAAGAGATGGCATGTATAATATACTAATAATAGGGTTTTATAAGTTAAAGATATCTAACATGCTGTCCTAGCATAAAACATTCCAGAGAGAAAGTAATCCTAAATAATCAGGACGGAAAACAGCTAGCAGCTAGCAAGTATCCAAAATTAACAACTCTATGGGCATCAACAAACTAACACAAACCCATGCAAAATAAAAGTATGTCTGAACCAAGTAAAGAAAATTGAAACAACGAACTACCTCGTAACGGCGAGGTGAAAACCCAAAGCCAACATTACCGCTGAGGAACTCAAACCTAACTCCACAACCTGCTAAAGCACTTGACCTGAGGCATTCCAAAAAAACAGAACACCTCAGCAAGAGGTTATAAGCGGTGGCAGAAAAAGTAAGCAAAAAAGTAAACAAGGTCAAAAGGGGTACCAACCCAAAACCAAAAGTACTGAAGTAAAGTACAGAAGTAAGGTACAAAAGAACAAAAAAATAAAACTTACGTGAATTGTCACGCACATCAAAAAGACACCATATGCATAAGGGTAAAAAAGGTGGAGAGCATGGTTAAAACATAAGCAAGAATATCACAACAACCCTATTAGCCACATGTGGTCAACTCTACCCAAAAACACGGGCGGGGTGGTCACACATCTGGACACACCCTCACAGATATAATATCCATCTAACTGCGGGGGAGACTCATACACTCCATCATTAGCCATAGACGCCCAAACACCCGGTAGGGTTTTACAAGGTACTAATAAGTCTCAAAACCTTGCAGAGGTGGATACGCCTACTAACTCCCGCAAACAAGAGAATCATGATGTATCTCAAGACTTGGCAAATCAGATTTTTCTAGATAATTCTACATTAATAAACGATTGATCAACCTTAGGAAGGATTTCACAATCCTAAATAGCTCTTAACATATCATACATTATATTTTGGAACAATTAAAGCCAACAATTTAACATTTCCATCAATCACTGCAACACTACAAGATTGAATCATCATAATAAAACTAAAAAAATAAGTGGATTCAAATGAAGATTAAATATATCTACAAATTAAAATGGCAATAGTGCTGAAAGATTGAAGAAAAAAAAAGAGATTACCAATCATCATCAAGATTGGAAAGAAGTGGGAAAATGGAACACCACCACTTGCCTTGATTTTGGCGGAAAAACTCTCCAAATCGCTCCTTGTCGTAGATCGGGGCTAAAGAAGCCGAGGGAAGTAAAAATCTAACCAGAAATAGCCGAAATAGAGGTTAGGGCCAAAAACCCTAACGAGAAAAACTCAAGAAACGGGGAAGATTTTACCACGATGACGAAGCTCTCGCTGAGAGCTTTCCGGATATATGCTTGGTTGAAGATTTCGAGCACTGGAGCACCATAGGCGGCCACTAGAAGAATTACGAAAGGATTTTCTCTCTCTCGCTCACGCCGCTCTGGTTTGGAAAGAAGAACAGTAGTTCAATCTAAATGAAGGAGGATGGAGAAGTAGAGCATATATATATATATATATATATATATATATATAATATAAAAAAAATCTTTACACATAGAAGAATGAACCGGGGTCGGCTGAACCGATTTTCCGAGATGAAGACAAGGATTACTCGAGTACTGTAGAGAGCTTCTCGAGTATATAAGAAGATTTCCCGAGATAGAAGATAAACATTACTTGAGTGCTGAAGAAGGCCTACTCAAGTACAGAAGGAGGATTACTCGAGTACTAAGGGATGATTACTCGAGTAATGAAGATGGATTTTTCGAGTACTTTAAGGCTTCTCGAGAACTGAAGGCATCGATTTCTCGAGAACTAAGGATGATTTCTTGAGAGCTTCTCGAGGAATAAGGGAACTTATCGAGAAAGAAGGTAAGCATTACTCAAGTGCTAAAGGAGGCCTACTCAAGTACTGAAGTAGGATTACTCGAGTACTAGAAGGCTTCTCGAGAACAGTAAGGCAGGACTTATCGAGTACTAAAAGGCTTCTCGAGAAATAAAGAGGAATTACTCGAGTACAAAAAAACCACTTCTCGAGAGCAACTCTCGGGCTTCTCGAGAATAAGCTGGCCATCTCGAGTATGAAGCAAGCTTTCCAAGAACAAGCCAGGGCATCTCGAGAACTGAGCAGGGTAAAAATTTAGAAATTCAGAGAGTCTCTCATTTCAGAATAAAAATGACGATGCTAAGAATTTAACAGCGTAGACAACCCTAGAATCCGACGCTCCATTCCTGAGACACTATCATCAAATGCTTATATAAGCAAAAATCATCGCAAAAATTCAACCACCCACCGAGACCCAAAATGCTCGGATTGCAATAAAACTAGACAAGTCCAAAACCTCAAAAATAAATCCTTTCAATCAAGGAAAACCTTCAATCCAAATCAAAGTCCAAAAAATCTAGTCAAACAAACCCAACGGACGCAAAAACACAATAACGGTGCAGTGTCGTCAACATAACATAAAAAGTAACGCCTTGACGTCATAAATATGAGGATACCAAAACAAATAATATTATTAGAAAATCTGGGGTGTTACAGTCACTTTCCCTAGAAAGAAGTTTCGTCCCGAAACTTAACACAACTCCAAAATCAAACCAAAATGAGAAAATAAAACACTACCAAAAGCATGGAGACATACCAGAAAATAAAGGGCGAGGTGCGGATGATATTCCCTCATCACCGACTCCAATTCCCATATCGTACTCTTGACATCTCCATTTCTCCAAAGAACCTTGACCATGGGGATGGTCTTTCTCCGCAACACTCGATCTTGAGATTCCAAAACACGAACAGGCTCTTCTATAGACAAAAGGTTGGGATGAATCTGGGGCACCGAGTCAAGGAATTGATGATCACTACGAACACACTTCCGCAACTGGCTCACATAGAACACATCATGGACACCAGGGAAGGTAGCAGGCAAATCCAATCTATAAGCTGAAACTCTGATGCGCTCAAGAATTTGAAAAGGTCCCACATAACGGGGGTCTAACTTGTGGTTCCTTCCAAAACTATTAACACCTGACATCAGAGAGACTTTCAGAAAAACCAAGTCCCTAACGAAAAACTCTAGATCGAACCTTCGTCGATTAGCATACTTCTCGTAACGCTCTTGCGCTATACAGAGCTTCTCTCGAATATAAGTCACCGCACAATTCATCTCTTCAAGGGCTTCAGGGCCTAGCAGCAGTCTCTCACCAACTTCAGCCCAAAATAAAGGAGTCCCACAATACCTTCCGCACAAGTCCTCAAACGGGGCCATCTGCAGACTCTCTTGATAACTATTATTGTATGCAAATTCCATGAGTTTGAGGCATTCATCCCAAGCACCACCATGATCTAATATATAACACCTGATTATATCTTCGACGATCTGATTAACCTTTCCGTCTGACCATTTGTATGCGGATGATAGGCGGTGGAATACCTTAAATCGGTACCCAACCCCTCTTGTAAGCACTTCCAAAAATGAGACGTAAATCCGGAATCTCGATCCGATATAATGCTAATAGGCACTCCATGTAACCTTATGACTTCATTAAGGTATAACTCAGCTATCTTCTTCATAGAGAAACCAATCTTAAAGGGCTCAAAGTGAGCACATTTAGTTAATCTATCAACTATCACCCAAACAGAATCGTGCCCACGGGGAGACTTTGGTAATCCAGTGATGAAATCCATCGAAATACTTTCCCAATTCCAATTTGGAATATCAAGCGGTGTCAGTTTACCACCAGGCTTTCTATAGTCTGTCTTAACACGCTAACACATGTAACATTCCGACACAAACTTTGCTATATCATTCTTCATTCCTGACCACCAAACAATTTGCTTCAGATCTTTATATATCTTGGTGAAACCAGGATGGTAGGCAATACTAGAACCATGAGCTTTATTACAAATTCTAGCCCGAATATAACCAAAAGTGAGAATGCAAAATCTACCCCGATATTTCAGAGTATCTAACTCGTCCAAAGAGAAATCAGGTTGCTCTCCCTCTCAGTTCTATTTTGGAGATGCAACAAATCAGGGTCATCCTCTTGGTGCACTTTTGAAAGGGAAATCCAAGAGGGGTCTTCTGCTTCCAAACTAGCAGGCACAGTACTACTCTCAAGCTCAATATCCATCAACAAGAATTCTTCCACCAAGGACTATACAAATAGATTGAAGATTTTGGCAGTCTTCCTACTCAAAGCATCTGCTACTACGTTAGTCTTTACCGGATGATAAACAATCTCCACTTCATAAGCGGCCACATATTCTAACCACCTACGCTGGCGTAGATTCAGCTCCTTCTGTGTGAAGACATACTTAAAACTCTTATGGTCTATATAGATCTTGCACAACGCGCCATATAGTAAATGTCTCCAAAGCTTCAGCGCATAGATTACGGCAGCAAATTCCAAATCATGCGTAGGATAGTTTCTTTCATGAATCTTTAATTGTCTTGATCCGTACGCGATCACCTTTCCTTCTTGCATTGAAACACAACCAAGTACAATGTGTGATACATCCACAAACACAGCGTACTCGACTCCTTCAGTAGGTAAAGTCAAAACTTGGTCAGTACACAATCTCTTCTTCAATTCTTGAAAATCTTCTTCACACTTATCGCTCCAAATGAACACAGTGTTCTTCTGAGTAAGTCTAGTTAGAGGAGCAGACAACACAGAGAACCCTTCCATGAATCTTCTATAATAACTGGACAGACCTAAGAAGCTCCTAATCTCTTTAGGAGTAGAAGGTCTCTTCCATTCCATCACAGTAGAAATCTTGGTAGGGTCTACGAAAATACCATCCTTGCTCACAACGTAGCCCAGAAAAGACACCTGTGGTAAACAAAATTTGCACTTACTCAACTTGGCATAAAGTTTGTGCTCTCTTAGGGTTGACAAAACTAAACAAAAGTGTTGAGTATGCTCCTCAAAACTGCGAGAATACACGAAAATGTCATCTATGAACACAATCACAAAATGGTCTAAGAAATCTTTGAACACTCTATTCTTTAAGTCCATGAAAGCAGAGGGGGCATTAGTCAGACCAAAGGACATCACCAAGAACTCAAAATGCCTTTATCAGGAACGAAAAGCCATCCGTGGTATATCAGCCTCACGGACCCTTAACTTGTGGTAGCCTGAACGAAGGTCAATCTTTAAAAACACAGCGCATCCCAACAACTGATCAAATAGATCATCAATCTGAGGCAACATATATCTGTTCTTGATGGTTACCTTGTTTAAATCCCATTAATCTATGCAGAGCCTCATGGAAGCGTCTTAATTCTTTACGAACAAAATAGGGGCACCCCACGGGGAAGAACTTGGCCTAATAAAACCACACTGCAGCAACTCATCTAGCTGAGTGTGCAACTCTTCTAACTCATATAGAGCCATACGGTACGGTTCCTTAGCAATAGGGTGAGTGCCTAGCTCGAGGTCTATCACAAACACCATCTCTCTCTCAGGAGGAAGTCCTGAAAGGCTATTAGGAAAGACATATGGAAAATCTCGCACCACAGAGATATCCTCAAGATGTGGTGTAACAAAAGCTGTTTCCAAAGAAGAAATAGACACAAGATATGCCTCGCAACCAGACTCTAGAGATCGACAAGCACGTACCACAAAAATAATAAGGGAACCCTTGTTTTGAAATCCATATACACTCATAAGATGGTTGTTGTCCATCTTGAAGTCCAGTCACTTTGCCTTGCACTGTATTACCGCATCATACTTGGACAACCAGTCTATGCCCAAAATCACGTCGAAATCTGCCAAATCCAATACCATCAGATTCGCAAAAGCTAGGAAATCGCCTAGACAAATAAGGCATCTCTGAATTCCTTGATTGGATATCACCAGATCTTCGGAGGGAATCTTAACGTTGAAGGAAACTCCTAATAGGTCAACGTTCAAACGATGCTTATCTATAAAACTTTACGCCTCGAAGGAATGGGTAGCACCCGAATCAAAAAGAATACGCGCCCACCTATTCTTCATCTTAAACTCCCCTAAAACTGTAGCATACATAACTAAACAAACAAAAACTAGGTCCAACAATGGAGATTAAAAGATAAACTAGAATCTAACCTGATATCACTTGGGTAGAGGTCTGAGCTTCCTCTCTGGTCAACACAATTAGCTTTCCTTTCCCTTTGTCCAAGTTTGGTGGCAGAGGAAGAGCCCGGAGCGGGGCAGGCTGTAGTAGGGGCTGAGCCTTGGGACATGAAGACTTCAGGTGCCCCTTCTGCCCGCACTAGAAGCAAGCCTTATCCTTAAACTAGCAATGACTCACATCATGTCCCTTTCTTTAATAGAATATGCACACTAGATCTTCTTTGTGTGCACCTTGGATAGAGAGCACCTACTGCTGCTTTAGACTGGCAGTCCTCTTAAAACACCTATCGTAAGGGTGGACGGATCGACCACAGAAGCTACATATTTCTCCACTTCTCTTTTTCGAAGAAGGGCCAGATGCCCTAGAGCTTCCATCCTCAACACCTTTCCTCTTCTCTTTTCTTACCTCGGCACCTCGATTCTGGGTGTTTTCAATCGCCTCAACTTTTAGAGTAGCTTCCACTACAACAACATAACTTTCAGCTCTATAAGAGCATGCCCACTACTGGACAATGCTTCTTAGTCATCCAAGGAAATGTTTAACTCTTCCCTCCTCTGAAGCTACCAATTCAGGAGCAAATCTGCTCAACTTACAAAATTCAATCTCATATTTGCTCACTGTGAGCTGTCTCTGCTTCAGATGTAGGAAATTATTCATCATGCGGTCCTGTTTGCCGAGGGTAGAAACTTTTTTAGCAGCATCTTCTTAAAAGAATCCCACGAGCATCCTTCATTTAGGCTCTCCTTTTCCCAAATCCACCAACTCTTTGCTAGGCCTTTTAGCTGATAGGCTGCAATCATTAGCTTCTAGGCTTCTGTAAACCCCGAATACGAGAACATCTCTTCTATATCAATGATCCAATCATCCAAAACCATGAAGTCTGCACTCCCGTCGTAAGTGGAGGTCCCAATCGCTGGAAATGCGAGATAAAATTAATCTCTGGCGCTAGCGTCATTGGGGAAACTAAAGGAGCAGGAGCAATGTGTATGACTTGATCCACGGCAGGATCTTGCACTAAGGGTTGTTGCACAGGAGCGGCAGACAACAAAGACTGAATCTGCGATTGCATCGCAACTAATTGTCTCGACAGAGCCTCATTGCTCTGATGCAGACTCTCGATCAATGCATCGCTCTGCGCACCTGACGACTCACCCTTCGACTGGGGAGTCGACCTCATCGCAGGACGCTTTGGCAGTATTTTAAAAAGGCAACGAATAACTCATCAAAATCATTGATTATGACTAGGACACACAACTTAGTTCAGACCATATTTAAAAGACACTTGCTTATGTTGCACCTTCCTTTGGGAATTAATAAATGATACCATTTCCTATTAGGATAATATCCTCTCATCCTACTAACTTATGTGTCTATGATATGAATGCATGGATTCTTTATCCATACTTGAAATCATATGTGTACATATGTCATCATGTAAACCTTAACTTAGTACGCGTGCTTATGCAATGATATGCTATGTATGCAGTGCTATGCATTCTAAAAAAAGTCCTTAATGCACGTTATGAGCGGCGTACAAATGAAATGTTATGCATTCCGTACTACATAACATCGCATGCAATGAGAAATGAAAACGTGCTAATGGGCACCCATGTGATGGTGGTTATTCATCCCATACTACATAACTGTCACATGTTGACACCTATGGTGGATCCATATAAAAACACATATTATGCATCCCATAGTACATAATATGCCCGGTATACTTCTTATCATTCTATGAGTGTAGTGAGTATGCTTCGGGTAAGACGTATTAATGACACATCGGTGTGTGTATGAAGATGAATGAAGGAAAACAAGCTATATTCGATTTGTTAGTTTGACCAACTTGTCAAACAAACCTCCCTATGATTCCAACTATCACAACCTATATTTTCTTCGCAAGGAGGGGGTATATCAAAGTAAGGGAAAATGCGCCTCATGATGTCATGTCAGCAGAGAATAACTGCGGACGCTCAGAAAAAACTCCTACTTACACAAAAGAGATATCTTTAAGTGATTTAGAGAAAATCCATTTTAAGTTAAGCATTTAACTGTATCCCTCGGCTTGGTGGCTCATCAAGTAAACGGAAGTAAAATAGTTTATACGCTACAGAAAAATACTTCATTTATAAGATTAGACATCTTACATGAGTGCAAACGTCCCCGAAGGACAACTCATGATATGCAAGACTCTAGATTTATAATAAATATAGTAAAAAAGTCTTTACGCCAACCAGTAAGTAGTGACTTAGTTTTGAAAGAGATGGCATGTAAGAAATACTAATAATAGGGTTTTATAAGTTAAAGATATCTAACATGCATTCCTAGCATAAGAAATCCCAGAGAACAAGTAATCCAAAATAATCACGACGGAAAACAGCTAGCAGCTAGCAAGTATCCAAAATCAACAACTTTGTGTTTGTCAACAAACTGACACGAACCCATGCAAAATAGAAGAATGTCTTAACCAAGTAAATAAACTGAAACAACAAACTACCTCACAACGGCGAGGTGAAAACCCAAAGCTAATACTATCGCTGAGGAACTCCGACCCAGCTCCACTACCTGCTAAAGCTCTGGACCTGAGGCATTCCAAAAAAATAGAACACCTTTACAAGAGTGTACAAGCGATGGAAGAAAAAGTAAGCCAAAAAGTAAAAAAGGTCAAAAGGGTTACCAACCTAAGACCAAAAGTACTGAAGTAAAGTACAGAAGTAAGGTACAAAAGAACCAGAAAATAAAACTTACGTGAATCGTCACACACATCAAAAAGGAACCAGATGCACAAGGCTAAAAAGGTGGAGAGCATATTTAAAACATAAGCAAGAACATCACAACAACCCTATTAGCCATATGTGGTCAACCCTACCCAAAAATATGGGCAAGGTGGTCACTCATCTAGACACACCCTCACAGATATAATATCCGTCTAACTGCAGAGGAGACTCATACACTCCACCATTCACCGCAGACGCCCAAACACCCGTTAGAGTTCCACAAGGTACTAATAAGTCTCAAAACCTTGTGGAGGTGGATACGCCCACTAACTCCCGCAAATAAGAGAATCATGATATATCTCAAGACTTGGCACATCGGATTTTACTAGACAATTCTAGATTAAGAAATGATTGATCACCTTAGGAAGGATTTCACAATCCTAAATAGCTCTTAACATATCATACATAATATGTAGGAACAATTAAAGGCAATAATTTAACATTTCCATCAATCACAACACTACAAGATTGAATCATCATGACAAAACTAATAACACAAGTGGATTCAAAGGAAGATTAAATATATCTACAAATTGAAATGAAAATATTGCAGAAAGATTGAAGAAAAAAAGAGATTACCAGTCATCATCAAGATTGGAAAGAAGAGGGAAAAGGGAAAACCACTACTTGCCTTGGTTTTGCCAGAAAAACTATCCAAATCGCTCCATGTCGTAGATCGAGGCTAAAGAAGGTGAGGAAAGTCGAAATCTAACCAGAAATAGCCGAAATAGAGGTTAAGGCCAAAAACACTAACGAGAAAAACTCAAGAAATGGGGAAGATTTTACTATAATGACGAAGCTCTCACTGAGAGATTTTTGGATCTATGCTTAGTTGAAGATTTCGACCACCGAAGAACCATCAGCGGCCACCGAAAGAATTACGGAAGGATTTTCTCTCTCTCGCTCACGCGGCTCTGGTTTGGGAAAAAGAACAGTAGTTCGGTCTAAATGAAGGAGGATGGAGAAGTAGAGTATTTATATATATAATAAATATAATATATAAAAAATCTTTACACTTAGAAGAATGAACCGAGGTCGGCTGAACCGATTTTCCGAGATGAAGACATGGATTACTCGAGTACTGTAGAGAGCTTCTCGAGTATAGAAGAAGATTTCCCGAGATAGAAGGTAAATATTACTCGAGTGCTGAAGAAGGCCTACTCGAGTACAGAAGGAGGATTACTCGAGTACTAAGGGAGGATTACTCGAGTAATGAAGATGGATTTCTCGAGTACTATAAGGCTTCTCGAGAAATGAAGGCATAGATTTCTCGAGAACTAAGGATGATTTCTTGAGAGCTTCTCGAGGAATAAGGGAACTTCTCGAGAAAGAAGGTAAGCATTACTCAAGTGCTGAAGGAGGCCTACTCGAATACAGAAGTAGGATTACTCGAGTACTAGAAGTCTTCTCGAGAACAGCAAGGCAGGACTTCTCGAGTACTAAAAGGCTTCTCGAGAAATAAAGAGGAATTACTCGAGTACAAAAAAACACTTCTCGAGAGCAACTCTCGGGCTTCTGGAGGATAAGCTAGCCATCTCGAGTATGAAGCAAGCAATCCGAGAACAAACCAGGGCTTCTCAAGAACTGAGCAGGGCAAAAATTTTGAAATTCAGATAGTCTCTCAATCTAGAATAAAAATGATGACGCTCACCTTGTTCATGTGTATACTCATAATGCTTACCTACTATATGCTTACTTTTACTTGCTGTGATTTTATGCTCATGATAGACTTTTTTTGCCGTCACTTATTTACTTATGTTACTCTCCACCTTAAATACCTTCCCTTTCCTTCTCCCTTCTCGGTGCCTAGGAGCCATTGGGGGAGGGGTGGGGTATGATAGGACTTCGTCTTTTAAACGAACAGACATTGACCAAATCATTTTAGGTGATCGTGGAGCCTAACCTGGAGATGCAACCCTAGAGGTCGATATGCTTGGAGACAGGAGTGTCTAGTACGGGAGTTCAGGCAGTAGGGACAGTGAATCCCGATCATTAGTAGTTACTATATATTTACTTCTGCGTTGAGTGACTTGTAGTGAGGATCATGATGTATCAGGAAAGAGCCCTTTTATTAGTACTTTGATTTATCGTTACTGTGGACTCTCCCTTCGTGGGGATTTATTTAATATTCATGTCATTTTTGGTTGACCAGTATTTGAGTTTTACTTTACTCTTTGTACTTACTCTTCTCTTTTGTGATCAATATGGCCAGCAGGATCGACATTTTGTAGTGATGACCTTCCCGGGTGTATTGTTGTCACAGCAAAGCGACGGTTCTAGGCATAAGATCCTGTTGTTTTTGCAAAAACAAAATGGGGTCTTACAAACTAGTATCAGAGCGAAACCTCGATCGGAAGAGTAGAAGTCCACTAACCTTGGGTCACCCCTGCTCGAGTTTAGTTTAAGGACAAACTAAGCAGTGGAAGCTATGGTGTGCCAATATGGGGGATCACATGTAATTGTCCACTTTTAACAAGGTTTGGGTCAAATTTCTTACAAGTGGCCTTTGTTATGCAGCCCCGACACATCCTACACTACAGGGCACAGCCCAGCAAACTCCGAATATTGCACCACCTCCACCATATCCCATTCCGCTTCTATAGTCGGAGGTGGGTCAGAACTTGACTACCTTTATGGTGGCCTTCAGGGCTCAGCAAGCTCCGGCTCCACAGCCGAACCTGGGGGCCAATTGGTTGAGCACCTTCTGAGGAATATCTCCCCCATCTTACATTGGGATGGAGTAGGCCATATGGACGGAAGAGTGGCTTGATATCTTGTTCGAGATGTTGACCAGTATACAGTGATTGTGGACGGAGAGGGTGCCTCTAGTGGTCTCCTGCTTGGAGTCTCATGCTAAGAGGTGGTGGAAGACACTTCTGGATACGATGTTTACAAATCGGGAGGTTGCTGACATCACTTAGGAGGAATTCAGGGCCGCACTATTGGAGCACTTCGTCCCACAGTCAGTAAGAGATGTGCTGGAAGACAGGTTCCTGCAGTAGAGGCAGAGCAACAAGACGGGTGCTAGATTACCACCGGGAGTTCACTCACTTAGCCCGGATTGCAGACTCCTATCAGCTAGATAATGCGGGGTATACCAAGAGGTTCTATATGGGAATTCAAGATGATCTGAGACAGGCTCTTCTGTTTTTGTCTGACGGGCCATTACCTCAGATTTTGGAGATGACAAAGATGATGGAGGCTGATTTGCACACGGCTCGAGGCCAGAAGAGGCCAACTGAGGATCAGGGTTGAGGAGGTAGGAATGATCAATGGAGGGGCCGCTTTTTTGATGAGAGAAGGGCAGAGGACTAACCCCGCCAAGAGTTAAGGCAGGAGCCAAGGGAGTCGGTGGTATTGGCCCCTAAACCTCTTCAGATGCGAGAGATGCAGAGGCCCGGAGGTGTGGCACATCCCTCGCCTGAGTACAACAATTATCATCAGGTAGGGCACATCCGAAGAAACTTCCCCATGAGAAGGGCATCGCTACAAGAACCACAAGCTGTCCTTCCCGCTCAGTAGTTTGCAGGCCGAGGCTGTGGAAGAGGACGTGGTTTCCAGGGCGGAGATAAGATTCAAGAGAGGGATCAGGTGTATGCTCAAAACTTGGCTCCACCTCGGGACCCGTGCAGGGTGATTGCAGGTATGCTAGTAATTTTATGTTGTTAATTACCTTTGGAGTTTTAGAAACAACAAACAATAGTAGCATACTAGGAATGAAAACTATAGAATCAGTTACCTAAACATAATTAAATAAACAGGAATAATTATGGTGTGCAGCAAAACTGTCTATACCTTGGTGGATATGGGGGCGTCGCACAAATTCATCTCCGAGGAGTTCATAAAGGGACTAGAGGGAGTCAGACATTATTCAGGTGTCGCCAGGAGGGTGCGTCTCCCTAACGAGATGAAGGTCTCAACTACTGCTAAGTGCCTCCTGAAGGTAACTATTGATGGTTTTACACTCGAGGCCCCGTCGATGGTCTTGAGGATGCCGGACTTCGACCTAGTCTTGTGCATGACATGGCTTACTTTGAACCATGCCAAGATAGATTGCCCGATAAGGAAGGTCATACTCAGATACGACAATACTTATGCGACCTTTGAAGGTATTTCCCTAGTTTCCCGCCCTTTTCTCTCGTCTATTCAGGCCATCAAGGCCCATTTGTAGGGATACGAGGTCGATTAGGTGTTCTTCGAGATGGTCGAGTTCAAGATGATGGTTGATGATATATCGGTGGTGTGGGAATTTGTGGATGTGTTTCTAGAGAAGCTACCAGGATTTTCGTCGCACCAGGAGAAGGATTTTCAGATCTAGTTGGTGTCGGGTGCTAAGTCGGCGTCTTGGGCTCCCTATCGGATGGCTCTGAAGAAGCATGTGGAGTTCAGAAGTCAGCTGCAAAAGCTGGTGGAGGCTGGATTCATTAGGGCAAGTTACTCGCCTTGGGAGCTCCAGTTTAGTTTGTGAAGAAGAAGGATGGGACCCTCAGGTTGTGCATTGACTATCGTGCACTGAACCGGTTGACAGTCCGGAACACATATCCACTGCCAATGATCGATGAGTTATTTGATCAGCTAGAGGGAGCACATTGGTTCTCGAAGCTGGATTTGAGGTCGGGATATTATCAGTTACTGATTCAGGAAGAAGAAATCTCGAAGACGGCATTTAGCAGCAGATATGGCTTGTATGAGTTTATCATGATGCCCTTTGGGATCACAAATGCACCATCGGCTTTCATGAGCTTGATGAACCGGGTTTTCAAGCTATACCTCGACAGGTTTGTCATTGTATTCATAGATGACATCCTCATTTATTCGAGGACAAAGGAAGATCATGCACAACATCTGGCCTTGACTCTAGAGAAGCTCAGGGAGCATCTGTTGTATACCAAGTTCAGCATGTGCCAGTTTTGGATGACGGAGGTAGCCTTTTTAGGCTACATTATCAGTGGAGCAGGACTGTCAGTGGATCCCGCAAAGATTTAGGTAATGTGAGACTGACCTCAGTTGAAGACGGCCACGGATGTCTGAAGTTTTCTGGGATTGGTCGGGTACTACCGGAAGTTTGTGTAGGGATTCTCTCAGATATCCCTTCCACTCACTTCTTTGATGAAGAAGGACACTCCGTTCATTTGGACGTCGTAGTGTGAGGAGGCCTTCCAGGAGTTGAAGGGTCGGCTTACGTTGACCCCTATCCTCGCTCTTCCGTTTGGGAAGGAGGGCTTCAAGGTGTACACTGATGCATCATTTCAAGGGATGGGTGATGTACTAATACAACATGGTAATGTGATAGCATATGCCTCCTGCCAGCTGAAGAAGCAAGCAGAACTACCTTGTGCATGACTTGGAGATGGGAGCAATGGTGTACGCTCTGAAGATTTTGCAGCATTATCTTTATGGTGTGCACTGCGACATATTTTCGGATCATAAGAATCTGAAATATATTGATACGAAGAAGGATCTGAACATCCGCCAGAGACGATGGGTGGAGTTTCTATCTGATTATGAGTACACGATACACTATTACCCAGGGAAGGCAAATGTGGTGACGGACGCACTGAGCCGGAAGACTACCACTTTAGGAGCAGAGCCCCAGTTGATGGCTATGGAGCTGGTACGAAAGATGGAATATATGCTGATTACTTTGGTATCCTCGGACAACTCAGAGCATTATGAGGAGTATCTGGCCGCGATGAGCACTACCGATGATATTCGAGATCGCATCAGGGCTGAGCAAAGAATAGATGACAAGCTAGATCCAATATTCAGGACCTTGGAGGCAGGCACGGTCGGGGAGTATACAGAGAAGGATGGGTTGTTATGCTTTAGAGGACGGGTGTACATACCGGCTGGGGACAAGATTTGGGAGGAAGTTATGACCGAGGCTAACTACAGCAGGTACTCACTGCACTCGAGCATCACTAAGATGATGGCCGACCTGAAGAGTACGATGTACTGGCTGGGCATGAAGAGGGATATCACATACTTCGTGACCAATTACGAGGCTTGTCAGTTAGTGAAGGTATAGTGTATGAGTCCGACCGGATTATTACAGCCACTTCCGGTGCCGGAGTGGAATTTTGACGATATCGCCAAGGATTTCATACATGGTCTTCCTCGATCACATGCGAGGAACAACTAAATATAAGTGATCGTCGATCGATTGACGAAGGTGGCCAGATTTCTATCGATCAGGAAGGATGCTCCAGTGGATGACTTGGTGCGGATGTTTGTGGAGCTGTTCGTCCTATACCATAGAGTGCAGAGGACAATACTATCCGATCGTGATGGATGATTTACGTCTATGGAGTGGAGGTTGGTCCAGGCTTATTTGGGGACCTAGTTGACATTTAGTACCGCCTTCCACCCTTAGACAGATGGGCAGACAGAGCGCACCAATCGGACACTAGACAATTTTTTACGTCTTTGCATACTGCACCGCGGAGAGCCATGGGATAGGTAGCTACCGTTGATAAAATTCTCATACAACAATAGCCACCAATCCAGCATCGGCATGGCTCCTTATGAGGCTTTATACATGTTGGAACACCCTATTACTAATTTGGGTAAGGATCACTATGTTTGTCTTAGGAAACCAGGTTGACCAGTTGTATAGTTGTAAAGGTCAACATTAGAATGAGTCTAGGGCTTAGAACTTAGGTTTGAAGCTGCCCCCAGGACCATTCCAAGATCAAGAATATAGAGCCAAGTCTAAGGCAGTTTTCGTTGAGCTCCGGTCGACGAAACGTCGAACTCGGTTCGACGCTCTCTGAGCTCAACCTTGCTAAAGTCGTCGAGCTTCGGTCGACGTTCTTCGAGCTCAGGTCGACGATCTCTCTTCAGTTATTCTTCATGTCACTGAGCTCGGTTCGACGATCTTCGAGCTCAGTTCGATGCTTTCTGTCTGTTTGATCTGTTTCCATCTCTGAGCTCAGTTCGACGATCGTAGAGCTCAGATCGACGATTTTTCTGAGAGATCAACGATTCTAAGGATTCAAATGCTGTCAGTCTTTGGAATGTTTTTGAATTCTCTCAGCATTTATGTCAAGGATATCTGCCAGCCGTTTGTCTTTATTCTGGAGCAAGTTTCAAGGAATTATTCAGGGAATGTTTTATTGGACCTTCCTCTAGAAGACAAGACTTTTTATGGAAGACATTTATGACTGCCAACGGCTATCTTTGACAAGAATTTTTTTTTAGAGAATCAGATCTTCCTTTTTATCTTCAGTCAGATAGAATATACAATAGAACACACAGAGAGCACAAAAACAAGAATTAAGCTGTGACAGATAACAAGTGATCAATTCTGAAGAATCAGAATAACAATATTTTTGCTTACAGAAAAGTGATCACAGCTTCATCTCAAGAACTCCAGACACCTCATCTTTCAGCCTTTTGCTGAAATAATCTTTTGCTGGAGATCTAAACTTCTGAAGACTTATCACCCTAGAGCAAATCTTCCATTCCTGAACCTGTCTACATCTCAGGGGGAGCTTTGACAACAAAAGATCCACTAGTCTTCTCTCATTTGATTTGAGAACAGAGAAGACAACTTCACCTCTTTATCTTTTCTTTTTCTACTGTAAAAGGGTTCTTGAACTCCCTTCAAAAGTTTTGTCTGGTTCTGAGAGCCTTGTCAAAACTTAGTGGTGGCAAGACACCTTATCAAAAAATCCAGTTTTGGTTTTTGAGCACCTTATCAAAAGCTCATTGGTGTCAGGACACCTGATCAACTCATCCTGAGTGGATTCCTACCAAGGGTGGTAGAAGAGTGGATGTACCCAGGTTTTTGGGGAACCACTATATTTCCTTGTGTCTTCTGGCTTGTTTGTGTGATTGATTTGTTGTGTGCTGTACTCTTTACTTCTTTGTTTTTAACTCTTTACTAGCACTCTACACTATACTATAAATTGAATTTTATATGTACTGATTATTTCAAAACTATGAAATTAATTTAAATAAACTCTATTCACCCCCCTCTAGAGTTGAGATAGATCTTACTCTCACTTTCAATTGGTATTAGAGGCAGGTTGGTTGCTCATACAGGCTAACACCTGAACCAAGAGATCCTTGGTAAAATCTATCTCTTAAGAGGGTTATTTTCTTTATATCTTATATTATTCAAAGACATGGCACAGAACAAGGATTATGCAAGCACCAGACCTCCAGTGTGCAATCTATCTAAGTTTGCACTTTGGAAAGCAAGGATTAGACTATATATGAACTCAATTGATGAAGATATTTTTAATTCTGTCTTGACAGTTTGTCCAAGTCCACCAGCAAGCTCAAGCACAAATGTTGTTCCACCTCCCTCAGGAACAGATGCAGACATAAATAAATGGAAAACTGCAGATGCAAAGGCCATGAACATCTTAGCTCAGACAATGTCTGATGAGATATTTCAGAAGGTAGCTGACTGCAACTCAGCCAAAGGAATTTGGGACAAGCTCTTTGAAATTGTCTCAGGGTCTGCTGATGAAAGGAAAGACAGGAGATCCCATCTGATAAGCTAATATGAGAACTTCAAAATGGGAGAAGCTGAATCAGTGGCTGACATGTACAATAGACTAAGTCTGATTGTCAATGAGTTAAAGACTTTGGATAAAGAAATCTCATTGACTGAGCTGAATGACAAAATCTTAATGTGCTTCCACAGCACTTGGGATTCAAGAATCTGTCCAATCAAAGATGTCAGAAGTCTAAATGAGATTACCACAGAAGCTCTCCTGGGCAAGCTCAAATCCTATGAGCTGCTCATTAAAAATAGAGAAGAAGAACAAAATGCTACTTCTCCAGTCACAAGGAAAGAAAAGACCATAGCCTTCAAAGCTGCAGAAGAGGAGCCTGAAGATAAAGCTAAAGGAAATGATGAGCTCCTAAGTCTACTGGCCAAAAGATTCTACAAGATGGCCAGAAAAGACTTCAGAAAGAGATCATACAAGGGACATGATAAACCAAGGTATGATAAATCAAATAACAATAAAGAAATCATATATTTTGGTTGCAGGAAACCAGGCCATATTGTGCCTGACTGTCCAGAAAATAAGAACAAGGACAAGAAAGATAGAAGAGAAAGAAGAAAGGAAAAAGACTTCAGAAAGAACAGCTCAGACAAACCCTCCTTCAGCAAGAACAAACATACAAAGAAGGGATTTGTTGCTGAGACATGGAGTGAAACTGAAGAGGACTCTGAAGCCTCATCCAGCTCCAGTGATGATGAGGATGATGCTGATGAAAAGGAATTCTGCATGATGGCTATCAATGCCTCTCAAACAGACTCAGAAGTAGAAGAGTCAGAATCAGATTCAGAAGCTCAACTAGAAGAAGATCAGGTAATCAATTCATTTGATTTCAGTTCTGAGGATTTTAAACATGAGTTTAAGGTACTATGCCTAGATCTGTTGGAGTCTGAGAAGGAAATCACTTCCCTCAGAAAATAACTATCTGAGTATAGCACTATAAAATCAGAGAACCTCAAAACTCTCTGAGGAGTTGGAATGCTGTAGGGAAGAGATAGCTTCACTGAAAAGTGAACTATCAAAGGCCAAAAAGTTTGAAGAATCCCTAAATGGGAGAAGTATCAGACTGATGGACATTACAAGCACAGTGAACTCTAGATTTAATAGTACACTGGGCTTGGGTGCCTCATCCATCCAACCTATAATATTAACAACTCCAATCAAATTTGTCTCAGACAAAGGAAAGGGAGTAGTAGAGGTAGCTAGGAAGAATGCAGATCTGCCAGAGAAAAATTCAGTTCAACAGATTGCGTCGAGCAGAGCTCGACGATCGTCGAACAGAGCTCGACGATCTAACCCAAGATCGTCGAACTCAGCTCGACGATATCCAAACTCTGAACTCCAGAATAATCGATCTTCGAACAGAGATCGACGATCTGACCCAAGATCGTCGACCTCAGCTCGACGATCGTCGAATAGAGATCAGGTCTGTGAACATTCCCTCAATGGCATATCTAGATTCAATCCCAGAAGTCCCACATCCCAAGGCTTTAACCCCTATACTGAATGGATAGTACCTCCTAGGAGATACCATCCTGAAGGTTATAAGAGTCAACCTGGGATGTCTTTCATTTCTGAATTCAAGGGATATCAACCTAGGCCCAAGGTTAACTGGGTCAAAAACATATAAGCTGTTTTTGTGCAGGTGAAGACCTATCCAACATCAAACCAGTTATGGTATCTGGATAGTGGGTGCTCAAAGCACATGACAGGGAACAGGGAGAACCTATCATCCTTCATAACCAAACTTGGACCCAAAGTAATTTTTGGTGATTCAAATTTTGGCCAAACCAAAGGATATGGTGCTGTTCAGATAGGCTCAGTCACTTTCAAGAAAGTGGCATATGTTGAAGGACTGAAGCATAACCTGATAAGCATCAGTCAGATATGTGATGAAGGATATAAAGTGACCTTCAACAAATCCCTGTGCAAGATCAAGTCAGAAAATAACACAACTGTGTTAACAGGTAAAAGGAAAGGTAACATCTATCTAGTAAATTTTCTTTCAGCCCTTACAGACATTTGTTTATTCAATTCAGTATGCAAGCCAAATGATTTATGGAATAAAAGATAAGGACATTTAAACCTTAGAACCATTGCTAGGCTCTCTAAAGACAACCTTGTTAGAGGACTACCTTCTGGCCCCTACAAGAAGGAAGGACTCTGCAGGTCTTGTCAATTAGGCAAGCAAACTAAAAATAGCTTTAAGTCACTTAATAAGAGTGATTCACCTAGGATTTTGTATCTGTTACACATGGACCTTTTTGGACCCATTACAGTACAAAGCTTAGGAGGGAAATCTTATGCTTTAGTGATTGTAGATGACTTCTCTAGATTCACTTGGGTATTCTTTCTGAGGAAGAAGTCTGATAACTTTAAGTGTTTGACAGAGTTTCTCAAATGCATACAGATTGAGTTCAACACTCACATTGCCCTGATCAGAAGTGATCATGGGACAGAGTTTGATTCTCTTCTTATGCAAGAGTTCTGTCAAAATGAAGGGATCAGGCACACTTTCTCAGCCCCTAGAACTCCTCAACAAAATGGGGTAGCTGAAAGGAAAAATAGAACCCTAATTGAATCTGCTACTACATTGTTGACAGATGCTCACCTACCCCTGTCCTTTTGGGCTGAGGCAGTAAACACCTCCAACTATGTGTTGAATAGAAGTTTAATACATAAACTGAAGGGTAAGACTCCCTATGAATTGCTCAAAGGGAAGAAACCTAAAGTAGATTATTTTAAAAATTTTGGCTGTACTTGTTATATTCATAATAATGACAAGAAGTATCTAGCAAAATTCCAAGCTAAAGCTGATGAAGGAGTGTTTCTAGGATACTCCATGATCAGCAAGGCCTATAGGGTATATAATAAATCTTCCTGTAAAATTGAAGAATCTGTTCATGTTACTTTTGATGAGACTAACATGTTTTATAAGGAGAAGTCTACTTCTACCATAGAACCTTTGCAGGTACACTCTATTTCAGAAAGTATGGATAGATTACAGGTTAAAGAAGAAGGAACAATCTCTCAACAAAAGGATGAGAGCAGTGATGATGAAGAAGAAGTTAAACGTTTTGAAGAAAATCATCCTGAAGAGCCAGTTGTTATTCCACAAGAGGAAACAACAACACAGGTTGGTGAACAATCAACACCCCCTGTTGATTTAGTAACAACAAGAGATCATCCAACTTCACAAGTAATTGGAGACATCTCAGCTGGTGTGCAAACCAGAAATCAGGTCAACCAAAACCTGATGCACACCTGCTTCCTATCTCAAGTTGAGCCTCAATCCATTCAAGATGCAGAGCAAGATCCACACTGGATCATTACAATGCAAGAGGAGTTGCATCAATTTGAAAGGAATAAAGTTTGGGAACTAGTGCCTAAGCCAAAGGATCACTCCATTATTGGAATAAAGTGGGTGTTCAGGAACAAGCTGGATGATCAAGGAGTTATTGTCAGAAACAAGGCAAGGCTAGTTGCTCAAGGCTATTCTCAACAAGAAGGAATAGACTATGACCAGACCTTTGCACCAGTTGCAAGGTTAGAGGCCATTAGAATATTCCTAGCTTATGCTGCTCACAAGGGATTCAAGGTCTACCAGATGGATGTGAAGAGTGCTTTTCTCAATGGGGACATCAAAGAGGAAGTCTATGTTACACAACCTCCAGGTTTTATCTCTCTAACTCACCCTGATTATGTTTTCAAATTGCATAAAGCATTATATGGTCTCAAGCAAGCTCCTAGAGCATGGTATGAGACCCTAGCATGCTTTCTTCTGGAAAATGATTTTGTTAGGGGGAGAGTAGACCAAACTCTTTTTATTAGAACCCATAAGTCCCATACCCAACTAGTACAAATTTATGTAGATGATATCATATTTGGATCTACTTATTCAAACTTGTGCATAAGGTTTTCCAACCTGATGCATTCCAAATTTGAAATGAGTAGCATGGGTGAGCTCTCCTTCTTCTTAGGATTGCAAGTAAAACAGCATGCTGAGGGCATATTTATTTCCCAAACCAAGTATGCTAAAGAATTGGTTAAGAGATTTGGTATGTCTGAGGCATCTTGTATGAAAACACCCATGCCTACCAATGCTGTATTGGATGCTGATGAACATGGGAAACCAGTTGATCAGACAACATATAGAGCAATGATTGGCTCTCTATTGTACCTTACAGCTAGTACACCAGATATAATGTTTGCTACATGTATATGTGTTAGATTCCAGGTGAGCCCTAGAGAATCACACTTAACTTTAGTGAAGAGGATTCTTAGGTATGTAAAAATTTGTCCAAATCTAGGACTTTGGTATCCAAAAGACTCAGCATTTGACTTAACTGGATTCTCAGATGCTGATTATGCTAGATGTAGAGTAGACAGGAAAAGCACCAGTGGAACTTGTCAGTTCCTTGGTGACAGACTTGTCTCCTAGTTTTGTAAGAAGCAAACGTCTGTGTCAACCTCAACTGCTGAAGCTGAATATATGGCTGCAGGCAGTTGCTGTTCACAAATATTGTGGATACAAAATCAGCTCATAGACTATAGCTACAACATAGAGAAGTCTAAAATTTTTTGTGATAATACTAGTGCTATCTCTATAGCACAAAATCCAGTCCTCCATTATAGGACAAAACACATAGAAATTAGGCATCATTTCTTAAGGGATAATGTAGAGAAAAATAAAATTGAACTTCAATATATCCCTACTGATTTGCAAAGGGGAGATATTTTCATCAAGCCTTTGGATGAAAAGAAACACAGTTTCTTCTTAAATCAGTTAGGCATGTTAGATAGAGGAAGCCTAAACTAATTTACAAGACTTTTGAAAAGTTAAAACACACCAAGACTAGGCTAAAAAATCAGTTCTTTTTGTGTCTGTAGAATAGGCTTTGTCTCTGAACTGCGCTCGACGCTTTCCCAGAAATCGTCGAACGTAGATCGACGTTTTTCTAAAAAACGTCGACCAGAGATCGACGTTTCCGAAATCGTCGATCTGAGTTCAGCGCCTCCGTTAGCTCCAGGTTTCCTCTCTTTCTGTTCAGAGGTCGTCGAGCAGAACTCGACGCTTTTCAACATCGTCGAACGGAGATCGACGATATTGAAGTCTCTTCAGATTCCTTCTGTAGCCCAAATCGTCGAGCTGAGATCGACGTTTTGTCGAACCGAGCTCCACGATTTTCCGTTTCGCCGTCGAAACCTAATATAAAATCATTTCCTCGGCCGTCGTTCATCTTTGCGCTTTCATACTCTCTGCAACTTTCTTCTTTTTCCCTCCAAATCTTCTACGCTTGGTCATGTTTGGTTCTTTGTTGCAGGTACAAATGGCTGGCTCCAGTGCTGCGATTTCCAAAATGAAATTCGACACCGGGTTTGATATCGACATGAACTCATTTGATGGAAGCGATCAGCGCTTCAAAGACATTCTCAATCTATTCAGAGAACAGCAGCTATCCCAAATAATGTCTACCAGAATGAAGATTGCATCAGAAGAAATAAAAGAATGGTGTTATACAGCGACAGATGAGAATGAGAACTCTGTCGTCGGCTTCATAAAAGGGACTCAGGTACAATTGTACCCGGCTCTTTTAACTGAAGTTTTCATCTTAGTTCTGGAGAAGATTCCATAGAGTTATCGTGAGAGGAATATGACTCCATGCTTGATAGAATGGGTAACAATGCTGTGAACCCTAACAAACTGCTGAAGAAAAATCTGTCGATAGAATTTCAATTTTTGGCTGATGTAGTTGGGAAAGTGCTTCTGGCCAAGCACTCAGCCCATGATACCATATCAAGATATCAATTTTGTCTAATGGGAGCTCTGCTTGATAAGAAACATCTAGACTGGGGATCAATTTTCTTCAACTTGATTAAGAAGAAGCTGAATAAGACTGCTGTCAGTTTTGGGAGAATTCTAGGGGTCTATCTGCATTCTAGATGCCCTGAGCTGCTAACCTCTTCTGGGATGTTCATTAATGCATCCAAGAGGCTCTCCTGTGCCCTTTTCAGCAAATGGGACAGGCAGATTATAAACCCTACCAGAGCCGCTGCACCACTGACTTCAGGCACCAGGACTGCCTCAGTCACTCCACCTCTGGTCTCTGCCCCAGCAGAAGTGTTTCCTGCTTCTCCTCCTCCTCCAGCTGTCTCTACCCCAGCCATTTCATCCTCACCTCCAATCACCACCATAGCCATATCTTCCCCCATTACCATTTCTTCACCAGTTTCACCCCCCTCCAGCATCTACCTCAGAGGAATTCCATCCTCTTTTCTCTTATCCAATCTTCACCTCACCATCATTTTCTCTTGTATATGATTCTTTTATGGATGATTCTCCATCCACTCCTCCTGAGCTTCCCTCAACTTCCTCTTATCAACAACTTCTCCACGAAATTCTTTCTCAACCATCCTTCACCCCATCTCTTGCCTCATCTAGCTCCATCTCAACAACCTTTATCTTCACCATTCCACTCTCAGAGCCATCCATTCCCACACCTCCTATCTCCACATTCTCCATGCCACCAGCTCCAGCCAACATCCTTCCAACAACCTTCTCTCCTACCTCTGCTCAAGCCCCTCTTGAGCATGTAGATCTATCAGCCCTGGCAGACAGGTTATATGAGCTGCTAGCTCCTAAGCTAACCTTATTACTGGAGACCACTTTGGCTCCACTCCTGACCCATGTCAAGGAGCTGTCTTCCAAGCTCTCCTCCTTCATTCCCTCTCAGGAAATTACCTCTTCTGGGTGCCTTGATTCAGTTCTTCCTGAATCCAGGCAGGGGGAGATACCTTCTGAAGTAGTGGATGTGCCTGAGTCTGCTCCAGCTCTTGCTCCTGCTCCTGCTTTTGCAATGGACCTCCAGAGCCTGCTCTCTGAGTTTGATACAGTTTACTTCAGATCTTTGCCAGTTCCACATACTGAAGACTTTTCTAAGGCCATTGTGCCTATTTCTGTCTGTGATCCCAGCCAAATTGAAGCATATGTAAATTCCTGGAAGGCTGTGGATGTTTATGTTTCCATCTCTGATGCTGCTACTAAGGCCATTGTGCCTCTTGTTGATGAAGCTGCTGCTGCTGTTACTGAAGATACTGAAATGGTTCCTGTAATTGAAGATACATCTGCTGCTGAAGAACTTGCTTCTTACCTGGAAGAACCTACACCTGCTGTTGTTTCTGCTCCTATTGCTGCTGCTGCTTCTGCTCCATCTCCTGATGTTGTTTCTGCTTCAAAAGTTCTTTCTGCTCAAATTTCTGCTGCTGTTGCTGCTCCTGCCCTGACTCCTGATCAATTGAATTTACAAGAGAAATACATAAAAAGCATTGATGATTTGTATGACAGACCTCGAAGTTCAGAGAGTGATCAATTTCAAACTGAATCAGATGACTCTGCAAATACTATTGCCAAGAAGAGGAAGGCCAGAAGCAAGGCCATGATGACAGTCCCCCCAGCTCAGGCAAAAGATTCTAATGACATTCCCTACTATATTCTGCATGACTGCCCCATATCTGAGCCTTGGATGCAGTATTCCAAGAACCAATCAAAGGCTATGAAGAAGAGAAGGAAGCTGGATAAGTATGAAAAAGGATCTTCTCAGTATCAGCCTCCTCCTCCTCCTCCTCCTCCTCCAGATTCTGGTTCAGACTCAGCCTCTCAAGCTCCAGCTTCCAGACAAAGCTCCTCCCAGTCTTATCAGAGATACTATCAAAGGGGGCAACATCAAAGGGGATATCAATCTAGAAGGGGTCAATATAGAGGAAGCCAGAGAGGGCACAGATTTCAACAAAGGGAAGGACAAGGCCATACTGATTCTACTTCAGGTCCTTTCCCTTATAAGCTAAAAGATACAGTTGTCTCCAGGACTCCTCCTACTGATTCTGAATCCATCAATAGATATGAACCTCCTGTTCCTTTTGAGGATCCTGAGAACAACCCCTTGTCCTGGACAGCTAGAATGAAAGAGTTGGCTGCTCTTGATCAAATGAAAAAGGCCAGAGAGCAAGGCAAGGACACTTCCAACATAACAACTCTATCATATCAGAGAAAGAAAGAACTGGAGAGATATGCATCAAGAAAATTCTTTAATCCAGAAGATTATATGAAGCTGCACCCTGAGGCTGTAGTTCCAAGGCCCAGATCTCAAACTTCCTTAGGTGTAGAAGATGATAGAAGATCCAAGAAAGAAGCCATCAATCCCAACAGAGAAATTATGTTTAAAAAGGGAACTGAGAAGAAGTGAATTGTGTAAGCTGAACAATCATCCTCCTCTGGATATTTGCTGATTTATTATCTGTGATCTGCATTGCTGCTATATCTTTCCTACTGCATTGTTGATTTAGCTTCTGTTTTGAATGTATGCTTATTTATTTCCTAATTCTGTCTGTAAATAGTAATCCTAACCAAAATAGGGGGAGATTGTTGGAACACCTATTACTAATTTGGGTAAGGATCATTATGTTTGTCTTAGGAAACCAGGTTGACCAAGTTGTATAGTTGTAAAAGTCAACATTAGAATGAGTCTAGGGCTTAGAACTTAGGTTTGAAGCTGCCCCCAGGACCATTCCGTGATCAAGAATATAGAGCCAAGTCTAAGGCAATTTTCGTCGAGCTCCGGTCGACGAAACGTCAAACTCGGTTCGACGCTCTCTGAGCTCAACCTTGCTAAAGTTGTCGAGCTTCGGTCGACGTTCTTCGAGCTCAGGTCGACGATCTCTCTTCAGCTATTCTTCAGGTCGCTGAGCTCGGTTTGACGATCTTCGAGCTCAGTTCGACGCTTTTTGTCTGTTTGATCTGTTTCCATCTCTGAGCTCAGTTCGACGATCGTAGAGCTCAGATCGATGATTTTTCTGAGAGATCAACGATTCTAAGGATTCAAATGTTGCCAGTCTTTGGAATGTTTTTGAATTCTCTCAGCATTTATGTCAAGGAGATCTGCCAGCCGTTTGTCTTTATTCTGGAGCAAGTTTCAAGGAAATATTCAGGGAATGTTTTATTGGACCTTCCTCTAGAAGACAAGACTTTTTATGGAAGACATTTATGACTGCCAACGGCTATCTTTGACAAGAATTTTTTTTTAGAGAATCAGATCTTCCTTTTTATCTTCAGTCAGATAGAATATACAATAGAACACACAGAGAGCACAAAAACAAGAATTAAGCTGTGACAGATAACAAGTGATCAATTCTGAAGAATCAGAATAACAATCTTTTTGCTTACAGAAAAGTGATCACAGCTTCATCTCAAGAACTCCAGACACCTCATCTTTCATCCTTTTGTTGAAACAATCTTTTGCTGGAGATCTAAACTTCTGAAGACCTATCACCCTAGAGCAAAGCTTCCATTCCTGAACCTGTCTACATCTCAGGGGGAGCTTTGACAACAAAAGATCCACTAGTCTTCTCTCATTTGATTTGAGAACAGAGAAGACAACTTCACCTCTTTATCTTTTCTTTTTCTGTTGTAAAAGGGTTCTTGAACTCCCTTCAAAAGTTCTGTCTGGTTCTGAGAGCCTTATCAAAACTCAGTGGTGGCAAGACACCTTATCAAAAAATCCAATTTTGGTTTTTGAGCACCTTATCAAAAGCTCAATGGTGTCAGGACACCTGATCAACTCATCCTGAGTGGATTCCTACCAAGGGTGGTAGAAGAGTGGATGTACCCAGGTTTTTGGGGAACCACTATATTTCCTTGTGTCTTCTGGCTTGTTTGTGTGATTGATTTGCTGTGTGCTGTGCTCTTTACTTCTTTGTTTTTAACTCTTTACTAGCACTCTACATTATACTATAAATTGAATTTTATATGTGCTGATTATTTCAAAACTGTGAAATTAATTTAAATAAACTCTATTCACCCCCCCTCTAGAGTTGAGATAGATCTTACTCTCACTTTCAATACATACGGAGATGCAGGACTCCATTGTATTGGATCCAGGATAAGGATCCGAAGGCACTTGGATCGGAGTTCGTCGAGGATATATATACTCAAGTGCGGTTGATTCGAGACAGGATGTTGGAGGCCCAGAGTAGACAGACTAAGTATTACGATGCTCGACATCGTCAGGTAGAGTTTCTGGTAGGTGACCAGGTGTTTTTGAAGAAACAACCGATGCATGGAGTCTTGCGGGTGCATTGTCAGAAGAAGCTCATTCCAAGATACATGGGGCCTTGCAGGATCCTGGAGCGGTTCGATCCCTTTGCTTATAGACTGGAGATGCCGCCAGAGCTAGCGGGTTTGCACAATGCCTTCCACGTCTCCTCCCTCAGGAGAGCTCTACTTTGGCCGGAGCAGTAGATTATGACTACAGATGGGCCTATATCTTCATATCGATGGGTGAACCTGGAGCCGATCCGGATAGATGATACTGGGATACGGGTCTTGGGCGCAAGAAGGTTCCGCTGGTCAAGGTCTTGTGGAGGAATCATGGACAAGAGGAGCACATGTGGGAGCCATAGGACTTGATGCAGCAAGGTACCCAGAACTTTTCATGTCAGATTTCCCCTTTAACCTCTGGGGATGTTACATTTTATTTCTCATACTTGAAACCCCCTAGGCCTAACCTGAATTTTAAGCACGAAATATTTATTTTTATGTATTAGGATGTGTAACATCCCTCAAACATCTAGACCCTTAGGATTGTTTTGTCATGACTAGGTCATGACAAAACCTAGAAAGCATAAAAGGGTTTGGGTGAACATGGGAATTAGGGTGTCATCCACCTTGGTCTGCAAATAGCAGAACTTCAAACACTAGCTTAGGGTGGACCCTAGGGCTTCACCATGACTCCATGACCCCACCACAACATCTTAAACTCATTAGAGGGTCCATTAGAGCCATAGAGACTCATTGGAGTCAACAATAGAGGCCAAGTTGACCAAGGTCAACCTTAAGCCTAATAAAGTCAACTTAGCTCAATTTGGGCCAATTGACCCCCTAAGTGTCAAATGACCTCACCCTTATTCTCTTGGCATCATGGGGGACCCAATGGCCCTAAAAGCCTCATGCTTAAGTCACCCAAGTGGCTAATTTGGACAAACTCAACCCATAGCTCAATTTGGTCAATTTCAGCTAACCTAGCCCAGTCCAAGTGGGCTAAGCCCAAACTAGTGTGTCCCAATAGTCTAGGAGATGGAGAGGCACCATTGGGGCACACCAATTTTAGAGATTGGTGAATAGGAGAGAGAGAATGGGAGTTTCCCTAATTTGGAGGAGAGAGAAAATGAGGGCTTAATGGCCATCATTGCCATGGAGTCTCCATAACCCCCCACTTTTATGCGGCTTTTACTCCTCTGAGGGAGAGGAGAAGTTTTCAGGAGGTGTCTGGCCATTTGGGTGGCTCAGCCCCCTCTATTTGCTGAAACCGAAAAAGCCCCATTATGTCCATTAATGGAGTTTTTCAAAATTAAGGATTTACAAGCCTCCTCTCCTCAATTCCCTTTTTAAGGACCTTCACCAGAGCAAGGGAAAGCATTTACCCAGATCCTTTCTCAATTCCTTTGAGGTTGGTGTAGAAGTTGAAGAAGAGCCAAAGCTAGGTGGCCGGAAATTGTGAGGAGGCAAAGCACACACATTCAGGCCGCAAACCAGGTCCTCCTCTACTCCTTCTTTATGGGATAGATCTTAGGAATTGTTAGAGCAAAGAATCGGGCTCAATTGAGCCCGATCGGGTGGAATTTTTCCACTGGTTTTCTTCTAAAATGAGGGTGTCGGGTTTGCTAGAATCCAGCATCTCCGGCGGACAAACCACCTCCGGCTGATTGACCTCACCTCAATGGAGGTGGTAGTGGTGGTTGTTTGCCGGGAGGTGGTCGGAGGGCTAGGAATTGGGGCTGGAGTATGCTCTAGGCCGGGCGGATTTGGGACGTTGGCCGGAGGAAGAAGAAAGCCAAAAGCCGTCTGATCCTGCTTTAAGATCCGTGCAGATCTAAATATATTAAATTTGTTATATGTATATTTTTATAACATAATTTCACATATTTTGAAATTTAAATTTAAAATACCTAGTCAACATAAAACTTGTAGCCCTTTGAGTCTACTTTATTTTAAAATTAATTTGAACTAATTTGGAGTTCAGGTCAGACCACAACACTCATTTTGGTGAGATCTATACTTGGGGTTGATCAGAGATTGTTTGGTGTGCCCTCATCAATCCTGATCTCAATGACTTGAAATTTGGAGAATGAGGCATTCATATCTAGATCTATAACATATCCAAAAATGGGAATTTTTGGAAAACGTTTTTTAAAGTTTTGGAAATCATTTCTTTTTTTCATGCGAGGTTAAATTAAAGGGTCTAATGACGTCCAAATCCTCCCAAATTTTGGTGAGTGGTCCTTGGGGTCAATATAGGACTGTGTATAAAATTTCATCCCATTTGGAGATGATTTTGTTTGGAATTTAGTAGACCCTAGCCTAGGCCTAAAAGGGTTATTTAGGTCAAAGTGTCCCTTGTGGGTATTGAGTGACCAAATCACCTCAACAGAGTTTGAAACTTGGGCCACTGATTTGATGTGACATTAAACACCATCACATGGAGTTTGGGGTGGAATAGGGTGGATTTGACCTAGGACCCTAGTTCAAAACCTAAGGTTGAACTTTGGGGGTTTGTGAAGGACATGGGGTGATATATCCTTGTATGGACTTGGTGTTTAGTCTATAAGATCTTAGGGTGTTGAAATGCCCTAGGAAGGAATTTGGTGGTATTTGGACACATGCACCCCACTTTAATCACTTGGAAATTATTTAGGCCTTTTGGAATAATTAAGGGGTCCTCCTTGGATCTTCATGAGATTTTGGTAGGGGTAATTCTATAGTAATATTAACCTCTGGAATTTATTATAGGATGTTTAGATAACAGTAGCTCATACTGGTAGATATAACCTTCACCTTGCCCTTTTTGGTGATATTGAAGTCACTGTGGTTTAATTGTCTTAGAATGATATGAAACTCTGGCAATGTTAATCAAACATCATTTGTATGTTCTAATAAATTATTTTGAATAATTAGGCATTTTCTCTTAGTACTTCATGTGTAAAGGGAACTAGTGCACCTTGTTTTGATGAATAGATAATAAATACTATATCTTGCTGAAAAATTGTGATACTTGGCCAGAGAACTTTTTAGGGCATAATAAAGCTTAGAAAATTATTACATGTTATTTAGAAGAGTTTACAAGAATGTTTATTCACAAAGTGCACTATTATGGATTTATTTTAGGTATTTTTCTACATAGCTCACTGACCTTAGAATTGCATTAAACTTAGTTAGTAATATTTTATGATCATAATAAGGCTCTGGTAATTTTTATATAATTTTTGGACTATGAATTGTGGTACTCCCTTCATTACCTTTAATTATTTGAATTACCTTGAATTAATTATTTAGAACTTAATACATTTATGAAAATCTGTGAATTTGGTTTTCACTGATATTTTGCTATCATATAGTGTTCATAATTTTAGGGTGGTCATAACTTAAGGAAATCTAGTACTTCATGTTCAAAATTACCCATGGTCTAGTTTTTGGGAAAATTAAATAAATGCCAAATTAATTAGGAAAATTACAAGTTTCTAGATTTAGGCTAAATATGTCATGATAGACCCCCAATAATTATCTTAGGGCTTTTGGATGAAAATTTGGAGTACATCCTATCATGTACATCATATAGCTTAGGTTGGTCTACTTATAATAAAACTGTAGAAATGGTAATAGCATGTGGAATGGACATAAGAGTTGGGGTTAATAGTTTACTTATTTTGGTGAAGTGAAATTGAGTTCATCTTTAGGATCCAAGATGTGGAAGTATTGGGTTGGCGGGTATTAAATGGTGTTCAGTATCGATGAAACATCGTCCTTCCTGTGGATTGAGAGAGATAGAGTCAAAATAAACTAGGGTTAGATTAAGTATAACTTTAAATGGGGTTGGCTATGGGTAGATACCAATAATAATAAGTACCTTGCGAAAGGGAGCTTTGGGCTTTAGCATATCGTAGCTCCTAGTGACCTCGAGAGCCCTTCACAGGGAATGCCTTGGGCAGTCCATATTTAATATAAGCCGTAAGACTAAATAGAATACAAGAGTAATTAGAAGTACTCTAGGATTACACTTACACTCACAGTTCCAGGTGTATTGGAAGTTAGGTTGGTTCTCACGAGCGAAAGGCTCGATGGTTTTGGTGATGGGCAGGTTTGCCCGGCGAGTCGATGGCTCGGTAGATATTTATTACAGACCGGTTAGTCTGGGGAGCTTTGGTTTGAGGGGTAAATATATTAATGTTGCATGTGCAAAAAATATAAGGTTATGGGTCTTCGGTATTGGAGGTTCGTCGCACCGACACTAATACGTTGACTCGGCAAGTGTGGTTTAGCACATAGCCAAATAAAGTCCGGTGCGCCAGCCGGCAAGAGTACGTAGGAGCTCTGCTTAGTACACCAGCATTGAGGTATACAATAGTTCTGACTTGTAGTGTTGATACCGGTTTAGAGGTGGGCGAGGCCAAACCCACCGCTTCTGTTTGCCACTACAGAGGTATCCTGGGAGGTTAGGCTCCAGAAAGGGGGAATTAAAGGTCTGTGTGCACAGAGTCAAGTGTGTGTGTGTTGTACATATATGTTCTTATCATAGCATACTTGCATTACATAGCATAATCATTTCATATAACCATTGACACCTATTGTATAAATTGTTATGAGACACTTTATACGACAGGCCTTGCAAAATTACCCCTTGGTTTATAAGTTTGTATGGGCATTCCTATAGGTTATGGTTACTTACTTAGTCTACCTTCTTGTACTTTACTTGCTTACCTTGTTCATGTGTATACTCATATTGCTTACCTACTATTTGCTTATATGTACTTGCTGTGATTTTATGCTGATGATAGACTAGTTTCGTCATCACCTGCTTACTTATATTACTCTCCACCTTAAATACCTTCCCTTTCCTTCTCCCCGCTCGGTGCCTAGGAGCCATTGGGGGAGGGAAGGGGGATGAAAGGACTTAATCTTTTAGAATAACGGTCGTTGACCAAATCATATTAGGGGATCGTGGAGCCGAACCTGGAGATGCAACCCCAGAGGTCGGTCCGCTTGGAGACGGGATAGTCTAGCACGGGAGTTCTGGTAGCAGGGACAGTGAGTCCCGATCATTAGTACTTACTATAGATTTTCTTCCGTATTGAGTTACTTGTAGTGAGGATCATGATATATCGGGCTGGATCCCTCTTATTAGTACTTTGATTTATCATTACTGTACTCTCCCTTCGTGGGGATTTATTTTATATTCATGTGATTTCTGGTGGACCAGTATTTGAGTTTTACTTTACTCTTTGTACTTACTCTTCTCTTCTACGATCAGTATGGCTGGTAGGATCGGAGTTTTGTAGTGATGACCTTCCCTGGTGTGTTTGTGTCACTACAAAGCGGAGGTTTTGGGCATAGGACCTTTTAGTTTTGCAAAAAAAGGGGTCTTACACATATAAACTGGATTCAGATGCATGATGAGTATCTAATTCGTGATTTAGAGGCCTTATAGAAATCTTGTGTGGATAAGAGAGTAAGCGCGAATGCATGCATGAATTGGATAGAAGTATAATATGAACTTGTGGATAGAGTTCGACATGCAATGGAGCTTGATGAAAACATAAAGTGCTATCTAGCAGAGATTGTGTTGATGGGTCAAATTCTCATTTTTCTTTTAAAGTCGGTCTTTTATGGAAAGACAATCGGTTGTGCGTCCCGAGGAGTTGATGTACGAGGCACATTTCACGAAGTACTCAATCCACCCAGGAAGCACAAAGATGTTTAAGGACATGAAGAAGTTATTTTGGTGGACAAGTTTAAAGAAAGACATAGCCCTCTTCATGGTGAAGTTTCACACTTGCGCATTGGTGAAGCCGGAATGTTAGAAGCCTGAAGGATTCCTGAAGTCATAATCAATTTCGGAGTGGAAGTTTGATGATATTTTGATGGATTTCATGCATGGTTTGCTGAGATCATTGTATGGGAACGATGCCATTTGGGTGATCGTAGACCGCTTAATGAAGGTATCACACTTTATTCCAAATCAAAGGGACGATTCAATTGAAGAGTTGGCAAAACTCTATGTTGATGACACTGTACGATTGCACGGTGTGCCCTAAAGCATCGTAAGTGACTGAGATGGGCTCTTTAAATCAAATGTTTGGAGGCTAATTAAAATGGGAAAACAATTGACTAATTCCTAAGAGTTTTCTCTAGAGGGGTGAATAGAAATTAAAAATTGTCTAAAACTAGCTATATTATTCACAAAATTTGCATATACATAGGTTGTTAACCAAAATTAAAATAAAAAATTAATATCATAGGAAACACAAAAATAAAACCACAGAATAAAGCACAATCATAAAAGACACAAGAAATATAGTGGTTCACCAAAATATAAGTACATCCACTCTTCTACTCCCTTGGTAGGAATTCATTATCACAGTGCCCGAGTCTTTTGAAAAGGAGAATCTTAGAACCAACCACAAAGTCTTTTGATAAGGATATCTTGAACCAATATAATCTGAGTCTTTTCCTAAGGAGACTCTAAGAATTTCCAACTGAATCCTTTGAAGAGGGATTCTCAGAACTCTTTTCACAAGCTTAAAAGTTAATTGAACAAAAAATGAAAAATATCATAGGATTCAATGATCTTCTTGTTAAGTACTCTCAACAAAATACTGAAGACTTTATGAAACTTTGTGAATTTTTATATGGTATTTTGATGAATCCTTGATTAAGAAAATCTCAAGGATTGTAAGCCATTATTCTAGTTTATCCTTGAAACTTCTCTGAATTTGTAAGAGCAATTAATATTTCCTTGAGAAGAAGAAGAACTAATTCTTTTTTTTTTTAATTCAGGAACCAAGATGAAGATCGACTGATTCAAGGAAGAACTCTAATTACAGATGGTAATCTTCCTATCCTTTTCTATTAAAATCTATCTTCCAAAACTTCTATCTGATGTGAATGTAATGATCGATATTATTGTTCCTCACTTTTTGAATCTATATCTTCTCCCCCCTCTCTCTCTCTAAATATATATATGACAGATACTCTAACATCTCCAAGAATATGTTATTCAATTCAAACCTTTCTTGAAATAATTCTGAAATAATCTTCAAAACAGTTCTCGTTCATAAATATATTCGACATAACATCAAGTTCATATAGACGTATCATCAAGTTCTGGCTTTATTCAGACAATCTGTCAATTAAATTCTGTAATTGACATTGCGTCAATATCATATTAGAGTATACGTTGATTTGAATCTTTAATTAACGTCGACTTATTATGCTTCGTTACTCTGACTTATACTCGAAGTAGAATCAACTTCTAGTTCAAGTTGCTTTGACTTTTAGTCGATGCATGTTGGCATTTCATGACTTTCCTCTTAAATTCAGTGTCTTTATCATGTACTTTATACCAATAACACCCCAGGACTTCTAAGATAATATTAACCTCTCTATACATCATGGGTAATGAACCTAGGATGTATAATCACTTAAAGTAATTTGTTTAGGTAAATCATAAGGGTTTTTCCCAACTATTTCCCCCATTTAGCTTAACAATTTTTACAAAATTTCAAAGGTGATTTTGCAAATATAAATCTGTAGTATTACAAAAATTTAACTTATATACAACATGTAATAATCACAGATTAAATTGAGAAAAGATAGAAACATTAGAAGCAACTGAATATATGAGGCTTTAAAGTGAGCTTTATAAACTGCCAACATAGTTCTCAGAAGTATACCTTCAAATTACATTTGTTCTAACATTAAGCTTTTCTTTTTCTAGATAAAATCATATATACACCCTTATACTTTTTATGCACTAGATGCTCTTCTTCAGGAAAGTCTTGACACTCTCCCTGAACTAACATAACATCATCCACAACTTCTTCGGCTATTATGAGAATATCAGCTATATTACTTTGTTTTGCCTCAACCTGGACGATTCATCAGATTTTTGAGAAACTTAACATTATTCTGTTCGTCTTCCTCTGAATAACTTGATTCTAGTTTCAGAAATAAGAGTTATTTTATCATCTGCCTCTCTGCTTAATAGAACTATTTGAGCTTCTCTAAGAAGAGCCTCATCCTCTTCTAATGGTTCTATGAACTGATCATCCTCAGACATCTCCCCTTATGATTCTCATAAGCCAAGGAAGTTAAGAAAAACTTAGTCACCTATACAGAAGTCAGTTTATCTTGAATTTTCCTTACAGAAGATTTAACATCATAGATTTGATTTAGAATATTTCCAACCAAATATTTACAATATAGAGCATGTTCATTTATAATGGTGGTTATTGAAACAGTAGTTTGTTGCACTGCTTGGAGAATAACTTTTTTAAAGTCAAATGAAGCAGATGAAGATATATCAACTTGACTATTATGATCAATAGAAAATGAGGGTTGATCATTGTTATTTTGTATGGCTGTAGCATGAAAGTCAATATCCATAGTCTGTGAAAGACTTGGTTCTTGAACTAAAAATTGTGATGGTTATAAAGGTGTATCTGTTGGTGTTACTAGTAATGACCCAATTCGCGTTAGGCCCCTCGTGTGCATTTTTAACTCAGGGGAGCTGGCTCGGGTTCAAGGAGTGCTGGCAACTAGGCTTACACATGTGTAAGGGAGGTGAAATGACGTCCAGAGTAGGACATGGGTAGTGACACGGGCATGTCTATACCCATGTGGTACTCTAGTGTCAGGATTGGAAATTCATGGAATTTCCAGAGAAGGACATGGGTAGTAACACGGGCGTGTACCTAACCGTGTGTATGTGGACATGGGTAGGGGCACGAGCGTGTCCTACCCGTGTGTGTAACTGACATCGTCATTCGTGTTTCCAGAGAAAGATACGGGTAGACACACGGGCGTGTCTCTACCCGTATACATATGTCCAAGTGTTTTTCGAGCAGGACACAGGTAGAGACACGGGCGTGTCCTTACCCATATGAATGTCTCTAGGAAGCTGGTCCTGTTTCCCGAGCAGGACACAGGCACGAACACGGCCGTGTCACGTGGTGTAACATCTCAATTCGCGCTAGGACCCTCTTGCGCGCTTTTGAGTCTGAGAGATACGATTTGGGCTCAGGGAAGAGCAGTCAGTCCAGAGTAGGACACGCGTAGTGACACGAGCGTGTCCATACCCGTGTTGTGTTCTGGTACCTTGGTTGGAAAATCGGGGAGTTTCTAGAGAAGGACATGGGTAGTGACACGGGCGTGTCCCTACCCGTGTGTATAAGGACACGGGTCTAGGCACGGGCGTGTCCCCTAACGTGTGTGTAACTTACATCGTGGTTCATGTGTCCCGAGCAGGACACGGGTACAGACACGGGCGTTTCCTTACCCATGTAAAGTGTGCCGAAATGTTTCCCAGGCAGGACACGGGTAGAGACACGGGCGTTTCCCTACCCGTGTGAATATCTCCAGGAAGCCGGTCGTATCTCCCGAGCAGGACACAGGTGGAACACGGGCATGAACACGGCCATGTCACGTGTACATGGGTAGTGTACACGGGCATGTCCCTACCCGTGTTTGTGTCCAAACGACACTTTAACCGTCGACAACGCTTCACCCGAGCAGGACACGGGTAGGGACACGGGCGTGTCCCTACCCGTGTTGGTCCTATATAAATAGGATTTCTGAAACTTGGCCATTTTTCATTCTCTTCCCAAGGCTTTTCTGTGGAGAGACTGGTGTTAGAGCTACCTTCATCCCATGGAGAACTGACGCCGCCGAGGAGAAGAAGATGTCGCCGCCAAGGGCGACGAGATCCATGGCCGAAAATGACGAAAATGTCAGAAATGAGGTGAGCTTCCTCCCCTCTCCCTTGGTGCTAGATCTCTAGATATTCCTAGGAGAGATATCAACTCAAATGAGTTTCGATGTGTGAGATGAAGATTTCTAGGAAGAGGCCATGCTAGGACTTGTGTTCTAGGGTTTAGTCATCTTCAACCTCTCCTTCCTTCAATGCGATGACGAGGGATGGTCTCGTGAAGACAAATGTCCTTATGAGGGTGAATAAGGGAGGAGGAACTTCTGGTTGTGATTTGGGAAGATCGGCTAGAGGAGGAAGATGAACCGATTCCGTTCATTCCGCCTTAAGATGCGTGCAGAAATCTGTGTTCTGCATGCAGCGATCTTCGTGGCCATTTTCAGGTATGATATGGCCAGATCCATGCTTTCGACTCAACACGAAATTCGTAGGCCTCTAAGATACCTTTCCAACGAGTGGTTATACGTCCATGTGCAAAGTCTTTAGCGACAGGAAAGCTTGATCGAAGTAGAGGGCTGACAGGCTAAGCATGCAGAAACTGTATTCTGTACACAACAGAACTTGGAGCCAATTTCATGTGTGATACAGTCTGATCTAGGTTGTAGACTGAACATGGAATTTTTAACCCATGGAAAGACCTTTCCATCGAGGGGTTTCACGCATTCACCGGATTCCTGTAGCCTCGGGAATCTCCGATCGAAGTTGCTTTCCAGAAGGTGTTCTGCACCTTAATTTCCTTGGTTGGTGTAGAATCGGGTTTGGACTCGGTAGAGAACTTGTAACAAATCAACATTGAGGTTTTGGCGAATTATAATATGTCTAACTGTGATAATTCAGCGAGTGATGAAATTGTTGGATAGACCCCACGTAAATAAATGGTGAAATGAAATGTAATTGAACGAAACGATTTGGTGGTGGTTAGTGAACGAATGGTAATTTGTCGATTAATAACAAGATTGACTTGAACTTGTGTATTCGGTCGATGTTGATTATTATGAACATGCGTTGTTGATAGTTAGATTATTAACTCATGTGCGCATGAATGATTGAGTTTGGTGAAAGAGTTATAATTGGTGATGTTAATGTTATGTGACCATAGTTTAGACGAAATCATGTTGGTCGAAAGAGTGATACTTGGTCATGAGGCTTGTCATATAGGGAAGTATAAGATGGTCCATTATATGAGGTGGTTTGCCACTTGTGTTTGTGGTAAGCCCTTAAGGTGCCTTGGGCACAGGATTGTGAAAGGGTGTGAGTGTGGGTGTCTGATCGCACAGGTTGGTAATGTTGAGAAGAGTTATAAATGGACGGTTGGGATTGGTCCTCGGTTCTCATGTCCCAAGACTCCTTCCGTGCCAAGTGGATGGTTGGGCTTTGTCCTCGTGTTTGATCTGAGGCTCCTTCCGTTCCATGATGATGTGGTATTGCATGCGGTGTGAGTCGACATGTGGTGTCGTAATCCTGGGTTAAGGATAGTGTGGCAGGTCTACGGGCTCGCCAATCATCACACCGATGGGAGTTTACAGATAGACTTTGGGCGGTTGGGCTTGGTCCTCGGTGTTCACGTCCCGGGAGCCCTTCCCTGCCAAGTGAACGGTTGGGCTTGGTAATCGTGCTCATTTCTGTGGCTCCTTCCGGGTCACATTATAGGCCAGTTCGGGGCTTGGTTCTCAGTGCACATCTACCCAAGACTCCCACTGAGCCGTAGTATGCCCATGAGCTCCACTGTTGTGTTCTTAGTGTTAAGGCGTACGGAGGCCTAGGCCAGGGATGTGGTTGCCAGCCTAGTAGTGGATAACCCCGCTCTACTGTCACCGTCTGTCCACGACGGATGACGCCTGAGTGGTTAGCTACCTGCTCGAAAAGTTGGAACTATAAGTCTGTGTCGACATAGCAATTGCTTGCGCGTAATCATGGGTGACTCATTGTATTGCATACATGTAATTACACTTCATTGCATACACCAGATCCTCATCGTATAAGTTTGTTTGGGCACTCCTATACGATGAGTTACTTACTGCTGAACGATCCTCAACTTATATGTTTTTATGGGAATTCAAATAAGTTGAGTTACATTTTGTTGTAGATTTATATTCTTATGCTGCTGTAGATCGTAGAATTGCTAGAATAAGATGTTACTCACTTATTAAGCTGCTTTACATACATGATGATATTCATTCTATACCACCTGCTTGTACTTATGCTTACATACTTTATATATATTGTACCTTCGTCCATTTCTTCGTCCGGTGCCGAGGAGTCGCCGGGGAAGCGGATGTTAAAGCAACTTAGTCTTTATGACTAATGGTTGCTACGTCTTCCTTTTTAGGTGGAAACCCCACAAGTAGAGCAGCCGCAGGTTATGTAGTAGGACAGCCATGCTAGGACGATAGGGCCTGAAGGGACGGTGCCGTCGCTACCATCGGTGACTGATGTGAGTGTGAGAGATTTTTGATATAGCCTTTTGGGCAAAGTTTTTATGTACTTTGATTAGAAGCTTATTGTAGCTTCTTTATTTATTGTACTTTTGGACTATTATATGCTTTGTGTGGATTTGACTTCTGATTTTTATTCTGGTTGGGTTGGCATGTTTGATATTGGTAAGAGCCGGCAGAATAGGCATCTTGTAGTACATTCTAGCCTGAGTGCTAGCGCTACCACAAGGCGGCTGTTCTGGGCATAAGAATCCCCTTGTGTTGTGTTTTGTGTTTCGGTAGGACGGGTCTTACAAATGGTATCAGCTTGCTACAATCTTGAATTAGAGAAGTCATTTAATAATGGTGCCACCCCCGTTAAATTAGTTAGTTTGGGGACAAACTGACTTAGCGGAAGTAGTTGTGTGCCCATATATAATTCACACTTAGTATGTCCAACTTTGACCTTAAGATTAGCCAACCTGACATTAGGTTTATATTCTACGTGTAGATCCCAGTACATATTGAGTTAGTGGGGGGCACCCCCCACCCCATCCGTACCCATATATTTTCAGTAATCAAAGCAAGGGCAGATGCTCAGTGCTATCCTGGATGCCTTTAGATCCCAACAAGCCCCCATACAATAACAAGGTCCAGGCTCCAATTGGGCGAGCACTTTCCGAGATCTCTCCCCTCTTGCTTACCTTGGGACAGAGTCGGCAGTGCGTACGGTGGAATGGATCAACACCGTGCAAGAACTACTGGCAGGAATTAGATGCCCAAGCAATAAGTCTATGACCCTGGTAGTGACACTCCTAGAGCAGTATGCCAATAGTTGGTGGAAGTCGCTTATGGGCTCCACCTTTCAAGGACGAGTGTATTCGGAGATCAGCTGGAACGAGTTCTTGGGAGCCTTTTTTGAGCACTTCATTACCTCGTCTGCTTGAGATGAACTCGAAGAGAGATTCTTATAGCTAAAGCAAGGATCTAAGCCAGTGACAGAGTACCAGCGAGAGTTTCAGCATCTGGCTAGATTTATTGACTCCTATGAGTTGGAAGACAGAGGATATGCAAAGAGGTTCGACAAAGGCTTACAAGACCCCCTGAGGCAAGCCATTTTGTTTATAGCAGACTCCAGCCTGGCGGAAATTATTGACATGGAGAAGAGGCTAGAAGCAGACCACTTGGAAAGTGGTAAAAGACCTGCTGAGGGTGTAATGGAAGCTGCCCTAGCAATAGAAGGAGACACGACTTCGGAGGAGGAAAAGGACATCAGAGAGGTGGCAGGCACTTCTATCGGAATTATAGAGTGGAGCACCCGGTTATACAGCCACCAACATTGCCTCCACAACTATAGCCTCAACAGTTTCAGCAACCCGGTGGGCGGCAGGTGCGAGTGTGCTTCGAATGTAACCAACCGGGCCACATTCGACGCTACTTCCTACAACTGTTTGGAAATGAGCCTCTTGCTCTCCCTCTGGCAGCTCCTCGAGGGTGGGGGCATATGTGTGGTCAAGGACGAGGACCACGAGGAGGAAACCCCAGGCCTGCTCGAAATCAGGTGTTCGCACTGGACATGCCACAAGAGTGGAACCCTCAGGAGGTGATTGCAGGTATTTTACAGTTAGTTATCACATTTTCATTATTAATCTTAAGTTGCTTAAGTCATACTAGATATCTAGCCTTGAGTATTACTATTGGTACTTAGGCACCATGGTGGTCGGCAAGAAATCGGCCTATAAGTTATTCGATACCGGTGCCTCACACTCGTTTGTGTCTGCGGACTTCATTAAAGACCTAGAAGGAGTGCAATACTTCATGGGTATTGCTCGAAGAGTATGCCTCCCAGACATCTCTGAGATGACTACAACCGCCAAGTGCGAATTGGAGATACTCATTGGGGGAAAGACCTTTGATACCCCTTCCACAGTTTTGAGAATAGCAGAATTAAATCTCATTCTGGGCATGGCATGGCTGGATTGGCACTACGCAAGAATTGACTGGGTGGAGAAGTGGATTTACTTGATACATGGAGACACTGATGTCATCTTTCATGGTATAAAATTTGCGGCTTATTTTTTATCATCTTTAATTCAGTCCTTGAATGCTCACATGAGAGAGGAAGAAGTGTACATGATATGTTTTGAACTGAAAGAGATAAAAATAGATATGAAGGACGTGAGTGTGGTGCGTGATATTTTCGAGGTATTTCCTGAGAAATTGCTAGGATTACCCCAACATAGAGAAGTGGATTTTCAAATTAAGCTAGTACCAAGAGCCAAGCCCATCTCCAGGACCCCTTACCGAATGGCCCCGAAGGAACTCGCAGAGTTTAGGGTTCAGTTGTAAGAACTGGTGGAATCAGGGTTTGTTCGCCCCATCTCATCACCTTGGAGAGCCCCTGTTCTGTTCGTTAAGAAGAAGGATGGAACCTTGCGATTATGTATAGACTATCGGGAGCTCAACCGACTGACGGTACGGAACACTTATCCGCTACCTCGGATCGATGAGTTGTTCGACCAATTGGTCGGAACGCATTGGTTTTCCACTACCAGTTGAGAATACAGAAGGAGGACATTCAGAAAACAGCCTTTAGCTCAAGGTACGGCTTGTACGAGTTCACTATTATGCCGTTTGGGCTCACAAATGCCCCTTCAATTTTCATGTGCTTGATGAACAAAGTGTTCGAGCAATATCTAGTTGTCTTCGTCATCGTTTTCATCGATGACATTCTAGTCTACTATAAGACGGAGTAAGAGCATGTCGAACATCTAACCTTGGTACTGAAGAAGCTAAAAGAGCACGCCTTGTTTGCAAAGTTCAGCAAGTACGAATTTTGGCTCCAAGTGGTTATCTTCTTGGGCCATGTGATCAGTGGGTCTGGGTTAGCTGTGGATCCGACCAAAGTGCGTGTCGTGAAGGAGTGGTCACCCTTGAAGTCAGCGGCCGATGTGTGGAGCTTCCTTGGACTTACTGGGTACTATCACAAGTTTATAAAAGGCTTCTTAAAGATAATCCTTCCTCTAACTATGCTAACAAAGAAAGGTGTGTCGTATGAGTGGACATCTCAGTGTGAAGCTGCGTTTCAGGACCTGAATGACCGACTTACATCTGCACCCATCCTAGCCCTTCCATCCGGGAGGGAGGGATTACAAGTTTACACTGACGCGTCATATCAAGGGATGGAAGCGGTGTTGATGCAGCATGGGCATGTGATTGCATATGCTTCAAGACAGTTGAAGAAGCATGAGATCAATTACCCGGTACATGATCTAGAGTTGGGAACGGTGGTGTTCGCCCTGAAGATATGGAGACACTATTTATACGGCGTCCACTGCAAAATCTTTTCAGACCACAAGAATCTGAAGTATGTCCATACCCAGAAGGAATTGAATTTTAGACAACGACGGTGGTTAGAGTTTTTATGCGATTATGAATTCACCCTGAACTACCACCCCGGGAAAGCAAATTTTTTAGCTGATGCTTTGAGCAGAAAGGTAGCAGAATCAAACTCTGAGTACCGATTGAAGAGTATGGAGTTAGCTCGGATGCACGAAGAGATGAAGATTACCCTGGTATGTAAAGACCAACCGGAAGGGTATATGGAGTACTTAACCGCGATGAACATAGTCTGTGACATTAGAGAGAGGATCTTGGCAGAGCAAGGAAAGGATGCAGCTTTGGCCCTAGCATTCAAGTCAATTGAAGATGGGACAACTGATGAGTACTCTCTAATAGACGGCCTCGTCCACCTTCGCGATCGGCTTTATATTCCCAATGGCGGTAAAATTCAGGAAGACATCCTGAAAGAGGGACACTACACTCAGTATTTTGTGCATCCTGGGATTGTTAAGATATATGCCGACCTGCAGAAGACCATGTGTTGGCCGGGAATAAAGTAGGATGTCCGATATTTTGTTACGCACTGCGAGGCTTGTCAAAGGGTGAAGGCAGAATGCAGGAGCTCCGGTGGATTATTACAGTCATTGCCCATCCCCGAGTGGAAGTTCGAGAATGTCTGCATGGACTTTGTCTATGGATTGCCTTGCTCACGCTCAGAGAATAATTCAGTATGGGTAATAGTTGACTCTCTGACGAAGGTAGCCCAATTTATTCCTATGAAGAAAGAAGCTCATATGGATGTTTTTGTATGCCTATTTGTGGAGCAGTTCGTACAGTATCATGGTGTGCCAAAGACAATTGTTTTTGACCGGGATGGTCGGTTTACCTCTAAGGAATGTAAGGTTGTACAGGCGTACTTGGGTTCGCGCTTTACGTTTAGCACGACGTTTCATCCTCAGACAGACGGGCAGTCTGAAAGGACTATCAGGACATTGGAAGATCTATTGAGATTGTGTGTGTTGGATGGAGGAGAGTTGTGGGAAAGGCTCTTACCCCTGGTTGAATTCTTATACAACAACAGCCATCAAGCTAGCATCGGGATGGCACCCCATGAAGCCCTTTACGGAAGAAGGTGTAGAACACCCTTGTCCTTGGTGCAGGATGAAGACCTGAAGGTTTTGGGAATTTATTTATATTGATGATACTGATGCGGTTGTGAGACTAATACGGGACTGCATGCTTGAGGCTCAAAGTCGGCAGGCAAAATATTATAATGCAAAGCACCGGATGGTGGAATTTTAAGTGGACGACAAGGTGTTTCTGAAGATCAGGCTGACGCATTTAGTATCACGGGTACGTGGTGTGAAGAAGCTAAGCCCAAGGTACGTTGGGCCCTACATTATATTGGAAAGGATTGGCCAGTAGGCCTATCGGTTGGAGTTACCGCTAGAGCTAGAGAATCTTCATGACATATTCCATGTGTCGTCACTTCGAAAGGCGTTGTTGCAGCCCGATCAATATGTTCCCACCACTAACGGAGCAGTTGCAACTGATAGGTCAGTGCGACAAGAGCCTGTACAGATATTAGGACACGAGATAAGGATTTTGCGCCGCAAAAGTGTTCCTTTGGTATAGGTACTATGGTCTAATCATGGTAAGGAGGAGTAAGCATGGGAGCCGGTGGACTTGACGCAAAAGCGCTACTCGGAGTTGTTTCCTCCAGGTAAAATTTAAAGCATGTTTTAATTTATTTTTCATGCTTTCCTCTCCATATAGCCTTAACCTGATTTCGTGGACGAAATGTTTTATATTGATTATAGGATTTGTAACGTCCCAATTCGCGCTAGGCCACTCGTGCGCGCTTTTGAGACTGAGATAGATGATTTGGGCTAAGGGAAGAGCAGTCAGTCTAGAGTAGGACACGGGTAGTGACACGGGTGAGTCCATACCTATGTGGTGCTCTGGTACCTGGGTTGGGAAATCATGGAGTTTCCAAGGAAGGACATAGGCGTGTCCCTACCCGTTTTTATAAGGACACGGGTCTAGGCACGGGCATGTCCCCTACCGTGTGTGTAACTTACATCATCGATCATTTGTCTCGAGAAGGATACGGGTAAAGACATGGGCGTGTCCCTACACGTGTAAAGTGTGCCGATATGTTTCCCGAGCAGGACACGGGTAGAGATACGGGCGTGTCCCTACCCGTGTGAATATCTCCAAGAAGTTGGTCGTGTCTCCCGAGCAGGACACGGGTGGAACAAGGGCATGAACACGACCGTGTCGCGTGGACACGGGTAGTGGACACGGGCATGTCCCTACCCGTGTTTGTGTCCAAACGACACTTTAACCGTCGACAACGCTTCACCCGAGCAGGACATGGATAGCGACACGGGCGTGTCCCTACTCGTGTTGGTCCTATATAAATAGGATTTTTGAAACTATGGAGTTTTTTATTTTCTTCCCAAGCCTTTTCTGTGGAGAGACTGGTGCTAGAGCTACCTTCATCCCGTGGAGAACCGATGCCGCCGAGGAGAATAAGATGCCGCCGCGAAGGGTGATGAGTTCTATGGCCGGAAATGGCGAAAACGCGGGAAACAAGGTGAGCTTCCTACTCTCTCTCCCTTGGTGTTAGATCTCTAGTTATTCCTAGGCAAGATATCAACTCAAATGAGTTTTGATGTGTGAGATGAAGATTTTTAGGAAGAGGCCAAGCTAGGACTTGTATTCTAGGGTTTAGTCATCTTCAACCTCTCCTTCCTTCATTGCGATGACGAGGGATGGTCTCGTGAAGACAAATGTCCTTATGAGGGTGAATAAGGGAGGAGGAATTTCTGGTTGTGATTTGGGAAGATCGGCTAGAGGAGGAAGATGAACCGATTCCATTCATTTCGCCTTAAGATGTGTGCAAAAATCTGTGTTCTGTACGCAGCGACCTTTGTGGCCATTTTCATGTATGATATGGCCAGATTCGGGCTTCTGACTCAACACAAAAGTCGTAGGCCTTGGAGAGACCTTTCCAACGAGTGGCTATATGTCTTCATGCTAAGTCTGTAGCCATAGGAAAGTCTGATCGAAGTAGAGGGCTGACAGGATAAGCGTGCAGAAACTGTATTCCGTACGCAGTAGACTTGGAGCCAATTTCATGTGTGATACAGTCTGATCTAGGATGTAGACTGAACATGAAAGTTGTAACCCAAGGAAAGACCTTTCCATCGAGGGGTTACATGCATTCACCAGATTCCTATAGCCTCGGGAATCTCCGGTCGAAGTTTCTATCCAGAAGGTGTTCAGCACCTGAATTTCCTGGGTTGGTGTAAAATCGGGTTTGGACTCGGTAGTGATCTTGTAACAAATCGACGTTGAGGTTTTGGCGAATTATAATATTATTGGGTATTGTATCCACAATGTACCTGATTTGAAGAAGCCCCTGAACAAGCTAAGGTGAATAGATAATGTATTTGATGATTTTCTATCAAGTTGTGCTTGTAGTTATTCCACGCTAAGTACACACCAATATCAAGGTGCAGTGGGTCAATATACACGGGTCTGTGCAACGTAATCCCTCGTTGAGAAGATCAGTGTGTTGGCTTACGTGTACTCTCTCTATTGGAGTGTACTTATTTTCAAGTAAAGGGCTGAGACAGATCAAGAGAAGACAAGGAGCAAGGATGGGTCAACGCAACTCACGGGAAGAAAGACGAAAAATCGCCTATGTTAGAATTGACGAGAATCACTAAGTGATTCTCACCGATTCGACGAGAATCACTAAGTAATTCTCGTCGATTCGACGAGAATCACCAGTGATTCTCACCGAATCGTCGAGAATCACTCGCTGATTTTCGCCGACTGCATCCGGCTGACTCAACGCTTGCAAAATTCACGCTAAGTAAGAATCGTCGAGAGTCATTAAGTGATTCTCGACGAATCGTCGAGAATGACTCTGCATTCTCGCCGATTCGTCGAGAATGGATTGTGACTCTCGCCAACTCACTCCGGATGGCAAGCTCTTCAGCTAAAATTCTTCTAAGGAGAATTCGACGGGAATCATAAGTGATTCTCGTCGATTCATCGAGAATCACCAATGATTCCCGCCGAATTTGCCTTAGGCAAATTCCGTTGGCTCGCTGGACCGGACCAAGTGTTCAGGAACTGTTTGAACCGAAATTAGGGTTTCTTCTGGTGGGGCCCACAACGGTCATAAAGGATGATCTACAGTATAAATACTCGTTTATTTTGAACATTACAGAGCATCCCGACACACGAAAAAAAAAAACGAGCCGCCGACTTGACCTAGCTTATCGCGGAACCTCTTCCGCCTCCGTCGCCGCACAAAAGGTTGTCGCCGTCGCCGATCGGATTCTTCTTGATCTCCCGGCGATAGAAACTCAGCCAAGCAATGCGTCTTACGTTTCTATCTTGAGATCCTTTGTCTCTTGGTTTGTTGAACGGGAATATATTCCCCTTCCAAATCGATTGAGACGATCGATCCAAGTAAGATCGTTGGTAGACCTTGCTAGCTTTGTTACGAAGTTTTGATCTACAAAGCATCACCGCCGCAATCCTTTGCCGCCGCCGATCTCGGGGATATCATCTCCAAGAGAGTGATTAGGTCATGGACTCTTCGTCTTCTTCAAGAACGCTTCATCAAACTAAGAGGGACACTGAGCGCTCCAAACGTAGTTTGTATTTTGTACATTATATTTTTACTTTTGTTGTAAAGGAACCAAAACAACTCGTGGTGGAGGAGTAATGACTCCTTCGGGTGGAAGGGTTTCTTCCATAGTGTGAGGATTGGATTTCAATCCGGTTGGTGAAGTGACCGAGTCATCCCTTGTTGGGAGATAGGTCGAAGGGGGAAAGTGGACGTACCCAAATCGGGGAACCACTATAACTGCCTGTGTGTTTTTGTGTTGTGCTTGTTTTGTTTTATTGTGCAGGTTAATTTTTAATTCCGCAAAACGACTGCAAATAACCTATCCCCCCCATAGGTGAAGGTAGTTGACACTAGAGTGACTTTCAAGTGGTATCAGAGGGAGGTTGCTCGTCAATAAGGTTAACACCTTGAGTAAGTTCCCGCATCTAGTGTCAAGAAGAAAGAAGCTATCTGAAATGGAAGGACTCAAGTATTCAGGGAAGATCCCTGTGTTCACCAAGCTGAACTTTCCTATCTGGAAGGAAAGGATAAGGTACTACATGGAAGCAGTCGACCCACGACTCTTCATGGTAGTGGAGGAGGGACCTTATATTTCCACTAAGGACTCCACCATTGATCCAACCAAGAAAGTGCCCAAGAAACTTTCGGAAATGGATAAGGATGAGATGATGCTTGTTGGACTCGACAAGAAAGCTCAGAACATTCATGTAAGCGTCGTTGATGATTCCATGATGCAGGTTTTCTGCAACTGCAGGACTGCCAAGGACATTTGGCACTGCCTGATCATCTTGATGGAAGGCACTGATGAAGTAAGGGATGATCGAAGATCCCTTCTGAACAAGAAGTACGAGGCCTTCAGGCAAGGTCCCAAGGAAGAAATCGGAGTGACATTCGAGAACTTCCTGAAGATCGTCAATGCCCTGAAGGGCTATGGCAGAGTGTTCACCGACGGTGAACTAAATGACAAGTTCCTTAGATCCCTTACTAAGGAATGGGACACCAAGATCTGCGCCATCAGAGAATTTGGCAGTCTGGCAGAAACAGATCCCCAGATACTGTTTGGGAAACTTCTGTCCTATGAGCTTCAGCTGAACACCAGAAAAGCTGAAGAAGAAGCCGATAGAGTCACTGCCAGAGAGAAGACTGTGGCCCTAAAAGCCAATCACTCAAGGAAAGGCAAGGGTGCAGCATCATCCCGTTCTCAAAAAATGGATGAGGAAGAAGAATCTGAGCCATGCTCTTCCGGCTCAGAGCTATCTTAAGAAGACTTCTCCCTCATCACTCGGGAGTTCAAGAAGTTCCTCAAGTTGAGGAATCAAAGAAAGAGAGACAGCTCCTCCTCCAGACATCAGAAGAAGAATTATTCTTCTGACAGGTATGAATCCAAACAGAACAAACATCGCTCTAACGACATTATTTGCTTTGGATGCAATAAGCCAGGTCACGTCATCGCTGACTGCCACCAAGGCAAGAGAGATAAGGGGAAGGGAGAGGAGCACAAGTCCTCTAGAGATAAGAAGAAGGAGAGGAGCTACATCGCCAAAAAGCCAAAGACACTGAGTGAGTCTGATTCCTCAGACTCCAGTGAAGATGAAGAAGCCTACTTTGGGCTAGTGGGTCGCTCTGACTCAGAAGGAGATTGCCCCCCATTTACTTGGAAGGTAAAAGCTCGTACCCCCCTCTCTGACTCTGACTATGAGTATCCTGATGATGATCTCGAGGACAGCCCATCTGCCCGTGAAGCTGAGCTCCTCGAAAAGTATGAGCTTCTGCTCAATACCTTTGAGGAATATCGTAAGAGGTTGAGGGCTCAGAAAAAGGAAGTCAAATTCCTTAAGGCTGAGGGTGTGTCCCTAAGAGAAGAGATCACTAGCTTGATCTCTCTCCGATAGGAACACCTGGGCCTGACTTCTGAGCACTCAGAGTCTCTAAAGCTCCTTGACCTTAAACAGGAAGAAGTCAACAAGTTGGAAGAACAACTTGTAGCAGAAAGGAAGATTGTCAAAAGCTTCTCTATGCCAAAGACTGTTCTTCAACTGGTTGATACCTTCTCTGCTCAGGCTAAGGTGGCTGGATTGGGGCATGTGGGTATGCCTGGTAAATCATCTAGGAGAAACAAAAAGCATAGGAAAAATAAGGCTGCTAAGAAGGCCTCTGCAGCAGAAAAGGGAAAGGCCCCACTCAACTCTGTTGAATTCAGGAAGCCTGGCTTTCCCTGTAATGAACAGGACTTTGAGTCAACCTATAACCACTTCTTCCGGCCCTCGGTTGAAAAGCCCAAGAGCCGGTATGATGGTTGGGCCTTCCCCCGCAACTACGGTGAGAGTGTCTTCAAGGCACCTTATGAGGAAATCCAAGTGGAAAATTATGGCCACTTCTCTAGCGGCCATAATAGGAAGCAGGAACCAAAAGCCAAGCCTGTTATACTGAAGGAACATGAAGTGAAGAAATCATGTGATTGCTGTCATCATGATGCCTCCACCTCCAGATCCAAGGCCCCAACTGGACCCACCGTTCCCAGGGTGAAGCTGGAGCCTAGGAAGCAATACAACAGGTTCGACTGTTGGTGTTGTGGCAAAGTTGGTCACTTTGTCGTAGATTGCTGGTTTAATCCAAGATTCAACGAGACTCCTCATGTTAGCAATGCGAGGCCGACCACTCGTAGGGTTAACCACCCGAGGGGGAGTATGCTAACAAGGAATTTAGGACCCAAGTTTGATTAGGTTCCTAAGGGAAACTGATTCTGTTTTGCAGGTATGTCCAAAGGCCACCAAAACGCCTATCTGGTACTTGGACAGTGGATGTTCCGGCATATGACCGGGACAATAAGCTTGCTGCGTGATTACTCTCCAGTCGAAAATGGACCCAAAGTCATCTTTGGGGGATCAGATTGAGGTGTCACCAGAGGTTATGGTATGATTTCCAATAGAATAATCTCTATCACCGACGTGGCTTATGTTGAAGGGTTAAATCATAACCTGATCAGTGTAAGTCAATTATGTGATAAAGGATATGACGTTAAGTTCTGCAAGGATAAATGCTTGATAATATCGTGCGCCTCTTCGGAGACGGTATTAACCGGCATTAGGAGCAGAAATATCTTTTGTTTATATTTTCTTAGTTTAGATTCTTCTACCCCCATGTGCCTAGTAGCAAAAGGCAGTGCATCTCTTTGTGAATAATGGCACAAGAGGTTGGCACATATTAATTTCAAGACTATTAATATATTATTTTCTAAAAATTTAGTAAGAGATGCTCCCATTATTAAGTGCATCAAAGATAGCCCCTATCCTGCGTGCCAGAAGGGTAAACAGACTCGAGCTACCTTTAAGGGCATTGCAGACAAAGACTCCTCCAGATGTCTTTATCTTCTGCATATGGACTTGTTTGGTCCAATGCAAGTTCATAGCTTGGGAGGCAAGTCATATACGCTAGTGATTGTTGATGATCACTCTTGGTTTACGTGGGTGTTCTTCTTAAAATGAAAGTCAGATACGTTTGACATCTTCACTAATTTTGTCAAGTAGATTCAGAACGAACTTAACTGCTCAGTGGTCAAAATCAGAAGTGACAATGGAACAGAATTCGAGTATGGTGCTATGACAGAATTTTGTGAAGAACATGGTATCTTTCATGAGTTTTCCTCCCCGCGCACTCCTCAGCAAAATGGAGTTGCGGAGAGGAGAAATAGAACTCTCATTGAAGCTTGCACGACAATATTGAATGACGCTTCTCTCCCAGAATACTACTTGGCAGAGACTGTCAATACGGCTTGTCATGTACAAACCAGGCTTTGATATACAAGAGTCATCGTAAGATGCCTTATGAGCTACTGAAAGGAAAGAAACCAACCATGTCCTTTTTAAGGATCTTTGGCTGCAGATGCTATGTACTCAATAATGGGAAGTACCCGCGTACAAAATTTGGTGAAAAATGCTTCGAAGGTATATTCATGGGCTATAGTAGCCATAGTCGGGCATATAGGGTTTTCAATAAGAAAACCCTAGTGGTAGAAGAGTCCATTAATGTTATTTTTGATGAAGGAAGCTTGCTTCATAGCACTTCTTCCAGTGGCATTCTTGAAGATGCAGGTGCAAGGCTTGAACAACTAAGTCTTGATGAGACTACAAAAGGTGCAACTCCCAAGTACGTCGAGGTTTCCACCTCGACATCAGCTGGAGAAGTTGACGAGTATGATGGAGAAAATCTTTCGGAAGAAGGAGAAGCCCGAGAAGATGTCAGAGCTCCAGATACCAGACTCCTAGAGCTTCGACACTTGAGGGATCATCCTAGAGATCAGATCATCGGAGATCCTCGTGACGATGTCAGAACTCGAAGAGGTACAATTAACGAGATTTTGCACCTTAGTTTCCTGTCACAGGTTGAGCCAAAAAAGTTCGACGAAGCGAACAAAGATGCAGCATAGATACTGGCCATGCAAGATGAACTGCATCAATTCGAACGATGCAACGTCTGGATGCCCATTCCCATACCAAAGAACCAGAATGTGATCGGCACCAAGTGGATCTTCAGAAACAAACTGGATGAACACAGTGTCATCATAAAGAATAAGGCCAAGCTGGTGGCTCAAGGTTACAGACAGGAGGAGGGGATTGACTTCGACCAGACCTTTGCACCAGTGGTAAGGCTCGAGGCGATCAGATTGTTCATGGCGTATGCTTCGCACAAAGGATTCACTGTCTATCAGATGGACGTGAAATCTGCATTCCTCAATAGAAACCTTAAAGAGGAAGTATATGTCGCACAACCCCCAGGTTTTGTTAATCCTACATTTCCCAATCATGTTTATTTTCTTAATAAAGCCTTATATGGCTTAAAACAAGCTCCTCGAGCTTTGTATGAGACTCTGTCTAGTTTTCTTCTTGAGAACAAGTTCTCTAGAGGAAAAATAGATAAGACATTGATTCTTAGGGAAGTGAAAGGCAAGATTTTGCTGGTGAAAATCCATGTCGATTACATAATATTCGGGTCAACGGATAACAATCTTTGCAAGAAGTTTTCCAAACTTATGCAAGGGAAGTTTGAAATGAGTAGTATGGGAGAGCTGAAGTATTTCTTGGGACTTCAAGTAAAATAGTCTGAGAATTGGATTTTCATCTCTCAGACGAAGTTCACAAATGAACTCCTCAAGAAATTCGGAATGGAGAGTGCAACCTCTATGAGGACTCTAATGGGATCCACTGTGTCTCTCGACAAGGATGAGAAAGGGAAACCTTTTGATGAAACCAAGTACAGAAGCATAATTGGATCCCTGCTCTATCTTACTGCTAGTAGACCGGATATTATGTTTTCCACATGCGTTTGTGCCAGATATTAGGTGAACACTAAGGAATCTCATTATGTCGCTGCAAAGCGGATTCTTATATACCTTAAAGGTACACCAAATCTTGGCTTGTGGTACCCAAGAAACAATGATGTCGAGCTGATAGGCTTTTCAGATGCTGACATTGCAGGAAGCAGGGATGATAGGAAAAGCACTTTCGGGACGTGTCAATTCCTCGGAAGAAGGCTTATTTCATGGAACAGTAAGAAGCAGAATTATGTCACAACCTCCACAGCTGAATCTGAGTACATCTCAGCAGGCAGCTGTTGCGCACAACTTCTATGGATCAAAAATCAGCTCAAAGATAATGACTTGAAGTTCAGCGAAGTTCTGATGTATTGCAACTCCTCAAGTGCAATAGCAATTGCGAACAATCCTGTGTCGCACAGCAGAACGAAGCATATTGAAGTGCACTATCACTTTATTTGGGAGCATGTGGAAAACAAAGATATATCTCTCTGCTATGTCCCCACGGATAAGCAGGTTACAGATATCTTTACAAAGCCCCTAGACGAGGCCAAGTTCAGTCTCTTCAAAACTGAACTCGGCATGTTGAACTATGAAGAGTGAAGATTGTACGGCTCAAGGCTCTTGGATCAAGGGGGAGCATCAGCAAGGAACTCAAGCTCGAGAATGGATGAAAGATCTGAGGGGGAGCATGTGGATCCAAGTGAAGTCCCATATTTGCAGAAGCCGAAAAGGGGGAGATTACCCTCTTGGCTAAGGCTAAGGTGGCTCCAAGTATGCTCTCAAGAAAATGGTAATGAATTTCTCTCTCAACTGGATTCTTCGTTTATGATTTTCATTCCCATATGTCCTATTCACCTAGCTTGTAGGGTTTAGGCTTCTTCAAATAGGGGGAGATTGTTGGGTATTGTATCCATAATGTACCTGATTTGAAAAAGCCCCTGAACAAGCTAAGGTGAATAGATAATGTATTTGATGATTTTTTATCAAGTTGTGCTTGCAGTTATTCCACGCTAAGTACACACCAATGTAAGGGTGCAGTGGGTCAATATACACGGGTATACGCAACGTAATCCCTCGTTGAGCAGATCAGTGTGTTGGCTTACGTGTACTCTCTCTTTTGGAGTGTACTTATTTTCAAGTACAGGACTGAGACAGATCAAGAGCAGACAAGGAGCAAGGATGGGTCAACACAACTCACGGGAAGAAAGACGAAAAATTGCCTAAGTTAGAATCGACGAGAATCTCGCCGATTCGACGAGAATCACCAGTGATTCTCGCCGAATCGTCGAGAATCACTCACCGATTCTCGCCGACTGCATCCGACTGACTCAACACTTGCAAAATTCACGCTAAGTCAAAATCGTCGAGAGTCATTAAGTGATTCTCGACGAATCGTCGAGAATGACTCTGCATTCTCGCCGATTCGTCGAGAATGGATTGTGACTCTCGCCGACTCACTCCAGATGGCAAGCTCGTCAGCTAAAATTCTTCTAAGGAGAATTCGACGGGAATCATAAGTGATTCTCGCCGATTCGTCGAGAATCACCAATGATTCCCGCCGAATTTGCCTTAGGCGAATTCCGTTGGCTCGCTGGACCGGACCAAGTGTTCAGGAACTGTTTGAACCGAAATTAGGGTTTCTTCTGGTGGGGCCCACAACGGTTATAAAGGATGATCTACAGTATAAATGCTCGTTTATTTTTAAGATTACAGAGCATCCCGACACACGAAAAAGAAACGAGCCGCCGACTTGACCTATCTTATTGCGGAACCTCTTCCGCCTCCGTCGCCACTCAAAAGGTTGTCGCCGCCACCGATCGGATTCTTCTTGATCTCCCGACGATAGAAACTCAGCCAAGCAACGCGTCTCACATTTCTATCTTGAGATCCTTTGTCTCTTGGTTTGTTGAATGGGAATACTTTCCCCTTCCGAATCGATTGAGACGATCGATCCAAGTAAGATCATTGGTAGACCTTGCTAGCTTTGTTACAAAGTTTGGATCTACAAAGCATCGTCGCCGCAATCCTTTGCTGCCGCCGATCTCGGGGAGATCCTCTCCAAGAGAGTGCTTAGGTCGTGGACTCTTCATCTTCTTCAATAACGCTTCATCAAACGAAGAGGGACACCGAGCGCTCCAATCGTAGTTTGTATTTTGTACATTCTATTTTTACTTTTGTTGTAAAGGAACTTTGGTTCCTCATTGTAAGGGTTGGGTGCAACCCGTGGTGGAGGAGTAGTGACTCCTTCGGGTGGAAGGGTTTCTTCCATGGTGTGAGGATTGGATTTCAATCCGATTGGTGAAGTGACCGAGTCGTCCCTTGATAGGAGATAGGTCGAAGGGGGAAAGTGGACGTACCCAAATCGGGGAACCACTATAACTTCCTTTGTGTTTCTGTGATGTGCTTGTTTTGTTTTATTGTGCAGGTAAAGTTTTAATTCCGCAAAACGACTGCAAATCACCTATCCCCCCCCCATAGGTGAAGGTAGTTGACACTAGAGTGACTTTCAAATATGTCTAACCGTAATAATTCAACGAGTGATGAAATTGTTGGATAGACCCCATGTAAACAAATTGTGAAATGAAATTTAATTAAACGAAACGATTTGGTGGGGTTAGTGAACGAATGGAAATTCATCAATTATTAATATGATTGACTTGAACTTCTGTATTTGGTCGGTGTTGATTTTTATGAACATGTGTTGGTTATAGTTAGATGATTAACTCATGTGCGCACAAATGGTTGAGTTTTGTGAAAGAGTTATAATTGGTGATGTTAAAGTTATGTGACCATAGTTTAGACATAATCATGTTAGCCGAAAGAGTGATGCATGGTCATGAGGCTTATCATATAGGGAAGTCTAAGATGGTCCATTGTATGAGGTGGTTCGCCACCTGTGTTTGTGGTAAACTCTTAAGGTGCCTTGGGCATAGGATTGTGAAAGGGTGTGAGTGCGGGTGTCTGATCGCACTGGTTAGAAATGTTGAGAAGAGTTATAAATAGACAGTTGGGCTTGGTCCTCGGTGTTCATGTCCCCAGGCTCCTTCCATGCCAAGTGGACGGTTGGGCTTGGTCCTCGTATTTGTTCCGAGGCTCCTTCTGTGCCACGATGATGTGGTATTGCATGCGGTGTGAGTCGATACGCGGTGTCGTAATCCCAGGTTAAGGATAATGTGGCAGGTTTACGGGCTCGCCAATCATCATACCGATGAGAGTTGACCGATAGAATTTCGGCGGTTGGTCTTGGTCCTTGGTGTTTACGTCTCGGGGATCCTTCCGTGCCAAGTCAACGGTTGGGCTTGGTCCTTGGGCTCATTTCCGAGGCTCGTTCTGGGTCACATTATAGGCAATTTTGGGGCTTGGTTCTCAGTGCACATCTACCCGAGACTCCCGCTGAGCCGTAGTATGCGCGTGATATCTGCTGTTGTGTTCTTAGCATTGAGGCATACGGAGTCCTAGGCCAGGTAGTGTGGATGCCAGCCTAGTAGTTGAGAAGCCCGCTCTACTGTTATCATCTGTCCACGAAGGATGACGCTTGAGAGGTTAGTTACCTGCTCGAAAAGTGGGAACTACAAGTCTGTGTCGATATAGCAATTGCGTGCGTGTGATCATGGGTGGCTCATTGCATTGTATATATGTCATTACACTTCATTGCATAAAAAAGATCCTCATCATATAAGTTTGTATGAGCACTCCTATACGATGAGTTACTTACTGCTGAACAATCCTCAACTTATATGTTTGTATGGGCATTCATATAAGTATAGTTACTTTTTGTCGTAGCTTTATATTCTTGTGCTGCTGTAGATGGTAGAATTTCTAGAATAAGATGTTACTCACTTATTAAGCTACTTTACATACATGATGATATTCAGTCTATACCACCTTCTTGTACTTATGCTTACATACTTTATATATATTGTACATTCTTCCATTTCTCTGCCCGGTGCCGAGGAGCCGCCGGGGGAGCGGATGTGAAAGCCACTTAGGCTTTATAACTAACGGTTGCTGCATATTCCTTTTTTGGAGGAAACTCCACAGGTATAGCAGCCGCAGATTATACAGCAGGACAGCCAGTCCAGGACGACATGGCCTGTAGGGACGGTGTCGTCGCTACCGTCAGTTACTGATGTGATTGTGAGAGATTTTTAATGTAGCCTTTTGGGCAATGTTTTTACGTACTCTGATTTTAGAAGCTTGTTGTAGATTCTTTATTTGTTGTACTTTTGGACTATTATATGCTTTGTGTGGATTTGACTTCTGATTTTTATTCTAGTTGGGTTGGCATGTTTGATATTGGTAAGAGCCGGCAGAATAGGCTTCTTGTAGTATAGGCTAGCCCGAGTGGTAGCGCTACCACAAGGCGGCTGTTCTGGGCATAAGACTCCCCTCGTACTGTGTTTTGTGTTCCGAGAGGGGGGTCTTACACATGGACACGGGTAGATACATGGGCGTGTTCCGACCTGTGTTTGTGTGTCCAACCGGCAAACAAACCGTCGGCGACGCTTCGCCCGAGAAGGACACAGGTAGGGACACGGGCGTGTCCCTACCCGTGTTGGTTATATATATATATAGGATTTCTGAAATCCTAGCCATTTTTCATCCTCTTTCCAAGCCATTTCTATGGAGAGACTGGTGCTGGAGCCAACCTTCATCCGTGAAGAACCACTGCCGTCGAGGAGAAGACAATGTCGTCGAGAAGGGTGACGAGATCCTTTGCCGAAATGGATGGAAATGACGAAAACGAGGTGAGCTTCCTCCCCTATCTCTTGGTGCTAGATCTTTAGATATATCTAGGTGTGATGTAGAATCAAAAGAGTCTATACTTGCGAGATGATGATTTCCCTAGGAAGAGGCCATTCTAGGGCTTGTACTCTTTAGATAGTGGTGTCTTTAACCTCTCCTTCCTTCTATGTGAAGATGAGGGACGGTTTCGTGAAGAGAAATGGACTTTTGAGGTTGAATAAGGGAGGAGGAATTTCTAATGTGGATTGGGAAGATCGGTTAGAGGAGGAAGGTGAACCGATGTCATTCATTCCACCTTAAGATGCGTGCAGAAATCTGTGTTCTGCACCAAGCGATCTTCGTGGCCATTTTCAGATATGATATGGCCAGATCTGGACTTTCAATTAAACACAAAAGCCGTAGCCCATGGAAAGACCTTTCCAATGAGTGGTTACACATCTTCAGGAAAAGTATATATCCACGGGAAAGTCTGATCGAAATTGGTGGCTGCCAAGCAAAGTGTGCAGAAACTGTAATCTGTACGCAGCAGACTTTGAAGTCGATTTCAAGTGTGTTACGGTCAGATATGGGTGAGGGACCAAATACAAAAGTCGTATCCTTTGAAAATACCTTTCCAATGAGGGGTTAAACATTTTCTACGGATTCCTTTAGCATCAGGAATCCCTGTTTGAAGTTCTGTACTTTACCCATTTCTTGCACGTGTTGTTCTCAGGTTTAAGTAAATCCATGATAGGAGTTGGTAAAGGGATTGATGTGAGTTGTTAGATTTATCCTTTGTAATCAAATGACGAAGTGAACCGTACTTGAACGAAATGATCTGGTTGCTAGATCCCTATGTGAACAAGTGGATTGATGAGTTGTATTGTACATCAAACAAGTTATGTAAACTGATAAGGATGAGTTTGACACTAGCAAAGCAATGAATATTACCGTGGAAGAGGATTGGATAAGGTTAGTGCATACTCGCGGGATATATATGGTCAATGGAACGTGTATAGTAGTCTACTACGTAGGGTCATGTCTCTCTACAGGTATCAGTGATTGGTGATATGTTGTACTAGGTGGCTTGCCACCTAAGGTTTACAAGGAACCCTTGAATGCTTGGGATGCAAGGAAATGTGGACGGGTTGGTAGTGCGTGAGTGTTTGCCGCACTTGATCGATTGTGTTGATAAGGGACTCGGTGGGGAAACCTTGTGTGCTGTTGAGCTCGAGATGTAAAATTACATGAAGTGTGAGTTGACACGTGGTGTCGTAATCCTGGGTTAAGGATAGTGTGGCAGGTCTATGGGCTCGCCAGTCATCACACCAACGAGAGTTGACGGTTAGACCTTGGGCGATTGGGCTTGGTCCTCGATGCTCTTTCCCGGGGATCCTTCCGTGCTAAGTGAACGGTTTGGCTTGGTCCTCGTGATTCTTCCGAGGCTCCTTCCGGGTCATAACATAGGCCAGTTCGGGGCTTGGTTCTCGATGCACATCTACCCAAGATTTCCGTTGAGTCGTAGTACGCTTGTGAGTTCACTGCTGTGTTCTTAGCGTTGAGGCGTACGGAGTCCTACGCTAGGTAGTGTGGATGCCAGCCTAGTAGTGGAGATGTCTGCTCTACTGTCACAGTCTAGCCATGACAGTTGACGCCTGAGATGTTAGCTACCTGCTCGAAAAGTGGGAAGTACAAGTCTGTGTCGACATAGCAATTACTTGTGTGTAATCATGGGTGACTCATTGCATAACATTCATGGAATTGCATTACATTGCATACACAAGATCCTCATCGTATAAGTTTGTATGGGTACTCTTATACAATGAGTTACTTTACTGTTGAGCTGATCCTCAACTTATATATCTGTATGAGAATTCATATAAGTTGAGTTACTTTCTGTTGTAGCTTTACACTTTCATTTATTGTGCTGCTTTATCTACATTGATATTGTTCACCTTTTACCACCTGTTTATACTACTACTTATATAAATATATTGTACCCTGTTCTTTTCTCCGCCCGTTGTCGAGGAGTCGTCGGGGGAGCGGATGTGATAGCCACTTAGTATTTATGACTAATGGTTGCTACATCTTCCTTTTTAGGAGGAAACCCCGCAGGCGGAGCAACGACAGGTTTTGCAGCAGGATAGCCAGGCAAGAATGACAGGGCCTGAAGGGACGGTGCCGTCGCTACCGTCAGTGATTGATGTGAGTCTTTGAGAGACTCTTGTTGTAGCCCTTATGAGCATACATTTAATCGTACTCTGATAGTGTTGAAGCTTATTGTAGCTTCTTTTATATGTTATACTTTTGGAGTATATGCTTATGTGTGTATTTGGCTTCTTATTATATGTTTGGTTGGGTTGGCAATGTTTGATAATGGTTATAGCCGGCAGGATAGGTGTCTTGTGCTACAGTTGAGCCCGAGTACTAGCGCTACCGCAAGGCGGCTGTTCTGGGCATAAGACTCCCCTCGTGTCATGTCCTGTGTTCCGGGAGGGGGGTCTTACAAATGGTATCAGCTTGCTACTATCTTGAACTAAAGAAGACATTCAACAATGGGGCTACCCTCACTCGAATAGTCCGTTTGGGGACAAACTGACTTAGCGGAAGCAGTGGTGTGCCCATATGTAATTCACACTAAGTATGTCCAACTTTGACCTTAAGATTAGCCAACCTGACCATAGGTTTGTATTCTACATGTAGATCCCATTGCACATTGAGCAAGTGGGGGGCACCCCAAGCCCGTCCGTACCTACACAGTTTCAGCAAACGAAGCTAGGGAAGATGCTCACAGCTATCCTGGATGCCTTCAGATCCCAATAAGCCCCCGTACAATAAGCTCCAGGCTTCAATTGGGTGAGCACTTTTCGAGCTCTCTCCCCTCCTGCCTACCTTGGAACAAAGTCAGCACTACGTACGGAGGAATGGCTCGACACCGTGAAATAACTGCTGGTGGGAATCAGATGTCCGAAAAACATGGTTGTGACCCTTGTAGTGACACTCCTGAACTGTACGCCGAGAGTTGGTTGAAGTCCCTCATGGCCTCCACTTTTGAAGGGTGAGTGTATACGGAGATTAGCTAGAATGAGTTCTCGGGAGCCTTTTTAGAGAACTTCATCCCCTCGTCTTCTCGAGATGAACTCGAAGAGATATTCTTATAGGTAAATCAAGGATCGAAGTCGGTCACGGAGTATCAATGAGATTTCGAATATCTCGTGAGATTTGCTGACTCAAATGACTTGGAAGACAGATGTTACGCTAAGCGCTTCTACAAAGGGTTGCGGGACCCCCTGAGGTAAGCCCTTTTGTTTATAGTAGACTCCAGCCTGGCGGAAATTATTGACATGGCGAAGAGACTAGAAGCAGACCACTTGGGAAGTGGTAAAATACATGATGAGGGTGTGATGGAAGCTGGCCCTAGTAATAGAAGGAGACAAGACTTCGGAGGAGGAAGAGGACATCAGAGAGGTGGAAGGCATTTCCACCAAAATTATAGAGTGGAGCACCCAGTTCCACAGCAGCATGCATTGCCTCCACCACTACATCCTCAACAGTTTCAGCAACCCGGGGGGCGGCAAGAGCGAGTGTGCTTCGAATGTAACCAACCGGGCCACATTCGACGCTACTGCTCGTAACTATTTGGGAATGCGCCTCTTGCTCTCCCTCTAGCAGCTCCTCACAGAATTAGGTGTACGCGTTGGACATGACACAGGAGCGGAACCCTCAGTAGGTGATTGCAGGTATGTTGCAGTTAGTTATCACATTTTCATTATTAATCTTAAACTTGCTTAAGACATACTAGATATCTAGCCTTGAGTATTGTTATTGGTTCTTAGGCACCGTGGTGGTCAGCGGGAAATTGGCCTATATGTTATTTGATACTGGTGTCTCTCACTTGTTTGTGTCTGCGGACGTCGTTAAAGACCTAGAAGGAGTGCAATACTTCACTTGTATTGCTCAAAGAGTACGCCTCCCAGACGGCTCTGAGATGACTGCAACCGCCAACTGTGAATTGGAGATACTTATTGGGAGAAAGACCTTTGATACCCCAGCCATAGTTTTGAGAATACCAGAATTCGACCTCATTCTGGGCATGGCATGGCTGGATTGGCACGACACAAGAATTGACTGCGTGGAGAAGTGAGTGTACTTGAGGCATGGGGATACCGATGTCATTATCCAAGGTATAAAATTCGCACCCTGTCTGTTATTATCCTCGATTCAGGCCATAAAAGCCTTTATGGAGGGGGATGAAGTCTTTATGATTTGTTTTGAGTTGAAAGAGATGACATTGGATATCAAGGAGGTGCGGGTGGTGTGAGATTTTACCGATGTATTTCCTGAGAAACTGTCAGGACTACCCCCGCATAGAGAGGTTGATTTCCAAATTAAGTTAGTACTGGGGGCCAAGCCCGTCTCTAGAACTCCTTACTGAATGGCCTCGAAGGAACTCACAGAGTTTAGAGTTCAGTTGCAAGAACTTGTGGAATTAGGGTTTGTTCTCCCCAGCTCATCACCTTGGGGTGCCCGTGTTCTGTTCGTTAAGAAGAAGGATAGAACCATGCGATTATGCATAGACTATCGGGAGCTCAACCGACTAACGGTACAGAACACCTATCTGCTTCCTCAGATCGATGAGTTGTTCGACCAATTGGTAGGAGCACATTGGTTTTCCAAATTGGATTTGCGCTAGGGGTATTATCAGTTGAGAATACAGGAGGAGGACATTCATAAAACAGCATTTAGCTCAAGGTACGGCTTGTACGAGTTCACTATGATGCCATTTTGTCTCACAAATGCTCCTTCAGCTTTCATGAGCTTGATGAACAAGGTGTTCGAGCCTTATCTGGACATCTTTGTCATTGTTTTCATCGATGACATCTTGGTCTACTCTAAGACAGAGGAAGAATATGTCGAATATCTGACCGTGGTACTGAAGAAGCTAAAAGAGCATGCCTTGTTTTCCATGTTCAGCAAGTGTGAATTTTGGCTCCAAGAGGTTGCCTTCTTGGGCCATGTGATCAATGGGCCTGGGTTAGCTGTGGATCCGGCCAAGGTGCGTGTCGTGAAGGAGTGGTTGCCCTTGAATTCAGCGGCCGATGTGCGGAGCTTTCTTGGAGTTGCTGGGTCCTCAAAAGTTTGTAAAAGGGTTTTTAAAGATTGCCCTTCCTCTTACTACACTGACAAAGAAAGGTGTGTCGTATGAGTGGACACCTCAGTGTGAGCTGCGTTTCAGGAATTTTTTGACTGACTTACATCCGCCCCCATCCTAGCACTTCCATCTGGGAGGGAGGGATTTCAAGTTTACACTTACGCGTCGTATCAAGGGATGAGAGCGGAATTGATGCAACACGGGCATGTGATTGCATATGCTTCACGACAGCTGAAGAAGCATGAGATTAACTACCAGGTACATGTCTAGAATTGGGAGCGGTGGTGTTCGCCCCGAAGATATGGATACACTATCTATACAACGTCCACTGCGAAATCTTTTCAGACCACAAGAATCTAAAGTATGTCCATACCCAGAAGGAACAGAATTTCAGACAGCGGCGGTGGTTAGAGTTTTTATGCAATTATGAATTAACCTTGAACTACCACCCCGGAAAGGAAAATTTTGTAGCTGGCGCATTGAGCAGAAAGGTACCGGAATCGAACACTAAGTTCTGATTGATGAGAATGGACTTAGCTTGGATTCTCGAAGAGATGAAGATTATCTTGGTATGTAAAGAGCAACCGGAAGGGTATACAGAGTACTTATCCGCGATGAGCATAGTCTGTGATATTCGAGTCCGAATCCGGGCATAGTAAGGAAAGGATGCGGCTTTGGCCCCGGCAATCAAGTCAGCTGAAGATGGGACAACTGACGAGTAATCCCTAAACGACAGCCTCGTCCATCTCTGCGTCCGGCTTTACATTCCCAAGGGCGGTAAAATTCGGGAAGATATCCTGAGAGAGGCACATTCCACTCAGTATTCTATGCATCCTGGGATTGCCAAGATGTACGCCAACTTACGGAAGACCTTGTGTTGGCCGGGAATGAAGAGGGAAGTCAAATATTTTGTTACGCACTGCGAGGCCTGTCAAAGGGTGAAGGAAGAATGCAGGAGCCCCGGTGGATTGTTACAGTCATTGCCCTTCCCCGAGTGGAAGTTCAAAGATGTCTCCATGGACTTCGTCCACGGATTTTCTCGCGCACGCTCAGGGAATGATTCAGTATGGGTAATTGTTGACCACCTGACGAAGGTAGCCCAGTTTATTCCTATGAAGAAAGAAGCTCATGTGGATGTTTTGGTATGTCTCTTTGTGGAGCAGTTCGTACGGTATCATGGTGTGCCAAAGACAATTATTTCTGACCAGGATGGTGGTTCACCTCTAAGGAATGGAGGGTCGTACAGGCTTACCTAAGTTCACGTTTTACCTTTAGCACATTATTCCATCCTCAGACAGACGGGCAGTCTAAGAGGACCATCAAAACATTGGAGGACCTTTTGCGACTGTGTGTGTTAGATAGGGGAGAGCCGTGGGAAAGGCTCTTACCCCTGGTGGAATTTTCATATAACAATAGTCACCAAGCCAGTATCGGGATGACACCCCATGAAGCCCTTTACGGAAGAAGGTGTAGAACCCCCTTGTCATGGGTACAAGATGAAGACTCGAAGGTTATGGGTATTGAATTCATCGATGACACTGATGCGGTGGTTAGACTAATACGGGACCGCATGCTTGAGGCTCAAAGTCGGCAGGGTAAATATTATAATGTGAAGCACCGAGTGGTGGAATTTTAAGTGGTTAACAAAGCATTTCAAAAAATCCGGCCGTTGCATGGAGTGTCACGGGTACGTGGTATGAATAAGCTCAGCCCAAGGTACGTTGGACCTTACACCATATTGGAGAGGATTGGCCCTTTGGCCTACTGGTTCGAGTTACCATCAGAGCTGGAGAACCTTTATGACGTGTTCTATGTGTCGTCTCTCCAGAAGGCATTATTGCGGACCGATCAACATATCCCCATCGCTGATGAAGCAGTAGCCACCGATAGATCAGTGCGACTAGAGCCAGTGCGGATAGTAGACAATGAGACAAGAATTTTGCTCCGCAAGAGTGTTCCTTTGGTAAAGGTGTTGTGGTCTAACCATGGGAAATATGAGTATACATGGGAGCCGGTGGACTTGATGCAAAATCGTTACCCGGAGTTGTTTCATCAAGGTAATATTTAAAAAGCATATGTCTATTTTATTTCATGCTTTTCTCTCCCCATAGCCTTAGCCTGATTTCTGGGACGAAATCTATTATTTTATTTATAGGATTTGTAATGTCTCGATTCATACTAGGCCCCTCGTGCGCATTTTTAAGTCAATGGAGCTTGGTTGGGGTCATAGAGTGCTGGCAACTAGGCTTATACTTGTGTAAGGGAGGTGAAATGACGTCCAGAGTAGGACAAGGGAAGTGAAAAGGGCATCTCCATACCCGTATGGTAATCTGGTGTCAGGATTGGAAATTAGTGGAATTTCAAAAGAAGGATACGGGTAGTGACATGGGCGTGTCCCTACCCGTGTGTATGTGGACACGGGAAGGGGCACGGACGTGTCCTACCCGTGTGTGTAACTGACATCGTCGATCGTGTTTCCCGAGCAGGACACAGGTAGAGACACGACGTGTCCCTACCCGTGTACATATGTCCAAGTGTTTCCCGAGCAGGACACGGGTAGAGACACAGGCGTGACCCTACCCATGTGAATGTCTCCAGGAAGCCGGCCATGTTTCCCGAGCAGGACACGGGTAGGACACGAGCACGAACATGGCCATGTCACGTGGACACGGGTAGAGACACGGGCGTGTTCTGACCCGTGTTTGTGTGTCCAACAGGCAGACAAACCGTCGGCGATGCTTCGCCTGAGCAAAGCACGGGTAGGGACACGGGCGTGTCCCTACCCATATTGTTTCCATATATATAGGATTTCTGAAATCCTAGTCATTTTTCATCCTCTTTCCAAGCCATTTCTGTGGAGAGACTGGTGTTGGAGGCAACCTTTATCCATAAAGAACCACCGCCGCCGAGGAAAAGAAAATGTCGTCGAGAAGGTTGACGAGATCCTTTGCCGGAAATTGTGGAAACGCCGGAAACGTGGTGAGCTTCCTCCCCTCTTCCTTGGTGCTAGATCTGTATATATATCAAGATAATATGTCGACTCAAAAGAGTCTAGACTTGCGAGATGATGATTTCCCTAGGAAGAGGCCATTCTAGGGCTTGTGCTCTATGGATAGTGGTGTCTTCAACCTCTCCTTCCTTCTATGTGAAGATGAGGGACGGTTTCGTAAAGAGAAATGGCCTTTTGAGGGTGAATAATGGAGGAGGAATTTCTGATGTGGATTGGGAAGTTTGGCTAGAGGAGGAAAGTTAACCGATGTCGTTCATTCCACCTTAAGATGCATGTAGAGATCTGTGGTCTGCACGCAGCGATCTTCATGGCCATTTTTAGATATGATATGGCCAGATCTGGATTTTCAATTAAACAAAAAAGCCATAGCCCTTAGTAAGACCTTTCCAACGAGTGGTTACACGTCTTCAGGCAAAGTTTGTAGCCACATGAAAGTCTGATCGAAATTGGTGGCTGTCAAGCTAAGTGTGCAGAAACTGTAATCTGTACGCAGCGGACTTTGAAGCCAATTTCATGTGTGTTACAGTCTGATCTGGGCGAGGGACCGAATACAAAAGTCGTAGCCCTTGAAAATACCTTTCCAACGATGGGTTAAACATTTTTAGCTGATTCCTATAGCATCAGCCCGTTTGAAGTTCTGTACTTTACTCATTTCTTGCACGTGTTGTTCTCAAGTTTAAGTAAATCCATGATAGGAGGTGGTAGAGGGATTGATGTGAGTTGTTGGATGGATCCTTTGTAATCAAATGATGAAGTGAAACGTACTTGAATGAAATGATTTGGTTGATAGATCCCTATGTGAACTAGTGGGTTGATGAGTTGGACTGTATATCAAACAAGTTATGTGAACCGGTAAGAATGAGCTTGACACTAGCAAAGCAAGGAATATTTTGTGGAGAGGATTGAATAAGGTTAGTGCATACTCACGGGATACATATGGTCAATGGAACGTGTATAGTAATCCACTATGTAGGGTCGTGTCTCTCTATGTGTAACAGTGAGTGATGATATGTTGTACTAGGTGGCTTGCCACCTAAGGTTTACAAGGAACCCTTGAATGCTTAGGAAGCAAGGAAATGTGGAAGTGTTGATAGTGAGTGAGTGTTTGCCGCACTTGATCGATTGTATTGATAAGGGACTCGGTGAGGAACCCTTGTGTGTTGTTGAGCTCGAGATGTGAAATTGCATGCAGTGTGAGTCGATACGTGGTGTCGTATTCCTGGGTTAAGGATAGTGTGGCAGGTCGACGGGCTCGCCAGTCATCACACCGACGGGAGTTGACAGTTAGACCTTGGGCGGTTGGGCTTGGTCCTCGATGCTCATTCCCGGGGATCCTTCCGTGCCAAGTGAACAGTTGGGCTTGGTCCTTGTGCTTCTTTCGAGGCTCCTTCTGGGTCACAACATAGGCCAGTTCGGGGCTTGGTTCTCGGTGCACATCTACCCGAGACTCCCGCTGAGCCGTAGTACGCTTTTGAGCTCTGATGTTGTGATCTTAGCGTGGAGGCATACTGTCGATGCAAGAAATGTTCCTTCTAGTTAACGGGTTATTTAGTCTCACAAGCTAGGTGAAGAAGAGGGTTGCGGGGATAGAGAAGAGGTTCGATGGAGCAAAGGAGAAGCTTGCTCGAGCAGAGAAGAAGCTTGATCAGGAGCTGTCGAGCAGACGTTACTTTGGCGGTTGGGCTATGATGGTTAGACCGAGATAGAAAAGCAGAACAGAGGGCCGCTTGCAGCGGCAACAGTAGACTTTGCACGCCGCGGCCTGAATGCCACTCTTGCGGCGGGCTTTCCTTTGATTATAATTTAGGATTACAACTTGAGATTGCACCTTTACATAGAAAGCCGAATAAAAGGTATAAGGTGAGAGTACTAAGTTGTTAGCCTAAATCACCTAGAGGGGGGTGAATAGGAGAGGTCTGCGTATTTTTGCGGAATAAAAATTGTAAGAATGATACACAGAAAATAACCAAGCAAGCCACAGAGAACACAGGATTTATAGTGGTTCCCCAACCTTGGGTACATCCACTTCCACCTCACCAATCTAGTAAACCACTAGACTTGGCTACTCCACTATCTCAGATCAAAATGATCCTACAACTCGGAACAACGTTCCTACAAATCTCGATCCCAACGGATCTACACTCGGAAGAAAACCTTCCTTCAAATCTCGATCCCAACGGATCTACAGTACTCGGAGAAAAACTCCTACAGAACTCGGAGTCAAGACTCCTACAAGAATAAAAGGTTGTATAAAGAAATATACAAACAAAAACCGTTCAGATCTGGATCTTCAACTCTTTCTTCCTTCTTCAGCTTTTAGGGATCGGCGAAAATAGATCGAGGAAGACAGAGGCGAAATCTCTTGGATCTGGAAAACTGGAATCAGCGAGATCAAGTACTGGATCTATCGAATAAGAATAACTTGATCTTCTGAAACTTCTTGGCTGAATCTTTGTAGAGGAGAAGACCGGCGACGAAGAAGATGAACAGTATTTAGTCGGCGTGAACTTGTCGGCTTCCCGATGTCGGCGATAAAATCAGATTCAAAATTCTTATTTTTCTTCTTAGTGTTTGTCGACTTTGACAAGACTTATTTATAGCACTTCTGTAACGGTCATAAGCATAATCACGCACACGTGGACCAATCATAATAGAGGATTTGAAATAAGCTGCAATTTCTGGACTTAGAGAAATTCTGAAGGCAAAATCAATCTACTTGAGTATTTGAGTGAGCTACACGAGTATGCGCTGATCTACTCGAGTACTTCATTGGTCTACTCGAGTATATCGAGCTCACATACTCGAGTACATACGAAACTACTCGGGTAAAGAGCTGATCTACTCGAGTACTTCATTGGTATACTCGAGTATATCGAACTCACATACTCGAGTACATACGAAACTACTCGGGTAATCTCAAGCCTACTCGAGTATGAAAATCATCTACTCGAGTACAGTCACTTACTTGAGTATATCAGGGAACTACTCGAGTATGAGTTATCACTTACTCGAGTAAAAAGAAAGTCTACTTGAGTATAAGCTTTTATACTCGAGTATATTGAGAATTCACTCGAGTATGTGGTCCAATCTACTCGAGTATACTGAGGAAGTACTTGAGTATGTGGACTTAGAGAATTTCTTCTGAGATAGACTTCAATACTCCATAGTCCATTGGTCCAAATGTATGTTGATGAAGTGTATCCCAATAGAGAGGCTATACATGAGTCAACACCTTGGATCACACAATGAGGAATTACATTGTTTGGTCCTGTGTTTGGTGACCCATTATATACTGACATTGGTCTACACATGGCAATAAGATCCTGCATACATAACTCAAACACAAAATCAAATACAACTGCAATTCACCTTAGTTTTATGAGGACTTCTTCAAATTAAGGTCATTGTGGAAACAAGACCCAACAATCTCCCCCTATTTGAAGAAGTCAGAACACCATCTGCTAAGTTGAATTGCTAGAGATATTAAAACAAAATGACATGAAAGAGGATGCATTGTCTTACATTTCTTTACTATAATTGTCCAACAATCTCCCCATTTCTGTACTAGAATTGTTTTGCATTTCTCCCCCTTTTTAAAATCTTCATTTGGATTTGCAAATTTTCTCTTCCTTTGTCATCTCTAAATTCCATTTCCTTTTGCTCTCCCCCTTTCTGATTTCTTTAAATAGGGGACACTAGAAACTCCCCCTATTTCAATGCATAAGGAATTCTTCTTCAATTTCTAAATGCATCATGCTTTTCAACAGAGGTACTTTAATCATCGAGTTCCAAGAATTTTTCTGGAACTTCTTCTTGTCCATTTGCCAGATAAGAATTTTGTTAGCCCCATGGACATACCTGCATCCACAAGATTAGAATCCCTTAGGAGCCCAAACAAGATTGGGTCCTAGGTCTCTTGTTAGTATCCTCCCCCTATGAGAGTTAACATTATGAGTGGTCTTTCTCACATTATCAACTTGAGGAGTTAAAACATATTTGGGATTAAACCAGCAATCTATGGCGAAGTGACCAACCTTGCCACAACACCAACAGTTAAACCTGTTGTACCTTCTCTTGTTCTCTTGCTTACCTTATGGATGTGGGGTCTAGCAAGAGCAACTGTCTTGGAGGAGGAAGCCTCATGATTGCAACAGGTACATGGCTTCCTTGTCTCCTTGGCCTTTGTTACACCAGTTTTAGCTTTTGGTGTCTTCTTCTTATTTGGCCCATGATTGTAAGGATCATATTTCAGTAAGGCAACGGTTTGGCTTGGGAAGGCCTTGCCTTTACCTTTGGCTGATTTATGTCCTATACTACTATTTTTCCCAAAGGAGGTTTCTCCATTAGTGATTGGAAGCACAGTTGTAGGCATGGTGAGAGTTTCAACGAGCTTTCGTTCAATGACTAGCTTTACTTCCAATTCATCCAGGAGAAAATCTTTATGATTTACTAATTCAGTAAAGTCTTTGATTTCCTCCTTCAAAGATTGAACTTCATCTCTGAGAGGGGTCATTTGATCAATCTCCTCCCTCAGATTTGATTCCACCTCTTTGAGGGATGCAATCTCTTTTGATTGCGATTTGACTACCTTCCGGCATTTGTCAAATGCAGTCAATAAGACTTGATACTGATTTACCAATTCAAAATCATCCTCCCCAGAAGAATAGCCATCATGACCATTTGAGTCATATTCTGAGGCAGAAAGAGGTGTGTGAGAATTTACCTTCCCGGTATATGAGGAGTTAGCGTTGTCTTTGTCCTCTTGGTCAAAAAAAGCCATAAGCCCGAAGTAGGCTTCTTCATCCTCACTTGACTCAGATGAGTCAGAGTCATTGAGGGTCTTTGGCTTTTTGGCAATTAAGCTTCTTTCTTTCTTCCTTTTCCCTTGAAGGGAATTCTTTTCTATGCCTCTTCCTTCTTTCTTCTTCAGAGGGCACTCAGTGCTTATATGCCATGGCTTACTACAGGAATAGCAAACAATGTTAGATGAAACATGTTTGTTCGGTTTAGATTTATACCTGTCATGTCTGCTGTGACGATCACCATCAGGACGTGATCTTCTGGACGAGCAATCACTTTCTCTCATTTGTTTCTTATTGCTAAGAAACTTCTTGAATTTTCGGGAGAGAAGATGAAATTCTCCATCTGATAGATCTGAGCCTGAGGTGCTTGGCTCAGAGTCTTCTTCTTCATAGTCTCCTTGAGTGGAAGCAGCTTTGGCCTTTCTTGAGCTATCTGCCCTTAGTGCAACCAGCTTATCTTGGAATGAGGAGCTGTTGCACTCTTCTTCAGCTTTTCTATTATTGATTTGAAGCTCATATGACATAAGCTTTCCGAAGAGGTTCTGAGGGTCAGTTTCTGCTAGTCTTCCAAACTCTCTGATGGCATATATCTTGTTGTCTCATTCCTTTGTCAAGGATCTTAGAAACTTGTCGTTTAGTTCACCATCTATGAACACTCTGCCGTAGTTCCTCAACCCATTGACAATCTTGAAGAAATTTTCATATGTGTCAGCAATATCTTCCTTTGGTCCTTGCTTGAAGGCTTCATACTTCTGATTCAGAAGGGATCTTCTATCATCCCTTACTTCTTCTATACCTTCCATCAAGATGATTAGAGATCTCCACATCTCCTTGGCTGATTGGCAGTGAATGAGGTTTTGCAACATAGAATCATTGACTGCACTTGCGATGATGTTCTTGGCTTTCTTGTCTAAGGAGACAAGTGCAATCTCATTCTTATCAAGATCCATCAACTTCTTTGGCACCTCCTTTGTAGGATCACTAGTGGAGGCAATCATAGGGATATAAAGGCCTTCCTCCATTATCATGAATAAGCGGGGGTCAACAGCTTCCATGTAAAGTTTTATTCTCTCTTTCCACATGGAAAAGTTTGCCTTATTGCACACTGGGAGCTTAGAAAAATCCTTGGCTCTATCCATGCTTGATTAACTCAGAAAGACAACTAGGAGGGATCAGATCAAGGTGTTAACCTTTTAAAGATGAACCTCCCTCTGATACCAATTGAGAGTACTAAGTTGTTAGCCTAAATCACCTAGAGGGGGGTGAATAGGAGAGGTCTGCGTATTTTTGCGGAATAAAAATTGTAAGAACGATACACAGAAAATAACCAAGCAAGCCACAGAGAACATAGGATTTATAGGGGTTCCCCAACCTTGGGTACATCCACTTCCACCTCACCAATCTAGTAAACCACTAGACTTGGCTACTCCACTATCTCAGATCAAAATGATCCTATAACTCGGAACAACGTTCCTACAAATCTCGATCCCAACGGATCTACACTCGGAAGAAAACCTTCCTACAAATCTCGATCCCAACGGATCTACAGTACTCGGAGAAAAACTCCTACAGAACTCGGAGTCAAGACTCCTACAAGAATAAAAGGTTGTATAAAGAAATATACAAACAAAAACCATTCAGATCTGGATCTTCAACTCTTTCTTCCTTCTTCAGCTTTTAGGGATCGACGGAAATAGATCGAGGAAGACAGAGGCGAAATCTCTTGGATCTGGAAAACTGGAATCAGCGAGATCAAGTACTGGATCTATCGATTAAGAATAACTTGATCTTCTGAAACTTCTTGGCTGAATCTCTGTAGAGGAGAAGACCGGCGACGAAGAAGATGAACAGTATTTAGTCGGCGTGAACTTGTCGGCTTCCCGATGTCGGCAATAAAATCAGATTCAGAATTCTTATTTTTCTTCTTAGGGTTTGTCGACTTTGATAAGAATTATTTATAGCACTTCTGTAACGGTCATAAGCATAATCACGCACACGTGGACCAATCATAATAGAGGATTTGAAATAAGTTGCAATTTCTGGACTTTGAGAAATTCTGAAGGCAAAATCAATCTACTCGAGTATATGAGTGAGCTACACGAGTATGAGCTGATCTACTCGAGTACTTCATTGGTCTACTCGAGTATATCGAGCTCACATACTCGAGTACATACGAAACTACTCGGGTAAAGAGCTGATCTACTCGAGTACTTCATTGGTATACTCGAGTATATCGAACTCACATACTCGAGTACATACGAAACTACTCGGGTAATCTCAAGCCTACTCGAGTATGAAAATCATCTACTCGAGTACAGTCACTTACTTGAGTATATCAGGGAACTACTCGAGTATGAGTTATCACTTACTCGAGTAAAAAGAAAGTCTACTCGAGTATAAGCTTTTGTACTCGAGTATATTGAGAATTCACTCGAGTATGTGGTCCAATCTACTCGAGTATACTGAGGAAGTACTTGAGTATGTGGACTTAGAGAATTTCTTCTGAGATAGACTTCAATACTCCATAGTCCATTGGTCTAAATGTATGTTGATGAAGTGTATCCCAATAGAGAGGCTATACATGAGTCAACACCTTGGATCACACAATGAGGAATTACATTGTTTGGTCCTGTGTTTGGTGACCCATTATAGACTGACATTGGTCTACACATGGCAATAAGATCCTGCATACATAACTCAAACACAAAATCAAATACAACTGCAATTCACCTTAGTTTTAGGAGGACTTCTTCAAATTAAGGTCATTGTGGAAACAAGACCCAACATAAGGGGAAAAGCTGGCGACTAAGGAGAGGAGAATGCCAGAGGCCGCGCGTACTGACCAGAGAGGTCAGCAGACCGCACAGTCAGCTGATCAAGGAGGTCGCTGGACTAAGCCGGGCGGACTGCTTGATCAAGCTGGGAGAAGGAAGGGGAGGTCGCGCGGACTGCGAACTGGAGTCCGCAGGAGCTGATGCCGGGATCTTGACGTCTCTTTCGTGTCCTTGAATGAGGGGTATGGTGGCCTATTTATAGGCCCTAGGAGTTAACGGTCTTGGTATCGTCACCCCCGGTGAGTCGGTGAGTTATGCGAGTACAAATGCTGATTCCGCGGAGTCTACGCCAGCCGCGCGGTCTGGGATGGTCTTGCTGTTGAGGACTGGGACAAGTTCGCCTCTATTACTGAGTGAGCTTGCGCTGGTTTGTGCGAGTACAAATACTGAGTCCGCAGAGTCCGTGCCAGGCCGCGCGGTCTGGGACTTGTCTGGATCTGGCCTTACTGTTGGCGGACTGGGACGAGTCCGCCCCTACTGCTGAACAAGTATGCATAGGGTTGTGCGAGCTGAGGAGGAGTCCGCCCACTACTAGGAGGAAGTGAGCGCTGGAAGCTGAGTGGCAGACTGCGCAACGAGTCTGCCTCTGTTGTAGGGAACCTGGAGGGCTAGCTAGCGGACTGCTGAGCGAGTTTGCATAGCCCGCTGCAGATGAGGGTGAGTGGCTGTCGAGCTAGGCTTTATCAATGAGGTAGACTTGATAACGAGTCCGCCCAGCCCACGGAGACCGGGATGTACCCGATCGGTTGCAGAGCTGAATTAACCCGGGCGGACTGCAGAACAAGTCCTCCTAACATGCGGTGGACAGGTTGAGCAGGCCGCCTCCTGCTAGAATCTTATCGCCTTTGGCGACGGGTTGGCGACCTGGCAGACTGAGGAGTCCAGGTCGTGCCTTCTTTTGAAGCCCGCTTCCTGTTGGAAATGCTTGCCGCCCATGCTAGGCAGCCTGGGATTCGCGATTGGAGTCCAAAGCCGGATATCTATTGGAGATTCATTTCGCGGTTAGTTGAAAAAACCGCGCGACATGCACGGGCGAACTAAAGCAGTAGTCCGCACCCCTTGTAGACCAAGCGATAGTTGTGTGCCCTGGACGGTCTGTCTAGAGAGACCGCCCTTGCCGGGCAGACTGAGAGGTCAGTCCGCCCACCCTTAGAAGGGAAGACTGGCAGGTCGCGACCTCCTTGAGCAGGCCGCGACTTACGAGTTGGCTATCTTGGGAGGGATCGCCGATTTCTGGGTTAAAATAATAATCCCCGCACTTTTTCAAGTTCTGAAGAGAACTACGAAAAAGTAGGAGACCCACGAAAATCGTGATCCTTCCCAAGAGAAAAGTAAGGCGTAAGGAGAGATGGAACTTGATGTCTCTCCTCAGAAAGAAGTTTGCTAATGCCTATCTTTTTCCTACAAGAGGAAAAATTACCATAGGCGGAAGGAGGTACATCACATACGTACCTGAGTGTTTTTTGCAAAATAAAGGAGACATGAATTTCTCCTAATGGGTTCTGCAAAACAACAATGAGGGGAAAGCAATGAAGAATGATAATTTGCAAGTACCTGATGGAGGCTTGCAAGCACCTGTTAAATTCTGCAAGAGGAATAAGTCACAAGTGTGATATAAAACTAAATTGCAAGTACCTGGATAGAACTTGTGTATATCTGCTAATCTCTACAAAAGAAGAATTAGATGCAGATATGATAGGGAAGCAAACTGCAAGTACCTAAGGGGAACTTGTTATTATCTGCTAATCTCTACAAAGGAAGAGTTAGATGTAGATATGATAAAGAAATAAGCTGCAAGTACTTGAGGAGAACTTGCTAATATCTGTTAATCTCTGCAAAAAAGAGTTAGATGCAGATATGATTGAGAAATGAGCTGCAAGTACCTGAGGGGAACTTGCTAGTATCTTCTAATCTCTGTAAAAAAATATTGAGCAAGCAGATATGAAAGAAAATTAAACCGCAAGTACCTGAAGAGAACTTGGTAATATCTGCTAGTCTATGCAAAAGAATAGTGAGCAAGCAGATATGAAAGAAAATTAAGCCGCAAGTACCTAAAGAGGACTTGATAATATCTGCTAGTCTCTGCAAAAGAATAGTGAGCATGCAGATATGAAAGAAAATAAACCGCAAGTACCTGAAGAGGACTTGCTAATATCTACTAGTCTCTACAAAAGAATAGTGAGCAAGCAGATATAAAAGAAAACTAAACCGTAAGTACCTGGTGGGAACCGACGAATGTTGATAGTTGATATGATAAGTTATGATAGAAGAGATATCCGGCAAACTTTGCTATTAACTGAATAGAGATCAAAGTGTGATAATGATCGTCTCGCGTGATCAGGTATAATGTCAACATGAAATCCAGATCAGCAAGATAAAATCATCTGAATTTAGACTTATAACAACATGACTTGTCAGTCAAGGAGAACCAGATACTCTGATTAAATCATTTGTGTCATTAGCATCCGATAAGAGAACTTGTGGAACATCATCTGATAGAACTTTATGCAGGCAGCACATATAAGATGATCATAAGCCAAATAGATATTGCAGATCCTTAGAATCGGTTGGATTTAACCAGTTAACCTATAATAAGACAAAAAGACAAAGGAGGACTACACCCTGAGGATGATCTAAAAAGATTGAATGCTGCCACAGGAGAGCACCCGTGGGCCTTATGCATCACTTGCCAAAGTCATCTAGGGTGTAATCTACCTAAAGCGGGCTTGCCGTGCATCCTTTAGAAAAGGGCACAAGAGAAACAAGCACAAGAAATCCTAAGAAGGATTGACAGATACACTGCTCTCATGCCTCAGGTTACAAGTATCGCTGATCAATTAGACTAGATGCGCCAAGTGGCCTATTGCTTGTCTGTGAATTGATCAGCGGAGTTGTGGGCCCCGCGAAGGCACGGATTGAGACTACCAAAGAGTGTTAGGCCTTCACAATTGTGAGATGATCGAAGAGATAAGGCAACACTTGATCGTCATTGCTTGTCAAGCAAAGATCATCTTAATTGTAACGTATCCCTAACAGAGCACGATAGAACTATCGCAGGCTGCCTCCCCTAGGCACACACAATACGCTAGACACCGGCCAGGATCTGAAGTCTGAAGTTCACCATCATAGATTGAACGGCCCCCACTGCACATATGCGAAAAACTCCTCATTGTATGTGGTCATTGTGGTCTAACGCCGAAGTACAATACACAGAGGGAACAACAAGACTTGGTTATATCTTAGCGGTTCAGCGATCTCTTTGGCAAAGAGAAAAAATATAGAGGAGAAGCATTACAAAAAGGGAACTGTGTCAGTATGGGATCTTTGACGTAAACTTTGTTGAATAAAACGAAAGAACACTTAGGAGTGTTGAAAAAGTGAATGTTTGAAAATATGCAAGATACAGTAAGAGTAACCGTTATTGGTTGTGAGGAGATTTGAGGAGCTGCGATGTCCTTTTTTGCTTTAGAATAGGTTTCCATGGGCTCCCACGTCATCGGCGTTGAAGGTCTCGCCTATAACAAGGTCACGATATGTATTGATTTGATTCACTCCACTTAAGCTGCAAGGAAACTCTATTATTCCTTTGCCTTTTGAGGTTGACGGATCAGAGTGGCCATCCTTTGGGAATAGATCACGCATCTTACCCCGCTTCAGCAATCTCTGCAGAAGTTGACAAAGCGCTCGGCAGCTTTCAGTTAAATGCCTGCTTTCTTTGTGAAATTCACAGAATGGATCTGAATCTTTTGATTTTTGATTTGCCGGCTGGTAAGGCCTTTTGGAATTTGCCTTATCCTTCATGATTTGGCATACTTCTAGTATCGCCTCTCAAGTCTAGAGTATGATAAGTCATCATCTTGCGGTTGATACACCGAAGATGTTTGTAGAGGTGGGGCTGGTAGCGGTTGTAATCATTTGCGGGCACGGTCCTTGCCTGGGAAGGGGGGTTGACGATGATGATGCTGAAATTTTTTTGTTTTTCGAGAGTGAAATGATAAATCTTTCCGAGGAGACCTCAGAGGATGCTTGTAAGGAGGATTTTCTCAGCTACAAGACTGGAGACAAAGCTGGGGTTGCTCTTCTCACCACGGATGTATGAGTTGGATAAACCAATCAATTCTTAATATGTCCTCGGTGTTCGGACGTTAGCCTCAAACTTGAGTGGTCCTTCACTCATGCCGTGGATAAGAGCAACTCGATACAATTCTTGATCGACAATCTCATTGTCTAAGATTTCGTTCTGAAAATGATTTACAAAATGAGACCAAGTCTCATCTTAACACTGTTTGATCTCAAATAGGGCCTCCTGACCTCCCTTTCTCTTTGTAGAGGTAGAAAATCTGAGAAGAAACTCTCTTCGCAAATTAGCGATGGAAGAGATGGACTGAGCACGAAGTCCATAGAACCAATCCCTCACTTGACCGTCAAAGGTCATCACGAAAAGTTTGCACTTGGTAGCATCTGAGAGGGTCTTGAGAGCTACGGCTGATTCAAAGGCTTGAAGATGTTTGACTGGATCAGTCTCTCCAGTATAAATGGGCAACCGTGGCTCTCTGAAGTTAACTAGAGTTGGTTCATGCTGAACATTCTCTGTAAATGGTGACTACTCTTCTTGCTCTCCTACAACATAAGGAAAAAAGGGAGCATAAGTTGCAGCTACACAAGGAGTTGGTGGATAGAAAGGAAAGGTTTCTGCAGAAGGAGCAAAGGCAGCAGCTGAAGAGTAGGGATCACTTCCCTGAAAGTTTAGGAATCTAGCTGGACTTCTTCGGGCAGCTTCTCGAAAGAAGTTTTGATGAGCTGCAAACTTATCATTCTGATACCATAAAGGAGCTGCAGGCCCTTGTGGAAAGGTTGGAATGTAAAGAGGAGGATAGACCGGCAGATAGGTCGGTGGATAAACTTGAGGAGTCTCGGATGCTGGTGCTGGATTGATTGGAGGAGCTGGCGCTGCTGAAGATTGTGCGACCAATTGCTGTGTGATAGCTGCTAGGGTATGGTTGATTGCTTGAAACTGTTGTGCAGTTTCTCTACGAGATTGCTCTAAGGCCTCCCAAAGAGAATCATCACTGGGACTTGGAGCAAGGTTTTCAGCTAGTTGATGGTCTGCCATGAGTAACCGCTGAATTCACTGTCTGTTCGAAATCTGAAGGTCTCGTGTTAACTGTCGACGCAAGAAATACGCCTTCTAGTTAACGGGTTGTTTTGTCTCACAAGCTAGGTGAATAAGAGGGTTGCGGGGATAAAGAAGAGGTTCTATGGAGCAAGGGAGAAGCTTGCTCGAGAAGAGAAGAAGTTTGATCAGGAGCTGTCGAGCAGACGTTACTTTGGCGGTTGAGCTCTAATAGTTAGACCGAGAGAGAAAAGCGGAAGAGAGTGCCGCATGCAGCGGCAACAGCAGACTTCGCCCGCCGCTGCCTGAATGCAACTCTTGCGGTGGGCTTTCCTTTGATTATAATTTAGGATTACAGCTTGAGATAGCACCTTTACACAGAAGGCCGAATAAAGGGTATAAGGGGGGAAGCTGGCTCCTAAGGAGAGGACAATGCCATAGGCCACGAAGACTGACTAGATAGGTCGACACACCGCACGGTCAGCTGATCAAGGAGGTCGCTGGACTAAGCCGGGCGAACTGCTTGATCAAGCTGGGAGAAGGAAGGGGAGGTCGCGTGGACTGGGAACTGGAGTCTGCTGGAGCTGATGCCGGGATCTTGATGCCTCTGCCGTGTCCTCGAATGAGAGGTATGGGGGGCTATTTATAGGCCTGAGGAGGTAACCGTCTTTGTAACGTCACCCCCGGTGAGTCGGTGAGTTATGCGAGTACAAATACTAAGTCCGCAGAGTCCGCACCAGGCTGCGCGGTCTGGGACTTGTCTGGAGCTGGCCTTGTTGCTGGCGGACTGGGACGAGTCCATCCCTACTGCTGAATGAGCTCGCGCAGGGTTGTGCGAGATGAGGAGGAGTTCGCCCGCTACTGGGAGGAAGCGAGCGCTGGAAGCTGAGTGGCGGACTGCGCAACGAGCCCAGCTCGGTAGCCACTCATCTTCATCTACAGCGGACTATGCAAACTCGCTCAGCAGTCCGCTAGCTAGCCCTCCAGGTTCATAGTAATAGAGGCAGACTTGTGTCGCAGTCCGTCACTCAGCTTCCAGGCCTCGCTTCCTCCTAGTAGCGGGCAGACTCCTCCTCAGCTCGCACAGCACTGCGCCAGCTCGTTCAGTAGTAGGGGCAGACTCATCCTAGTCCGCCAGCAGTAAGGCTAGCTCCAGGCAAGTCCCAGACTGCGCGGCCTGGCGCGGACTCTGCAGACTAAGTATATGTAATCGCATAACTCACCGACTCACCGGGGGTGACGTTACCAAGACTATTACCTCCTCAGGCCTATAAATAGGCCCCCATACCTCTCATTCGAGGATATGGTAGAGGCGTCAAGATCCTGAGATTAGCTTCTGCGGACTCCAATTCCCAGTCCGCATGACCTCCCCTTCCTTCTCCCAACTTGATCAAGCAGTCTGCCAGGCTTAGTCCAGCGACCTCCTTGATTAGCTGACCGTACGGTCTGCCGACCTCTCTGGTCAGTCTGCGCGGCCTCTGTTATTCTCCTCTCCTTAGCCGCCAGCTTCCCCCCTTGTACCCTTTATTCGGCTTTCTGTGTAAAGGTGCAATCTCAAGCTGTAATCCTGAATTATAATCAAAGGAAAACCCTCCGCAAGAGTGGCATTCAGACCGCGGCAGGCGAAGTCTGTTGTTGCCGCTGCAAGCGGCCCTGTCTTCTGCTTTTCTCTCTCGGTCTAACCACGAGAGCCCAACGGCCAAAGTAATGTCTGCTCGATAGCTCCTGATCAAGCTTCTTATCTGCTCGAGCAAGCTTCTCCCTTACTCCATCGAACCTCTTCTCTATCCCAGCAACCATCTTCTTCACCTAGCTTGTGAGACCGAAAAACCTATTAACTAGAAGGCTCATTTCTTGCATCGACACGTACGGAGACCTAGGCTAGGTAGTGTGGATGCCAGCCTAGTAATGGAGATTCTCGCTCTACTATCACCGTCTGGCCACGACAGATGACGCCTGAGAGGTTAGCTACTTGCTCGAAAAGTGGGAACTATAAGTCTGTGTCGACATAGCAATTACTTGTGCGTGATCATGGCTAAGTCATTGCATAGCATTCATGACATTGCATTACATTATATACACAAGATCCTCATCGTATATGTTGTTATGGGAACTCTTATACGATGAGTTACTTTACTGTTGAGCTAATCCTCAACTTATATGTCTGTATGGGCATTCATATAAGTTGAGTTATATTCTGTTGTAGCTTTACACTTTCATAATCTATTATAGATGATAGAACTACTAGAGTAAATGGTTTGCTCATTTATTGTGCTGCTTTATATATTTTGATATTGTTGACCTTTTACCAACTGTTTGTACTATTGCTTATATAAATATATTGTACCCTGTTCCTATCTCCGCCCGGTGCCAAGAAGTCGCCGGGGGAGCGGATATGATTGCCACTTAGTCTTTATGACTAACGGTTGCTACGTCTTCCTTTTTAGGAGGAAACCCCGCAATCGAGCAACAACAGGTTTTGCAACAGGACAGCCAGTCCAGGACGATAGGGCCTGAAGGGATGGTGTCGTCGCTACCATCAGTGTCTGATGTGAGTCTTTGAGAGACTCTTGTTGTAGCCCTTAAGAGCATGATTTACTCATACTCTGATAGTGTAGAAGCTTGTTGTAGCTTCTTTTATATGTTGTACTTTTGTACTATATACTTGTGTGTGGATTTGGCTTCTTATTATATATTTGGTTGGGTTAGTAATGTTTGATATTGGTTATAGCTGGCAGGATAGACGTCTTGTGGTATAGGTTAGCCCGAGTGCTAGCGCTACCGCAAGGCGGCTTTTCTGGGCATAAGACTCCCCTCGTGCCATGTCTTGTGTTCCGGGAGGGGGGTGTCTTACATTACCATTGTGATCTAAAAGTGATCAAGCATATAGTATCACTGCCAACGTAATATGAGCCTACAGGGTCGCACAAAACATTGTTTGGAGAAATTGGAGGAATGGATTATGTTAGTCTTACTCATATGTGATGAGTGAAGGATGAAGCACTCTCAGGGATTGTGTAGAGACCACTTTGCCAAGCATTGAGTGTGTTGAGACCATACTGTCAGGTGTTGTGTATGTTGAGAACACATTGCTAGGTATTAAGTGCATTGAGTCCACTCAACCAGGCGTTGAGTGTGTCGAGACCACACTACCAGGCGTTGAGTGCATTGAGTACACTAAGCCAGGTATTGAGTGCATCGAGACCACTCGACGCTTAGTCGAGTCAAGTATTAATTCATCAAGTTGTGTGTTGATACCACTCAGTCATGATTTAAGTGCGTTGAGACCACTCGATTCTTCGTATCACGTGTTGATTTATTGAGTGCTGGAGTTGAGTGCGTTGTGAACACTCGACGCTTTGTCGAGTCAAGTATTGATTTGCCGAGAGCTGAAATTGAGTGCGTTGAGACCACCCGATGCTTTGTCGATACAAGTGTTGATTCTTCAAGATATATTCCATATGTTACGGGTCTACCGATAGTGGAGACTTTCTGTTGTTTACTCCTTTGGGTATAAATAGAAGATGTCTTAGGGTTTTACTGTGCCGAGAAGTGACAACACATAAAAGTACGATAGTAACCTGAGTGGAAAAGGCTGACCAAAATAATTTCCTAAAGTCCTGTTCCCGTCGTTGTCGCTCAGCCCGTTTCCCGTGCCCGTTGCCTCCATCTCTTCTAGAGCATATCTAGTAATCTATAAAGATGCAAAGTGCTTTCCTCCAACCTAGATCTTGTGTGACAAGAGTCTAATGGTTCTCCCATTCGTGTGGATCACTTTTATAGGCATGGACACAAATCGCTCTCAGAACTCTAGCTCTTAGTGTTGGCAGAAATTCTTGTAGCATCTCGGTTAGGTAGTGACTCAATCCCGCAAAGGTAAATTTTATTTACATCAACTTTACTTCTTGATCAAAGTTCATCACAAGATCTATTTCTTTTGGGGTTTTATTATTTCCTTATTCCACTGCGCATATGTGTTGTGATATATAGAAAAACCTAACAATGGTATCCAAGGTAGGTTGAGAGATGATCATTATTCTAGAAGTTGCTAAATCTATTGCGTGTAGATCTAGAAATTTAGAAGTGTTCTAAATTCCCAAATCTATTCTTAGAACCTCGCCAAGAACGCATGTGATTTCTTTGTGATATCCTTGTCTATCCTTAACAGTAACAATCCCTCTTGTTGGTTTATGAAACCAAGTGTGTAAGATTTTGAATCTCAAATAGAGAGACGAGCTTGTTTACTGTGTAAGTGGAGTTAGTGTTGTTCATGTCCAATGCATGTAAATCTAAAGGTTTATAAGTGTTTTAAATGTTCAAATTAAGCCCAGTTCATCAAGTGTTGATGATTTTTCTTGTGCACATCTGGGATGTATTTGGATTATGAGTGCTGCTGTTTTATTTTGTGGATGCGCACATTGGTTAATTTTAAACCATGATTAAGTGTTATTCAATTATCTTAAAAGTTTCTTATACAATATTAAGAATTCTGATGCCTTCCGATGAATGACAATCTTCCTGCCTTGATCAATGAAGTGTGGGCATGCCAAAGCAAGGTGCATTAATTTATCTTGGTATGGGTGCAAGCGGATAATTGTGATATCCTACAGTCGACATCGGGTCAAACTTAACTAGGTAACCTCAAAGGTTGAGTGCCCAGAGGCATAGGGTTGGCATGCACCATATGATGAATGCAAATAAAGAGTTATTCACCAACCATACAAGAGTTGCATAATGATGCAATTGGCAAGCGATGCCTACCTAAATACTACATTGTGAGAGAAAAGTCAAAGCTGACTCATGGTATTGGTGAAATACGCATTTTTTCCACTAAGAGAGTTGCTCTCATAAACTCTCTGAATTGATATTGAAGGTTATCCATTTGATTAAAGTAGTGGGAGTAATTTTAATTAAAGTCCTCATTAAAATAAAAATATATTTTTAAATGTTGTACTGAGTTTTTCCTTTGTCTAAATCCTTGTAGAATTTCCATGGCAAGTGGATCTCACTCTACCCTCTCCCTCAGAGCTATCCTTACGAAGGAGAAACTGAGCGGGACAAATTATTTGGACTGGTAAAAGAACCTGAGAATTTTTCTCAAACAAGAGCGTAAGCTCTATGTCTTGGAAGAGGATAACCCCGGAGAGCCAATCAAGAATGTGTCCCGAGCAGATAAAGATGCTTATAAGAAGTATCAAGACAACTCCTTGGATGCGAATGCCTCATGCTCTCCACCATGAACGCTGAGGTTCAGAAACAACGCGAGAACATGGTTTGTAAGGAGATTGACGAGCCCCTTAAGAAAATGTTTCAAGGACAAGCTCCGTAAGAGAGGTTTGACGTCACCAAGGCGTTGTTTTAGTGTAAGATGGGAGATCGAGACCTAGTAGGGAATTACACACTCGAGATGATTGAGTATATAGAGAACCTTAAAAGACTAGGTTTTCCGCTAGGCCAAGATTTGGCTACAGGCATGATCCTACAATCGTTGTCGGACAGTTACGAATAGTTTGTCTTAAATTACAATATGAATGAAATTGACAAGACACTGCCCGAGTTCCTCGTCATGTTTAGAACTGTCGAGATCAATATAAAGAAGGCCAAGCTTGTTAGCCCTATACGGATGGTGCATAAAGGCAAGGTCAAGGCCAAGGATTTCAAGAAGACTAAGGTTGTACCTAAGTCATCTATTGAGCCCAAGTCTTCAGAACTGAAGAAGAAAGGCTTGGAGAAGGAAAGGAAATGCCACCACTATGGTAATGCTAGTCCTTGGAGGAGGAACTATCCTTCTTATATTGAGTGTCTGCAGAAATAGAAGGTGATGCAAGCCAATGGTTCCGACGGGATAAATACTACGCTTTCTTTGGTTTGGATAATAAAACAGGATACGTAGTGTACAATATCTTTCTAAGTACACTATCGATGAACTCAACAATTATAGGCACAAACTTTAACAACGCACAACGCAAAGGGTCGCTACCCCTTTTAGAGATTAAACAAGGGCTATATGCAATGTTCGCTCAAGCGAATAGGACATATACGATCTAGAAAATTAGCTAATCAAATTAATAATTATCGCAAGCATTCACGATCCCAATAAGAGAAGATCCAGACTAAAAATAGCAATTTCAACAAAGTCCAAAATCAATCCCAAATTATTTATTATGAGGTAGGCCAAAATATCTTGAACTCTAGGAGGAATCTAGGGTAATGAACCCGATCTCTACTAACGTTCACGAAATCTACCCTATCCAAGTTATACGAAAAAGTCTGGAAAATAAACGCCTGCAATTACGATTTTATTAACGCACTAATTTCAATATAAATCAGGACTAAACACTAGCCTTCTAATCCACCAAAATCTCACAATAATTTAGAAGAATCAAACAAGTGGGGGTTTATAATTCGTTACCCAATCCTAAGAAATCCGTCCACAATGATGAGTGGAGGAAGCACACGACGACAGTGGTTGGATCTATTCCCACGTAAATCCACGGAACTACACCGGACGATGAAGACGTGAGCCGCTTTATTTTTTGCAAAACCCTAGGAGAGGGAGAAACCTTGATAGCCCAATATATTCAAGGAGGAGAGAGGAAAGGTAGTAGCCGATATTATCAAGGAGGAGGTGGCCAAAAACTTCCTAGATGGAATAAGAGGGTGGAGGCTTGGAGTAGGCTGGCCGATTTTGTGGATTAGGAGGAGGACGGCTACTCGGGTTGGATGGTGGTGGTGGGTAGCCGAGTGGTTGAAGGAGAGAGAGAGGGTGCGGCTTGGAGGATGGTCGAAACCTAGGGAAGAGAAGGGGGGATGCTTGGTTTTTGGAGGGGGAGAGGGTGGCTAGTTTGCTTTAGGGAAGAGGAGAGGGAGAAGGTGGTGGCTTGGAGATTGGGAGGAGCAAGGAGAGGGCGGCGGCTTGGAGAGAAGGAGGTGCAAGGAAACCGAAATTTTCAAGAGGGAGGAGGGAAAAATCTCAATAGATTTTCGGTTTTTCAATTCTTATCATTCTTGTCTTTTCATTACCATACAAATATATATAGAGAGAGTATACCACTCAATCTCCACCATACATCAATAATCTAAAACTTAGATGGTTATAGGTAACCCATCACATACATGAAATAGAAATAACAATAGGAAAATGCAATAAAAATAAAATGCATACAAATAAAATGTTTAAAATAAAAATGCTTAAAAATATTTAATTATAAATATTTAATTTATAATCATATATTTTTATATGATGTTACGGCGGACGGCGTGCATAACATATAGCGGGAGTTGGCGCGGCGTTGGCGATGGATGTTGTGGTAGAATCCCATCTTCAGGCTTGCGGCAACGATCGTCCCAATCAACAAACTCTCTATATCGGGGATCAACGACCACAACAGCAATGTCATCATGAACCAGTGGCGAGACAGTGTCGCCATAAATCCTCCCCTGCTCAAAATCACTCATCACCGATGAGTGGCCCATGGGGGGAAATAGTAGAATATAGCAGCAACAGGGGGAAAATCTGGCCCCACAATCCAAGTCGTAGTAGCGTGATCATCCCACAGTAATGAGAACCTATCAGACATAGGAACATCAAAACTTTCGAGGAAACTCAAAAGGGTGTCAAGCAAAAGAAAAATAACTTGAATCTTACCATCTGGTTCAAGAACCAAGCTATCCACGTGGAAAAGAGGCATGGTAGAACTAACACTCCCCAACCTAAGAGAACTTTTAGTGGGAGAGAGAAACGACGAAGAAATCCACTCGGGTGGAAAAGAGACGAACAGTAAAAGTCCGGAAACTTGAAATAAAGTGAAACACCACATACATTATAAAAATCCGAAATAAAATCATCAAATCTGAAGGTCTTCATAACCATGGATGGGTCGGCATTCCCACGTATTAAATTATTGACTGAACAAATAGACATTCACTCGGGGACTGACCAAACTAAGCCCAAATCACCAACTCTAGCGTAGAACGGTCTCGGAAGGGAGCGAAAGTGCGTGCGACATAAATTAAAATGGCTAGCTAACGTCCTAGATAAATGTAAGCGGGGGTCATAAATAGGCGGAGGGAAAATATGTGCCACTGGATTGGAAGAATAAATATGGCGTGATAAGACTAATTCTAGGGGCACAATCGCCGTGGAATCAGAATCGATCACAATCGAGGATAGAACCGTAGACGAACATGCAGAAAAATGAACAGTTAAAGGTGACGCGTAGTCAGATCTACAAGTTACGGTGAAAAGTCTGACTACAAAATCTAACAACTCACTAAATCTTGTATGATGAGACAAGTCCAATGGAGGGGCTAGCAAGGTCGGCATAATAAAATGACTCAAATAAGGAATACCAAACTCGTATCCTAAAGGGTCCACTAGTCGAGTCAACAAATCAGGAGGGAGAGTCGGTAAAATAAACCTGGGAGAAAAACAAAATCATCTTGAATTTCATGCAATGGAGATAGCATCAAAGGAGGATGCTCATCCGAGTCTACATCAATAACGTCATCCAAAAGTACAACTCCCTCACTTGGAAATTCTTCCAACACATTGGATACATCATCCAAATTAAAATTAATAAAAGTCTCAGAAATGGGCAAAATCAAACCCGACAAAATTTCTAATTCATATTGAGCTTCAGGCAATGGTGATAATATCAAAGAAATATCTTTCGGGTACTGAGCGCTAAAGTCATCCAAAAATAACCATCCCTCGTAAGGTAAATCATCCATAATAATAATAGGGACATCCTCACTCTAAGGCTCCTCAGATGACTCAAAAATAATCTCGATTGGTGCAATCGTAGGCTATATCATGACGGGTATCGTAGCCTGGAGAGGGCACTCAATAATAGGGTGATCAGACTAAACACTAGCAGAGCATGTAATAGGCAATGGTATAATCTCACAGATCGAAATACCATCATCCCATACATCATCTTCCAAATCACTACGTATCCCATCAATGTTAGGATCATCAGAATCGTCGGGCACTATCATACATGACGGAATACTCTCATCTAGCTGGTCATCCTAAGACTCAAGAGATACCACATCTACATAAGAATCCTCAGGGGTATCATACAAAATCTTAGGAGGATCAGTCATGGAAGCTAAAGGATTCAAAACACTAGTAGTAACATCTTTCCAGTACATAATATAAGGCCTAAACTGCTTATTTTCCTTAAAGGTGGAAAGAGATACACTTTGGGTAGTCCTACCTTTGTGGGGAAAGGATCTAGCTTGAGGCATCTGGTCACTCCTATAAGAAGATACGGTTCTAGTACCATTACTATACTCTCTCACGGCTGTGGTGCTATTAGTAAGGAGGTAGGCGGGGTCAAATTGATAAGTGAGAAGGCTACGCATTTGTGGCCAAGCATATTGATAACCACCCACACGACGCTCTTTGTTTAGCCAAAACACATGGGATTGAACAACTAATCTTTCTCGGGTGATGGTAACATTTTGGTGGTCGTCACATTAATGATAATCAAAATAGATTTCCAATCCCTTAAGCCAGTCCCTAAAGATTTGTGAATTCCCATAACCGTCAAAAGTGGGTGCCTCCCTTCTAGTGTGGGGACGGTTGGTATTCCTCTAGTATGTAGGCAAAAATAGGGTGTGATTAGCCATAACTCTAGCATATAAATAGTCTAATCGGGAAACAAAAACATCATGGGCCATATTAGTGGGGGCAGGAAAGAAAAACCTATCGGGATCTTATGCACATACAAATAACAGTTATTCTGACCCAATTAAATTATAATAGATGGATTTGTTCCCGCTTAATAACTAAGGTAAAAAAAATATTTTTTTTGGATTTTATTGATGAAAATAAATAGGATATTATTAAAAAAAATTTGATTTTTTTTGCAGAAAAATAAGATTTTAGGCCGCTATTTGCAGACAAAAAATTAAAAATTTAGTTTATTATTTTGGACAACAGATAGTGTAAGTGCGTGTCGACGTTCTAAGGAAAGGGGGAGAGTGACACTTAGGAAATTGACACAAACCTTCCTCTGATATCAAATTGATGCAGGCCAATGGTTCCAACGAGATAAATACTACGCTTTCTTTAGTTCGGATAATTAAACAGGATACGTAGCGTGCAATATCTCTCTAAATACACTACCGATGAACTCAACCAATTAGAGGCACAAATTTTAACAACGCACAATGCAAAGGGTCGCTACCCTTTTAAGAGATTAAGCAAGGGCTATATGCCAATGTTCGCTCAAGTGAATAGGACCTACACGATCCGGACAATTAGCTAATCAACCGCAAGCATTCACAATCCCAATAAGAGAAGATCCGGACTAAAAATAGCGATTTCAACAAAGTCCAAAATACATCCCAAATTATTTATTACGAGGTAGGCCAAAATCTCTTGAACTCTAAGATGAATCTAGGGTAATGAACCCGATCTCTACTAGCGTTCACGAAATCTACCCGATCCAAGTTATACGAAAAATATCCAGAAAATAAACGCTTGCAATTCCAATTTTATTAATGCACTAATTTCAATATAAATCAGGACTAAACACTAGCATTCTAATCTACCAAAATCTCACAATAATTTAGAAGAATAACACAAGAGGAGGTTTAGAATTCATTACCCAATCCCAAGAAATCCGTACACAACGATGAGTGGAGGAAGCACATGACGACGGTGGTTGGATCTATTTCCATGCAAATCCACGGAACCGCACCAGACGATGAAGACGCGAGCTGCTTTCCTTTTTGTAAAACCCTAGGAGAGAGAGAATCCTTGATGACCGAATATATTCAAGGAGGAGAGAAGAAATTTGGTGGCTGATATTATCAAGGAGGAGGCGGCCGAAATCTTCCAAGGTGGAAGAAGAGGGTGGCTTCTTGGAGTAGGCTAGCCGGTTTTATGGAGTAGGAGGAGGAGGGCTACTCGGGTTGGATGGTGGTGGTGGGTGGTCGAGTGGTTGAAGGAGAGAGAGAGGGTAGCGGCTTGGAGGATGGTCGAAACCTAGGGAAGAGAATGGGGGCTGCTCGGTTTTTGGAGGGGGAGAGGGTGGCTGGTTTGTTTTAGGGAAGAGGAGGAGAGGGAGAGGGTGGTGGCTTGGAGAGAGGGAGGAGCAAGGAGAGGGCGGCAGTTTGGAGAGAGGGAGGAGGCTGAAATTTTCAAGAGGGAGGAGGGAAAAATCTCAATAGATTTTAGGTTTTTCAATTCTTATCATTCTTGTCTTTTCATTACCCATACAAACATATATAAAGAGTACACCACTCAATCTCTACCATACATCAATAATCTATAACTTAGATGGTTATAGGCAACCCATCACATACATGAAATAGAAATAACAATAGTAAAATGCAATAAAAATAAAATGCATAAAAATAAAATGCTTAAAAATATATAATTATAAATATTTAATTAATAATCATATATTTTTATATGATGGTAACGACGGACGACGTGCATAACATATAGCAGGAGTTGGTGCGGCATTAGCGATGGATGACGCGGTAGAATCCCATCTTCAAACTTGCGGCAACGATCGTCCTAATCAACAAACTCTCTATGTCGAGGATCAACGGCCGCAACAGCAACGTCATCATGAACCAGTGGCGGGAAAGCGTCGCCATCAATCATATTTATAATTATATATTTTTATATGATGGTAACGGCGGACGCATGCATAACATGTAACATTCCTCAAATAACTAGACCAATAAGAGTGGTTTTATCATGACTAGGTCATGAAAAAACCCTAGGAAGCCCAAGAAGACCAAGTGAACCTAGGAATGAATGTGAGATCACCATGGTCTGCAAATAACACATTCCAACTATCTAACCTAGGCTTTGACTTTAGGGCCTCACCTTTACTCTTTGACCCCACCATAACATCCCTAGCCCTTTAGAAGGTTCATTGGGTCACTAAGGACCCATTGGGTCATCTAAAAAGATCAAATTGACCAAAGTCAATCCTAACCCTACAATGGTCAAAGTTACCTATCTAGGGCAAATGGACCTCCAACTTGACAAAATGACCCCACCTAAATTTCCTAACCCTTTAAGAGGTCCATTGGGTCACTAAGGACCCATTTGGGTCACCCAAGTGGTCAAGTTGACCAAAGTCAACTTAAACCCTAAAGTGGTCAAAGTGCCCTAAATAAGGGTCAAGTGACCACCAAGGTGTCAAACCAACCCTACCCAAGTTTTCTTAGACCTTAGGGGGGGCCAATGGGTCACCAAGGACCCATTGGGGTCAGCCTAAAAGGGTCAAATTGACCAAAGTCAACTCAACCCTAAAATAGGTCAAACTAGCCTAAATAACCTAACCAAGCCCAAGCCACTGGGGTTAAGCCCAATTTGAGTGGTCCATTAACTTTAGGAGGCTAATATTTACATGTGGAATGGACATAGGGAGATGGGGTTAATAGTTTACTGATCTTGGTAGAGTGAAAAAGAAAAAGAGAGCGTCATTAGGAGTCATGATGAGGAGAGTGTTGGGTTGACTGGTGTTAAGAGGTGCTCGGGATCGACGAAAGATCGTCTTTCCTATGAAGAGAGAAAGAGTCAAAATACACTAGGATTAGATTTAATATAATATTAAAAGGGATCGGTAATTGGGTAATAAACAATAATAGTAAGTGCCTCACGAAAGGGAACGATGGGCTTCAACTACCATCATAATTCCTAGTGCCCTGTGAGAGGCCTACATCGGGAATGCCTTGGGGAGTCTGAGGTTAACGTAAGTCGTAAGTCTAATGGATTATAAGAGTAATTAGAAATACTCTAGGATTACACTTACACTCACACTCCCCAGTGTTGTGGGAGTTAGGCTGGGTCTCACAAGCAGTAGGCTCGTTGGTTTTTGTGATGAGAAGGTTAGCCCGGCGAGCCGATGGCTCGGTAGATATTTGTGATGGACGGAATAGTCCGGGGATCTTTGGCTCAGTGGAAAATATATTAATGTTGCCTTTGGATAAGATATAAGGTTGTGGGTTTCGGTATTGGAGAGTCGTCGCACCGACATCAACACGTTGACTCGGCAGGTGTGGTATAACACTTAGCCAAATGAAGTCCGGTGTGCCAATCGGCAAGAGTACGCAGGAGCTCCTCTTAGTGCACCAACATTGAGGCATACGATAGGTCTAACTGGTAGTGCTGATAATAGTTTAGAGGTGGGCGAGGCCCAACTAACCGCTTCCATTTACCACTACGGAGGTATCCTGAGAGGTTTGGATCCAGAAAGGGGGAACTAAAGGTCTGTGTGCATTGAGTCATGTGCGTGTGTTGCATTTGCATGTTCATATCATGGCATAACATATCACTACACTCATACCAGCATTAAACCTGACACCCCATCATATAAATTTGTATGGTACTTTTTATATGATGGGAGACTTCAAAAGACCCCTTAACTTATAAGTTTGTATGGGCATTCATATAAGTTAATGTTACTTATTTCTTAGTTTACTTTTCATATACATACTGCTCTGCTTACTTGTTTACATTACTTCCTCCTTATTATAGAACTGCTAGCTTGCTTTTCCTTTATAGATTTATAGTTGTTACAATATACCTGCTCGAATAGGTCCATCGTCATCTGCTTGTTCCACTCTGCTTTATTGTCCTCCGCTTTCATCCTCCCCGTACGGTACCTAGGAGTCGTGGGGGTTAGGAGAGGATGAAAGTGGCTTAGTCTTTGACAAACAGATGGTGGACCACATCATTTTTGGGGACCGAGCAGCAGGAGCATCGACACCAGCAGGACAAGGAGGTGGTACATAAGGAGTAGTTGCTGCGCGCTACCACTACTGCATGACGACAAGTCAAAGATGGTTTTCAGTTTCTTTCGCTAGATGGGTGAGATGTGTGAGAGAGATTATTTATATTAGACATGTACCGGGCTTAAGCCCATTTTTATACTCTCTTTCATACTTTATACTCATTGTGGATTATAACACTTTTACTTATATATATATGTGATCTTGTGGAATTGAGCTTATATTTGTTCAATTGTACTTTTACTCTTAATGATCGTCAATGCCGACAAAATCGGTGTTTTGTAGTGGCAACCCTCCCGAGTGTCGTCGTCACCGCAAAACGGCGGTTCTATGTGTAAGACCCGGTAGCATAGTAATAAAATGGGGTCTTACATAACATGTAGAGGGAGTTGGCACGGCGTTGGCGATGGATGTCGAAGAAGAATCCCATCTTCAAGCTTGCGGCAATAATCGTCCCAATCAACAAACTCTCTATATCAGGGATCAACGGCCACAATAGCAACGTCATCATGAACTAGTGGCGGGACAGCGTCGCCATCAAAAGGGAGGTATGAATTCCGCTACAAGTATTTATGTTCTAGAGATAAACTTTTCTGCTCCTTCATCCTGGGTATTGTATACCGGATATGGTTCTCATATTTGTATAAATGTGCACGAACTGGGAAGGAGAAGAATGTCGAGTAAAGGAAAGCTAGACCTGCGAGTTGGCAATGGAGCCAGAGTTGTTACTATCTCCATAGGAGTTTACCATCTTTCATGGCCCAGTGGGCTTGTAATAGAACTTGATAATTGTTATTATATTCCTTCCATAACTAGAAACATTATATCCATATCATGTCTTAACATAAAAGGATTTTCATTTATAATTAAGAATAACTATTGTTCAATTTTTATGAATGATGTTTATTATGGTGTAGCCTAAATGTTTAATGGTTTATATGTTTTTAACTTAGACCATCAGATCTATAATATAAAAAATACTAAAAGACTAAAAACAAATGACGCAAATCCTAGATACCGTTGGCATTGTCGTTTGGGCCATATAAATGAGAAACGCATATCCAAGCTCCATAAAGATGGACAACTGGACTCATTTTATTATGAATCATTTGAGAGATGTGAATCCTATTTGTTAGGTAAGATGACTAAAGTCCCTTTCATTGGTTTCATTGTGAGGGTTGATGATCTTTTTGGTATAATATATTGTGATGTATGCGAACCCATGAGTTATATGGCTAGAGGTGGGTACTTATACTTTGTTATATTTACTGATGATTTCATTAGATACGGATATGTGTATCTTATGAAGTGGAAATTCAAAACCTTTGAAAAGTTCAAAGTGTTTAAGAATGAAGTAGAGAACCATCTAGGTATGAGGGTTAAAGCACTCTGATCTGATCGAGGTGGCAAATACCTAAGTCATGAGTTTTGTGATCATCTAAAAGAGTGTGGTATTATATCACAGCTCCCTCCACTCAGAATGTCGTTGTATAATGGTGTGTCTGAGCAGAGGAATCATACTCTGTTAGACATGGTACGGTCGACGATGAGTCATACAGATCTTCCTGTTTCCTTTTGGGGGTTTTCTCTAGAGACTGCTTCTTTTACACTAAATCATACTCTGACAAAAATGGTTCTCAAGACATCATATGAGATATGGACTGGGAAGCATCCTAGTATGTCTTTCATTATGATTTGGGGAAATGAGGCATACATGATATGTCAAATGCCTAACAAGTTGTAACCCAAGTCGGATAAATGTTATCTTGTGAGATATCCTAAGGAAACTAAAGGGTAATATTTTTACCTACCATCTGAGGGCAAAGTGTTTGTCGTGAGGACTGGTGTCTTTCTTGAGAAAGAGTTATTTAGTAGAAAGACTACCAGGGTAGAACTTGAAGAAGTTCAAGAACCAAAAATAGTGAATGAACCGGAATAAGAAACCTGAGAAAGGACTTCAAGATGTTATAGCTAGAGAACCTGCTCAAGAAACACAAGTTCCACATAGATTTGGTAGAGCAAGGATTGAGCCTGAGAGATATAGATTTCTTGTGTCTCAAATAGGTAATATATTGCTTATGGATCATGATGATGAGCCTTCAACCTACCAAGAGGCTATGAGTGGACCTGACTCCAAGAAGTGGCTTGAGGCAATGAAATTTGAAATGGACTCTATGTATGCAAACCAAGTTTGGACCTTGGTGGAACCACCTAAAGGGGTACGACCCATAGGGTGTAAAGGGGTCTTCAAGAAGAATACCGACATGGATGGGAATGTGCAGACATTCAAAGGTCTATTAGTGGCTGAAAGTTTCAAGCAAATTCATGGTGTTTACTATGATGAGACCTTTTCCCCTGTTGATATTGTTAATTCCATCAAAATTATGCTTGTCATTGCTGCGTATTATGACTATGAGATCTGACAGATGGATGTCAAAACGAATTTCCTAAATGGAATCCTCCTTAAGGAAATATATATGTGATGCAGGCCCACTCTTTCGAGCATTTTGGTGGCCTACGAAACTCACGCGATGCTCTCGAATAACTCTCACGTCACAATCAAGCACTTAACGTAGCAACGGTTTAATTAATATTATTACTAATTAAAGATTATGGGGGGGGGTTCGCAAGGCCCCTTAAGATAATACCAAGGCGATAGGCCAAAATTCTCTCAAGCGAAAAGAACCCACACGGTTCGGTTGAGCGTGTTGTACCAAAAGAGAAGCCACCGAAAACAAAAGATTCAGGCAAGGGTGGTTCTCTCCCAACAAAATATAAACGAGGGCCGCCACACCTCACGAACTTAAACGAAAGAAATAAACACGACAATAACTAAATTAAATTAACCACAAAAAAATCAAGCGTTACACAAGCCACGCCATTTGCCAATGCCACAGGATCTATCTAAAGAAGAGAAACACATAAAGGTGGAACTGTTCGTTACCCAACCGGATTTGTTGAATTTGGTTCACTCTACTAGAATCGTTCTTCAACGGCTCCGCCAGAGATACGCTAGAGGGAGAGAAATTTGTCGCCTTCTTCGTATCACACTATATTTGGAAAGTCCAGGAGAAATCTTCTGAATATGGAAATATTATTTCCCAATAAGGCTGGAGAGAGAAAAGGTGGCAGGATATCAGAAATATTTAAGGAATGATATAATTCACATATGGTAGGTAGAGAATTTATGGACGGGGATATATTTTGAATAAGGTAAATAAGGGGGAATATTTTAGAGAATAGTTTGGATTGGGAAAGAGATTTTGTGTGGAGGGAAAGAGGATGAGGTGGGGCTCGGCTTTGGTGGTGGTAGAGGGGGCTCAGGTTTGAAGAGGATGAGGGCTGCTCTGGTCGGTTGGGGGAGAGAGGTGGCCGGTTGTGTGAAGGATGAAGAGGATGGTAAGGCTCGAGTATCAAGGATGTAAATAAGTGATGAAGGGAGAAGGGGAGGAGAAGGGAGGTCGAGAGAGAGGGGAGGAGGAGAGTGGCCGGCGGCCAAAGAAGAAGAAGAGGAATAGAGGGGGCCGAAACTTGCCTTGGAGAAGGAGGAGGATTTCAATCTTGAAATTGGTTTTCTTTTCATTCATTCACTAGGAAAAAACAAAGGAGCACATGCCTTTATATAGGCTTTACAATCAAGGGAAAAGGGCTACATGCAGCCCAACATGAAAATGAAATAAAGCAACACATACACCATGGTTTTATAGCATAACCATGTTACAAATAATACATGAAATTAAACATGAAATAAAAATGATAATTTCGAAATAAAACAACTAATAAAATATATTATTACTCAATTATTATTTATTAATATATATTATTAATAAATAATAATTGGGCTTGCGCTCCGGATGGCTATTGTGGCGACGCTTCCAAGGGTCGTCCGTAAGCATGTTGTCGCCGTGTAACGACCCCATCCGTTACATGACGTATAGTAGAAGGTTCGGCCGGGGCCCCACACTATATGCCACAAACAGACGGTGAGGTCACAGGATAATACCAAACCATACACGCATCCTAACTCAGAGCATGCTAGCGGAAGCTTTAAGTTATAATTTGAACTCTAACCAGGAATGTCCAATATATAAACCACAGTTATATATATAGCCACGGATGTACAACAAATACACCGGGTTTGGCCTTAAGGCCTTACAGTTCCTCTTTCCACACCGTATGGATTACAAACCTCGGCGCGCAGGCCGGCCATACATGAGTAAAAGAAAACAAGCAAAAACATTCGCTTAGCCTTCAAGGGCCAACCGCAGCAGCAGCAACAGCAGCAAGGGCTTCAGCGTGTCATTTACCACTTGGCTCTCCAGCACCTGCATAGGGACAATCCACCCAAACGGTGGCAAACATGGCAACGGTCAGCATTAAGCTTACCCAATTATAACAATCCTACCCCTTTCTCGGTGCAGTAGCATTCTTTCCCTGCACATCATGGTATCAACAATAGCAACTATGTGCACGCAGGCACATTCAATCCATCACAACCGTCGGCACACGGCCCGACAGTCCGTGCACTCAGGGCACATTCTTGGTGCACCGAAAAACCAGGGTCAGCACCACCGTTTACACGGTATTGAGCATTCTAGTCTTTTTGGCGCGCGGGCCTAAGACTCTCATTAGGCGCTCCAACAAAACCCATAACCAGGCTTCCAAGTCAGACGGACCTAACGCAGGTACGGATCAGCCACCCCCCGTTGCTCAAGTCGCCGTGCCACCTCGAATACGGAAGTATCCATGGCAATTTATAGGCGCGGGTCGGTTTCACCTTTCCTGTTCGGCAATCTGCCTTTTCATCGAGTTGCAGCCCAACGGCTCAACCGCACACAAAGTGGCAACGCACTACCACAAGAGTTGCATCCAACCCTCTTCATTTCCTGGACTTCATCGAGTACTTCCTGCTGCACCAAGCAACAGGTAGGCACAAGGCAAAATAAGCCATAACCACGGAGTCTTCTCCGATATGCAAACAAGCATCACCAATCCAGACCAACATGTCCAGATGGGCTTCACACAGCATGCCTAGATCCGTACTCCAATTCCAGACTCTAACAAGGGGGACTTCACATATCTACCCCAAGGGACACCACAACCCACCGCCCACTCGCGGGGAAGGGTTTTCCCTATGCAATGCAGAAAAGAAGGACTTCACATGTCCAAGAAGGGAGATCGTTACCCTTGTCGATCTCTTGGGAGCCATCGAAATCTAGCTGGTGAGAAAGCACCGCAGCAGCTTTGCCTTCACAACGCTGGCCTCGGATCGCGAATCGGACCACGGGAGCTCCACCGGTGGCTTGATCTCCTCCTCCTTCTTCTTCCTCCTCTCTCTTTCTCTCTTCCTTAACCAAATGAAGAATGATTTCTTCATCAATCCTCTGCTGACTTAATCCAGCCAGGAATCACCTAAGCCCTTGGATCAAAATAGAGAAAAGGAACGGCCACGATTTTCCCAAAATCCAATATTTTTGGCTGACACGGCCTGTGACACGCCCGTGTCACAGGCCGTGTACCCTTAAGAGGCACACGCGGTACTCGTACCGACTAAACTTTACCAGAACACGGGCATCGACATGCCCGTGTCGAACCTGACACGCCCGTATCAGTCATGAGACACGCCCGTGTCACCCCTGCCTCATCGAGCTCCAAACTCAACCAGCAGTACACGGGTAGGCACACGGCATCGGACACGCCCGTGTCAAATCTGACACGGCCGTGTTCAAGGCTTGGTTCCGGGCCGTGTAATCTTCTGACTCAATCCGCATATTATTTGAGTGACACGCCCTGGGACACGCCCGTGTCCCAGGCCGTGTACCCCCGACACGCCCTGGGACACGCCCGTGTCCCAGGCCGTGTAAAACAACCTGCACCTCAAATCCATTTTTGAGATTTTTGGAGTGTTACAATCCTCCCCTCCTTAATAAAATTTCGTTCCGAAATTTGCACGGTAAGGAAACAAGGAAAAACAATGCTATAACTTGATAACTCTGTTATAACACAAGGTACAGGGTCTATAGTTTATACAAACAGTTCGGGAAATTCAGCTCGCATGGTCTGCTCTCGCTCCCATGTTAGCTCTTCAAGGCCACAATTGTCCCATCGGACCTTGACCATCCCGATCACTTTATTCCGCAACTGTTTCTCGGCTCGATCCTCGATCCGAATGGGTCGAGCCCTCGTCGTTAGCCCATACTCGACCGGTACCCGATCATTCTCCACTACTTGAGCTGGATCCTTGACAGCCTTACGAAGTACTGAGATGTGAAATACATCATATAATCCACCCAAGTCTGCTGAAAGTGCTAGTCGATAAGCAGCTTCCCCAACTCGCTCCACCACCTCAAATGGACCAAGATACCTCAGACTTAGCTTTTTCAAACGCCGAATCCTGGACACGCCTTTGAAGGGTTTGATCTTCAAATATACCCAATCACCCACCGTGAATTCCACATTCCGGTGTTTGGCATTGTAGTACTTTGCTTGACGATCTTGGGCTATCAATAGCCTCTCCCGAATAGAGTGTATGAGCGAGGTAGCTTCTTCGACTTCCTTTTTCCCACTCAGCTTAGATTCACCTGCTTCTGCCCAAGCTAACGGTGTACGGCATTTATGACCATACAAAGCCTCAAATGGTGCCATGTCGATGCTCGCTTGGTAGCTATTATTATAGGCAAATTCTACAAGAAAAATATAATCTTCCCATCTCTTACCAAAGTCTAGGGCGCACATGCGGAGCATGTCCTCCATCGTCCTATTGGTTCGTTCAGTCTGACCATCCGTTTGGGGATGAAAGGCCGTACTAAACGCTAATTTTGTACCCAACATTTGATGAACTAGCCGCCAATCATTCGATGTGAATCGCCCATCACGGTCACTGACGATGCTCCGAGGAACACCGTGCAGTCGAACAATCTGCTCAACATAGATCTTGGCCAAGGTTTCCACTGAATCGTCTCTTTTGTTTGGAAGGAAGTGCGCCACTTTTGTCAACCGGTCCACAATCACCCAGATTGAATCATGACCGCGTTGCGATCTCGGCAACCCGTGCACGAAATCCATCGAAATGTCATCGAACTTCCACTCCGGAATGGGTAACGACTTCAGGAAACCGCCAGGCTTCTGGCATTCTGCTTTCACCAACGCACAGGTATTGCATTCCGCCACATAACGTGCTATATCTTTCTTTAGTCCGGGCCACCAGAACAGCTTTTTCAGATCTTTGTACATCTTTGTGCTCCCTGGGTGAACTGAGTACTTTGCAAAGTGAGCTTCGTACATCAACTCTTCCCTCAATTTACCCACACTCGGGACGCACACTCGACCATTTCTTCGTAACAAACCGTTATCCCAAGAGAATTGGTCATCCGGCCCATCTTTAGCATAGTGCTGGAGACTTTCATCAAGCTCCGTTGCTCGCCGAACTCTGTCCGTAGGTCATATTGCACCTCTGTCCAGTTCAAGCATGCATCGGTCGACGAACCCTTATCAACACAAGATATCTCCAATGCTTCCAATTCCTGGATTAAACGCTGATCATGCCTCTGCAACCAGCTTGCCCGTACCGGAGTCTTCCGACTCAAAGCATCAGCGACCACATTTCCCTTCCCGGGAGTATAGTGAATCTCGAAGGTGTAGTCCCCAAGGAACTCCCTCCATCTTCGTTGTCACATATTCAGATCCTTCTGATCCAACAAGTACTTTAGGCTTTTGTGATCTGTATAGATGTCCACTTTAACGCCATAAAGATAGTGCCGCCACAACTTGAGCGCAAAGATTACGGCCGCCAACTCCAAATCATGGACGGGGTAATTCCGCTCATGCACTTTCAACTGGCGCGAGCCATAAGCAATCACTTTACCAAACTGCAGAAGAACGCAGCCTAAGCCGCTCCCGGAAGCATCACTATAGATCTCATACCCATCTGTACCACATGGCGATGTAAACACAGGCGCCGTGGTCAAACGACTCTTCAAGTTTTCAAAAGCTCGCGCGCACTCCGGCGTCCAAATGAACTTTTGATCTTTTCTCGTCAGCGTGGTCAGAGGTAAAGCAATCCGTGAGAAGTTTTCCACAAACCGTCTATAGTAGCCCGCAAGCCCAAGGAAGCTCCTGACCTCGGCCACTGAAGACATCACTGGCCAATCTCGAATGACACTTATCTTCAACGGATCCACCGCGATACCTTCTCCACTTACCATATGGCCTAAAAAGGCTACTGAAGAGAGCCAGAACTCACACTTTGAGAACTTGGCATAAAGCTTATTCCTCCGCAGGGTATGCAAGACCAACCGCAAATGGTTTGCATGATCCTCTTCCGACTGAGAGTATACTAAGATGTCATCGATAAACACAATTACGAACAAATCCAAGTACTCTCGGAACGTTCGATGCATTAGATCCATAAATACCGAAGGCGCATTACATAGGCCAAACGACATTACCGTGAACTCATAATGACCGTAGTGTGTTCCAAATGCCGTCTTGGGAATGTCACCTTCCCGAATCCTCAACTGATAATATCTCGATTTCAAATCCAACTTGGAATAGACCGTTGATCCTGCCAGCTGATCAAATAGGTCATCAATCCGTGGAATCGGATATTTGTTTTTCTCCGTCAGCTTATTCAATTCGCGGTAGTCAATACATAACCGGAAACTACCGTCTTTCTTTTTCACAAAGAGAACAGGCGCGCTCCAAAGTGACATACTTGGGCGTATGTATCCCTGCTCCAACAACTCTTGCAATTGGACTTTCAACTCAGCCATCTCTTTTTGCGCGACGCGATATGGTGAGTGGGCCACAGGTTTAGCACCTGGCACCAACTCAATAGAGAAGTCAATCTCCCGCTGGGGTGGTAACCCAGGAAGATCTTTAGGAAACACATCGGCAAACTCTGACACAACCAGAACTTCACCGACACTGGCCTTTGGCTCAACAGCCTGAACTAGCGTGAAGAATAACTCCGCACCATTCCGAACAGCATTGACGACTTGGAGCGCAGACAACAGAGTCCCGCCAACTCCTCGCATACCAGCGAACTTCATCACAAGTCCGGTATTCTAGCCCAGTGTGATCTCCTTGGAGTTGCAATCAATCAAGGCACGCTGCTCCGAGAGCCAGTCCATACCAAAGATCACATCAAACTCCGATAACGGTAGCACAGCTGCACTCAAACCGAAATCCCGACTTCCTATTTGAACATCCACGTCGCAAGCCCTATCCGCAAGCATCACACAGCCATTCAGCAGTAGCACCCTTGTACTATCAACCGTCACATGACTCGGCACCCCAATTAGAGATATGAAATCCTCAGACAGAAAAGAATACGAAGCACCCGTATCAAACAGGGCTCTCGCCAGATTATTCCGAATCAGGACAAAGCCTGCAGCACACACATCATGCACAAGCTATACATAACCAAAAGCAATAGCACGTAAGCAAATAATCTATATTCACTCATACCTGTGACGACGTCACTTTGCTTAATCGCCTCCTGCTGGCCAAGGTGATAGATTCGGGGCTGTGCCTGGGACGCAGAGGAATCAACCACCGCTTTGCCCATCTCAGCATAAGACGCACCCGTCTTCTTTTCCCCTTTGGGCTGAACAACCCTACAGTCACGGGCTATATGCCCTACCCGACCACAGTTATAGCATGTACGAGACTCTGGCCTTGATGTCACCCCCGACACAACGGTCGTAGTCACTTGCCCAGATGGCTTGGACCTCTTGCCCCCTTTCTTCTGGTAGAACAATTTGCTAGGGCGAGGTGTTTGAACCTCTGGCTTTGACACAACCAAGCCCTTATTCCCTTGCACCCGCCGCATGTCCTTCTCCAACGCACATGCAATATCAACCAATGCCTGAAACCCTTGGTTCACTGAACTCGAAAGCAGGAACCTCAACTCATCCCGCAATCCTTCATAGAACCTATTCGTTTTCCTTTGGTCATTCGCGAAGATTGTTCCCGCATAGCGTCCCAACCTTGTAAACTCATGCAGGTAGGTATCCACGCTATCTTCTCCTTGCTTTAACCGTTGGAACTCATTTTCCATGGCAATGCGTTGCGCCGCTGGGACATGCTTCGCTAGAAATATTCGAGAGAACTCCTCAATCGATACTTGGGTTAATTGCCTGCCCGCCAAATGGTGTACCTCAACCTCGTCCCACCACAACCGCGCCTCTCCTTCAAGCATGAAGGTGGCCAAGATGACCTTTAGAGTTTCCTCCGCCCTGATCGCTGTCATTATCCACTTGACACGCGATAACCAATCCTCTGCCTGCGTTGGGGATCCCAGTCCCGTAAACGTAGGCGGACTGAAGCTCATGAATTGCTTCACTGTCGGTCAGCTTCTCGTGGATCGATAACCTCAACCGGCTCGGGTCTTACATCAACACGAACTGGCACTACTCGGCCGGCTGCGCTTGCCCGGTCGGCTGAATCATGGCAAATAGAGCCTCAGCAACTAAGCGAACAGTTTTCGTAGATGGAGGCGGTGTTGGCACCTCAGCTGGTGCCGCACTCTCATCAGAGCGCTGGGGCTCAAACTGCCCAGCACCACTACGCGTCACCTATAGGTGGACAAGACACACATTAGAGATCACATGCAAGCAAACAACAGAAAAGGAACGCGCAGATTCCTCAAACAAGATTATGTACATTCCTTAGTGGACATTCCAGAGTTAATTAGCGTTACAGCAGGGAGCATAAACACGCGCTCGCCACCCCATAAAAGAAGTCGACCACGAATTCGAAAGAGGAAGACCGAACGAAGCTGATACCAAAATGTAACGACCCCATCCGTTACATGACGTATAGTAGAAGGTCCGGCCGGGGCCCCACACTATATGCGACAAACAGACGGTGAGGTCACAGGATAATACCAAACCATACACGCATCCTAACTCAGAGCATGCTAGCGGAAGCTTTAAGTTGTAATTTGAACTCTAACCAGGAATGTCCAATATATAAACCACAGTTATATATATAGCCACGGAATGTACAAAAATACACCGGGTTTGGCCTTAAGACCTTACAGTTCCTCTTTCCACACCGTATGGATTACAAACCTCGGCGCGCAGGCCAGCCATACATGAGTAAAAGAAAACAAGCAAAAGCATTCGCTTAGCCTTTAAGGGCCAACCGCAGCAGTAGCAGCAACAGCAGCAAGGGCTTCAGCCCGTCATTTACCACTTGGCTCTCCAGCACCTGCATAGGGACAATCCACCCAAACGGTGGCAAACATGGCAACGGTCAGCATTCAGCTGACCCAATTATAACAATCCTACCCCTTTCTCGGGGCAGTAGCATTCTTTCCCTGCACATCATGGTATCAATAATAGCAACTATGTGCGCGCAGGCACATTCAAGCCATCACAACCGTCGGCCACACAGCCCGACAGTCCGTGCACTCAGGGCACATTCTTGGTGCACCAGAAAACCAGGGTCAGCACCACCGTTTACATGGTATTGAGCATTCTAGTCTTTTTGGCGTGCGGGCCTAAGACTCTCATTAGGCGCTCCAACAAAACCCATAACCAGGCTTCCAAGTCGGACGGACCTAACGCAGGTACGGATCAGCCACCCCTCGTTGCTCAAGTCGTCGTGTGCTACCTCGAATACGGAAGTATCCATGGCAATTTATAGGCGCGGGTCAGTTTCACCTTTCCTATTTGGCAATCTGCCTTTTCATCGAGTTGCAGCCCAACGGCTCAACCGCACACAAAGTGACAACGCACTGCCACAAGAGTTGCATCCAACCCTCTTCATTTCCTGGACTTCATCCAGTACTTCCTGCTGCAACCAAGCAACAGGTAGGCACAAGGCAAAACAAGCCATAACCACGGAGTCTTCTTCGATATGCAAACAAGCATCACACAATCTCCAGACCAACATGTCCAGATGGGCTTCACACAACATGCCTAGATCCGTACTCCAATTCCGGACTCTAACAAGGGGGACTTCACATATCTACCCCAAGGGACACCACAACCCACCGCCCACTCGCGGGGAAGGGTTTTCCATATGCAATGCAGAAAAGGACTTCACATGTCCAAGAAGGGAGATCGTTACCCTTGTCGATCTCTTGGGAGCCATCAAAATCTAGCCGGTGAGAAAGCACCGCAGCAGCTTTGCCTTCACAACGCTGGCCTCGGATCACGAATCGGACCACGGGAGCTCCACCGGTGGCTTGATCTCCTCCTCCTTCTTCTTCCTCCTCTCTCTTTCTCTCTTCCTTAACCAAATGAAGAATGATTTCTTCATCAAGCCTCTGCTGACTTAATCCAGCCAGGAATCACTTGAGCCCTTGGATCAAAATAAAGAAAAGGAACGGCTATGATTTTCCCAAAATCCCATATTTTTGGCTGACACGGCATGTGACACGCCCGTGTCACAGGCCGTGTACCCTTAAGCGGCACACGCGGTACTCGTACCGCCGACTGAACTTTACCAGAACACGGGCATCGACATGCCCGTGTCTAACCTGACATGCCCGTGTCAGTCATGAGACACGCCTGTGTCATCCCTGCCTCATCGAGCTCCAAACTTAACCAGCAGTACACGGGTAGGCACACGACATCGGACACGCCCGTGTCAAATCTGACACGACCGTGTTCAAGGCTTGGTTCCGGGCCGTGTAATCTTCTGACTCAATCCGCCTATTATTTGAGTGACACGCCCTGGGACACCCCCGTGTCCTAGGCCATGTACCCTCGACACGCCCTGGGACACGCCCGTGTCCCAGGCCGTGTAAAACAACCTGCACCTCAAATCCATTTTTGAGATTTTTGGGGTGTTACACGCCGTCATCAAAGTGTTGCAGGCAGACGTATCCATTCAAATCTACCGGGTCACCATCATTGTCAGATGGAGGACGTTCCTTTGCCACATGTCGTGGGAAGTCGGCTCCATCAATCCTCCCCCTATATTAAAAATACTCATCACTGATGAGTATACCTGTGTGTACTCTCCTGGGAGGTGATCGGCGGGGAAGAAGAACCTGCATGGCAAAAGGTGGTCTTTGAGGGACCTCAAATACACATTAGCCAAAGAAGGAAAAAAAAATTCAACAACATCCACCAACATACCTCCGATGGAGACCGAGAAGGAGAACGATCCTAGGAAACTGTCACCAACAACCTAATAGAAAGTATAGTGGAAAATATATACAGAGAGGTAAACATTTCAAGTGGAATCAAATAATAAAGCGTAAAGTATGTAACGATGAAAATAAGAGCTATGCCCCAATCTGTGGAAACTTTTAAAAGAAATGTCATGTCACCAAACTTCCATAAAATTCGTAAAGAATAGACTAGTCGATTCGTTATTATTTCTAAGGTGCCCGGGAGCATCCATTCAGGGGTGAGACAAGCCGAAACCAAATCAATCACATAACGGTGGGAGACTCTCTGACACAAACTCGCAAGTAAATTAAAGGACACATTTTGGTGGATTAAAAGGATAAGAATGCGCCTAATTAACTTAAAACCATGTGGGGTGAACCCATGTGTAACATGACTAGAATTAATAGCAAAAATAACAGAACTATGTTAGGTGGTATGGGTGCCTTAAATTTAAAAATTATTTCGGTGGAGCCTAACATTTTCGTTTTAAATTTAGAATTAAATTTTGATTTAAAAATGTCGTAATGAATAGTCAACAGAAAACACTCGTCACCAACTAATACCCACATCCATCGAAGTAAGCATAATGGGGAGGCAGTAATAATAAACTTCTCCAAATATAAAGGGCTAGAAATGACTAGCTCGTGTCCTAACAAATCATCTACTCAAGTTAAATGAACCGGAGGGAGAATCGATATGGGTGATTCCGTAGGGGAAGTTAAGTCACACTCAACATAAAAACACGGATTACTCGTCAAGAACAAGCCTCTGGTTGCAGGCCATTAAAATCATAGGAAAAAATTAAATAGTGGATTCGACCTCACTGAAAACTCAGCCGACAAGTCTTCCAAATCATTAGATACTTCATTTAATTCAGAATTAGTGATCGTATCATAGGTAGGCAAAATCGTATCCGACAAAATTTTTAAACAGTTTTGGGCCCCAGGCAAAGGAGCTATCATCAACAAAGTGTCTTTCTGGCCCCAGGGCTACCGTCATCCAAAGATAATTTTTCCCCACAGTGTAAATTTTCCAAAACAACACATCCTTCATTAACCAACTCTTCCCATGAAGTGGGTGCGTCATCATGATCAAAATAGAGGGATGGGCAAGTCGAATCCCAGGGAGAATCTGAATTAATTTGATCCTCAAACGACGTTGATAACTTCCAAGAACTAACTCCGGATGTATCACACTAAGATTATCCCAAATTGAACAACCATCCCAAGGTGACTCTTCCAATACCGTTGAAACATCTATTAATTCTGGGTCAACCATAATAATATTGGGTCCTAGCAAGTCATCACCTAATTTAATAACAGGTAAGCTCCCAACATAGGGTGACTCAGCCGGAATGTCTTCTGACTCAGGGTCATCAGAAGACTCCATAACTATCAAGGGAGACGCCTCAAAAACATCGCCGAAAGGAAGACGAGACGATTCCACAGAGGAGAAATCCTCGTCTAGGTCACTAGGGTAACCAATCTCCTTATCGTCACTAAAATCGTCAGCGTATTCAGCCTCGTCCTCAATGACGAGCACAGTCCTAGACACGGCCTTAGACTTAATAGGAGAGTTAAGGACTAATTCAGGCAACTCGGGGAGAGACTTAATAGGGCCTATGGACGTAATCGGGGTAGGATGCTCAATAGAGCCAAGATCAGGTGCGCCACTTGACACATATGTCATAATCGTTTGCCTACCATTACGGGTAGGATTACTCTCACTCAACAGGCTCATGGCAGTCCAAGCAGTCACATGTAAAGAACTCGGGATAGGGGACCTCACTATTTCCCTTCCTCTATAGGTGGGGTAGCTCTACCAACCTGGGGAAAGGACCTGTCTTGGGATAATATGTCACTCCTATGATCCGGCTTGGTTCTAGTGCCATAACAATACTGGCTATCGGATGTCGGGCTAGTACTAAGGCGGTAGGGGGAATCAAATTTCGCTGAGAGAATTCTTCGCATGTCTGGCCAAGCATAAGGATAGCTACCAGCACCACGCTCTTTCTCTTCGTTCAACCAAAACTCGCGGGCTCGACCTGTTAGTTAACCGCTCTCGGACTACACTAACCTTTAGGTAATCGCCCAATTGGTTATATTCGAAATAGGTTTCTACCCTCTCAAGCTAGTATCTAAAATACTGGGATCCCCATAACAATCATAGGTAAAAATATTAGTGTGTAGATAAGTCAGGGGATGATTGGAAGCGTTAACGTCGAAAGCCATTTCAGTGTGAACCGGAGAGGACACTCGATCTGAATTTTGTGTGAATGCAAAGAAAATGGTACCTGAAGAACTAATTCCAGGAAAGATGGAATTGTTTCCGCTTAGCCACTAAGGTTATAATTATATAAAATAGATTTTATTGCTGGAAAAAATATGAGGATTATTAAAAAAAAATTTTATTTTGAATTTTGCTGAAAAAAAATATATAGGCCGCTATTTGCAGACCAACTATTAAATTTTAAACTAACTTAATAAAATAATGACTTGATGAAAAATAAATTTTTTTTTTGGATTTATTATTAAAAATAAGATAGAGAATTTCCAGAATTTGTTTTTTTTATTTTGAGAAAAAATTAAAAATTTTAGGCCTCTATTTGCAGACCAAAAATTTTAAAATTGATTTTTATGAAATACCATGCAATGAGTGAGTGCGTGTGAACGCTCCCAAATAAGAGGGGGAGGGTACCAATTAGGAAAGTGACGTGAACCTCCGACCTGTGGGTTATGTGCCCACCACGCTTGACGTGAACCTCCGACCAGTGGGTTATAGGCCGCAAATTTAAAACTGATACCAAATTGATGCAGGCCCACTCTTTCGAGCGTTTTGGTGGCCGACGAAACTAACGCGACGCTCTCGAATAACTCTCATGTCACACTCAAGCATTTAACGTAGCTGAGGTTTAATTAATATTATTACTATTAAAGATTACGGGGGGGGGGTCGCATGGCCCCTTAAGATAATACCAAGGCGATAGGCCAAGGTCCTCTCAAGCGAAATGAACCCACACGGTTCGATCAAGCGTGTTATACCAAAAGAGAAGCCACCGAAAACAAAAGATTTGGGCAAGGGTGGTTCTCTCCCAACAAATACAAATGAGGGCTGCCACACTCACGAACTTAAACGAAAGAAATAAACACGACAATAACTAAAATAAATTAACCACAAAAAAATCAAGCATTACACAAGCCACGCAATTTGCCAATGCCACAGGATTTATCTAAAGAAGAGAAACATTAAAGGTGGAAATGTTCGTTACCCAACCGGATTTGATGAATCCGGTTCACTCTACTAGAATCGTTCTTCAACAGCTCCGCCAGAGATACGCCGGAGGGATAGAAATTCGTCGTCTTCTTCGTATCACGCTATATTTGGAAAGTCCAGGCGAAATCTTCTGAATATAGAAATAATATTTCCCAATAAGGCAGTAGAGAGAAAAGGTGACAGGATATCGGAAATATTTAAGGAATTATATAATTCACATAAGGTAGGTAGAGAATTTATGGACGGGGATATATTTTGAATATGGTAAATAAGGGGGAATATTGTAGAGAATACTTTGGATTAGGAAAGATATTTTGTGTGGAGGGAAAGAGAGAAGGTGGGGCTCGGTTTGGTGGTGGTGGTGGAGGGGGCTCGGGTTTGAAGAGGATGTGGGTTGCTCGGGTCGGTTGGGGGAGAGAGGTGGCCGGTTGTGTGAAGGATGAAGAGGATGGTAAGGCTCGGGTAGCAAGGATGTAAAGAAAGGAGGCCGAGAGAGAGAGGGGGGAGAAGGGGAGGGAAGGGAGGCGAGGAGAGAGAGAGGGGGGAGGAGGGTGGCCGATGGCCAAAGAAGAAGAGGTGGAATAGAGGGGGCCGAAACTTGCCTTTGAGAAGGAGGAGGATTTCAATCTTGAAATTTGTTTTCTTTTCATTCATTCACTAGGGAAAAACAAAGGACTACATGCCTTTATATAGGCTTTACAATCAAGGGAAAAGGGCTACATGCAACCCAACATGAAAATGAAATAAAAAAACATACACCATGTTTTATAACATAACCATGTTACAAATACTACATGAAATTAAACATGAAATAAAAATGATAATTTCGAAATAAACAACTAATAAAATATATTATTTCTCAATTATTATTTATTAATATATATTATTAATAAATAATAATTGGGCTTGCGCTCGGACGACTATTGTGGCGACGCTTCCAAGGGTCGTCCGTAAGCATGCTGTCGTCGTCATCAAAGTGTTGCAGGCCGACATCTCCATTCAAATCTACCGGGTCACCATCATCGTCAGACGGAGGACGCTCCTTGACCACATATCGTGGGAAGTCGGCTCCATCAATATGGGATAACCGATGGTTTGTATCTCTAGGTGAAGCCACTAAAATATGCAAGCTACATATATCCATTTATGGATTAAAATAGGCTTCTCAAAGTTGGAATCTTCGTTTTGATTAAAAGATCAAAGAGTTTGGTTTTATCAAAAACGAGGATGAACGGTGTGTTTATAAGAGGATTAGTGGGAGTATTGTTGTCTTCCTGATATTGTATATAGATGACATACTGCTGATCAGGAATGACAAATTGACCTTACAAGTTGTTAAGAACAACCTCGGTAATTGTTTTTTTTATGAAAGACTTGGGCGAAGCTACTTATATACTTTGTATTAAGATCTATAGAGATAGATCGAAGAAGTTGCTGGGTTTGACCCAAAGTACATATATTGAGAAGGTGTTGAAATAGTTCAACATTTGAGTCAAGAAGGATTCTTACCATATCTCATGGTGTGAGTCTCTCTAAGGACCAATGTCCTAAATCTTGTGAAGATAAGGACTACATGAAGTTGATTCTATATTCCTCGACAATTGGATATATCATGTATACAATGATATGTATGTTGGATCCCTAGTTAGATTTTGGCTAGGTTCACTAAAATTAGGTTATGTATGACCCTCCTTCTATAGTCTAGGGTCATAGGTCTTCATTAGATGTATGGGTAAGTCAACAAGTCATATTGATCAGACCAAGCTATCAGAAGACTTAGAAGATTGTAGAAATCAGAACAAGGCAGAAATTTCATGCTTAAGAAGTTATTCGATGAACTCTGAGAGAGATCGATGATCTTTATTCTCAGTTCGACGATCTCAGAGTCACATCTCTGAATTAAGATCGACGAAAGTTGGACTGAGTTTGATGAACTCTTATCTTCTATCAGACATTGAGTTCGACGATCTACTATCTCTGTTCGACGATCTTGGAGCCCAGTATGGAAAGCTGTATTACAGTTCAAAGTTCTTAGGGCTCAGCTCGAAAAGAGAGAATGAGTTCGACGATCCAGGATCTCAGATCGACGAATATTGCCAGTTCAACATTTCCTTCTTTGCAGTGTTTCAAATTTGATTTGACTTATTTTATAGCATATATTGCTCTAAGTAATTAATGCTTATATTCTAAGAATATAGCCGTTCTTGTGGCAGCATTAATTACTGGTTTTCACAGAGTTATTATTAGCTAATTCTTGAAATAGTTAAGGAATTCTTTTATTGCACTTCTAGCCATTGTCCAAGTTCCAAGATTTCAGCAGTAAATCAAGACAATTGAATTCAATTTAAATATCAATTTTGCTGTAGAGAATATAATCAAGTTTTTGAGAGAAAAATTCAATAGATTCAGACAGACGAAAATTAAAAAGAGAGAAAACAAGTTCTGCTCTATTATTCTTCAAGTGTTCTTCTTCAGCAAGCTCTTAGAGGCAATCAACTGCACTTGTCTACAGCATTCTGGAAAATCTTTTCAAGAGGACCTACTCACCCTACAAAGCTCTTAATCTTCCTGAACAAAAACTTCATCTTAGGGGGAGCTTTGACACCATCAAGAATTCACAAGTCTTCTCAGTTATTTTGAGAAAAGAGAAGACCACAAAAAGTTTTTATCTTTCTTCACCCCCACTATACAGGGTTTTAACTCACTTCAAAAGTTAGCCTGGTTCACAAGTGACCTTCCAAAAGACTTGAGTTTGGTTTTTGGGAACCTGATCAAAAGCTCAAAGGGTTGCAATATCTCCCTACAAATAGATATTTTGGTGGCAGTCACCTGATCAAAACCTGTAGTGGATTCCTTCTAGGGTGGTAGAAGAGTGGATGTACCCAGTAAGGGAACCATTATAAAATTCTTGTGTTGTCTGTGTGTTTGCTATTTTCTTTTTGTCTTGTGTTGTGGTAGCTTAGTGTAGCTTTCATTTGCTTCTGTTAACTTCTCTTAGCTATTATTATATCATCTATTTTATCACTTAACTTTATATTTGTAAAAAGTTGGAAAGGAATTTTTAAATAACTCTATTCACCCCCCCCCCCCCCTCTAGAGTTAACCAGAGATTACTCTCCCTTTTCTTTTTAATTGGTATCAGAGGGAGGTTAATCATTTTTATTTTAGCAGGCTAACACCTGGACTAACCAAGATCGTAAGATAATCTCTGATTAAATCTTGTTCCTTTCATATTTTATATCATGGCACAAAACAAGGATTATGCTAGCACCAAACTTCCACTTTGCAACTTAACGATGTTTTCCATCTGGAAGGCAAGAATAAAACTCTATATGAACTCTATTGATGAAACATGTTCAATTCAATTTTGACAGGACCACAAACTCAGTGCCTCCACTCCATCTACTTCAACAAATCTTAGTGATGTTCCACCTCTAGATTGGACAGATGCATAGAGGAAAGCTAAGATTGCAGATGCCAAAGCCATGAACATCCTAGCTCAGTCTATGTCTAAAGATATATTTCAAAAATTGGCTGAGTGCACTTCAGCCAAAGACATCTGGGATTCTCTAAATCATATGGTGGTTGGATCTGCTGATGAGAGAAAGGATAGGAGATCCAATCTCATTTCTCAATATGAGAACTTCAAGAAGGATGAAGCTGAGTCAGTGAATGATATGTACAACAGGCTTAGCTCAATCATCAATGAGCTAAAGACTTTGGACAAGGACATCACTCTGACAGAAGTCAATGATAAAATCCTCATGTGCTTCCCTAGTACATGGGATTCAAGGATCTGGCCAATCAGAGAAGCTAGAAGTATGATAGAAATCTATACTCAATCACTTCTTGGAACGCTCAAATCCTATGAGCAATTAATGAATACTAGAGAAGCAGCAGCTGAACAGAAGACTCCAACAACTGTCAAGAAGGAGCACAACATTGCATTCAAGGCTGCTAAAGAGTCTGAAGGGACTCCAGTCAATGAAGAGCTGATGAGCCTATTTGCCAAAAGATTCTTCAAAATGGCAAAGAAGGATTTCAAAAGAAAGTCATCAAGGCAAGATGATAAGCCAAGGTATGACAAGACTCCATCTAAAGAAATTGTTTGTTTGGATGCAAGAAGCATAGACACTTCATCTCAGAAAGTCTAGAAACTCAAAAGAAGGACAGGAGAAGAGAAAAGGATTCCAGAAGAACACATCATAGCAAGCCCTCCTCCAACAAACATAAGAGAAAGGAAAAAGGTTTTATCGCAGAAACCTGGAGTGATACTGAGGAAGAGTCATCATCCTCCAGCTCTAGAGAATATGAAGAAGAAGAGAAGGTAAAGGAAGTTTGCCTAATGGCAATAGATAATTCCAGCAGTCAGTTAGAGGCTAAAGCTTTAGAAGATTAAGAATATCTATCTGCAGAGGACAAGGTAATAGCATCCTATGACTTTAATTCAGAAGAATTTAAAACTAAATTAAAAATCTGTGCTTAGATCTAATAGGCTCTAAGAAGGAAATCAACTTCTTAGATAAAGATTAACTAAACAAGATAAGTACATTGGTTAAAATGCTAAACTCACAGATGAACTTAACTCAGCAAATGAACAAATTATTTTCTTAAAAACTGAATTAAGCAAAGCCAAGAAATTAGAAGAATCTCTTATGGTATAAGCTTACAACTGTTTGACATAACTAGTACTCTAAATGCTAGGGAAAATAACTATAAACTAGGACTAGGTGCATCATCTAGTGAAACACCAATTATCTAGAAAAACATCTTATCTCAACCTATAAATTTTATTTCAGATAAGGGTAAGAAAAATACAAACAGGTAGAGAAAGTTAATAAAGTACTAAAATAAATTGAACTAAAGAAGAAGAGACAAGCTCAGAATAATAAGTCTAAACAGAAGTCATCGAACCAAGATCTACGATCGCAGAATTATTCGTCGAACGTCGATCGACGATCTCTAAACCCAGAGTTTTGGTTTAATTACTCAGCAAAGGGAGATCGACGATACCATCAAACTTCGTCGAGAAGAGTTCGACGATTGTGGAACACAGATAGTAGCCATTATTATTATGTGAACTGAGATCGACGAGATCAATATTGGTCGTCGAACGCAGATCGACGATCTCAATATAAATCATCGAACCCAGATCAGTTTTACCAAAACTATAACTGTAACAAAAATCTTAATAATAACCAGAAATCAAAATCTGTTAATCCATTTTCACATTAGGTAATTCCACTAGAAAATTTTACCCCTTAGGTTATAAATGCCAACCTGAATGTTCTTACATTTCCAGTTTTTCTTATGAAAAATACAAGGACCCAAGGTGATCTGGGTCAATAACATCTCATCTACTTCCTTGTAGGTGAAGAACTATCCTATCACTCAAAATAAGTGGTATCTGGATAGTGGGTGCTCAAAGCACATGACTGGATGAAAGGATAGCCTAATCAATTTCAAGGTAAAGCTGGGTCCAAGAGTGATCTTTGGAGATTCTAGCTTTGGACAAACTAAAGGCTATGGAGACTTCAACAGTGGAGCTGTCACTTTCAGAAAAGTGGCATATGTAAATGGTCTCAAACTTAACCTAATATCCATAAGTCAGTTATGTGATGCAGGTTATTAGGTTTGCTTTACTAATTCCAAATGTATTATTTCTTCAATAACCAAACGGTTTTAACAGGATGTAGACAAGGGAATATATACCTAGTAAACTTTAACTCTGCTAGTTCAGAACTATGTTTATTCAATCAAGTTAGTAATAACAATATTCTATAGCATAAGAGACTAGGTCATGTTAACCATAAGAACATCTCGAAGCTATCTAGGGACAACCTTATAAGAGGATTGCCTTCTGATCCCTACAAGAAGGAAAGCTTATGTAAGGCTTGTCAAGAAGGCAAGCAAAGTAAAAATAGCTTTAAATCAATTAATAAGAGTGACTCACCTAAGATTTTGTACTTGCTAGATATGGAACTCTTTGGACTCATTGATGTACAAAGCTTAGGAGGGAAGTCTTACACTCTAGGTTATTGTAGATGATTTCTCTAGATTCTCTTGGGTGTTCTTTTAAAAATAAGTCAGATAACTTTAAAGTCCTTACAGACTTTCTTAAGAGCATAAGGATCGAGTATTCTACTCCAGTTGCATTGATCAGAAGAGATCATGGTACTGAGTTTGGAATCTTCCCATGCAAAGATTCTGTGAGGAGGAAGGTATTAGGCATTGTTTTTCTGCTCAAAACTCCTCAACAAAATGGGGGGTGGAAAGCAGAAAGGAAAATAGAACCCTCATTAAATCTGCGGGAACATTACTTGCAGAAGCCCACATACCACTATCCTTTTGGGCAGAGGCTGTGAGCACAAACAATCTATGTGCTAAATAGGAGTTTGATACACAAACTTAAGGGTAAGACCCCCTATAAATTACTTATAGGGAAGAAACCTACAATTGATTACTTTAGAATCTGTTTGTGTACATGTTTCATTCATAACAATAATAAGAAACACAATAGAAATTTGAAGTTAAAGCTTAGAGGGAATTTTTCTTGGATATTCCCAAGTTAGCAAGGCTTATAGGGTATTCAATAAATCATCTTTAAAAATGGAAGAATCTGTGTACATATTTCTTTTTGATGAAGCTAACATATATTATAAGGAGAAGGATTCTTCTACCTCAAATTTATTGCAGGTACCTCACTTGTGTGAGAAATTGGGTGAGTTAAACCTTACACAAAGGTCATATCACATCCTCCTCCACAAATTGATGAAGATAGTGAAGAAGAGAAATTTTGAAGTGGTTGAACCTCATCCAACAGCAGACATTATTTCACAAGAGGAATTAATTCCAAATGTTGTTGCTGAACCAACTCCACCCACTGACCTTGTTACACTAAGGGATCACCCTAGATCTCAAGTGATTGGGGACATGTCAGTAGGTGTACAGACAAGGCATCAACTCAACCAAGATGTGATGAATGCCTATTTCCTCTCTCAAGTTAAGCCTCAATTCATAAATGATACAGAGCAAGATCCCCACTGGATTATTGCAATGTAAGAGGAGCTCAATCAATTTGAGAGATGCAGAGTTTGGGACTTGGTTCCAAGGACTAAAGGCTATCCATTAACTAGAACCAAGTGGGTTTCATAAACAAACTTGATACCCAAGATGTAATTGTGAGAAAATAAAGCTAGACTTTTTGCTCAAGGTTAAAGGCAAGGGGAAGGCAGTGTGACTATGATCAAACTTTTGCTCCTGTTGCAAGGCTAGAAGAAATTAGGATTTTTTTTGCTTATGCTGCTTTTAAGAAGTTTAAAGTCTACCAGATGGATGTCAAGAGTGCTTTCTTGAATGGAGAGCTAAAGGAAGAGGTTTATGTTGAACAAACCCCAGGTTTTATCTCTTCTACTCATCCCTCATATGTTTTTAAATTACATAAGCTCTCTATAGTCTAAAGTAAGCTCCAAGAGCTTGGTATGAAAGCTTAGCTAGTTTTCTTTTAGAACACAAGTTCTCTAGAGGCATGGTAGATAGGACTCTTTTTACTATGTTGCATCATGATAAATTTTTGTAGTATAAATATATGTAGATGACATCATTTTTGGTTCTACTGATCCCAAACTATGCAAAAGATTCTCTGATCTAATGTATTCAAAGTTTGAGATGAGTAGCATAAGAGAGCTATCATACTTCCTTGGTCTACAAGTGAAGCAAACCCTTGATGGCATATTCATATCCCAATATAAATATGCAAATGAGCTTATTAATAAATTTGGGATGCAGATGCCTCCTCAATGAAAACTCCCATGGCTACCAATGCTGTGGCTCTGATGAACATGGTTTTGTTTGTGATTTATAGGGTATAGTTGGGGGCTTGTTTGATTTTTATCTTACAGCAAGGCAGACATCATGTTGCTACATGTGCAGAAGGTTCAAGTGAGGAGGAAATCTTATTTCAAAGGATTTTAAGATATATAGAGTTTGTCCTATCTAAACTTCTTCCAATAGAGCAAGGATTCTGGATTTTGTGATGCTGACTTTTGGTTGTAGTTGGGGACAGCATAAAATCAGTTCCCGGTGGGCTTGTGTCCGTTTGGAAAGGACGGTGGCACTTTGGCCCTGGTTACATGGGCGGACGCCAAAGTCTGAGAGAAAACAAGGAGGCTACATACTATTGAGAACAAAGGCAACCCGTGGATTAACGTTTCCCCATTATGTTTCACTCGCTAGTACGTCTACCAATTGCACAGAAGTAGATGGCATATTAAACAAGCGGATGTAGTAGACAGGCATATAATTATGGCAAAGTATCAATTTGTATCAAGTTAACTT